>CM075966.1:55031738-55699863 GCA_038048745.1 Coluber constrictor foxii | reverse complement strand
TGTAGAGGACTATATTAAAAGCTGCACCACCTGCGCCACCTGCGCCACCATGAAGTCCAGACCAGGGCTTCTCCAGACCATGGCTGAACCCACAAAACCCTAGGAGGAGATTGTAGTGGACTTCATAGTCGAACTCCCTGACATCAGAGGGAACAAGGTGATTTGGATTGTGATTGATTTATTCTCCAAACAAGGACACTTCACTGTCTGCAACGAACTACCCTTGGCCAAGAAGCTGGCAAAACTTTTCGTGAAGCATATCTACAGACTACATGGGGTTCCAAGGAGAATAATATCAGATTGCGGGGTCCAGTTTACTGCTAAGTTCTGGAAGGAGTTCCTGCAGTCCATTGGGTCATCCCAGGGGCTTAGCTCAGGTTTCCACCCATCAACTAACAGATCCGCTGAAAATTTGAATGCAATGGTGGAACAATACATTAGATGTTATCTAAATTATCAACAAGAAAACTGGGCGGATTTATTACTGTTCGCAGAAATGGCTTATAATAGTGCAGTACACAGTAGTACAGGGTTGACTCCTTTTCAAATAACGACGGGCATGGATTTTGTGCTGATGCCTGAGTTGCCTAGAGAGCCACCCACTTCCATGTCCCTAACAGAATGGATGACCTCATTTAAAAAAGGTTGGGAGAATACTGAGAAAGCTTTAGTTGAATCAGCGGAAAAATATAAGGCCCAGGCCGACAAACACCGGTCTCTCCAACCACCTTTCCAAATAGGAGATAAGGTGTATTTGTCAACCAAATACCTAAGATTGAGGTTACCTAGCAAGATGTTTGGACCCAAATTCATAGGTCCCTTCCCTATAGTGAAAGTGATTAACCCAGTGACTGTCCAACGTAGCCTCCCTTGCATATTAGGGAAAGTGCACCCAGTTTTTCACAGTAGCTTATTGAAACCAGCAAAAGGATCTAACTTAAGGCCCTTACCAGCTGCTCTGCCCCTCCTTTGGTAATACAAGGGGAGACTCATTATGAAGTTAAGAAGATCCTTGACTCTAGACTATACAGGGGTCGGTTACAGTATTTGGTACACTGGAAAGGGTACCCGTTGTCTGAAACTACTTGGGTGAAAAGTTGGGATGTGAATGCTGATACTCTAGTAAAGCAATTTCATAAATTCCCTGAGAAACCAAAGGGTCCTCCTGGAGGGTGGGGGGGGGGGAGAGGGGGTTAAGAGGTTATGTACAAGGTGTTAATCCTTTCTTTTGTATTTTGTCTGTTTTATTTTTCAGGGTGTATTTTTTTCTGCAGGGGTGGATGCCTGTCAGCTTTGGAAGCCATATTAGGCCGGTGTCAGGTTTTCAGGCCGTCTTCAAATAAATTGCATCTCAAACAAAGACTTTTATAAAACAAACTTCCATTTTATTAAGCACGGCACTTTTTACACCGACTCCTAGCAGCCAGCACTGACATGCTGACCCAAAACCCCTCCTCTTCCTTCCCCCACTCCTCTGCATTCATTGGCCATCTTCCCAATCATTCACCCCTAATCTACTGCTCCAATTCAAAGAATTTCCCCCCTCCCATCCATCTCCTAGGGGACATTATCTCCAGAGAAAAATAAGTAGGTGAAAGGCGACCATCCCGTTGCAGACGCCTGCATTCTCCTTCTTATGTCAGCACTAGGATAAATGCATCTTTTTTTTTAATTGAAAAGTTTTATAAAAGTACGAATATTTAAAAATATACCCCCCCACCCATCCCCCCCTTCAAAACTCCCTTCCCCTCCCCCCTGACTTCCCAGAGTAAAATACAGGTTTTTTTTAAAAAAAAGTAAAAAAGTACACTAATCATCGACATTAATCTATCAAATTTCTGGTTTACAAACACCATCTAAAATCTTAACTCCAATATAATAAAAAATACATTTCTATAATTCTTCTTCATTCATACGCGATTTGATGTCTTCTTATATGATATTTATTCCGAATGCAGTCAATCCATTTCCTCCACTCCAAAATGAATTTTTCTTGCGTATGGTCTTTCAAATATGCCGAGATTTTAGCCATCTCAGATAAATTCATTACTTTTATAATCCATTCTTCTACAGTGGGCAAAGAGTCTTTCTTCCAATATTGCGCAACCAACAATCTGGCTGCTGTTATTAAGTTTAAAATCAACTTCATCTCCAATACCGTACAATCATCTATAATACCCAATAAAAACAATTGTGGTGTAAATTTCAACCTCTTTTTCAAAATATTTTGCATTACCCACCAAATTTTTATCCAAAATGCCTTGATCTTCTTACAAGTCCACCAAATATGAAAATACGTTGCATCTTCACAATCACACCGCCAACATTTAGCTTGTACATTGGAATACATACATGACAACTTTTTTGGGTCTAGATGCCATCTATAAAACATCTTATAAAAATTTTCTCTCAAATTTTGTGCTTGAGTAAATTTAACATTTCTAACCCAAATCTTTTCCCATGTTTCCATCATTATTGGTTCTTGAAAATTTCTAGCCCATTTAATCATACAATCTTTAACCAACTCTGTTTCAGAATCTAACTCTAATAATACATTATATAATCTTTTAATATGCATAATACCCTGGTCCCTAATTTGCTTTACCAGATTTTCTTCGTTTTCCATAAGACCAATTTTTTGATCCTCCCTCCACCTTGCTTGAAGTTGACCATATTGAAACCAAGTATAAATTATCCCTTCCTCCTTCAAAACCTCTAACGGTTTAAGTTGTAATTTACCCCTTTCATTAAATAAAAGCTCTTTATATGTAATCACCTCCATCTTTTGTTCTACACTTATATTTTCTATTGCATGTCTAGGATTTGCCCAAATAGGTATTTTATAATCCAATTTATATTGATATTTCTTCCAAACTCGCAACAAAGCATTTCTAAGCATATGGTTTTTAAAAGTTTTATCTACTTTCTTTTCATACAATAAATAAGCATGCCATCCATACAGTAAATCATATCCTTCTACGTTTAATATTCTTTCCTCAGTTAAATTGAACCAGTCACTAATCTGAACTAACACAGATGCTTCATAGTATAATCTTAAATTTGGCATTTTCAAACCACCTCTCTCCCGAACATCCTATATAATTTTTAATTTAACTCTAGGTTTTTTACCTGACCATATAAAAGTATTAAGACCTTTCTGCCATTCCCTCAGTTGTTCATCCTTCTTCAACACCGGTATCATTTGGAACAAAAATAAGAATTTAGGTAATACATTCATTTTAATTGCTGCTATTCTGCCTAACAAAGATAATTGTAACTTTTTCCAGTTCTCCATTTCTTTCTGCACTTTTCGCCATAAAACTTCATAATTATTTTTAAATAACTTTGTATTTGATCCAGCAACAATCACACCCAAATATTTGACCTTTTTAACTATTTCAAATCCCGATATTTGTTGTAGTTCTTCCCTTTGATCAAAAGACATATTTTTAGTCATTATCTTAGTCTTGTGTTGATTTATTTTAAATCCAGAGACATTACCATATTGTTCTATCATTTCCAACATATATGAAACTGTATCTATAGGTTGAGTTAATGTAACAACTAAATCATCCGCAAACGCTCTCAATCTATAGTCTTGCTGTCGAATCACTATTCCTTTAAGTTCTTTAGATTCACGTATCTTTTTCAACAAAATTTCCAGGGATAGGACAAACAACAAGGGAGATAGTGGACAACCCTGCCGTGTTCCCTTCTCTACTTTAAAACAATCCATTAGGATAAATGCATCTTGACGTGCTGACATCTGCCCCCCCCTTTTCATTTCTCCAGGGTGGCCTGTGTAAGACGAACAACAAGTTAAGTACTGGTACCCCGTCCGGGAGTGTGTGTCCCGTCCCCTCCCGCCTTGCCCAGGTGATCTGCATGGAATTTGGCTATAAGGCGGTCAGCTTGGATGTTTTCACCCAGGAAGCCTCTGATAAGGGGTAACCCTTCCACTTCATTAAGTATTGGAGGTGTCCCCTGTGCCACCTCGAATCGAGAATTCGCTGTACCTCATAGTGAGCGTGGCCCCCAATAACCAGGGGCTTGCGGGGGTCACGTGGCACTGGTCTTAAAGTTGACCCCACTACAGGTTTCAGGAGGCTACTGTGGAAAACAGGGTGTATCCTCCCTAGTAATCGGGGCAGCTGTAGTTGTACTGTGACCGGGTTGATTACTTTTACTATAGGGAATGGTCCTATACACTTCAGGCCCAGTTTCCTGCTCGGGAGTCTAAGTCTCAAATACTTGGTGGAGAGGTAGACCTTCTCTCCCACTCGGAATGGTCTTTGGGGAGTTCGGTGCTCATCCGCTTGCTTCTTATAGGATTGAGCCGCCTTGGCTAATGCCTTCTTGACGTTCTCCCTCCAGCCCTTCTGAAATGGCACTGACTAGGGCTCTGGGGAATGGGTAGAGGTGTCTATAGCGCTCGATGTAGATCTCAGCTGTGTCGAGGATTTGCACTAGCTGGTCTGGATCGCCATCGAACTTTCCTCTGAACCGGGGTGGGTCCTCCCTTGGTGCTCTCTCCTCCCACTGTGGGGCTCTGTGAGTCTGCCCTCAGTGCCCCCGGTTCTCTTCCTCATCTCTCATTCGAGGGCGGGGAGATGATGCCTGGCCTAGGCTGCTCTGCTTGCTGTTTGTGGGGAGGGGGGGACCCATGGATGCACCTCTGGGCTTCCTCTCCTCCTGCTATGAGGCGGGGAAGGGCTGTGCTTCGATCTACGGCCTCTCAGTTCAGCAGGCTTCCCCTTCTCCTTTGGTCTGCATGATGGCCCTTCCTCCCGAATAATGACACGGTCAAATTCTTCCTTCAATTCATCTATGGGGCTCTCAAGTGGCTTCTTTGAAGCTTTTTGCTGTCTGGCTTGCTGCCAGTCCCATAGCCAATCTGCCCTCCCCAATTCACTCAGGGGTTTCCCTTTACCTTGAGCGTTCGGGAAGGGGAACTCGGCCTCTGCAGCTTTTGGCAAAGCCCACCAATAGTCATCTTTTTTTTCCTTGGCTTGTAGCACGATCATCTGACCTTGGTCATCTTGCAGCTTTGCAGGAGGAGGGGGGGTTGAGGCCCCATGGCATCCAACCTGGCTGGAGTCAAGATAGGCTTTTTTCCAGTTGCTTGAAGTAAACTTTCTTCAGATAATTGGTTTTCCGCCATGCCATCTGGACTGTGTCTCCAGTCACTCCATACATCTGGCAGGGAGCTGGAGGTCTGGAGGTCAGCCAGTTTGGCTTGGAAAGGAGTGCTGTCTGTCTGTCAGGTTTTCAGGCCATATTCAAATAAATTGCATCTCAAACAAAGACTTTTATAAAACAAACTTCCATTTTATTAAGCACGGCACTTTTTACACCGACTCCTAGTAGCCAGCACTGACGTGCTGACCCAAAACCCCTCCTCTTCCTTCCCCCACTCCTCTGCATTCATTGGCCATCTTCCCAATCATTCACCCCTAATCTACTGCTCCAATTCAAAGAATTTCCCCCCTCCCATCCATCTCCAGGGAACATTATCTCCAGAGAAAATTAAGTAGGTGAAAGGCGACCGTCCCGTTGCAGACGCCTGCATTCTCCTTCTTATGTCAGCACTAGGATAAATGCATCTTGACGTGCTGACATCCGGAAGCTTCCATGCTGCCACTTTCTCATGTGTGGGAAAGTAGAAGGGGGGATTTAGTAGAAGGGTTGTCTTTAGACATAATAGCATTCTTCCTGTTGGTCAAGGTCAGGCTGATCCTGCATCTGGAGAAGGAGTGGTCAAAGTGATGTTTTTACTTGGAGTTGGGAATTTTTTCTAGAATGCTGACAGAGAGTGGACCTCCCTGTCTTGTGCCTTATTTATATTAAAATTCTCTGTATAGTCCCCATTGACTATTACTTTTGCTGTTTGCTTATAATATATTGTCTTGATCATGTTTATAAAATTTTCACCAAAATCCATATATTCTAACTGCTGTATCATGAATTGCCAATTTACATTGTCAAAAGCTTTCTGTGTGTCTAAAAAGATCAACACCATTTGCTGTCCCTAGTGTGTTTCATAGTATTCCAATGTGTCTAAAATGAAACTTACATTGTTTTTGATTTGTCTTTTTGGTAGGAATCCATTTTGGTCTGGGTGTATAAATTCAGAGGTAGGATTCAGCTGGTTCAGGCGAAACGGTTGTTAAATTTTTGTGCAGTTCAGAGGACTGGCTAATCGCACCACTAGCTGGCGCTGCCCGCTCCTCCCTGCCCCTCCCAGTCACTCCTTATCTCGCCTTGCCTGCCTTGGCCATGACATAGCACCTGCTGCTCTCTGGCTCCCACACTCGCTAGCTTGCTTGCCTCAACCATGTTGCCCTCGCAGCCCAGCCCACTTGCCTGCCTTTGCCCCGGCCTCCCACATGGCCCAGCTCCCTGCCGAGCCTTCATTCGCCGTTCTCCGCTGCCTCCCACGTGGCCCAGCTACCTGCCTGCCTGCCTGGTGAGACTTCCTTTGCCTCTTTGCCAGCATGAATGGCCTGCAGCTGCTGTCTCTTTGCTGGCCTGAACTGAGGTGGCAGCGGCTGCCTCGTTGCTGTTGCTGCACAAAGGTAAGTCTAAGGCTCCAGCTATCGCCACTGCCGCTTCGGCCCACCTGCACCACCCCACCTTGCTGTGAGTGACATTGAGTTGGCCACGCCCACTCAGTCACATGACCCCCCCAGCCATGCCCACCCGGTCATTAGGAAGAACCGGTTGTTAAATTAGTTGAATCCCACCACTGGTTGCGGTCAGCCTATATGTTAGTTTCTATCTCTATCTCTTGTACGTTTGTTCTTAGTTCAGGTGTCATCCAGATCATATCAATTCCTGATCATGATTTGTGTCTATTTGAGTAAAATGTGTATTGATTTTTCCCCGGGTTCATTTCTCTCCATAAGTCCTGTATACAAATTTCTTCTACTATTTGAAGAAATGCCTTAGGGAGTATCCTTCTTGCTTTTTTCCCCATTTTACTACTTCTATAGTCTAGTTTTGCATCCACTATTGCATTAAAATCTCCTACAACACAAATGTTTTCATATTCCATTTCCAATATATTCTTATACAGTGTTTGCTAAAATTCTTCTTGCTTATTATTTGGCGCATATATTGCTATCATAAGTATCTTTTTTTGGTTCATTACCATCTCCACCATTAAAATTCTTCCCTCTTCTTCTGTGTATATTTGTTTGGAGTGTATTGTATCTTTGATATACAGAGCCACTGCTCTCTTCTTTTGTTGTGCTGATGCAAAATAGAACTTCCCAATTTTGGGGCACTCCAATAATGTACTGTGTTGTTTTTTTATGTGAGTATTTTGAAGAAAATTACATCTGCTTTTAATTTTTGTAGTCGTGTAAATTTTTTCCCCTTTTTATGGGGGAATTCAATCCATTTATGTTTATTGACAACATCTCATTTACACCCCCCCCCCTCCATCTCATTTACTTGTATATAGGTCTTATTCTCCTAATTGTTCTTATTTGTCTTTGGTCTTTTGCTCTTGCTCCTTCTCGTATTGCTTTCTCTGCCTCTACTTCTTTTTTTTTTTATTGAAAAAGTTTTACAATACAATTTTAATATGCCTTCCCCCCAACCCCCCACCCCAACAACCACCCCTCCCCTCCCCCCTCAGCCCCCCCTTCCCCCCCCCCCGACTTCCACTATTAAACAATCATGTATTACAATCAACAACCAACAACTTTTTAGGTGAGATCTGGCTAACAATAAAACAATTTTAAACTTATTTAGTACAAAAAATATTCTAAACTTTTAAAATCTATTACCCCCCCCCCAGATATATAACCACATGAGTCATTTATAAAAATTCATAGAAAATTTTCGCATACAAAATATAACACTTATCTTTTTTAAAAAAATAAAAAAAATAAAATAATGTTGAGCATCTTAAGTTTTGAATTAAAATATCATATAAATCCCAAAATTTACTCTTAATAATATTTCTTAGTCATTCAAATATAAAAATCATCATTAAACAGAATAAACAAAAAAAACATCAAATAAGCTAACAAATTTAACCTTTTAAAATAGAAAGAATTAAGCTATTTTTAAGAAAAATATATCAAATTCAAACAATGCCTCATCATAAAGATATAAATCCAATTATATATTTAATAAACATTATTATAACTCAAGTGCTACTTGAAACTTCTTACTTTGATATTTATTCTGCATGTATACTACTGCCTCTACTTCTTGTTGTGCATTCCTCTCTTCTCCTGTCAGTTCCTCTTGTCTTTGATCTTTGGATTCTTCTCTTATTTCTTGACCCTCATTTGGAAAAATATAGTTATCATAAAATTCTAACGTCTTGTCTAATGAGTCCAGTCTGTATCTTTTACTATCCCAGTCCACTAGTATTCTCTCTGGCACCAACCATTTAAGTTTACTCTTTCAATCAGTTCAACAGTCAAAAATTTATATTGTTTTTGTAAATCTGTGACCCTCCTAGGAATCTTTTTCAGAACCACAACTTCTTTCCCTTTATACTGCAATGGATCATCTCTTACCCTGATTTAAGATATCTTCTGAGCCAGCATTTGCAAAAGCCTAAACAAGAATCTTACTTGAGTTTAAGGGGATTGTTAGTTTGACAGACTTGCTTCAGGTACTGTAAATCTAAGGTTTTCTTTAGGAGTTGAGGATTCTCTGGCTGAATTTTTTAAAGAAAGTGAAATCCTGCTCTTTAAATGGCCCTATGAGGAAAGGAATTGCTGGCTCCACTCCTTATAAAGATCCCAGAACATATTAAGGGTGAAAACATTGTTAATTTACCCCACTGTAGAGGGGAAGGAGATGAGAGTGAGAAATTTTCCTACCTCTTCCTGTTTTCCCAGATTTCAAGTGAGATATTCAAACTTCAGCTTTAAACATTTAATTATGTTACAACCCTCAGAAAGAAGGGGGGGGGGATGCACACAAGAGAGAGGGAAGGGAGAGAAAAATACAGAGATGATTGGTTCTAAGGCAGAACGTAAAATGAAATTGAATATAAGAGTGAAATAATACAGGGTTAGCCTAGATGACCTCTGAAGGACCCCTTGACTAATTATTATAAAAGACAGTTGCTGGGTTCAAAAAGTTAAAGCGCAGAGTTAACACACTTTCTACAGTTGGAGAGTTCAAGAAGTCAAACCGCAGAGGTACTATGTTAAAATGCAGAACTAACCTACATGGAGCTTTCCTGCCTAAGGATTAAGGGAGGGGGCTAGCTAAAGAGGCAGATTTCACATTTCCTGTTTTGTTACTATAAAGATATGTGTCTTAAACAAGGTCTTTGTTCAGAATGTAAACAGAATGCATATCTGAACCTTTTGGCCAAAATAAATAAAAGCTTTTTCTGATCTCGAAATTCATTTATTTTTCTGCAACATTTATGGTGACTTGAAGCAATTATTTTACTGCAGGCAGAAAAGACCAGCCAGTGCTCGGGCGAGGCCATTCTGACCAACTTTCAAGGTGCCTCTGAGAGTTTTTCCCTGGAAGAAAGCAGATGGCCCCTCTGGGTACTCGATGGCTCCGACCGACCCAAGAAGCAAAAACGAGATCAAAATAAGATAATAGATAAATGCCGGCTGAGAAAGAAAAAAGAAGATGCCTGCGGGCAAGTATTGTGGGAATTATAGGCCTACTCCTTGAGAGTAGAGGAGTGTTGGGTTGGGCGATTGAGGAGGCAGAAGCAAGGTAGTGATAACAGCTCTTTAATGCAGGGTGAGATTTCAGCAAAGGTTACAGGCAAATACCCCTCCTTTTATACTCTGCTGGCCAGGGCACTGACCAATCACAATTGACCCATTGTAGTTTGAATCTCCTGCCAAAACTTATATACATAACACCCTTCCCCTCCCAGAAAGCACTTAGTCAATGCATTTACATACGACATTGCACAGGTGACCAGGGCATATCCAGGCCCTAGTTGACCTGCACAGTTCAGTCTGAGGCATGGTGTCGAGCCGGTCGGAGGGACCTTTTGTTTCTCCCGGCTCCGCCAATGGAACCTCCTGGATTCCTTCAGGGGCGTTGATGTCCTCGGCTGGGAGTGGCGTTTCACCGGGGTGGCGCTGCATTCCGGAGGTTGCAGCTAAGTCTTCTGACCTCTTTGGGCTTGAGTTAGCTGTTGTGGGAAAACCTTGGTAGTCAGGGCCTGGTATTTCTGGATACATTTCTGGCTGTCCGGCCAACCTCTTTCTGAGTTGGTCAATGTGTCTGTGCCAGATCCTTCTGTTTCCTATGTCTACTGTGTAAGACTTTGGGCCCTTGATATCATCCCGGCCACCCACAGGGGAACCTCTGAGTAGTTCCTTGCGAACACTGGTGTCCCTATCTGGAACTCCCGTAACTTCTGGTTGGTTCCCTTAAACCCGTTCGGGGAATAGTTGGGGTGTAATCGGTCCAAGGTACACCTGAGCTTCCTACCCATGAGGAGTTCTGCTGGACTGTGCCCCATGGCCGTACAAGGGGTGGCATGTTGGACTGCTAAGAATTTGTCCACTCGGGCCTGCCAGTCTCCCGCGTCCAGCTGGGCTAGGGCCTCCTTGGCCGTTCTCACAAATCTTTCAGCCAGTCCATTACTGGCCAGATGAAATGGGGCAGAGAGTGCGTGTTGGATGCCTAACTCTGGCAGGTACCCCTCAAACTGGGTGGCAGTGAATTGGGGCCCGTTATCCGATATGAGGGTAACAGGCAATCCATGGATGGCAAAGAGTTTGCATAGTGCCTTAATGACTGCTTCAGCAGTCGTGGATTGCATGAGGATGATCTCGAGCCACTTCGAAAAGGCATCGACGATCACCATGAAGGTTTGGCCGTGGAATGGCCCTGCAAAATCTACATGTATCCGTGACCAGGGGCCCTGGGGATGCTCCCATTCCCTGACTGGCGTGGTGGGGGGATATGGCCTCGATTCCTGACACGGGTTACAGTTCCCCACACTCAGTGATGTCGTTATCCATTTGGGGCCACCACACATAGCTCCTAGCTAGGCCCTTCATTCGTACGATCCCAGGGTGCCCTTCATACAACATCTTTAACATTTTTTCCCTTAAGCATAAGGGTATGATGACGTGATCACACCATAACAAACAACCCCCTTGCATGGACAGTTCATTTTTCTTTGCGAAGAATGCTTTGAACTCCCCATCCTCAGTCTTTGCTGGCCAACCCCTCGTGACCCAACTCATGACAGTTCTCAGAACATGGTCTGTTGAAGTGAGGGGCCCCGAGTCCAAAACATCGATAAGGAGAACTGGTGCTTCTGGGGTCGGGTCTTCTAACAGGTCCGGTAGCAGGCAATGGCTGAGGGCATCAGCATGGCCCAAACTCAGTCCCGGTTGGTGGACAAATTGATAGGAATAAGCCGCCAGGAAGATAGTCCACCATGTCATGCGTGGAGACAAGTCAGCGGGGGTGGGCCGATCCCCAGCCAGGAGGCCCAAAAGTGGCCGGTGGTCCATAACCAATTTGAAACGTCGTCCGAATAGGTACTTGTGAAATTTCTTGACCCCCAACACGGCTGCGAGGGCTTCTCTGTCCAGCTGGCTGTAATTTCATTCTGTGCTGGACAGGGTTCGTGAGTAATAAGCGATGGGCACCTCTAGGCCATTCAGCAGTCTATGGCTCAAGACGGCTCCCACGCCAAAGGGGATGCATCGCAGACGAGTACAAGCGGTAGCGTTGCGTTGTACTGAATTAAAAAACTTTCCGCCGATAGGAGTTTTTTGACTGTGTTGAATGCAACAGCTTCAGCCTTCCCCCAGACCCAAGGTGCATTTTTGGCCAGTAACCGATGTAGCGGTTTGGCGACCATTGCCTTGTCTCGAAGGAAGATGGCATAGAAGTTGAGGAGACCCAAGAAAGCCTGTAGCTCCGATTTGTTCTTGGGTGTGGGTGCGTTCCGGATGGTCCTTATCTTACTCTTGGTGGGGTGTATTCCTGACCCATCCACTTGCTACCCCAGAAATTCCACAGAGGGGACTGCAATCATGCATTTATTCCGTTTTAAGCGAAGTCCAGCCTTCTGTCCCCTAGCTGCTTTTTGTCTGTTACGCTAATGAGGACATCATCAAAGTAGGGCACCACCCCTGGTAGCCCCTGTAACAGCCACTCCCTGGTACTTGGAAAATGTCCGGGGGCTATGCTGACTCCGAATTGAAGTCTGGTGCACTTGAATGCACCTCTGTGGGTGACTATAGCCTGTGCTTCTGCGGTAGCACCATCTACCGGTAGTTGCTGGTATGCCTGCGCAAGGTCGAGTTTAGCGAAGATCTTGCCAGTGCCCAGTGAATGGAGTAAGTGGTGCACAATTGGGACAGGGTAAGCGCTCTGCTGAAGAGCCTTATTTAAAGTACATTTGTAGTCCGCGCATATGCACACAGACCCATCTGATTTGACCAGAGTCACTATTGGGGTCTCCCACTTGGCGTGATCCACTGGGACTAACACCCCTTGCTTGATGAGCTTGTCCAGCTCCAAGTCGATTTTGGGTTTGAGTGCGAATGGCACTCGCCTCGCCTTTAGTTTAGTTTAGTTTAGTTTATTTGGATTTATATACCGCCCTTCTCCTTGCGGACTCAGGGCGGTGTACAGCCAATTAAGAACAACATACAAACATACACAAGTTAAAATTTCTTAAAATAATAATATAAATGGCCATAAAATTTAAAAATTAACATATTTAAAATACAACTCTAAAAATACTAAAATGTTATAGGGATCAGGCTAGGCCGGCGAGCTGAAAGAGATGGGTTTTTAAAGCCCGCCGAAAGGTTGGGAGGTCAGAGATTATTCTTAACTCTGGAGGCAGATCATTCCAAAGGGTGGGTGCTGCCACAGAGAAGGCTCTCCCCCTGGGGGTCGCCAGCCGGCATTGTCTGGCTGACGGCACCCTGAGGAGGCCCACTCTGTGGGAGCGAACCGGCCGGTGGGAGGCAATTGGCGGCAGAAGGCGGTCCCGTAACTTTAGCCTGATTGGAGCTACATTAGGGTCTAAGTTAAAGGAGATAGGGGTCCCCACGTACTTGCCCAGCCAGTCGTCCAAGACATCCTGGAACTCCTGCATGAGGTCTTCCTTCAGTGTGCTGCCACTGGCGCTGTGGACTCCGGTGAATCCCATTCCTAGGGCCTTGAACCAGTCCAGCCCTAGGAGGCTCGGAAGCATCTCGCTGACCATGGTGAGGGGTAGCTCCTTCCGGTACTTGCCATAGGTGACCTGGAACGTGCTGACTCCTACAACAGGAATGCTGTTTCCCTGGTAGTCTCGAAGCCAGATTCGTTGAATCTGGAGCTGGCTTTTCTTGAGGTTGGGAAGGGTGCCCTTTAGGGTCGCCCAGGACATGATGGACAGGGACGACCCGGTGTCGATCTCCATCTCGCAGGGTTGTCCTTCGATCTCGACCGTTGTGTGGACATTCTCAATGGTCGCGCTTGCCTGGCTGATCCTGGTGCTGCAGGCCTTGTGACTTTGAAATTTGCACCGTTTTCTCTGGTCGCCATCTTGATTGGTCCGCTTGTGCCGCACCGGCTCTGATTGGCTGAGGTTGTTCCAGGGCTTATGGCTGGCCAGTAGGCTTGCTCTGCAGACTCTCGCCAGATGCCCCTTCTTCTTGCAACGCTGGCCGATGGCTTCCCTGAACTTACAGGTTTACCTCTGGTGTGCTCCTCCACAGCTCGAGCAGCTTCCGCGTTGCTCTTTCCACTCCTGTGTGTGTCTCTCCGTCTGGAAGACATCTTCCTCTGACTCTTCCTCACTGCTGGTTTGGGTGGCTTCTCGGTGTATTGGCGCCGACCTCGGGGTTTCTTTCGTGGTCGCTGGTCTTTGCAGCATCTCTGCAGCCTTGGTAGATGACTCATGCGCCCTGGCCTTGTCGAAGGCAATGGGTAGAGTCAAATTCTGCCTTGCAAGCAATGTTCTCTGTAAGCGTATATCTCTCACACCATAGATTAGTTGCTCTAGGAGTGTATCATTGAGGTCCCGGTACTCACAGTGTGTCGCAGCCTTACTCAGGGCAGCCATGTACATGCTGATCAACTCTCCTTCTCACTGTACTCGTTGCCGGAGCTCGGAGCGCTGCACAAACTTCGACGGTACCGGGGCGTAGTGTGCCTTCAGTGTCACTTGTAGTACGTCCCACGAGACGGTCTGGACCGGGGTCGATTATGAGAGTGATTCAGCCATGTTGAAGACCTCTGGCCTGCAGTGGCTCAGGAACAGGGCCCTCTTTCGGTTCCTGGGGAGGCCCTGCATGTCACTGGCTTCCAAGGCACACTCGAACCAGGTCATGTACGACCCCCACTTCTCTCTGGCTGGGTCGAAAGGCTTTGGCAGTACGAATGCAGACATCGTGGTCGTTCTGCTGTGTACGGCTTGTCAGCCTGGCTGAATCCGCTGTAGGTAGCTCTTTTTCGGCTTGCTCTCCATGCCTCAATCCCACCTTCATCGCCAATATTGGGTTGGGCGATTGAGGAGGCAGAAGCAAGGTAGTGATAACAGCTCTTTAATGCAGGGTGAGATTTCAGCAAAAGTTATAGGCAAATACCCCTCCTTTTATACTCTGCTGGCCAGGGCACTGACCAATCACAATTGACCCATTGTAGTTTGAATCTCCCACCAAAACTTACATACATAACAAAGAGGGAGCTTGATCACCTCCCTGGGTCCTGGAAACGTTTCTTCCTAATGGAACTGGCGTATCCTAATGAGACTCTAGAACTGTGTGGGTGGTTAAGCCATTGCAGTTCCTGTTTGTGGCTGTTGGAACTCTGGCACCACAGGTCAATGGCAGTGTCTTAGAAAATGGGTGGCAAATAGTAGTGAAACAGAACCCTGACTGACTTCACAAATGCCAAGTAGAAGTCAAACAAGTCTGTGTGGCTCGAGTGAGAGGAAATCCCAAATGTCAGGTCAGAAAGAGTCACCCTGAAAAGAAACCTATCTTAAAGACTGCAACCTATGAAGAAGAGAGACCACCCTGAAATGCCAGATTGTGCAGCATTGCAAATGCCAAGGGGGCTGAGCCCCAGATACTCTAAAGCAGAAGCACTTCAGTGCATAGCTTACATCAATAGCCTCCACTCACTATGTGCCCATGCAAGTGAAAAAAAAAGAGAAAATTTGTTGTTCCTTTTTTCCTGTGAAAATCCCAAAAGCAAACCCCAGGATTTTTAGGAAATTGTGAAGCTGTGAAGTGTAGAAGGTGTCCGTAGTCTGTGTTTGGGGCAGCAGGTCCTCCCAGATTTCGATTTATAAGAGGGGTCTGAGAATCAGTGGCAAAACTGATGTTGTGTAGCCCGGCTGAACCAAAGTGTAAAACCCCACATAGAAAGGGGAAACATAGGAAGTTGCAGCTCAAGGGTGGTAGATACCCCTTCAGGAAATTTGTTTGAGGCATGGGACAAGAGGCAGATGCCTGTCCTGCCCAGCCTAAAGAAGAGAGAGAAACAGATGTAGGAAAGGGGCCTTGCTGAGGGATGACACAGGAAAAACAATTTGGCAAAATAAAGGTCCTTAAAAGAAAAAGTGGAGTTCAAACTGGCTCATGAGAGGCCTGGCTAAGTGCAAATGATGTGTGAACAAAAGTCTCTATACATTTTGGATCTTTAGAAATAAGCCAGCACCTGCTGGGAGATCTAAAATAGATGGAGAAGAGCTTGGTCTTTAAAAATAGGCCAGCAACTGCTGGGAGATCCAAACTAGAAACAGCTAGACAGAGCATCACCAGGGCAGAGACAATCCAGTGCTTGAGGAGATGGAACAATGGATGAAACCTTGAGTAAAAAGTGAGAAGTTCACTAAAAAAATTAGAAAGAATCCCAAACTGCAAATAGACCGACTAGTCCTTAAAGGAAAAATAATTAGAAGATGGGAAGCCACATCATACAGACATTGGGGCTGACCAAAGAAGATATTGTTAGTTTATGCTGTTATGTGTGGTAGGAGAAAAGAAATACTGCAATGTTATAAAGTTTCTGATAATTTACCATTCTTAAAAGAACCAGAGAACTCTGAAAGAACTAAGAATAGAGAAGAAAATTGTTATTGTTCTTCCCACCCAGGGTTTAGCAGGTAATAAAAAGAAAAGCCTGTCTAAATGGGAAGACTCAGATAATTGATTAATTTGATATGATTTCTGTTAAAAAAATATTTTGTTAAGATCTGTGCATTCCCTAATTCAACTAAAATTTAAGGCGGGAATGACTAGTGTGTGTGTCTAAAGTCTTTTGTGTACCTTCAGGGTAACTGCAACTGCCTGATCTCTAGAGATATGAATTTTAAATTGTTAGAAAAGAATGGGAAAGTATTGAGAGGAAGGAAAATATCTCATCCAGTTTGGTCTGGCCACCCACACAGGGGGAAGAACAGAATTTAACTTTTCCTTCTTCTCTGTACTTTCAAGATAAACTCGAGTTTATAAGGAAATGTTTTAAGTTCATTTAGCTACAATGCTGATGTGTAGTTGCTGTTCTATCTACCTCTGCCCTTTTCTAATCCTGCAATGCCTTTCCTCACCTGGAAAGTGGGGAGTGGACCTCGTTCTCATGTCTTTTAGCCCTGCATAGATGACTCTGATCTGTGGAAGCAGAGCTAGAGATATTGAGGAATCAGCCTTTATTCAGTCATAAAGAAGAATTATCAAAACGAAAGATGATTTACAAATAGGACACAAAATAAATATTGAAAATCTTAAAGATAATATGACTATGCAAGCTAAACAGCAATTAGATGATTTGCAAATTGAAATGAACAAGAAAAATTAGAAGCTATGCAATTCAAAGATGACAGCTTAAAATAATAATAACAATAATAATAACAACAACAACAACAATAACAATAACAATAATAATAATATCAGAATCAACTTACATTAGAAATAGCAAGACTAAAAGATTTAGCTACAGTAATTACTATCTCTGAAGAAATGATGCTTCTGGTAAATAACCTCAAGGAAGAGATAGAAGTTCTTAGTCAACTTAATAGCTGAAAATGAAAAAGTTGTACAACAAGACATCAAACAAAAAGAAGAGATTGATACATTAAAAAAAACTCCTTCTCATTTGCTGAAATAAATTTTAATCATAATTACCAAGAACTCCAAGAAAATTATACTTCTCTTTCAAAAGTAAAAATGGGATTAGAAGAAAGCAAGGGCAAGAATAAAACTAAACTCCAGGCTAGCCTCGGAACGCTGTGCTTGTATTTGTTTCTTGCCTGCCTTCCTATAAACAATAAACTAATTCTGCTCTCAAGCAAGAAAAAAGGAAGCTCTGCCTTCCAACAATCCTTAAAAGGAAAGGCTTCTTTTTTCCTTCCAACAAGTCATTATAAAGACCCACAATCCTACCTGGCAGAACTTGGAACAGTTGATGACCACTCTCCTTAATGGTGAAGAGAGAGAACGATTAAGTAGTGCCATTGGTAAGATTTAAAACCCACAGACAGGGGAAACCTCCTGGCTATAATAGACCAACAGTTTCCAAGAAGGAACCCTCCCTTTCTTTCTCTTGGAGCATTGCTGGACATTCTGTTTGACTGAAAATGCATCTCTTCTCTGTGCACAATTTATAAAAAGCAAAGGTCTAATTGAGACCTTTGCTTAGCCACAAAAGTGACAAAACTTGCTTTCCTTCTCTTTGCATCCTAAATTCCATTTGGATTTAATTGAGTGAAAGTATTCTGCTCAGCAGTAGAAGGACAGAAAGAGGAAAGACAGTTCTTGTGTTGGCTAAGAAGATTGCCCTGTAATAAAGGGTCCCAGGGCAGCATGTTGAATCATCCTTGCAAGGTTTGTGCATATGTTGTTTTAGACAAGTTGCTTCTCAGCCTAGTGAGCTCAATCTGCATTTGAAGAAAAGCTGCAAAGACATTCTGTAAAGAAAGGAAGCCATAGGCCTGGCTGCAGTAGATGAGAGACCTGAAGGCTGAAGGGGACCAGGGTTCAGTCAAGCCCCCCCGAATCCTTGGTCCGAATGAAAATAGGGGGGAATAATGTAACCTTCTTAGTAGACACAGGGGCATCTAGATCTGTAATTACAAAGCTGATGGCTCCCTTTTCAAATGATGTAATAAATATCCAAGGGGTTAATGGCTTCATAAATCATCACCCCATGCTGAAAACCCTGAAATGTTCCTTAGATGGAAGAAATATAGAACACCAGTTTCTCTATATGCCTGAGTGTCCAGTTTCCCTCCTGGGTCGTGACATCCTATATGAGATGGGAGCTACTCTGTCCTTTGATGAAGACAAGATGTCAACTAATAGGAGAGAGTTGCGAGGATTTAGGAGCAGCGGCAGCTAATAAATTAACCTTTAGGCAGCCAACTACCATTTACACCAGCCGTGCGATTCAAGGAGTTTTAGAGACAAAGGGCCATTTATGGCTGACAAACCCCAGAAATTACAAGCATTAAGCTCTCCTCACTCAGAAACCACGAGTGACCCTGAAACAAACAAATGCTTTAACCCAGCTACTCTTTTGCAAGCATCGGGTCCTGAAATTGAAACAATGTATGCAGGTCAACACAGCAACCAGAGTGGAGCAGACCTTCCCAAGCCTGACTGACCAGCCTGACCAGGACTATAAGAGAAAAGGTGACAAAGGTGTGCCTTGAAAATCACCTTAAGTGAGTAAATGCATTACCAATATTACTTTGATCTGTGTGATGTTCTCCACGAAAAGGAATTAGATTATTTTCTTTTGAAATACTTGAAAATCATATAGGATACCAAGCCAGATAGGAACTAAGTGGGTGAATCAGATGGTGGGAGAATTAAATAAGCAAATACAAGAAATCCAACAATATTGTGTGTCCCTTAGCCCACCATTTTTGACCACCTCTAGTTATAATATTCAAATAGTAGTAAGAAATAAATGGGAAAACATGATTGTAAAAATGAAATGAATAACAATTAGAGCATTTGTCTTTGTATTTTTGAAATCTAGACAATGATAAGTTTTTCTTTTTTAATCTTTTTTTAGAAATATGAATAAGTATAAACTGTAACCATTGAAATACTTCAATGGTATATGGTGGTGAAAGTAAACAGGATTGTTGTAACTTGGATAACAGCTAGAACATTTTTAAATTTAATTAAGGAAATTGTAATGATTGACATATTTTAAAATTTATATTGTGATGAAAGTAGAAATGATTAAATTGTGATTTGGAGGATTGTATGGGTAAAACACTGAAAAGAAAAAAGTGGAAGGGCCCGTATACTGTGGTCATGTGTTCCCACTTGCAGTAAAAAAAAAAAAAGAGTGTTGAAATCCAAGTCTTGGATTCACTGGACTTGAGTTAAGTCTGCAGCTGAGGAATATTGGGAGGCAGACCAGGCCCAGGCCCAACCCCTAGTAGTACGCTTGAAGAAGTGCCCCCTATAACTGTCCTACCAGCAATGGGCAGGAAACATACGGGGCAGAAGAGGCCTTAGTGGTGTCACACCGGAAGCTGACCCTCCACATATGGTTGAAGATTTGGAATGGGAAGTCAAACATATATAGCGACTCAGCTGCTGTCCGTTCAGAACCTTTATTAGAGTGCAAACTGAACTGCTGGCTGTGGCTGCTGAGCCTCCTTATATCCTGCTCGGGCATGCCCGTCAGGCAATGACAGTGATTTAAACTTCCCGCCGGTGGAATCAACCAATCCCCTGGCGGATGTCCTTATAAGGACATAACATCCCTCCCCTCCTAGTTCTTAGTCTATCAATCAGAGTTACATGATCACGTAATCGCGCAGGTAGGCAGGACGCCTGACAGTTCTACCTGACCTGCGCGGTTCAGTCTGTGCAGTGATGTTGTTCCAGAGGGGTCTGGCTCCTGCTTGCTCTGGCCCTGTCGCCTGGGGTTCTCCGGACTCCGCCGTCGAGTGTGCGGGGCCTCGCCTAGTGCCTCCAGCTGGGGTTGAAGATTCGCCCGGCCGCCGGTCCGATGCCACATCGCTGTCGGACAGGTGGTTGCTCGGGTCTCTCTGGTCGCTGCTGCCTCGAGACGGTCGTCTGAACCTCGGTAAGGTTCCCCGGTCCTCGCTTAGTGTCCAGGGCTCCCCCCGGTTGAGGGCGGTGGTCTGCTCCCTAGTTTGGGTACCCCTGGGTGGTGGTTGTTGTTGCAGCCCCAACCTGGCCTGGGCTGGTTGGTCTGCTCCGTCGGGGTGGGGTAGGACTCCTCTGCTGGGGCGTTGTAGTCCTACCCTGTCGGGTCGGCGTGCGCTACCCTGGATGCAGATGGGTTGGTTGACCTCATCGGGGTGGGGTAGGACTCCTCTGCTGGGGTGTTGTAGTCCTGCCCTGCCGGGTTGGCGTTCACTTCCCCGGTCGCGGACAGGTTGGTCGACCTCGTCAGGGTGGTGTTGGGGTGCTGGACTGGGGTGACTCTCGGCTTCCTCCCTGTGGTGGCGTCAGTCTCCCTCCCCGGGGTGTTGGAGGTCGACCTCGCCCGGCTGGTGCGCCGTTGCATTCTCGGAAGGTCCCCGGTCTACCGTCTTGGTGCTTTGTCGGTCCTGCGGGTTATGTTGCCGGGTGCGATTGGCGGTGGCGGGCTGGCAGTCCATCCGGTGGGGCAGGTCCCGGTCTACCGTGCCCTCTTCACTGCGGCTACGACGGTCCTTCGTCCCTGGCTGGGGTGGTCCTGCCTCGCCGGGTTGAGGCAGTCCTTCCTCAACGGGGTGGCGTGGGCCTACCTCTTCGGGGTAGGGTAGGTCTCCTCCAACGGGGAGTGGCAGGCCTACCTCATCGGGATGTGGCAGGCCTACCTCGCCGGGGTGTGGCAAGCCTACCTCGTCGGGGTGGTTCACCTCAACTCCCCTCCACCTTTTGCGGAGCTGGTCGATGTGTCGTCGGCATGTCCGGCCATCGTCCATCTCCACTTTGTATGATCTTGGACCGGTCACTCTTCCAATTCGGCACTTTAGCCACTTGGGCGGACCCTGGACGTTAAGTGCGAACACCAGGTCTTCGCAAGAGAAGCTTCGCGTTGGCGGTGGTTGGATCAGTTTGTCTTTTGGGCTATATAGCAGATGCAGTCTGTCTAGCGGCGAGCGGAGTTTCCTTCCCATTAATAGCTCCGCTGGGCTTTTCCTCATTGTGGCGTGGGGGGTGATGTGTTGTGCTAGCAGGAACTTGTCAATTTGCTCCTGCCAGTCCCCCGGGCCCATCCTGGTGAGGGTGTCCTTCGTGACCTGTACCATCTTTTCAGCTTGCCCATTTCCAGCCGGCTTGTATGGGGCGATGAGGGCATGCCTGATGCCCTGGCCAGCCAGGAAGTCCTCCATGGCTTTCACGGTGAGTTACGGGCCGTTGTCGGAAACTAAGATGTCCGGCAATCCATGGGTGGTGAACAGGCGGCGGAGGGCTTTGACGGTGGCTTCTGTCGTGGTGGATGGCATTGTGATGACCTCCAGCCACTTCGAGAAGGCATCCACGATGATGATGAGGGATTTCCCATTCATGGGCCCAGCGAAGTCAATATGGATTCTTGACCAGGGTCCACTGGGTTGCTCCCACTCTGTCAGCTGGGCTTGTGGTGGTGCTTGTCTCGTCTCTTGGCATGGGTCACATCTGGCAATCCATGCCTTTGTCTAGGGGGGGCCACCAGACGTAACTCTGTGCCAGTGCCTTCATGCGGACTATGCCCGGATGGCCACTGTGGAGGGTTTCTAGAGTCCTTTTCTGTAGGGTGGGAGGAATTACCACCCTGTCCCCCCAGAGGAGGCAGCCCTTCATGGTGGCCAGTTCTTGCTGTCTCCGGATGAACAGGGTGAATTCTTTGCCCACCCTTTCCGTCAGCCAGCCCCACAAGGTCCAAGATAGTACCTGTTTGAGGGTCTTATCCCTCGATGTGTGGGCTGCTACTGTGGCAGACGACACTGGGCACGTCCGGTCTCCGTCAGTGTGGTAGAGTCCAAGGGTGGGAGCAGGATCCTCTACTGGTTCTTGCAGCGGGCATCTGCTGAGGCCGTCGGCGTTGCTGATGTTCCTGCCGGGGCGGTGGATGAGGTTGTAGGCGTATCCCGAGAGGAAGATGGCCCAGCGTGTCATCCTGGGTGACATGTACGGTGGCGTTGGCTTGTCCCCAGCAAGTAGACCCAGAAGAGGCTTGTGGTCGGTGACAATCGTGAAGGATCTCCCGTACAGGTATTCATGGAAGCGTCTGATCCCGGTTATGATGGCGAGGGCTTTCTTATTGAGCTGGCTATAATTCTGCTCTGCTGATGACATTGTTTTGGAGAAATAGGCTATGGGGGCTTCGGAGCTGTTGGGAAGCTGGTGGCTGAGGACAGCTCCAACCCCATACGGTGAGGCGTCGCACGTCAGGAGTAGTGGGAGCGAGTCATGATACTGGATGAGGACGCTATTAGATGAGAGTAGAGTTTTGACTTTTTGGAACGCTGCTTCTTCTTCCTCTTCCCACTTCCAGGGCACCGCTTTCCCTAGCAGGCGGTGGAGTGGTTCAGCCACAGTGGCTTTCTGTTTCAGAAAGACAGCGTAAAAATTTAGCAGTCCCAGAAACGCCTTAAGCTCCGATTTTGTTTTGGGGGCTGGAGCCTCGTGTATTGCCCTAATTTTGCTTTTGGTGGGGTGGATGCCCTTGCTATTGATTAAATAGCCCAGGAACTCGACCTCCTGGACCCCCACGACGCATTTGTCCCTTCTAACTCATAGGCCCTTCGCCTGGAACCGCTACAGGGCAAGCCTGAGCCGCTCCAATAGTTGGGCTTCTGAGTTTCCAGAGATTAGTACGTCGTCGAAGTAAGGTACCACCCCTGGAATGCCTTGGAGAAGGCGTTCCATCATAGCCTGAAAAATGCCTGGGGCGGCACTGACTCCAAACTGGAGATGGTCGCACTTGAATGCCCCTCTATGGGTGACTATTGTTTGTGCTTCCACAGTCTTTTGGTCAACTGGCAATTGCTGGTAAGCCTGGGCCAGGTCCAGTTTCGTGAAAATTGACCCGCTGCCCAGGGAATGCAACATATGTTGCACTAGTGGCACGGGATATGTGCTCTGCGGAAGTGCCCGGTTGATGGTACACTTATAATTGGCACAGATGCACACAGATCCATCATGCTTCATGGGAGTCACAATGGGGGTCTCCCATGCCTCATGATCGACCGGTTCCAAGATGCCCTGGGCGATTAACTTGTCCAATTGTGCATCTACCTTAGGCCTGAGGGCAAACGGAACCCTGCGGGGCTTAAGCTGAATGGGTGCAATTGTAGGGTCTAAATTGAAAGAGATGGGTTTCCCCATAAATTTACCTAAACTCCCATTGAAGTCGTCCTTGAAGTCCTCCAGGAGTTGGTTGAGTGCGCTAGCCTGAATTTGATTGATTCTGCCAATTGTGAGCCCTAGGGGTTTGAACCACTCAACACCTAGCAAGGTTGGACGGGCTTCCTGCACGACGGCAATGGGGAGGTTTCCTTCGAAGTCTTTGAACTTTACCCAGACTGTTGGTTCGTCCCAGGATACCAATGGGATGCCGCCCAAAGTCCACCAGCCTTGCTTGGAGAGGTTCTAGCTGCTTTTGGGATAGCCATGGCTGGAGTCTTTTTAGGTGGTCCCATGCGATGATGGAGTAAGGTGAGCCCGAGTCTATCTCCATGGGGCATGGTGCCCCTTCCACGTGGACTGTTATGTGGAATTTGTTGGATCCTTTCCCTGCTGTGTGCACGATTGTGGTCTGGTGGATCCCTCTGCTTTTGTGGTCACCGTTGCCATCTCGCCGCGGGTACTGGGACCATTTGGATGATCTCTGGTACTCGCGGTCCGTTGCTTTGGATGGCTCGAAACTTGGCTCTGCTGCCCTGCAGGCTTCGGCGATGTGGCCCTTCCTCCTGCAGCGCCTGCAAGTTGCATCCCGCCAGCGACATCTGGTGCGTGGATGGTTCCCGTTGTAGCTGGCACAGTGCTCGTCCCGTCCGCCATCTTGGGGTTTTTCCCGCTGTTGGGGTCTTGTGACCTTGTGGACGGCCATTTCAGGATCTGAGTCTGACCCCATGGAGTCTTCGTCCGATGATGGCGGGGAATCCCTGTGGACCCTATTGATCCCCTTGGATCTCCTCATTGCGGCTGCTGCCCTGTCCGATGATTCAGCGGTGGTGGCTTCTTCAATGACGTCCTTTAGGGACACTTTCTTGTGGCTGAGGAACTTCTTTTGACGTGTGCAGTCCCTCATGCTGAAGACGATGCGGTCCCGAAGCTGGACATCCACATTTTCAAAGTCGCAGCTGGCCGCAATCTTCCGGAGCGCCGAGACGAACTCCTTGAACGACTCCCCTTCTAGTTGATTTCTCTGGTGGAAATCAAAACGGTTGGCTAGGGGAGTGCTCGAAGGCGCATAGTGCTCCTGGAGTATGTCTTGCAGTTCGGACCATGGCATCTGCTCTATGTCCCGTGGTGCCACGAGGTCCATGGCCATCTCAAAAACTTCCAAGCCGCAGTGTGCCAGGAAGAGAGCCCTCTTCCAGCTGTCGTCTAGGTCTGTGAAGCCGCTTCCTGCCAGGAACTGCCTGAACCATTTCTCCTGGTTCGGATTGAATGGAGCCAGAGAGATTTGGTGTCCGGACATGGTTCTAGTGACTAGCTCAAGTGACTCAGCTCGATGACTTGCTCTTGAGAGTGAGGTGGCGATCGTGCCTGCTGCTCTTCGTCGGTTCTTCTCTAGTCCTTCGTTGCCAGTGTTAGATTGGCGCCGGAAAGAAACGCGACTCAGCTGCTGTCCGTTCAGAACCTTTATTAGAGTGCAAACTGAACTGCCGGATGTGGCTGCCGAGCCTCCTTATATCCTGCTCGGGCATGCCCGCCGGCCAATGACAGTGATTTAAACTTCCCGCCGGTGGAATCAACCAATCCCCCGGCGGATGTCCTTATAAAGACATAACAATAGGTACACTATCTCTTATTTTAATAAGATTGCTGTTATTGTGATTAGTTGTGATTTGCTGTATATAGTATGTGAGGGATCTCACGAAGATCGATGGTTTGTTGAGGGCACTTCCAAAAAAAGTCAGCACGCAAGGATGCAATCAAATTAAGTCTTTATTTAGAAGTAAAAGTAGAGTAAAAATGAGTTCCCTCATTGAGCCCATGGTTCAGTCCTGTAGGAAGTTAGAACAAGAGCACAAGAGTAGCCCCTATGCAGGGGTTCTTATAGGGGCCCTTGGCCCCTCCCTTACCAAGGTGGGTGAGCGGGCCAGAGGGCCGTTAACACTCCCCAATGGGGCTGCAGGGGCCGGAGCTCCTTGACCCACCAGTGGGATCAAAAGTCCCTCTTTGCTCCCATCTGGTGGCCCTTTAAGAAACTGCCATGGCTGGCACAAAACGCCTAACAATTCCCCTTCTTGCCAGCCAATGACAGGTGCCGGTGAATATGTGTGAGAGGGCGAGCAGGTGTCACAGACATACAGATGCGTCGTTTACAGGACCAAACACAAATGCTTACACAGAAGGTTGTGTTGGTCAATGGGTACAGGTTTTCTAAACAGGTCAGCTAACTGGTCGGTTGTGTTACAATGTTTGATGTGTACAAACCCCATTCTGACAAGCTGCCTGACATTCTTGTAGCAGATGTCTATGTGGTGGGACCTAGAGCCCACTGCGTATACCCCCGAGATTCCAATTGTGGCCGTGTTATCTTCCTGAATTTGGATGGGCAGAGTAGGGGGTGCCCAGATGCTCGTTACCAGAGCATTGAACCAAATCAAGTCATTTGCAGTGTCCGATAGGCTGGCATATTCTGCCTCGGCTGTGGAGCAAGAAACAAATTTTTGCTGCCTAACATGCCAATGGATAGGACAGCCAAATAGCAGTATGAGGAAACCAGAGGTGCTCTGTTTACTCTTGGTGTCACCAGCCCAGTCTGCATCCGAGTAAGTGGAGAGCTGGGCCGGCTTCCCCTTCTCTGGCTCCAGTATAAGGAGGGCATCGGCTGTGCCCCTGAGGTACCTAAGTACTCTCTTGACAGCATTCCAGTGGAATTCCTTTTGGTTTTCCATGTGCCTGGACAATAGATTTATGGCTAGAGCTATGTCAGGCCTGCTCCAATTGCTAATGTATAACAAGGAGCCAATCACAGATCTATATAATTTATTATCTGTGAACTCAGTGCTGTGCTTGTGATTATGGTCATAGTAGTCACTTTGCATGGGGCTACGTGTTGGGTTGGACGCCGCCATTTTGCATTTGGCCAACAACTCTTCAATCTTTTCTTTCTGGGATAATGCAAATCTCTTTTTAGTGGCCAAGATATGTACACCCAGGTACCTGTTAACCTGCCCCAAGGACTTCAGGGTAAACTTTTCCCCCAGGGCCTTGGCAAATTCGTCACACCTTTCCTTGCCAGGCCCTACATATAGGAGGTCATCCACGTAAACCAACACCCGTTCTGTATCACTTTTGGTGTCATGTGTAAAAACGCACTCATCTGCATGAGATGCCCTGAAGCCAATTTGCTCTAAACCCTTTTTGAGGCAGTCGTACCAGAGTTTCCCCAAATGTTTGAGGCCATATAATCCCTTTTGGAGCAACCATGTGTTTCCCCCCTCCTGCTGGTAACCAGGAGGGGCCCTCACGTAGATCTGCCGGTCTAAGTTGGTGTGGAGGTAGGCCGTCTGGATGTCGAATTGGTAGACTTCCTTCCCCAGAGCGGCTGCAGTTACGAGGGTGGCCTTGACGCTTTCTACCCCGATGGTTGGAGAATAGGTCTCTATGTAGTCCTCCATGTAGCGTTGGGCGAACCCCTGTGCTACCAAGCGGCCATTGGCAAGTGGTTTGGCCTTGAAAACCCACCTTGTACCAATGACCTTCTTCTCCTTGGGTGGTTGCCCGGGGGTGAAGACCTTGAGCTTTCTCAGGCTCTCCATCTCCTGATCCATCATGAGCTGCCACTTCTCCTGTTCTTTGATGGGCAGCTCCTGGATGTCAGAGAAAGTCTTTGGGGTGACCATGATGCTGTTGACGGACGCGATGTGCCCAATGTCAATTCTCTTAGGTGGGACCCCCTTGTTGGACCGCTTTGACCTTCTGACCTCCTGCCACTCACCGCCCTTTTCTTCTGCAGGCCCCTCGCTGATTGGCTGTTCACAACCGGGATGTGGAGGCCCTCAGTCCCAGGCGTTGGGCATCATGGGCCTCTGAAGCGTCGCTGGAGGTGAAGAGTCGGGTGAAGATGGAGTGTCTTTCCCCTCAGGACTGGACAGCTCATCCTCCCCATCTGGACCAGGTAGGCTGACCTCTTCATCCTGTTCCTCGCTCTCATCGGTGGCAGGGTCTGTGGTTGTCTCAGGTGGTGTCTTAGTTGGTGCAGCTTTGCTGGGCTGGTTGATGTATGGGCCCAGATCATTTGAGTGGATCTGGGTCCAATTGGAGTCCTCTTCGAAGGAGGTAGCTTGGGAAGTCACAGTCCTGCCCCCTTCTCCCAGGAACCGGTAGGCTTTGGAGCCAGGGGCATAGCCCAAGAACCTCAGTCTCTGGGAAACGGATCTCCCCTTCTTCCGCAGCTGCTTGGGGATGTGCACCCAAGCGTAGGAGCCAAATACGTGCAAGTGTCCCAAACTTGGCTTCCTACCATGGACCAGAAAATATGGAGTCTGATCCACAATGCTGCTCCAGGTGCAGTTCAGGGTGTAATTGGCATAATGTACTGCCTCCGCTCAGTACGATTCCACAACCCCAGCATCCGCAATCAGGCTACGCACCATGGTCTGCAGGATGCCGTTTTATTCTCTGCCACACCGTTCTGCGGAGGGGTAAGAGGTGCTGTACGAAAATGGTGTATACCCTTATGCCTCACCCAGTCCTGGAATTTTCGGGACATGAACTCAGCCCCACGGTCACTCTGCAGCTGTGCAATCTTTGTCTTGTGCTGGGTCTCCACATAGTTGTACAGTGACTTTATAGCATCAAAGGCTTCAGACTTTTCCGTGAGGGTATACACATGGCCATAGCTCGAGAAGTCATCAACAGCAGTGAGGAAATACTGCCTTTTCCCTAGGGACAGTGTAAATGGCCCAACCAAATCAACATGTATTAATTGATATGGGTATTGGGTTTTACGCTGTGACACCTTAGGTATTGGTGCTGCCTTCCTCTTTGCCCTCTTACAGATGGCACAGTCCAGAAACACCTCACAATTCTGGAGGTGAATCCCCTCAGCAAATTCCCCCATCTTTTTGACCACGGGGAAGCTCACATGGCCTAACCTCTGATGTAAGAGGTAGGCTCATTTGGTATGAAGTGGCTTCCCCACTGACACCCCCTTGGCTCTGGTTGCCTTGGGTGGTGCTGGCACCTTAGGCCCTTTCTTGGGCTTATCTGCCTTCGGTGCCTGCTGAGGCTCAGGTTTCTTGCCTGCATTGGCCTTGGAAGGCCGTGGGGCTGGCTGTGGGGCCTCTCTCTCTCTCTGCGTGCAGGCCCATTCTGGGGTGGCACCCTGTGAGCTGTCTCCTGTAGCTGGGTAGTCGGGGGAGAAATATGGCAAACCATTTATAATGGTAACACTCCCAATGACCCTTTTGTCTTGAGTGACATGACCTCCCCCTTTGTGAAACAATACCTCCACCCTGCCATCATCACACAACTTGGTTATACTTAACAGGTTATTGGTGATGGAGGGAGCATGCAATACACCTTTAACATTGCCCAGCCCTAGTACAGAGACAGTGCCCCCCCCAACAACCAAAGCATTGTTACCATTTGCAACCTTGACGGAGGAGTTAATTCTCCTTAACCTCTTAAAGCCTTGCTTCATGTTAGCAATGTGAGATGAAGCACCAGAGTCCAGTAACCAGAGGCCAGTAGGGCCATCAGCCTTTGTGGTGGGGGTGAGGTAAGTAGTACACACAAAATTGCCCTTGGCACCACCTTTGCCCCTGCCAGGCCCCCTTTCTGTCCCCTGCCCCTTCCTTGATTGGAACCACACTTAGGTCCTTGCTGGTAATGGGGGCAGTCCTTCTTCAGATGCTCCTCAGAGCCACAGATGAAACACTTGGGTACAGTGTTAACCTGCTCTGAACTCTGGTGCCTCCTGTTGATGCGCTGAGTTGTGGCCCTGGTGTATTCTCCTGCATCTCTACTCCTCCTGTCTTCCTCATTGAGCCTCCCTGTGAGGTAGGACAGAGTCATGGCTTCCTTCCTGGTTCCCTCTAGTGAGACAATAAAATTGCCCCAACTTTTGTCCAGGGATGCCAGAATAACAGCGACCATGTTGGCCTCAGTCACAGGGTAGTCCCTGAGCACCTGTTCTGCCCTGAGAGCCTTCAACTTTCCCAGGTGTTCAGCCATGCTAGCCCAAAATTTCAGCTTGGTATTATAGAACTCCGATGTAAGCCTTGTGGTGGAGCCCAAGCTATCACTATTAAATAGGCTATATAACAACCCCCAAATCTCACCAGCTCTGAGCCCATCTGGAACGTTGGGGTAGAATTTAGCATCCAGTGAGCTCAATAGAGTGGTATAGGCTTTCCTGTGGTACCACTATTCTTGAGACCCCCAAGGGAAAGGTGGGGGATCTAAAACCATTTCTAGGGTCCCTTCCTTTAAGAGACATACCTGTATCTCTTTGTTCCATATATTGAAGTTTTCACCCCCCGATGTAATTTTTCAAAATTATTCAGGAGTATTGACACAGCTGGGGTAGAAAATGCTGATCCCATTTGCTGTCCATGGTATCTTTGCCTGGGTCCCATTGAAGTAAATGGGAGAGGGATCCCTCTGCTGGCGAGTTTAGGCATTTTTCTCTGATTATTTTTCTCCTTTTCAGGTGGAGCGAACTGGGCATGCTCAAACTGCTGAGCATGCTCAGAGCTCATTCCAGCCCAGGAGCTGGCAGGAGCGGGTCTCTCTCTCTGTGCTGCACGGCTAGGCCTGGGCCCAAGCCTGTGAGGCCCTGAAGATTCCTTTGGAAGCCCTCCCGGTATTGGAACACTTACTGGGGGGGCAAAGGATGCAGGATAGGGCTGGAAATACCCGAAGAAGACAAGGATCACCTGGAGGGGCCTACCGCTGGTCCTGAAGACTCTGGAGGAGGCAGCCATCATCTGAAGTGGGAGGCTTGGCTGGAGGACCCCTGAGGACATTGAGGTGAGTCCTCCATTGCCTCGGTGGGGGTGTTGGGAAGGCTGGAGCCCCCAGGGGTTCTTCTGCGACTCTCTGGAGGTGCAGGTCATGGCTGGGGGGCTCTGGACTGGAGGCCCCCCTCGGTCTCCTGGGGGTAGTGAGGGAGGCTGGCTGCCCCCGAGGTTGAGTTCATGGTCATCATGGCCTCCAGGGCCACAACCAGGACTTGGATTGTGGCTCTGATGCCTGCTGCAGCAGGTGCAGCCGGGCAGACTTTGATGCTTGCCGGTGGGGGGGGGGGCTGAGCAGTTTGTATGCTGCGTCAGCTGGCTGCCATTGGTTGCTGGACCTCGTGGCCTAGCTGAGGCCTACCAAGCCTCGCTGGAGTAGGTAGCCTGGGGGCTGCCATGTTGCTTCCGGTTGGCCCCAGAAGCTGCAGGTCGCAATTTGGTGGGAACTTTCCCGCCAAAAGCTCCGGTGCCCTGGGGGCCCCCAGGGTGGCCAGCACCATGTTGGGGAGCCTCCTGGGCACTGGGGAAGGACTTACCTGGTGTCCAGAGGCCCCCTGTGCTGGTGTCCAATGTGGCTGGGCTCCTGGCATCCCTCGGGGTGCTAGGAGCGTTCTTAGCAGCTCTCTGCATTCCTCACCAGTGAGCTGGTCTATGCTGGGGGTGGCCTAGTCCCTGGCCACATCCCTGGTGTTCTGGCAGTCCTGGGTGGACTGCTGGCCTTCCACGCTTTCCTCTGCGGCTTGCAGCTGCAAGGAAACATGCGAAGGGGTCCCTTGCGTTCCGCTGGGACCTCGGGGGGCATAGAGATCATCTGTACCCTCCTCTGGATTGAAGCTCACATCAAGGACTGGATGCAGGGTTGCCATCCTTGATTGAAGACTCCTGGTCACAACCGGGGATCTTCTGCCATCCATCTCTTGGGGGTTCTTGCTGGAACCTCCAGGCATCTTGCTTCTGCTGGCTTGGAACTGTTGCCTCAAACCATCCTCTGCTAGCACTTTGTGAGGGATCTCACGAAGATCAATGGTTCATTGAGGGCACTTCCAAGAAAAGTCAGCACGCAAGGATGCAATCAAATTAAATCTTTATTTAGAAGCAAAAGTAGAGTAAAAATGAGTTCCCTGGCATGGAGGCCTGCATGCCTGGATTGAGCCCATGGTTCAGTCCTGAAGGAAGTTAGAACAAGAGCGCAAGAGTAGCCCCTGTGCAGGGGTTATTATAGGGGCCCTTGGGCCCTCCCTTACCAAGGTGGGTGAGGGGGCCGGAGGGCCATTAACTCTCCCCAATGGGGCTGCAGGGGCCAGAGCCCCTTGACTCACCAGTGGGATCAAAAGTCCCTCTTTGCTCCCATCTGGTAGCCCTTTAAGAAACTGCCATGGCTGGCACAAAACGCCTAACATAGTATGCTGGAATCATCTCTTCCCCGGAAAGACAGGTGCTGAATCTAAAATCATTGACTGGGACAGGGAGCAATACAAAACTCCTGTAGATGTTTCTGCTCTAGCTCTAGGACTGTGAATATTGTATTTAACAAATAAGGGGTGGTTCTGTGGGATACCTAAAACTAATATTGCCTTTTCCCAAGTCACATATAACCCTAACCTTCTTCCTGATGTGGTGATTTTGTAGATTAAGGGAATTGTGATTGGATAGGTTCTGTGTAGAGGACAATTATGAGTTTTCTGTGGCTTTGGCTATTATTGGCAAAGGGCCTAATGAGTAATAGCACACTGAATAGTAGTTCCCAATTTTGTGAGAATGCCCGAGTGACCCCCCTTTGCTCTTAAGGAAGGAACTGAGGAAGTTGAAAAACCCCAAAGAACAGGGCAGCAACAGGACACAAGGTGTGAACTCTTTGGAACAGGTCCACTCCCAACAACGGCGTATCATCAATAGGTGGGGTTGGTACCCTGGACCTAAGCCAACCCGAAGACCTAAAGACAAGTGTCTGACAATCCCAGAACAGAGTGGGGTAGAACAAAGGAAGAATGGGCCCCTGTAACAATTGTGAAAAGGGAACTACATGTTAAGAATACTGGAATTGAGTTAAAGCCTAGTTAATCAGTCTGACCCTACCCTGAGCCAAAAATGCTGGTTCTGTTTGTCTGCTGGTCCTTCATCTTACAATGCTGTTCCAGTTGAACCAGATGTTTGGGTCAGGACCAGGGCCACAATAGTCCTTGAAAAAGATATTAAATGGAGAACCAAAGTAGCAGTAGCCATATTGCAAGGAGACATTTATAATGCCTTCAAAAGGCTGGGGATGAACCGTTCCCCATTGTTGGCCCTATAGCTGTTAGTGTGGAATTCCTAGGGTCACCCTTCTTGTGTGTAAAGCGACATCAGGAACCAGATATTCCTGTAGGATCCCTGATGGGAGATCAATGTCCATCAGAAATACACTTTGACCCTAGAATGACACTTACGGATGTAAAAACTAACTAGTGGCATTTCTCCTTATGCCCACTATTTATTTCAACAGAAGATCACTTCTCAATACCACTGCATGTCTCCATTAGGTCCAACACAGGCTTATGTGTCCTACTTCCCCTTGGAAATGCAAGCTCCTGTTATCTTTTTGAAGGCACAATTCTCAGAGATAAGCAAAAGGACCCTACACTAGAAGTCCCATTGCAGCCGCTGACTGGCATGCTAGTGGCAGGGACTTTAGGGGTCTGGACTAATGAGAAAAACCAACGGGCCCATGCATTTTCCATGAATATAGGTGTGTGTGTAGGGAAAAATGGAGTTTTCTTCTTATGTGGGAGAAATGCGTATTTGTGTTTACCTACACACTGGACTGGAACATGCACTCTGGTACATCTTTTCCCCAAAAATAGGTGTTGTCAGTGGAGAGCACACTATCCCTGTTCCCCTTATGGGGCATGTTCAAAAAGGGGTGCCACTCTTGGTCCCACTATTAGCAATCCTGAGGATAGGAACAGCAGTCGGAACAGGTGTAGGTGGAATGGCACACTCCATAACACAGTTCAAGCAATTGTCAGAGGAGTTCCAAGAAAGCCTGAACCAAACATGAATAAGTCAGTACAGGTGTGGTCAGAGAGATTGCCAAGGACCGGGCATCCAAAATGGGTCAGAATTACAAGCAACAGAAATGTGGTTCTCTTAGTTGCCTGGGCCTGGCTGGATTAGACAGATGTTATTCCTGTTGTGACAGGCCTGGCTTTTATTCCTTGTTCAGACAACTAGCTAAGAGAGCAGTGAAAGAGATAAGAGTTGAAAAAAATGAGTTGATTTTAATGGAAAGCCTTATAGACTGTAAAATTGACCCTGATCTTCTTGATGAAAATGAAGTTTCTGATGCAGGAACATATGTACAACTCTCAACTGGGTAATTAGAGAAAGTGCTTCAGAGAATAAGATTTGAAAATCATATGTATTACTTGTCTTTCCTTTGCATTAATATGTATCTTATCCCGAATTGATTATGTTATGTCAAATGTTATATGCTTGCATTGTTGAATTAAGCTCTGTAATAGGTAAGACTCAATTGTAAACAAGTAAAATAGAGTCTTAAAGGGGGGATAAGGCAGAACGTAAAATGAAATTGAATGTAAGAGTGAAATAATACGGGGTCAGCCTAGAGGGTCTCTGTAGGACCCCTTTAACTAGTAAATATAAGAGACAAATGCTGGGTTCAAAAAGTTAAACCGCAGAGTTAACACACTTTCTACAGTTGGAGAGTTCAAGAAGTCAAACCGCAGAGGTACTATGTTAAAATGCAGAACTAACCCACATGGAGCTTTCCTGCCTAAGGAATAAGGGAGGGGGGCTAGCTAAAGAGGCAGATCTAAAATACTTCCTGTTTTTGTTACTATAAAGATACGTGTCTTAAACAGGGTCTTTGTTCAGAATGTAAACAGAATGCATGTCTGAACCTTTTGGCCAAAATAAATAAAAGCTTTTTCTGATCTTGAAATTAATTTCATTCATTTATTTTTCTGCAACATTTAAACACAGAGAGAGAGAGACAAAGGGTGAAACCTTTTTATTAGACCAACTTGTGTTGGCGAGAGAGCGTGCAAGCCATCGAGCATTTGGAAAGATTTAGCATTTAGTCACTGGCTTTAACTAAGCACATTTGGACACACATTGAAAAAATAAACCCAGAAATGAAGAGTTAGCTTTCAGAAAGAAAAAAAAAATGGAACAGACCTTTTCTTAAATAATAATAATAATAATTACTTTTTTTTAAATGACAAAATTAATAAATTGCTATACAAACAAATTCAGAAAGAAAAATTCCCCAGGTAGGGGAAAAACACTCAGACCTTCCAAAGTCAGCCAGTTAAAGCGCATTCAGAACAAAACAAGCACAAGTTTTTCCCCCCACAAAAAACAGGGGGAAGGAGAAGAGAAAGAAGAAGAAATCACCCATTACACACAGCAGCTGGTATTTACACACAGAGGAAGGGAAGGAACTAAAGAGTGAAAGGGAAAAAAATATTGAAAAAGAGAAGGAGGAGGAGGAAGAGGAGAAACTAAAGATATAAGGTGGGGAAATATTTACTTTACATATTTGGGCCCTGAATACTGCTAAGATTCATATGGCAATCTAACTTGGATTAAATTCAGCATCGATCTTTCTGCCACATGCCAACCTTACTAATGACCCAGGCAAGGGTAAACTGGACAGAGAGAAGTTCTGTGCCCAAATGGAGTAGTACCACTATCACGTGGTTGACATTCGCTGGCACCAGCACACATATACCTGATTAAATCTCTATAAATACTATGTTTTGAGCATGGATGTTCTGTTTATTGCAAAAATGCTTACCCTTTAAAGCTAGGTCAGCCCTGTTTAAAAACTTGGCTTTTCTTTCTTTCTGCCTCAGATGTACTGAGGCTTGGTAGGCTGTTTCGTCCAACTACAGAGACATTTTTCAAACTTTAACCCTGCAAAGGGGAACCGGATTCTCTAATGGGGAGTTTTCAGCATGATCTGTTGCACATCAAACTACAGTCACCAGGATGCTTTGCACAAAAAGCAAGAAGCTAATCCGAAACCAGTTGAAAGTCAGAATAGGAATGCGTGTTTAAGCAAAACATTAAAAAAAAATCATTTTTCTATCTAGAAAACAGGGCAAACTAAAGAACTAGTCAGCTTGAAATGCTCAGAGGATTCTGTCCTTGAAAGATGCGTGGATTACAAGAGACAGTTAATGTTTTAAAAGACTACCAGGGAAGTCTTTTAAAACTCCTGATTCTCCGGATGCTCAGATGATTCCCCCTCCCCCCACTTTGTCATTTAAAAATATAAAACAGTTTGAGGAAATGTGGCAGATCTTTCTTCTGATTCAGACTGGGAGACCTTGAAATGGTTTGGGAATAGATCTGTTTGTCTGTCCAGGATATATTGATACATTCCTCACATAATAGCGGGATAGTTTATGTTCTTACATTATTTGTACACTACAAGCTTACTTTTTGCATAAATGGGGGGGGGGGCGGGTACAGGTTTTTTTTTTTTTTTTTTTAGTATAATCCATTGCTAGATGGATTGGCACATGCCTTGTCCAAAAACTCTTATGCTCTTATGCTGCCTCCATACATATCAACAGGATTCAGGCTAAACAACACACATTTTTTTTCGCTTGCTTTTTCTGGAATCCTGTGGCTAAACTGGTTTCTAAACAAGGCTGACTTTGGCCAAGCGCTTTTGCAAAGGGTCTTGCCAAGAGTTTTAAACCCAGATTCTCTCTTTCAAGTTAAATATCCCCACAAATCTCTGCACACTTGAGAGCCTCAAGCCCTTCTGTTTCTTGAAAGCATCACATAAGAGGAAAAAAGGAAGGAGGAGAGAGAAAATATTTTAATTAGGAGATGAATATATATTTCTCTTTGTTAAAAAAACTAATAAAATCCCCCTTTGGATCGAGGGAGGTCTTCTGGATGCAAAAAAAGAAGAACACAAGAAGGCAGAAACTGATATTTTTTTCTGGTTTAGAGTGAATCGTATTTAGATTACAATCAATGGAACTATTTTAACCAGTTCCAACCCTGTGTTTTTAAATATATTTCAGAGACAGCTGGAATTTCACTACAGCTCCTGATTTGGAAAGGTGTTCTTTGACCACAACTGCCGGCTTTTGAGTTTCATGTCATTCCTAAGTCAAGGAAGCAACTATCTATTCACATGTTACAAGAGGTGCATATTAGGCTTTTCCTCTCTGTTAAGTGTATGAGTTTTACACTGCATTGGATTATGTTGTCGATAAATATTTACATTAAATGGTGGGTGGGGGAGAGGGAGCTTTTAAAGCTGCTGTCTCATCATTTGGGGCACTAATTTTAGTTGACCACAATGTTTTTAATAGATTAATAAATTACATGTTATATTTTATGTTATATCTGGCTGGGGAATTCTGGGGAGTCCACATTTGTTAAAGTTGCTCAGGTTGAGAAACATTGCTTTACCCTATCCCTGTCTGGTTTTTCTGGGTTAATTATTCTGTAGATGAAGCTTTTTCTGTGTGATGTTATCCACCTTTCTTGGCTGGGAGAAGGGTGTTCCAAAGTTGAGGCTGAATCATGGCTTGCGTCAGAGAGTGACAATGTTACCCTAGTTCCACAAAAGGGGTAAGGGCTGACCTCTTCAAAAAGCCACCATTTTGAGATGTCTAGACATCTATCTCCAGTAGGTGCAGGGCAGAATGATCAAGGGTAACTCCAGGACCATGCTTCACAGGGGGATTCTTGCATGCTGGAGACATAATTGGGTATCTTTACAAGAGGGAGTCTTCAAACAAATGCTCCCAGGCAGGGTTGGCAAAGAGGAACATTAATGGAATTACCACAGGAACATGTTCCCTCACTCATGAGTTGGAAACACGAAGGTTTATCTTTAAAGCACACATAAGAAACTCCTGCAATCATTTTAGGCAGATGGTATTTTCAAGGGTACCCATCACTTTTTTAGCTTCTTTTCAGAGTTTTGTCAAAGAAACTCAAATTTGCTAATGAGGGAGAGGAGAAAGACACCAATCATGTCAGACCAATATTATTCTTTTACACATCTGCAGTTATGCAAGAGAAACCATGTCTCTGGTAGCTTCATTCCAGCTTAAGTATTACAGCTGTTTTCTTTTCACTGCCTCCTGGAAATTCACAGCCTTGGCCCCATGCAATAAAGCTTGATAAAGTTTTCCTCATATTGATGGGACAAATTCATGAAGGACTGAGGAGTCATATTAGGAATGCCGTGTCGTGATGTGTACCACCCATTGGGCCCACATCTTGGTTTAGAAAATTTAGAGCCACTCTCTTGACCATTTTATAGAATGTCAGCATAAACATGGACTGCTTCCTGTGGAAAACCCTGCTCCCAGTTGGTGAATCAGTTCCTATTGGCAAGATCAATAGATCTCATTAAATCAGGGAGTGGGAATTTTTCTTGGGCCCCGGGGCTACATTTAATATTTTTGAGGTGCTTAGGAGCTGGAATGTGCAGGACAATTAGCAAATTTTTGGTCAGTTTGGAGAATATCTTGGTTTTTCCAACTCTGCTAACCCTAACAGGATTACACTAGGGTTTCTCTGCATTTTCTGTTGAACAAAGATGGGAAATTGCACTAAACAATTTTCAGCAATATTTTCAGAGGAACTTCAGAATGCAATTGGAGCTACGTGTGACTCTAATGCTCCAGATAGTTCATCCCAGCACTAAGCCAGTTATTCATCATTTAAAGAGTGGGGTTTCTTGCCTCCAGAGAGGAAAATCTCTGGAGAAGAAGGAGCTACAGAGTGGCTTCATCTATAGAAAATGTCCTGCTAATTTTTAACATGGGCAAAACATAGGCTAAGGGTAAAGTTCCTTTGAAATGAACAAAGTTCCCTAAAAGAACTTTTGCTTTGTTAAACTCCCTTGATCCAAAACTAAAAGCGTTCCCCCATTTTGTTTGGTTTTTTCCTTCTTAATATTGTAAACTTGAGCAAAAAACAAAAACAAAAAAAACTGAAGGGGAATGGAAGAGTAAGGGAAAAGAAAGATATGTCAATTTAAAAAAAGAATGATTTTTTTATAAAGAAAATTTGGTGAAAAGTTGTTTTAGCAAATACGCCACAGACTACAATAAACCGCCTACATTGAAACAATACACAGATCAATACCCAAAATGGAGAGTCGAGGGGATTTCAACATGTTTGTAGGATTTGTCTTTCATCTTTGCGATGCAGTTAACTTTTTTTTTAGAACAGTTGCTTTTGTTGGTTTGTGTGTGATATTGGATACGTTTTGTAAAAAAGATCAAAAAATCTAAGTTTTTTTTTGTTCTTTCCTGGAGTTTGATCTCTTATGCAGAGATGATGGAATGAAGACTTTATAAAAAAAGGAAAATAAGGAAAGTATGAACATATATACACACAAAAAAGAAAAGGAAATCATGAAGCTGAATGGTTCTGAAGCCATTGTTGCAGTTACCCCCCTCCAAGATATCCCTAAAATTAATATGAAACAATTAATAAAACAAAAACAGTTCATGGCAAATGGAAAGATGAATCTGAACCTATGGATATCTCTTGAAAGTGTCTAAACTCTAAGGCATCATTTAAAAATCATTTAAATCATGGGTTTTTTAACTGTGGGGCCAAAATATTTAATTTGTTTTTAAATTGCTTTTAAATTTTGTATTTCATGTTGTTTTATTGTGGCTGTACACCGCCCTGAGTCCTTTGGGAGAAGGGCGGTATAAAAATTTAATAAATAAATAAATAATAAATAAAAATAACACTTTCCAAAGCAATGTGGAAAAATAGTCAGTTCACAGATAGTAAGCCTTTGAGAAGAAGTCATATCTAGACTATGTCTCTTGTTGTCCAGCAGTGGTGAAATGTAAAATTTGTTACTACTGGTTCTGTGGGCGTGGCTTGGTGGTGGTGGGTAATATGACTGAGTGGGTGTGGCCAATTTTTTTTTTTTAACTTTTAAAACCATTTTTTCTACAACCTCTTTGGCTGAAGAGGTTGTAAAAAAAATGCTTTTAAATGCCTCTGACGATCCCAGCTGAGTTGCCTGATTGGCAGAGGCTTTCCTTTTTTTTTAAAGCCTCTGACGATCCCAGCTGAGTTGAATTATATCCCAGGTATTTGTGTGCTTCCTTAATTATATCTACGTGTGTGTGTTTGAATGCAAACACAGACACATATGCTCAAATAAAGGTGAATGGCTTACTATTCACCTCAATAGAGCACTCCTGTGTGTTCAGTCTATACGCTACTACCTATATCTTAATATACTGATATGGTATAGGTTCTGAATTTACAATAGCATATATGTGTCCCAAAAGACTGATTTATTTCTAAAACAGACCAACTTTAAAATTAAGTTTTTTATAATTTATAACTAAATAACTTTGGAGACCACTGCTGTATTAAGTGTTTGAGTCTCACCTTCTGCTCATAATTGTGAAAAACAGAAACAGGCCTCTAAATGCCCATTGCATTTTACTAGTCTGCTGCAGATCAAAATCATGCATATACCAGTATATAAATAAGTGTTATCTTGCAGTTCTCCAAGATATAACATAGATAAATATAGGTCTATCAATTTATACCAGAGACCAGTTGTCCAATTGCGGATTCATTAAAGCAGGAAAGCAATGGGAATTTTTCCAAAGGAAAAACCAGAAAAGCAGGTGGGTCTTTGGACCTTCCAACCCAATTGGAAAAAAGAGTGAGAGGCACCCCAGAGGCGAGTCATCTGTCCCAGCAACCATTCAGTTAGACTTATCTCACACTCTGAGAACCAACGAGCTAGTCACACATGCATACAAAGACACTGAGTTAATATTTAGGCACATTAAAAGCTACACATAGGCATCAACGGGACCACATATGCAAGTAGGCATACTGACTCATGCCAACAACACAGAACAGACATTTGCCACACAGTGTACTCTGGTCCTATTTCCCTAGGGCTTACAGGAATTCACATTTTTAACTTTGTTATGAATTTGACGGATAACTTTATTATATATCAGACTGATTTTGTAAACCAGTGTTTTTGAAACCTGGCCACTTTAAGAAGTGTGGACTTCAACTGTACACTTCTTAAAGAAGTGTGGACTTCAACTGTACACTTCTTAAAGTTGGCAAGTTTGAAAAACACTGGACACATGAGTGGTGGCAATGTACTAAGGCAGAGCATAAAATGAAATTGAATATAAGAGTGAAATAATATGGGGACAGCCTAGAGGATCTCTGAAGGACCCCTTTAACTAGTAAATATAAGAGACAAATGCTGGGTTCAAAAAGTTAAACCATAGAGTTAACACACTTTCTACAGTTGGAGAGTTCAAGAAGTCAAACCGCAGAGGTACTATGTTAAAATGCAGAACTAACCCACATGGAGCTTTCCTGCCTAAGGAATAAGGGAGGGGGCTAGCTAAAGAGGCAGATCTAAGATACTTCCTGTTTTTGTTACTATAAAGATACGTGTTTTAAACAAGGTCTTTGTTCAGGTGTTAGAATTTATATTAAGCTATCTGAACCTTTTGGCCAAAATAAATAAAAGCTTTTTCTGATCTCGAAATTCAATCCATTCATTATTTTTCTGTAACATTTATGGTGACCACGAAGGGACTGAAGCGAGATTTCGCTTTGGGCAGAAAAGACCAGCCAGTGCCCGGGCGAGGCCATCCTGCCCAACCTTCAAGGCACCTCTGAGAATTTTTCTCTGGAAGGAAGCAGATGGCCCCCCTGGGTACTTGATGGCTCCAACCAACCCAAGAACCAAAAACGAGATCAAAATAAGCTAATAGATAAACGCCGGCTGAGAAAGAAAAGGAAAGAAGACGCCAGCAGGCAAGTATTGTGGATAGCTCAGGAGACTAATGCATTGTGCATTGTAATTAACTCCAGCTGTCTGCAATTACTGTAAGTTTGAATCTCACCAGGCTCAAGGTTGACTCAGCCTTCCATCCTTTCTAAGGTAGGTAAATTGAGGACCCAGCTTGTGGGGGCAATAAGCTGACTTTGTATAAAATATACAAAAGTATGAAGGGTATTGCTTAACGCATTGTAAGCCGCCCTGAGTCTCCGGAGAAGGGCGGCATATAAATCAAATTTTAAAAAAAGAATAGTAGACCTACTCCTTGAGAGTAGAAGAGGGAGCTTGATCACTTCCCTGGGTCTGGGAAAATGTCCCTTCCTAACAGAATTGGCGTATCCTAATGAGACTCTAGAACTGTGTGGCTGGTTAAGCCATTGCAGTTCTTGTTGGTGACTGTTGGAAAAGTCCAGCACCGCAGGTCAATGGCAGTGTTTTAGAAAATGGGTGGAAAAGAGAGCGTTCCATGAACATCTCTTCAATGTATGTTGAAGAATTTTAAGAAAGGTCCTTAAAAGAAAAGTGGAGTTCAAACTTGCTCATGAGAGCCCTGGCTAAGTGCAATGATGTGTGAACAAAGGTCTCTATACATTTTGGAACTTTAAAATTAAGCCAGTGCCTGCTGGGAGATCCAAGCTAGAAAGAGCTAGACCGAACATCCCAGGGCAGAGAAAAAGTGAGAAGTTCACTAAAACAATTAGAAAGAATCCCAAACTTCAAATAAACCTGACTAGTCCTTAAAGGAAAAATAATTAGAAGTTGAGAAGCCGCATCATACAGTAAGATGATTCAGACATTGGGGCTGACCAAAGAAGATTTATGCTGTTATGTGTGGTAGGAGAAAAGAACTACTGCAGTGTTATAAAGATTCTGATAAATTACCATTCTTAAAAGAACCAGAGAACTCTGAAAGAACTAAGAAAAGAGAAGAAATTTGTTACTGTTCTTCCCACCCAGGGTTTAGCAGGTAATAAAAAGAAAAGCCTGTCTAAATGGGAAGACTCAGATAATTGATTAATTTGATATGATTTCTGTTAAAAAAATATTTTGTTAAGATCTGTGCATTCCCTAATTCAACTAAAATTTAAGGCGGGAATGACTAGTGTGTGTGTCTAAAGTCTTTTGTGTACCTTCAAGGTAACTGCAACTGCCTGATCTCTAGAGATATGAATTTTAAATTGTTAGAAAAGAATGGGAAAGTATTGAGAGGAAGGAAAATATCTCATCCAGTTTGGTCTGGCCACCCACACAGGGGGAAGAACAGAATTTAACTTTTCCTTCTTCTCTGTACTTTCAAGATAAACTCGAGTTTATAAGGAAATGTTTTAAGTTCATTTAGCTACAATGCTGATGTGTAGTTGCTGTTCTATCTACCTCTGCCCTTTTCTAATCCTGCAATGCCTTTCCTCACCTGGAAAGGGGGGAGTGGACCTCGTTCTCATGTCTTTTAGCCCTGCACAGATGACTCTGATCTGTGGAAGCAGAGCTAGAGATATTGAGGAATCAGCCTTTATTCAGTTATAAAGAATTATCAAAACGAAAGATGATTTACAAATAGGACACAAAATAAATATTGAAAATCTTAAAGTTAATATGACTATGCAAGCTAAACAGCAATTAGATGATTTAAGTTTAAGTTTTATTAGATTTATATACCGCCCTTTTCCTTACGGACTCAGGGCGGTGCACAGCCAAATTAAAAAGCAAATACACAAAAGTTAAAATTTCATAAAAGAACAAATATAAATAGCCGTACATTAAAACAAATTAATTTAAAAGATAATAAAAAGTCTAGAAGTAATAAAATATTTGACAGGAATCAGGCTAAGCCGGCAAGCTGAAAAAGATGTGTTTTTAAAGCCCGCCGGAAAGTCGGGAGGTCAGAAATTGTTCTTAACTCTGGAGGCAGATCGTTCCAGAGGGTAGGAGCTACCACAGAGAAGGCTCTCCCACTGGGGGTCGCCAGCCGGCATTGTCTGGCTGACGGCACCCTGAGGAGGCCCTCTCTGTGGGAGCGAACCGGCCGGTGGGAGGCGATTGGTGGCAGAAGGCGGCCCCGTAAGTACCCTGGTCCTAAGCCATGGAGCGCTTTAAAGGTGATTACCAACACCTTGAAACGCACCCGGTAGTCCACCGGTAGCCAGTGCAGCTCGCGCAGGAGAGGTGTCACATGGGAGCACCCAGTCGCTCCCGTAATCCCCCGCGTGGCCGCATTTTGCACCAGTTGGAGCCTCCAGGTGCACCCCAAGGGGAGCCCCATGTAGAGAGCATTATAGTAGTCCAGGCGAGAAGTGACGAGAGCCTGAGTGACTGTGCGTAGGGAGTCCCGATCTAGAAAGGGCCGCAACTGGCGTATCAGGCGAACCTGATAGAAAGCCCCCCTGGCCACAGCTGTCGTGTGATCCTCTAAAGACAGCCGTGGGTCCAGGAGGACGCCCAAGTTGCGCACCCTTTCCGTGGGGGCCAATGATTTGCCCCCAATAACCAGCGATGGTATCAGCTGGCTATATCGGGACGCCGGCAGCCACAGCCACTCGGTCTTGGAGGGGTTGAGTCAAAGCCTGTTTCTCCCCATCCAGACCCGCACAGCTTCAAGGCACTGGGACATCACTTCCACGGCATCGTTGGGGTGGTCTGGGGTGGAAATGTACAGCTGAGTATCATCAGCGTACTGATGGAACTCCACCCCAAAACCACGGATGATCTCACCCAGCGGCTTTACATAAATGTTGAAGAGGAGGGGCGAGAGGACCAACCCTAGCGGCACCCCACACACCAGGTGCCTTGGGGTCAACCGCTGCCCCCCTGTCAACACGGATTGCGACCGGTCAGAGAGGTAGGAGGAGAACCACCGCAGAACGGTGCCCCCCACCTCCAATCCCTCCAACCGGCGCAACATGATACCATGGTCGATGGTATCAAAAGCCGCTGAGAGGTCTAATAACACCAGGATAGAGGAGTACCCCCTGCCCCGGGCCCTCCAGAGATCATCCACCAACGTGACCAATGCCATTTCGGTGCTGTATCCAGACCTGAAATCGGACTGGAGCGGGTCTAAATAGACAGCTTCATCCAGGTACCGAGGGAGCTGCCGCGCAACCACACTCTCAACAACCTTCGCTAAAAAGGGAAGGTTGGAGACAGGACGGTAATTTGCCAAAACAGCTGGGTCCAGAGAGGGCTTCTTGAGGAGGGGCCTCACCACCGCCTCCTTCAAGGCGGTCGGTAAGGCACCCTCACTCAAAGAAGCATTTATAATCTCCTGGAGCCAGCCTCGTGTAACCTCCCGGGAGGCCAGCACCAACCAGGAGGGACACGGGTCCAATAAACATGTGGTTGCATTCAGTCTTCCCAGAATCCTGTCCACGTCCTCGGGAGCCACAGGATCGAACTCAGCCCAGATAACACTCTCAAGACCTGCCTCAGTCCCCCCGCCTGAACTAACCCAGTCGGCGGCCAAATCTTCCCGAATCTGAGTTATTTTATCATCCAGATATTGAACAAAGTCCTCAGCACGTCCCTGCAAGGGATCCTCCCGCGCTCCCGAATGAAGGAGGGAGCGGGTCACCCTAAACAGGGCGGCTGGGCGATTATCTGATGACGCGATAAGAGCGGCAAAGTAATTAGACTATGCCGCTTTTATCGCCACTATGTAAGTCTTAATATGAGCTCTTACTAGTGTCAAGTCAGATTCAGAGCGACTGGCCCTCCAACCGCTCTCCAGGCGTCTTTTCCGGCGCTTCATCTCCCTCAGCTCCTCGGTAAACCAAGGGGCTAAGTGAGTTTGGCACCGGGTCAGAGGCCGCAAAGGCACAACACGGTCCAAGGCCCCACCGGCTGCCCTATCCCAGGAAGCCACCAGGTCCTTAGCCGAGTCGCTTGTCAGTGTCTCAGGAAATGTCCCAAGCTCCGTCTGGAACCTATCAGGATCTATCAGGCGCCATTTCATTGTAAAATGAAATGAACAAGAAAAATTAGAAGCTATGCAATTCAAAGATGACAGCTTAAAATAATAATAATAATAATAATAATAATAATAATAATAATAATAATAATAATAATAAATAATATCAGAATCAACTTACATTAGAAATAGCAAGACTAAAAGATTTAGCTACAGTAATTACTATCTGAAAACATGATGCTTCTGGTAAATAACCTCAAGGAAGAGATAGAAGTTCTTAGACAACTTAATAGCTGAAAATGAAAAAGTTGTACAACAAGACATCAAACAAAAAGAGATTGATACACTAAAAAAAACTCCTTCTCACTTGCTGAAATAAATTTTAATCATAAATACCAAGAGCTACAAGAAAATTATACTTCTCTTTTAAAAGTAAAAATTGGATTAGAAGAAAGCAAGGGTAAGAATAAAACTAAACTCCAGGCTTTGATGGAAAAGATTCAACAAAGTACAGTTGTTCACAGTAGCCTCAGAATGCTGTGCTTGTATTTGTTTCTTGCCTGCCTTCCTATAAACAATAAACTAATTTTGCTCTCAAGCAAGAAAAAAGGAAGCTCTGCCTTCCAACAATCCTTAAAGGGAAAGGCTTCTTTTTTCCTTCCAACAAGTCATTATAAAGACCCACAATCCTACCTGGCAGAACTTGGAACAGTTGATGACCACTCTCCTTAATGGTGAAGAGAGATAAAGATTAAGTAGTGCCATTGGTAAGATTTAAAACCCACAGACAGGGGAAACCTCCTGGCTATAATAGACCAACAGTTTCCAAGAAGGAACCCTCCCTTTCTTTCTCTTGGAGCATTGCTGGACATTCTGTTTGACTGAAAATGCATCTCTTCTCTGTGCACAATTTATAAAAAGACTTTGTTTGCATCTAATTGAGACCTTTGCTTAGCCACAAAAGTGACAAAACTTGCTTTCCTTCTCTTTGCATCCTAAATTCCATTTGGATTTAATTGAGTGAAAGTATTCTGCTCAGCAGTAGAAGGACAGAAAGAGGAAAGACAGTTCTTGTGTTCACTAAGAAGACTGCCCTGTAATAAAGGGTCCCAGGGCAGCATGTTGAATCATCCTTGCAAGGTTTGTGCATATGTTGTTTTAGACAAGTTGCTTCTCAGCCTAGTGAGCTCAATCTGCATTTGAAGAAAAGCTGCAAAGACATTCTGTAAAGAAAGGAAGCCATAGGCCTGGCTGCAGTAGATGAGAGGCCTGAAGGCTGAAGGGGACCAGGGTTCAGTCAAGCCCCCGCTGAATCCTTGGTCGAAATGAAAATAGGGGGAATAATGTAACCTTCTTAGTAGACACAGGGGCATCTAAACAAAGCTGCTGGCTCCCTTTTCTAAAATATCCAAGGGGTTAATGGCTTCATAAATCATCCCCCCATGCTGAAAACCCTGAAATGTTCTTTAAATGGAAGAAATATAGATATGCCTGCGTGTCCAGTTTCCCTCCTGGTCGTGATGACGAGAAATATGGCTCAAGAGGGTCAAATCCCCATGCCTGGCAGGAGTTTGACGTACCAAAGTTGAAGATAACCCACCAGGATATGCAGCACACCATGCTGAAGCCTTAGCAGTGCCTGTTCCTCTCAGGCAGAAAAGCTAACCCCACCCCATTACCATAAGTCAAAGGCAGAGAGCAATGGAAGGAAGCTGTCTTTCCAACTATTAGGAAATTAACCCTTAGGCAGCCAACTGCCATTTACACCAGCCATGGTGTAAAACAAGGAGTTTTAGAGACAAAGGGCCATTTATGGCTGACAAACCCCAGAAATTACAAGCATCAAGCTCTCCTCACTCAGAAACCACGAGTGAACCTGAAACAAATGCTTTAACCCAGCTACTCCTTTGCAAGCAATGGGTCCTGAAATTGAAACAATGTATGCAGGTCAACACAGCAACCAGAGTGGAGCAGACCTTCCCAAGCCTGACTGACCAGCCTTACCAGGACTATTTTTTAAAAAAAAATAGATTTATATGCCGCCCTTCTCCGGAGACTCAGGGCGGCTTACAATTCGTTAAGTAATAGCCTTCATACTTTTGTATATTTTTTATACAAAGTCAGCTTATTGCCCCCACAAGCTGGGTCCTCAATTTACCTACCTTACAAAGGATGGAAGGCTGAGTCAACCTTGAGCCTCGAACCTTGCAATAATTGCAGACAGCTGAATCTTAATAACAGGCTATTAGCCTGTTGAGCTATCTGAGACTATAAGTGAAAAGGTGACAAAGGTGTGCCTTTAAAATCACCTTAAGTGAATAAATGCATTACCACTAGTACTTTGATCTGTGTGATGTTCTCCACGTAAAGGAATTAGATTATTTTCTTTTGAAATACTTGAAAATCATATAGGAGACCTAAGCCAGATAGGAACTAAGTGGGTGAATCAGATGGTGGGAGAATTAAATAAGCAAATACAAGAAATCCAACAATATTGTGTGACCTTTAGCCCACCATTTTTGACCACCTCTAGTTATAATATTCAAATAGTAGTAAGAAATAAATGGGAAAACACGATTGTAAAAATGAAATGAATAATAATTGTAGTAATTTTCTTTGTTTTTTTGAAATCTAGACAATGATAAGTTATTTTCATTTTTAATCTTTTCTAGAAATATGAATAAGTATAAACTGTAACAATTGAAATACCTTAATGGTATATGGTGGTGAAAGTAAAAAGGATTAAGTTGTAACTTGGATACCAGCTAGAACAATTCTAAATTTAATTAGGGAGATTATAACGATTGAAATATTTTAAAATTTATATTGTGATGAAGGTAGAAATAATTAAATTGTGGTTTGGAGGATTGTATGGGTAAAACACTGGAAAGAAAAATGTTTAATGCCTAGGTGGAAGGGCCCATATACTGTGGTCATGTGTTCCCACTTGCAGTAAAAATGTTGGAATCGAAGTCTTGGATTCACTGGACTCGAGTTAAGTCTGCCGTTTAGGAATATTGGGAGGCAGACCAGGCCCAGGTCCGACCCCTAGTAGTACGCTTGAAGAAGCGCCCCCTATAACTGTTCTACCAGCAACGGGCAGCAACATACAGGGCAGAAGAGGCCTTACTGGTGTCACACCAGAAGGTGACCCTCCACGTACGGCTGAAGATTTGGAATGGGAAGTCAAACATATATAGCCATAGGTACACTATCTCTTATTTTAATAAGCGTGCTTGCTGTTATTGTGATTTGTTGTGATTTGCTGAATATAGTATGCTGGAATCACCTCTTCCCCAGAAAGACAGGTGCTGAACCTAAAATCATTGACTGGGACAGAGAGCAGAACAAAACTCCTGTAGATATTTATGTTTGAAGAAGTCAGGGAGTGAGCTCTCTTTGGGGCTGCTCTAGCTCTAGGACTGTGAATATTGTATTTAACAAATAAGGGGTGGTTCTGTGGGATACCTAAAACTAATATTGCCTTTTCCCAAGTCACATATAACCCTAACCTTCTTCCTGATGTGGTGATTTTGTAGATTAAGGGAATTGTGATTGGATAGGTTCTGTGTAGAGGACAATTATGAGTTTTCTGTGGCTTTGGCTATTATTGGCAAAGGGCCTAATGAGTAATAGCACACTGAATAGTAGTTCCCAATTTTGTGAGAATGCCCGAGTGACCCCCCTTTGCTCTTAAGGAAGGATCTGAGGAAGTTGAAAAACCCCAAAGAACAGGGCAGCAACAGGACACAAGGTGTGAACTCTTTGAAACAGGTCCACTCCCAACAACGGCGTATCATCAATAGGTGGGGTCGGTACCCTGGACCTAAGCCAACCCGAAGACCTAAAGACAAGTGTCTGACAATCCCAGAACAGAGTGGGGTAGAACAAAGGAAGAATGGGCCCCTGTAACAATTGTGAAAAGGGAACTACATGTTAAGAATACTGGAATTGAGTTAAAGCCTAGTTAATCAGTCTGACCCTACCCTGAGCCAAAAATGCTGGTTCTGTTTGTCTGCTGGTCCTTCATCTTACAATGCTGTTCCAGTTGAACCAGATTTTTGGGTCAGGACCAGGGCCACAATAGTCCTTGAAAAAGATATTAAATGGAGAACCAAAGTAGCAGTAGCCATATTGCAAGGAGACTTTTATAATGCCTTCAAAAGGCTGGGGATGAACCGTTCCCCATTGTTGGCCCTATAGCTGTTAGTGTGGAATTCCTAGGGTCACCCTTCTTGTGTGTAAAGCGACATCAGGAACCAGATATTCCTGTAGGATCCCTGATGGGAGATCAATGTCCATCAGAAATACACTTTGACCCTAGAATGACACTTACGGATGTAAAAACTAACTAGTGGCATTTCTCCTTATGCCCACTATTTATTTCAACAGAAGATCACTTCTCAATACCACTGCATGTCTCCATTAGGTCCAACACAGGCTTATGTGTCCTACTTCCCCTTGGAAATGCAAGCTCCTGTTATCTTTTTGAAGGCACAATTCTCAGAGATAAGCAAAAGGACCCTACACTAGAAGTCCCATTGCAGCCGCTGACTGGCATGCTAGTGGCAGGGACTTTAGGGGTCTGGACTAATGAGAAAAACCAACGGGCCCATGCATTTTCCATGAATATAGGTGTGTGTGTAGGGAAAAATGGAGTTTTCTTCTTATGTGGGAGAAATGCGTATTTGTGTTTACCTACACACTGGACTGGAACATGCACTCTGGTACATCTTTTCCCCAAAAATAGGTGTTGTCAGTGGAGAGCACACTATCCCTGTTCCCCTTATGGGGCATGTTCAAAAAGGGGTGCCACTCTTGGTCCCACTATTAGCAATCCTGGGGATAGGAACAGCAGTCGGAACAGGTGTAGGTGGAATGGCACACTCCATAACACAGTTCAAGCAATTGTCAGAGGAGTTCCAAGAAAGCCTGAACCAAACATGAATAAGTCAGTACAGGTGTGGTCAGAGAGATTGCCAAGGACCGGGCATCCAAAATGGGTCAGAATTACAAGCAACAGAAATGTGGTTCTCTTAGTTGCCTGGGCCTGGCTGGATTAGACAGATGTTATTCCTGTTGTGACAGGCCTGGCTTTTATTCCTTGTTCAGACAACTAGCTAAGAGAGCAGTGAAAGAGATAAGAGTTGAAAAAAATGAGTTGATTTTAATGGAAAGCCTTATAGACTGTAAAATTGACCCTGATCTTCTTGATGAAAATGAAGTTTCTGATGCAGGAACATATGTACAACTCTCAACTGGGTAATTAGAGAAAGTGCTTCAGAGAATAAGATTTGGAAATCATATGTATTACTTGTCTTTCCTTTGCATTAATATGTATCTTATCCCGAATTTATTATGTTATGTCAAATGTTACATGCTTGCATTGTTGAATTAAGCTCTGTAATAGGTAAGACTCAATTGTAAACAAGTAAAATAGAGTCTTAAAGGGGGGATAAGGCAGAACGTAAAATGGAATTGAATATAAGAGTGAAATAATACGGGGTCAGCCTAGAGGGTCTCTGTAGGACCCCTTTAACTAGTAAATATAAGAGACAAATGCTGGGTTCAAAAAGTTAAACCGCAGAGTTAACACACTTTCTACAGTTGGAGAGTTCAAGAAGTCAAACCGCAGAGGTACTATGTTAAAATGCAGAACTAACCCACATGGAGCTTTCCTGCCTAAGGAATAAGGGAGGGGGGCTAGCTAAAGAGGCAGATCTAAAATACTTCCTGTTTTTGTTACTATAAAGTTACGTGTCTTAAAGAAGATATTTGTTCAGGTGTTAGAATTTATATTAAGCTATCTGAACCTTTTGGCCAAAATAAATAAAAGCTTTTTCTGATCTCGAAATTCAATTCATTCATTATTTTTCTGCAACAGTACCACTTTAGTTGCAACGGGAGAGCTGACTGAATACATGCTTGCATATGGCATTATCTTCCAGGAGGTGTTCTGTTCACGCATACTATTAATGTGAGTGAAGTCTGTAAAACAGGATCCCCAGTTCTTTTTATTTTATTTTTTTATTATTAGATTTATATCTAATAATAATAGTTCTGAAGTGTGAACCCCTGCTTCTAATCTAAAGCAGCATAATTCAATGAGAAATATGGCACATGAGCCCAAAGATTTGAGTAATGGGTTTCCAAGCAGTCATTCAAAGAGGGGTTTGGCTCTGTGGAGGGCCATCTTAATCTGACTTTCCATTAGGTGAAATAATTCAACACCCAGTCTTACATTCACCTGAAAATTGTGGGCATGGTAGTATATGGTAGAGGATTTAACTGGCAAGTAGGCAGCCACATGCTTCATAATGGTGATCCAGCCCAGATTATATACAGCTTTCCTTCTAAAATCTGTTTTCAACACAATGGTTAATATTACAAGTACATGGTTTCCAGATGTCTTAGAATGTATTTATTACCTTTTAGCATTTCCTAACCACCCACTGGGTAGTTTAAGACAGGATAGAGAGGGAGTGAAATTATTTTTCCTCTTCTTCTTCAAAACATGTTTATGTAAATTCCTATTATTTTCACACATATGCAGTTTATTTCTGGATCATTTTCAATAGGTGTCATTGCCACTTACACATGATCCTTAAAATGGCATTCCAAACACTTTTTGGAAGAGACAGCTTTGCTGATTCTTTTGCGACAAATTCATTCAGATCTAGGGATTGGGTTGATGTCCAGAGGGAAAGTCTGGCACCAAATGAGATCTGCAATTTATGAAAGGATTCCTGCAGAGAAACTATTTCAGTGGCTTTTAAAAAGCTCTTCCTATACAGTGTGATAGTAAGGATAATGTAAAGGATTTGGGGGTCTTCCAAACCAATACCTGTGTGTATACCTGGAATGAGCTCCTCCCGGAGATGCGGAGGATCCCGGATCAGTGCACCTTCCGCCGCGCTCTTAATACCTTTTTATTTCATCAAGCTGGCCTGACCTAATCTTTTTCCCTTTTTCCTTTTTAAAATGCAAATTTTAATCTGTTTTAAATTACATGGGTTTTTACATTTGTCTTGGGCCAAATTGTTTAATTCGGTTTTATTCTGTTTTAAAATTTTGTATATATGTATTCTACTTTATGGCTGTTCACCGCCCTGAGTCCTTCGGGAGTAGGGCGGTATATAAATCCAATAAACATAAACATATGTATTCATCACCAGTTCATTTATATATGAGCACCAATACACACCCACACTGAATATATGTAGCCTATATATGTGATATATTCCTTATCACATATGTAGTACATGCAAGCAGGCACACCTACACACACCCTCACTGATTTTACAAAGTCAGAATTAAAGATGGGAGCAGAAATAGCAAATAGACAGTTTTGGAGTAGAGAAATTGTCAGGCACCACCACAGGAGAAAAGGATGAGTATGCAAACAGGGTCTTATGCTTAGGGCATTGACAGTGGGAAACTTTTGGAACAGGTTTGGAACGGTCATATTTCAAGGATGGATTTTAGGATGGGAAGAGCAAAGTTCAAGCGCAATAGAATTGGAGAAGAAGAATTTCTATGGAATAGCTGGCTAATGTCCCTCTAAGACAGGGGTCTCTAAATTTGGCAACTTTAAGACTTGTGGATTTCAATTCCCAGAATTCCCCAGCCAGCTGGCTGGGGAATTCTGGGAGTTGAAGTCCACAAGACTTAAAGTTGCCCAGTTTGGAGACCCCTGTTCTAGTAATAGAGGGAGGTTTCTTGTGGGGCACTGTTTTATAGCATAGAGGTTCCTTTGGATAAATATACTTGACTCTGTTTTTTGATTGGGAGTGAAGCCCAATGCCATAGCATAACTAGTAATAGTTGACTAATACGTTGAGTTAATGTGTGTGTTTGTATTGTGCAGGGTGCTTTGAGGTATATATGGATTTGAGGTGCATATGGACTTGCAATCAGATATGGATGGGCTTTGGGTCTGTTCCTGCATCAGCTACAATTTGTAGAAGCACAAGAAGAGCTGAATATGGCCCAAGATCCCCTTTTCCTAGCAAGAAGTCAGACCTGTTCTTGTTTTCATGAAGGAAAAACCAAGCAAGGGCTCACATTTTCCACAGGCAGCGAAATCCTGTGGCACAGTTCACTCCCAAACTGGTGGCCTCAGGTCAGGAGAAGACTGCCCTAACAGGTTGCTCACATAGAAGAGCTGCTCTGTGGAGCTAATGGTGCTCCAACCATGAAAAAGGAACATGGAGGGAAGGCTACATGGGTGGGAATGGTTGGAGAAATAGGCACAACAGATTTTAAACCTGTCCTGATAAGCATGTGTATTTGGAATTAAAAGCCAACTATGGCATTTAGTTGATTCAAGGGGCAAAACACTTTATGGACTGTACCAATTTGGGAAGGAAATGGGACATAGTGGAATGAAGAAGAAAAATTCCACATGAAACTAGCATGGGGGGGGGGGGGGCTAACCACCTTGAAGAGAACAGATTTCTTCCTTCCTTCCTTCCTTCCTTCCTTCCTTCCTTCCTTCCTTCCTTCCTTCCTTCCTTCCTTCCTTCCTTCCTTCCTTCCTTCCTTCCTTCCTTCCTTCCTTCCTTCCTTCCTTCCTTCCTTCCTTCCCCTGATGCAAACATGCATTCCTTCTTTTCCATCTTGGAAAGTGGAAGTGTGAACATTTACCTCCTTATTTGGCTGGATGTAAAGACTGCCAAGGCACGCACACACACACACACACACACACACACACAGGCAGACACGCAGACAAAATAAAAGAAAAATGGCATCTTACCAGCACCCAGGCTATCAGGAGTGGTTCCTAACGGTGCCAAATAGTTGTCATAATGTATGAAGTGGCACCTTCTAGATGATCTATTGGGATCTATCTATAAGGGGTGGAATCAATGGATCACATCTTGAATCTCCAAAGACCTATGCAAGGGTCCTCTTTGTAGACTTTAGTTCAGCATTCAATACCATCATTCCAGACACTCTTCTAACTAAGCTAAACCAGCTACAAGTAACTGAACACACTTGTAAGTGGATCATAAGCTTCCTAACAAACAGGAAGCAGCAGGTGAAGCTAAGCAGAATCACATCAGATACCTGTACAATTAGCACAGGGCCCCCCAAGGCTGTGTGCTCTCCCCACTTCTCTTCTCTCTGCATACCAATGACTGCATCTCTAACGATCCATCTGTTAAATTACTGTTCGCAGATGATACAACAGTGATCGGTCTCATTCAAGACAGTGATGAATCTGCATACAGATGGGAGGTTGAACAACTAGCTTCGTGGTGCGACCGGAACAATCTGGAACTGAACACACTCAAAACCGTAGAAATGGTGGTAGACTTTAGGAGAAACCCTGCCATACTTCCACCTCTCACAATACTAGACAACACAGTATCAACAGTAGAGACCTTCAAATTTCTAGGCTCTACCATATCGCAAGATCTAAAATGGACAGATAACATCAAAAACATCATCAAAAAAGCACAACAAAGAATGTTCTTTCTGCGCCAACTCAGAAAGCTCAAACTGCCCAAGGAGCTGCTGATACAGTTCTACAGAGGAATTATTGAGTCTGTCATCTGCACCTCTATAACTGTCTGGTTTGGTTCTGCAACCCAACAAGACAGACACAGACTTCAGAGGATAATTAGAACTGCAGAAACAACAATTACTACCAACCTGCCTTCCATTGAAGACCTGTATACTGCATGAGTCAAAAAGAGCGCTGTGAAAATATTTACAGACCCCTCACATCCTGTTTCAACTCCTACCCTCAAAACGACACTATAGAGCACTGCACACCAGAACAACTAGACACAAGAACAGTTTTTTCCCAAACGCCATCACTCTGCTAAACAAATAATACCCTCAACACTGTCAAACTATTTATTAAGTCTGCACTACTATTAATCTTCTCATCTTCTCATTATTCCCATCACCCATCTCCTCCCACTTATGACTGTATGACTGTAACCTTGTTGCTGGTATCCTTACGATTTATATTTATATTGTTTCCTGATTGCTTATTTGTAACCTATGACTATCATTAAGTGTTGTACCTTATGATTCTTGATGAAAGTATCTTTTATTTGATGTACACTGAGAGCATATGCACCAAAGACAAATTCCTTGTGTGTCCAATCACACTTGGCCAATAAAATTCTATTCTATTCTATTCTATTCACTTCTCTACATTTGTGGCCATCATATTTTGCTGTGAAAGCAACAGAGGCTGCAGGCCTTCCTCTCTCTCGGTTTATGAAAGAACACATAGCAATCATACACTGTCAAGTTTAGTGAGTTATCAGAAAACAAAGAGTTTACCTAAACTTTTTTTTTTAAAATAGATAAAATGCCCCCCAAATGGCCACTGCGTGTTGAGCCTCTGCCGAGGGTAAGCGATTTTTGGCTAAAACGGGACTGTTGGGGGGGGTGTTTTACTACCCCCCCCCCCCCCGACATGGGTGGAAAGAGGTTTTACCAGAGGACCGTAGGGGCCGTCGTGGGTCCCTGAGGTTGCTCTCTGAGGCCAGGGTGAGGGGTGAGACTGATGGCTGCTGCAGGGCCCGGCGAGTGGTGAGTGGCAAGTGGCGTCCGGGCTTTTGGCGACGGAGCCCGGTGGAACTCGGCGTTCGGCCTTCTCTGTGGCAGCACCTACCCTCTGGAATGACCTCCCCCCAGAGATACGGAGGATACCAGATCTCTTGGCTGTGCCCTAAAAACTTTTCTGTTTCATCAAGCTGGGCTGGCATAACCCCCCTCCCCCTTAGATATTTTTAATTGTAAATGGATTTTAGTCAGGAGGTTTTAAATTTTGGGCCAAAATTTGTATAATTCTTTTATTAATTTAAAATTTTGTATTGGGATGTTTTTATTCTTGGCTGTGCACTGCCCTGATTCCAGTAGGAGAAGGGCGGTATACAAATGTAATAAAATAAATAAATAAATAAATAAACTGTTCATTGATTTCTGGCATCAGAACCCCAAGAGGCCTGACCTATTTCTCAGTTACTCTGGTATTAATGGTAGCCTCAAAAATACCACACGATGTAGGGCCTCTAGAGAATGAATTGCTCCAACTAGGAGCAAATTAGCTGAAGGCAAAAGCTATACTTCTTAATGTGCAAAGAAGTTTTAAAAAAAATTTTGTTAGAAAAACCCAAAACATAAAGTTATAAGTTGTTCCTGCACCTGCCATATTTCTGAAGGTGTATTGTAGCCCGGAGCTACTTCTTTTGGTCCTCGAGAAACCAAACTGGATCTGAAGTTAGTCATGTGGTTGACCCTAATATATACATTTTTAAAAAGAAGATTAAAAGTAGAGAGGACAGTGTGAACTCAATTGGGTCTATTTGAGAGGGCAGAAGACATCCAACCTTCCTGTGAGGTTCACTAGAATCCTTACACTTGGCATTTGAAATGGGAAAGCCTTTCTTCCTAAAGTAATAGGAAGCCCAGGTCATAATTCCTTCTGGCAATCTAACAATCTCAAATACCCTAAATGTCAATTCCACCACCCTCCTCCCAGTCCTAATCTGATTTAGTTCACCCCACCCTTCTATTGGTGCTTTAAAAAACATGCACACCAGGTCAACCTAAGTAGTGACATCACATCTGGTTTGAATCTATATTGAAGACTGCGCTTGGATTTAATTTCTGTTTAATTTCTTGCATTGTCAGATAGCAGTGAAACAAATTATTCCTTGGCCCCTAGGTGCAAAGGCTGGAATAAAGACAATATGGCCTTGCAAGTCTATTCTGAACTAGCAGAAATTCAGAATTTTATACCAATATGTCCATGGTTTGACTGGGTGCCATGATCACTGTTTCTTAACTCTTAAATATATGAGTCTCTAGAGTTTTGGATAAGATTGTAAGTCATGCTCTTGCTATTCTGAGGACTTGGTGCTGAACTGCTGAAATTTCCATTCCTTCAGTCACAATAAACCAGATGGTTGAAGTATTGCTTAACAGTACCACGTCGAGACGGACACCGTAGTCATCTATCTGCTAAATCTTGCAAATGGTGCTCAAGCATGCTCTTTGGGAAAAACAGAACTGTGTTGGTGCACCCAATGTCTCCCAGAGTTGCATTCCACCTTGTGTATCACGGGAGCCGTCACTGAGAGCACCTGGGAAATTGAGTCACAAGAGTTCTCAGGGATGATGGCATCCCTTGATATCTGAGGAACTGAGTTGGTCCCTTCGAAGTGTCATCAGGCTTAGCTAGCCCTGGAGCTAATGCAGATTTCTGCTAAGGGAAGGAGATGAGGCTGGTTATACTAGGGCAGCAAAATCTGCATATGGAGGAGGGTGCAGCAGGTGAGTAGAATGTGCCTTGAGAACTGACTACATTTTTTTCTAGGTACCTACGAATGAAAACATTGCCATTTCTGAAAAGTCTGAATTAAAAAAAAAAACCAATCCCCCCCCCCTCTTCTTGGAAATCATGTGCTATGTTGCCCTAAGGACTGCCAGCACATGGCTTTTCCCATTTCATTTATGGAAAGAAAAAGATCAGCATTGGTTGATGGTATGGTTAACACTTTCTTTTCCCTCAGCAAGGACTGGTGATCTGAGCAATTTGCTACTGCTATGTGACATTTAAATGACGGGGTGGGGTGGGGGGGGGGGATGTACTAGGTTGTGGCCCTAAGCTAGTGCTTGATATACCAGCGTGAGTACTAAAGTATTTCACATTTTTCTCCTACCTCTCTGTATTGTAAATGATGGCCTGACAACGATGAATGCTTGATTCATGGTTATGCTCTCTCTCATGCTACGTAGGAAAAGAGGACCATGAGCCATTCCTTCCCACGGGTTTAACCGCTGAGATGAAAGGGGAGAAAAGTCTGTGGGGCAGGCAGGAATCACACAGTTTGGACCATGGTGCCGTGGGAAGGACAGCGTGACAACAAGGCCCCTGGATGAGGCCCAGAATACCTGAATATTCTGGGTGGTAGCCTGGTGCCCAGCAAATGAGTAAAAATGGATGAAGAGATGGATGCCAAACAACAAACTTAGATTTGCTGACCCAATAAAGTTGTTTTTATCTATAAGTAGCTGGAACATGTTCTGTTATATCCACTGCATGTACAATTTTTAAATTATTATTATATTATTATTGATAATTTTTTTGCTTTAATTTACAACCCAAGAGTACCCCCAATGGAGGAGGCCAGTACTATACCAAGTACCACACAACAAATTATAATCATTATTTTCTTCTACATTACCCAAGAAAATCCACGGAGCAAGACAGAGAAAGAGAACAGAAGGGAAGAGAGAGAGAGACAGAGAGGGACAGAGAGAGAGACAAAGGGGAAAAAAGACAAAGAAGTATTAGTAATGCTTGGGATAAAATCTATGAAGATTGACCTCCAAAAGGTGTTCCATCATGCTACTATGACAGACTCACCATTTAAAACCTAGAGGTTGGCACATAAAAACAACCTGGTAAACCATAGGAAGAAAATACTTTCATTTGAGCAGATTCCTGCCTTGTATTTTATCATCTACCATTTGTAAGTTGTAAGTAAGCAAACAACAGACCAACCCATTCTCTTTCTCCTCACCTTACTTTGCTTAGTGATCTAGTGGTCTGCAGAAGAATTCATTCCCAAGATATAAAAAGTGAATATTTCTCCCTGTATGTATTCCATACCAAGGTCCACTGGATCCAAGCCTCTTTGCTTTTCATATTATTCCTTTTTTCCCATTTCCTTGTCCTTCTTTAATCTCCTGTTCTTTCCTTAACTTTTTAGCCCTCCCATCTGTCTTATCTCCAGAACACGCCTTTGTAAGTAAGTGAAAGTACCGTCCCCTTTTCCGGCTACCCAAATTCCCAAATTCCTTGCTTCTTCCGATAACCAGGCCCACTTACTCACCCTTCGAGCCTTGCTCTGGTATTTTACAGCTTTCTTGGTGTCAGAGACTGCTCTTTCCACATAATCCACAGAGTGCTCAACATTGTACTCGATGCGGTCAATCATCTCACCCTGAAACGAGAGGAAAAGGAGTCAAGGGAGGACCAGTCGTACGCTCACGTTTGGGTGGGTCAATATTCTCAACAAGCGTAGGAACAGCCTTCAAAACATTAGTTTAAGGACACTAAGGCTAAAGACTAGTGGCAAACCATCCCTCATCTTGACAGCCAACTGGGAATATGAATCTATGGAAGGCCAATCCTTTCTGTAAGGTTTTATTTATTCTTATTTATTCACTGAATAAATAAATGCAATTTGTAGCTCACTGTTGTTCAGGGATGTCCCAAAGGTGCTTTTTCCAAAAGGCAACTGGACTTTCTTGTTTTTTTTCATTGAAAATGTTTTGCTTCTCATCCAAGAAGGTTCTTCAGTTCTGCCACCTTTGGGACAATCATGACCTGGATGATTGAGAATCTCCATAGACTTTGTAATTCATGGTGTTCATCTGTTATGCTGGTTTAGTGGCTTTGCTTCATACATGTTATATTTGAGCCCAAAAGGACACAGGCATTTTGTGCTGGAACACAAAATGTGCTCTCTCTCTCTGTCCCCCCCCCCATCTCCCTCCCTCTCTGTCCCCCCCATCTCCCTTCCTCTCTGTCCCCTCTCTTCTCTATCTCTTCTCTCTCTCTCTCTCTCTTTCTTCTCAGCACTGGCTAGTTGCAGGCCTCCCCACTAATCAGAGAATTGAAAGCAGAGCTTTCCAGCATGTGTGAGTGGGGGCAGGGGGGGGGAGATTCTGGGAAGTGAAGTGATGTTGATGGTTATGACGCCAAACCACAATCCCACGGTGAAATTTTTCTGCACCGGTTTTGGATGACGGGGTGGAGGAGGAGGAATGACTACAGTCTCCAGTGACTCCATTTTCATTCTTTGTTTCATCACATGTGTGAGGAATCTGCAAATGAATGTTCTACATATTTCTTAAAAATCTTCCAATCTATTTCCTGTCACTCTGTCCACCACTTATTTTGTACTCATCTATAATGCTTACTCCTCACTAAGCTCTCTGTGTGTGTTTTGGGAATTCTACAAACTGATGAATGCTTTTCTTTCTTTTTTTAAAAAAATAGTATTTATTGAAATTTCAACATTTAAAACACAGTACAAAAGTACAACACAGAGAAAAAAGAAAAAAAAACAGAAAAACAACATAACAAAAATTTTCCACTAATAATAGCTATTCTATATCGGTATCACTATCATAACAAACATATTTACAAAAGTTCTAATTCTATATATCTTTATCTTAAATTACATCCTTATTTATATTATAATTACCTCTATTCTTAATTCAATTTCATATACTATATTTCTTCAACAATTTTACTTTCTACATAATACATTTAACAGATTATCCCTTATTTTTTTCGTCTCCTCTCAATCCAGGAATACCATCTGTTCCAAATTTGATAGTACTCGGTTTCCTCCCTCTCCTTCATTTCCATGGACAGTCTGTCCATTTCTGCACAATCATAAATTTTTTTTTATTATAATTTGGTCTGTAGGAATATCTGGTTGTTTCCAGTTTTGTGCTAGGACAATTCTACTTGCAGTTAATATGTGTATTGTTATATATTGTAGTTTTTTCTCCATTTTCCCTTCAAGAATGCCCAAGAGAAAGAGTTCCTGCTTCATCTCTATTTTCTGTTCTGTTATCCCCTCCAGACACTTTCTTATCTTACAACAGTATTTTCTAATTTTAGGGCAGGTCCATCACATGTGGTAGAACGTTCCTGGTTTATGACCGCACCTCCAACATTTCGAGGACCTGTTCAAGAACATCTTGGCCAATCTCGCTGGTGGCAGGTGCCATTGATAAAACATTTTGCAGAGGTTCTCCTTGTAAGCAATCTATCTTTATTTATTGATTAGCCCTTGGGCCATATCAAAGTGCAGAGCTCCAGAATCCTTGTAAGCAGCTGACATCGTTAGCTTGTAGTTTCACTCCCACAATCTATCCCATTGATCTAATTGAATATGATGACCAAAATTTCTCACCCAATGAATCATTGTCTCTTTCACAGTTTCTTCTTCCATTTTGAATTTTAATAAAAAGTTATACATTTTTGTAATCATTTTCCCCCTGTTCCTAATAATACCTTGTCAAGTTCCAATTGTTCTGTATATATACCATGTTGTTCCTGGTCTTTTTTGTATTTTGTTCTAATTTGCAGGTATGGTCACCAATCAATTTTTATCCCCTGATTTCTTAAATCCTGCTCTGATTTTAAGTTTCCAAATTCATCTAAAAGTTCCGAGTAACTTACTACTTTGTTTATGTCCAATATGTTGGAATAGATTATGGCTTCCATTGTTGAAATCCAAACTGGAACTTTCATATAGTGATTTTTCCTTATATTATCCCAAATATTTAACAAAGCATTTCACACTAGATGTCTCTGGAAATATGGTTTTGTTTTTTCCTTCCCATAAAAATGTGTTCCATCCCAATTGAAGATTGTGGCCTTCCAATGTTAGTGTTGTGGCTCCGTTGCCTGAGCCTGTGTCATCAGCAGGGGAGGACTCTGAGAGTGAGGGAGAGGAGTTGGCAAGGCCTCCTTCTCCAGGACTCTCCTCTCTGGCAATGCCTCTGGAGGACACCGAAGGGCAGGAGATAGGCCCAGAGCCAAGCTCGTCCCCGCAGCCACAGGAGGACATTGACGAGGGGAGTGAGTTTTGGTTGGACCCTCGCCAGCGTCGGAGAGACAGGAGAGCCCAGCAGAGGAAAAGGCGTGGTCGTGATTAGCTGGTGGACCACGCCTCCTCCCAGACTATATAAGAGAGGGATTGTAGCCATATCTTTGTGACGAACAAAACAAAGATTCGTGGATCCCGGTGTTGAATTGGCCCTGCGTCTCAGCTTTGGTGTGTATGTGACGGACCTTTTAAGAAAGACGTTGGCAAGCAGCTGCGGATTGCTGCCGACCTTTGTTATCATCTCACTTGGTTGCCTGCCAGTTCATTAGCCTCTGGTTGTCTGAGGGGAGGTTATTTCTGGGCACGGGGCCAGAACATCTTGTTCGTCACCCAAAAAAGTTAACCCATCGTTACTACGATGGATCCACAGCTGCAGCAAATTATCCAACAGTTGCAAGCTGACAACCAGCTCCTGCAGCAGCAGGTCAGCCAGTTGACTGCGCAACTGGCTGGGGGAAATGTGCCTGCAGCTGTTCCTCCTCCCCCTCCTCCTCGTCGGAAAAGCCCTATCAATGTGCCTGATAAATTCTCTGGGCAGCAGGAGATGTTCCCGGCTTTCATGGGACAATGCCAGCTGTTTATGGCAATGAGGCCGGAGGATTTTCCAGATGACCGGGCTCGGGTGGCGTTTGTTATCAACCTCCTCTCCGGCAATGCCGCCCGATGGGCCACGCCTCTGTTGCTGCAGAATAGCCCCTTGTTTGCAGACTATCAGGGCTTTTGGCAACATCTGAAGGTGATGTATGAGGACCCCCTGAAGACCCAGATGGCAGCCAGGCGCATCAAAGATCTCCGTCAAGGGAAGCGCCCCCTGCAGGAATATGTGGCTGAATTTCGGCTTCTGGGCCAGGACTCAGATTGGAATGATGCAGCGCTCAGGGACGCTTTCCAGGATGGCCTCTCCGATGACCTGCAGGATGAGCTGGTTCGTGTGGAGGCGCCTCAGACCCTCGACGCCCTTGTCATGCAGTGCTTGCGTATTGATGCCCGTTTCCAACGGCGCAAGCCCCGTCAGCCCATCCAAGAACCCCCGCGTCCTGCACCGACAGTGTCCCGGGTCACCCCGCGCTTTGTGGCGCCCGCGGAGGAGCCCATGGAGCTGGGAGCGGCCTGACCTCGCCTGACAGCCCCGGAGCGGATGTGGAGACGCCAAGGGGGATTATGCCTCTATTGCGGGGAGGCTGGACACTTTGCCGCTTCATGCCCCAAGAAGCGTAGTGGGACGCTGACGCCTGTTCCTGAATCTCGGCGGGACCAGCCGGGAAACGGGGCAGGCCCGGCCTGGGGGAAACCTTAGGCCGGGTACGTATCACTGCCCTGCCTGATTCAGCGGAGGTGGACTCTGGGCCCCCTCGACACCTAATCCTGAACACCCGGGTGTTGTTGGCCGACCGGTCGGAGGGGCTTCCGGCACATGCGCTGGTGGACTTGGGGGCCACCACGAACTTTATGGACCAGGCCTTTGTGGCCCATTTTGCGGTCCCCTTGGTTCCAGTGGACCCTCCGTTGAGAGTCGATACGATCGATGGGCGGGAACGTGTTGCGGGGCCCATTAAGTTCGCGACTCAGCCCTTGCGCCTCACCATTGGGGCCCACGAGGAGGCGATCCGTTTTTACGTGACGGTGGACTTGCATTTCCCCCTGGTCCTGGGGATGGCCTGGCTTCGGGCGCACGATCCGCAGGTGGTCTGGTCGAGGAACGCCATCTCCTTCCCGAGCCTGCAGTGCGTCGACCACATCCGCCACACCTGTGCCGGCCAGGACGTCTCCACCCCTGCCGTCTCTTTGCCTCCTGAGCTGACGTCCTTCGCTGACGTGTTCAGTGAAAAGGAGGCGGACCGCTTACCCCCGCATCGACCCTATGACTGCCCGGTGGATCTGGTGCCCAACGCGCTCCTGCCCACGGGACATCTGTACTCGATGTCGGAGCCCGAATTGGCCACCCTACCGGACTTCCTGGACAAAAACTTGGCCCGAGGGTTCATCTGACCTTCATCCTCCCCTCTCTCGGCCCCAGTCCTCTTTGTGAAGAAGAAGACGGGGGACCTACACCTTTGTTGCGACTACCGGCGGTTAAACGCCATCACCGTACGGAATCGCTACCCCCTGCCGCTCATCCCGGAGCTGATGGAGAGGTTGCGGGAGGCCTCGATTTTCACCAAGCTCGACCTCCGGGGAGCCTACAACCTGGTGCGGATGCGAGAGGGGGACAAGTGGAAGACGGCATTTGGCACCCGATACGGACACTTTGAGTATACTGTCATGCCGTTCGGGTTGACCAACGCCCCTGCAGTCTTCCAGCATCTGATGAACGACGTGTTCCGGGACATGTTGGATCGGTTCGTGGTCATTTATCTCGATGACATCCTGATCTACTCCCGGTCCCCGGAGAACCACGTCCAGCACGTCCGCCAGGTTCTGCAGCGCCTGTGGGAGCACCAACTCTATGCGAAGTTGGAGAAATGTCTCTTCTTCCAGACTTCCATAGAGTTCCTTGGGCACATCATCTCCCCGGAAGGCATCGCGATGGACCCGTGTAAGGTGGAGGCCTTGCTTAGTTGGGAACCCCCTCGTCGGGTGAAGGACATCCAGCGTCTGTTGGGGTTCGCCAACTACTATCGAACCTTCATCCCACGCTTCGCCACCCTGACCTTGCCGATGACCCAGCTCCTTCGGAAGAAGGTTCCGTTTCAATGGGGTCCCCCGCAGCAGCAGGCCTTCGAGGCTCTGAAGCAGGCCTTCGTTACAGAACCTGTCCTGAGGCACCCCAATCCACATCGTCCGTTTGTGGTTGAAACGGATGCGACCAATGTGGCGATTGGGGCAGTGCTGTTACAGGCCCCGGCGGATGGCGGCACTCTTTTTCCCTGCGCTTATTACTCCCGGAAACTCAATCCTTCCGAGCGCAACTACACCATCTGGGAGAAAGAGTTGCTGGCTATCAAGGCCGCGTTCGAGGCTTGGCGGCATCATCTCGAGGGGGCCCGACACCAGATGGAGGTGCAGACGGACCATCAGAACCTGGAGCACCTCACGACGGCCAGGAAGTTGAACCAGCGGCAGATCCGGTGGTCGTTGTTTTTCGCCCGGTTCAACTTCCACGTGACCTACATCCCGAGTGGCAACAACGTGCGGGCAGACGCCTTGTCCCGCAAGCCGGAGTACTTCTCTCCGAAGGACTCCCTGCCTCCGCGGACGGTGCTGCCAGTGGAATCCTTGGCCGCAGCCCAGGAACCCATGGACTTGCGGGCTCAGGTGCGGGAAGCGCAGCGCCAGGATGCCTGGTCGCAACAGCGGCAGGCGGAAGTCGGCCCTGCCTCCCCTTGGACTTTGGAGGAGGGCTTGTTAAAACACCGAGGCCGGCTGTACGTGCCCACGAGTCCGCTCCGAGCCATCGTTATGAATCAGTGCCATGACAACCCCGCGGCAGGACATTTTGGGTTCTTTAAGACACTGAACTTGGTGACGCGGACTTTTTGGTGGCCTCGGGTACGGCACGACGTGCACGCGTACGTGACGTCCTGTGTGCCGTGCCGACAGGCCAAAGCCGCGTCAGGCCCACCGCCTGGATTTCTCCAGCCACTGCCGACACCGGAGAGACCCTGGGGAGCCATCTCTATGGACTTCCTGATGGACCTGCCACCGTCCGCCACGTTCACAACCGTTCTCGTGGTGGTGGACATGCTCACAAAGATGGCACATTTTATTCCATGCCGTGGACTGCCATCAGCCCGCACCACAGCCCGATTGTTCCTGCAGCACGTTTTCCGCCTCCACGGCCTGCCGGACAGAGTGGTTTCCAACCGTGGGGCCCAGTTCACGGCCCGCTTCTGGAAAAGCCTGATGGCCGCGTTGGAGGTGCAGGTGTGTCTGTCGTCGGCGTACCATCCGGAGACTGACGGGGGGACGGAGAAGGTCATCGGCATCCTGGAGCAGTACCTCCGCTGCTACGTCAATCAGCAGCAGGACAACTGGGCCGAGTACCTTCCCCTGGCGGAGTTCGCCTTCAACAACTCCCAACACACCTCCACCCAGATGACCCCGTTCCATGCCAAAGTGGGATACCATCCACGGCTGTTCCCTCTGTCCCTCTTGGATTCCCCTGTTCCCGAGACCCAGGACTTCCTCTCGGAGCTGCAAGCGGTGCAGCAGCTGGTGCGTCGGCAGCTGATCCGGGCGAAGGAGGACTATAAACGGGTCACCGACCGCTCTCGATGGGCCGCCGCTGGAGGTTGGGGATCGGGTATGGCTGTCCACGAAGCACCTCCCCACGGACCGGCCGGCGAAGAAGCTCGACCACCATTTCATCGGACCCTTCCCCATTGAGGCGGTCATCAGCCCTGTGGCCTACCGGTTGACCCTGCCCCGGTCGATGCGGCTCCACCCTGTGTTCCATCGGTCCCTTCTGGTCCCTGAGGCTCCGCCGTGCCGCCTCCGATGCCCGACGGCACCTGCTCCCTCGACCACGGTTGCCGACGACGGCTCCACGACGTACGAGGTGGACAGCATCCGGGACTCCCGTTGGCTGAAGGGCCGTTTCCAGTACCTGATTGCCTGGAAGGGGTACGGGCCTGAGGATTTCTTCTGGGTGGACGCTTCCTCCGTACATGCTCCTGACTTGGTACGGGCTTTCCATGCGCAGTTCCCATCCCAACCGCATCCGGACCGTCAGCGGCGGGGGAAGGGCCCTGTGGTGGGGGATAGTGTTGTGGCTCCGTTGCCTGAGCCTGCGTCATCAGCAGGGGAGGACTCTGAGAGTGAGGGAGAGGAGTTGGCAAGGCCTCCTTCTCCAGGACTCTCCTCTCTGGCAATGCCTCCGGAGGACACCGAAGGGCAGGAGATAGGCCCAGAGCCAAGCTCGTCCCCGCAGCCACAGGAGGACATTGACGAGGGGAGTGAGTTTTGGTTGGACCCTCGCCAGCGTCGGAGAGACAGGAGAGCCCAGCAGAGGAAAAGGCGTGGTCGTGATTAGCTGGTGGACCACGCCTCCTCCCAGACTATATAAGAGAGGGATTGTAGCCATATCTTTGTGATGAACAAAACAAAGATTCGTGGATCCCGGTGTTGAATCGGCCCTGCGTCTCAGCTTTGGTGTGTATGTGACGGACCTTTTAATAAAGACGTTGGCAAGCAGCTGCGGATTGCTGCCGACCTTTGTTATCATCTCACTTGGTTGCCTGCCAGTTCATTAGCCTCTGGTTGTCTGAGGGGAGGTTATTTCTGGGCACGGGGCCAGAACAGTTAGTACCCTCTTTTTTCTTAATTGTGTTCTGTCCCCGTCTCACGCACGCACCCCCACAGACAGGCAACAGTTAAAACTCAGCTGGCAACACTTTTATCCAATATCAGAATTGGCAGCAACCCAGTGGCTGGCTGCCAAAGACTTCCTTTTACTCACGTCTGGGAAATAAGCCAAAACAAGTCAGATAAGTAACAAAGTCCATGTAAATACAAAAGAGGTTTGTCCGGTCTCCGTTTTTGCTTGTCATGGATCTGAACCGGCCACCACACCCACATTTATACCCTGTGGGGTGTGGTCCAGTGACTCAGCTAATCCCTGGCACACCTCTTCCTCTGCTGCACACGCTTATCTTTGCGACGCTGTCGAGGGTCCAGCCAAAACTCATCTTCCCCATTACTGTCCACCTGTGGCTGCGTGGACGTGCTTGGCCCGGGCCTATCTCTTGGCCTTCGGTGTCCTCCGGAGGAATTGCCAGAGAGGAGGGTCCTGGAGAGGGAGGCCTTGCCAACTCCTCTCCTTCACTCTCAGAGTCCTCTTCTGCCGATAACACAGGCTCAGGTAACGGAGCCACAACAAATTGAACCCAATCCTTTAGCCACATTATTGCCGCTGCTTGATAATATAGTTCCCAATCGGGTAGGCTGAAGCCTCCTTTGGTTCTGGAGTCCTGAAGAAGTTTATGTTTTATTCGGGCTTTTTCCCCCAACCAAATAAATTTACCTATTATTCTATTAAACTAATCAAAAAAATACTTTCCCTAATCTTATTGGAATCGTTTGAAATAAATATAACAATTTTGGTAGTATATTCATTTTTATTACGGCAATTCTACCAACTAAAGATATCTGTAATTTTGCCCAAATGTCTAAATATCTAAATGTCTAATGTCTAAATGTCTGTTTTTGTATTTGTTGTACTAATTTATCATAATTATCCTCTGTTCATTATTCATCTGTTATTATAGGGAGATTTCTCTCCTTTAAGTAGTTCTTTATTTCTTCCTCTTCTATTTTCTCCTGACTATAAAGTTTTCCAAAATAATTTTGGGCTATTCTCTTCTTTTCGTCCATTCGATGATGGATATTCCCCTCTTGGTCCTGCAGTTGTGTTATTAATCTTTTTCTTTGTCCTTTTTCAGTTTATATGGCAGCCACCTCCCTGGCTTATTGGTGTGTTCAAAATGTACCTGTTTTGTTGTGCTAAGCTTTTGGGCCATTTCCTCTTGGGCGAGCAAATTTATTTTATGTTTGATCAAATCTTTTTCCTCTCTGATTTTCATATCTGGGGAGTCTTGCATCTTACGCTCTAATTCTCCCAGTTTCTCTTGTAGTACCAATTGCTGTTTCCTTTTTTCTTTGTTTCTCCTCGCCCTATACGCTATTGTTAGACCTCTAATATAGGCCTTAGTTGTATCCCAAAGATTCTGCAAGGTCGTATCTTCATTTGAGTTTTCCTTCAAGAAGTCCAGTTCTTTTTCCATCCATTGTACAGTTGTGCTAATAAGCTTATATACCCTGGCAGAATTTATGATTTCTTGGCCATTTTCCAGAGAATATGAATGATAACACAAAAACTTTCCTTTCACTCATGGTTAGTGTTTGGCTGAAGCCATTTATTATCAATCAACTGTGTTTACTCTTTTTCAATCATAATGATAACAGAAACTACCCAAATGACCCTGATCACAAGTTTACATACCCCAGTTCTTAATACGGTGTATTGCCCCCTTTAACATCAATGACAGCTTGAAGTCTTTTGTGGTATGTGTGGATGAGGCTCTTTATCTTCTCAGATGGTAAAGCTGCCCATTCTTCCTGGCAAAAAGCCTCTAGGTCCTGTAAATTGTTTGGCTGTCTTGCATGAACTGCACGTTTGAGATCTCCCCAGAGTGGCTCAATGATATTGAGGTCAGGAGACTGAGATGGCCACTCCAGGTTTTCATGTTATCATTCATATTCTCTGAAAAATGGCCAGGAAATCATAAATTCTGCCAGGGTATGTAAACGTATGAGCACAACTGTATATATTTTTTTCTCTTTTATCACCCTTTGATTCATGGTCCATCTTCCCCTTGTTTTTACTTTCCCTTTCCATTTTAATATCAGTGGGCTATCATCTGCCCATGAATTTGATGCTATTTCTATCTCCTCTATATTTTTGCTTAATTCTGAATCCATCCGAATCATATCTATCCTGGACCATGAATCATGTGGGTTAGAATAAAAAATATATTGTTTTTTGTGTGGATTTCGTTCTCTCCAGATATCTTTTATATTTAACTCTTGAATCATGTCAAAAAAAGTAGGCGGTAGTATCTTCCTCTTCTTATTTTTTCCCCCAATAGATAATTTTGTTTTGAGTCTATGACTGCATTAAAATCTCCCAATAAACACACATTTTCACTCTCCAATTCTATTAATTTTTTATGTAAACTATAAAATTTCCCTTGTTTGGTATTCGGTGCGTAGATAGCTGCCAATAAAATCTTTTTTTTTTATTTATTCTTATTTCAATTAATAAAATTCTTCCTTCCTCATCAGCAAAAATTTGTCTCAGTTGTAACCAATCTTTAATATAAACTACTACTACTCTCTTTTTTTGTGATGCAAGAGCTGAATAAAATTTTCCTAGTTTTGGGGCTGCTAGGTGTCCTTGTTCTCTTTTAATGTGGACTTCTTGCAAACATGCAATGTCCGTTTTATATTTTTGAAGTCTGGCTAGAACCTGCCTCCTTTTGGTCAGAGAGTTTAAACCATTTATGTTAATCGAAATTAATTTGATTTCTTCTTCCATTTTATCTTCTATTGATGGCCCTAGTTCCTTTCCTTAGTCTCGTTTCTTTTTGTGTCTTCGACCTCACCCCTGTTCTTTCCTGTTGTTCTCTTTCAGCCCTCTCCTGTGATTCAGTTTCCAATTCCTTTCTTTCTTCCTGACTCTTCTCTTCTATCTCCTCCCCACTCTCCCTCTCCTCATCTGTTGCTATACATTGAACATAGAATTCCTGAGCCTTATCTGGTGTATCTAGCCTAATTTTTTTGTATTGCCACGTCACTAGCAAGCCTTCTGGGATAAGCCAGAGGAACATTATTTTATATTTCACAAGTTGAGAGGAGAGGAAGTGGTAGTTTTGCCTTTGCTCCCTTACTCTCCTAGCAGTGGTGGGTTCCTCCCGGTTCCACCCGGTTCCGCCGAGCCAGTAGCGGTGATGATATGACGTCACCGAACCGGTTCTCCCCTCCCTCCCCCCACCCCCCCGTGTTATTCTTACCTTTTATTTGGCCCCACCCCCAATCTGAGCTGTCCTGAGTCTCTGGAGAGGGGTGGCATACAAATTGAATTAATAAATACAAATTGAATTAATAATTCTATTGCTGCCTCCTGAGTCCCAGCTAATGGGCTATAAGGAAAAAAACTGTTTAAACTCTTGCCATGGGGCTTCAAAGGGCCACCCTACAGCGGTAAACAGATCAGTGGTAAAAGGCAGTTTGGTGGTAGACCGGTCCCTCCAAAAACAAATCAGTAGACTGGTGCCTGCAAAAATAAATGGCTAGACCAGTGCCTGCAAAAATACATGAGTAGACTGGTGCCTGCAAAAATAAATGGCTAGACCGGTACAGGTCTGCAAGCAGTTAAAAGCCTGGTAGACCAGTACCTCTGTTAAATCCTAAAGAATTGTCACATGACCATCAAGCCACGCCCACAAAATAAGCCATGCCCACAGAACCACTAGTAAAAAAATTTAGAACCCACCCCTGTCTCCTAGGTATTTGTTTGAGTGTCAGTATCTCTTTCCCTTTATATATCAGCAATGAGTCCCATGTTCTCCTATAAATTTCGTCCCTAATTGGTTTTTTTGTGAATCGTACATGTACCTCACGTGGCAACTTATGTCACCATGCATAATTCATATGCACTCTGCACAATTCATCAGTACCATTTTGCAAATCAATCCTATCCATCCTCAAGTTATCGGACAACAACTCAATCATAAGATTCAGGAGGTCTTCTTCTTTATTTTCTAATATATTTTGGAATCTTAGATAGAACATGGATTTGTCCATTTCCAGATATGTTATCGCCTCTTCAAGCTCTTAATTCATTGCCATCAGTTTTTTTCCTGTCTCCTCTAGTTTTTTCTCTGTCTGTTCTGTTCTTACTTCCACAGTTTTTATTCTTTGCTCGTTCTTGGCAATTTTCTCTTGTATCTCTCCCATTCTATCATCTAGTTTCCTAATATCTTCTTTTACTTCACCCATGTCATTCTTTAGTTCCTCATGTTTTTTTCCAATTGATTCTTGGGTTTTCAGCATCACCTCCTGAATCATATTTAGAGTTGTCTGCATGCTCTGTAGATTCATTGCTGACCCTGCCTTCTTGCCTCCCAGCATATCTCCTATCAATTTCTGGCCTGCTGGAGAGGCAGTCATTTGCGTAATTTTCTTTACAGTTTTTGTAGTTGTTGGTGTACTTGACATATCCAGTTTCCCAAAAAAATTCTTCCACAATACCATAAAATACCTAATTCCTTTCTCCTCCAGAAGCTACCTTTCCAATAACAATTCTTAAGTATTTCTTGCTTCTATAACCTTACTCACCTAGTTTACCATCAATTAGATTTTACAATTAGTTAAGTAAGATAATCAAATCATTAGACAGTATAATTAATTATATAATTAATCCTACCATTCTATTCCACCAACAATTTCACTCTAAATTTATTTAACCATACCTAAATAGACTAAAATATAATACCTCAAAGACAAGAAGAGGAGGGAGGCGTGGCCAATGTCGCAGCGGCAAGATGGACTTTTTGGGGGCTCCCAAAGAGTTGTTGATATCCCCCCCGTCCGAGGGTCCTCTGTGACCTAAGTTGTCCTGTAGGGACGACCAATAAGAGGAGCACATACCAGTCAACCCAGGGAGATTGCAATCTCCCTGGAAAGACCAGAAGAAGCTCCTCAAATTGGACATTGTGGGAAAGTGACCTAGAAGTCGCTGAAAAGCTGGGATGGCTGCAACAAAAGAGAAACAGAAAGACCAGCCTGTGACATTGAGGTGAGATCAACTTAATTTTATTGATCAGAAAGTTTCTCTTTCATCTACCTGGATGACTGATAGGGTGGAGAAGAGTGGCTGAAAGTGAGGAGTGGGTGCGGATGTGTGCTTGCATTCACATCTGGAAATTTGAACGACAAGAAATGCATGTCTGGGAGCCTTTTTAAATTTTTACCAATTTTTTTAATTGAAGAAGAAAAGAAGATTTGGGGATTGTAAAACTGTAAGAATAATTGGATATCAGTGCCTTGAATGACTGAACGGAATATACATTTTTAAAATAGTTTGTTGCAATGCTGATTGCTTACTGATACTTTTGTCTGGAGAAGTGAAAGTACCAAAAGTAGCTGAGCTGAGACAGAAAGTTAGCCTGCAGTGCCACCTAGCGGCAGGAGAAATAGCAAAAGAAAAACATTTTCTACTTTGAATAAAACCTAATAGATAACTGACCTTGACATTTTGGCTAGAAGATAAATAGGCCAGCTGTAGAGAAGGGAGTGGAGACTAGACTTCACAAGCATTTGAGAAATTCGTTCCTTTTTTTTCCTCTGGATTTGTGGACTGTGATTTTTATTTTTTTATTTTTATTTTTTTTTTCTTTACTTTTTGGCTGATTAGTTTTGTTTTGAGAACAAAAAAAAATACTTCAGGTTGTTCTTTTATTTTTCCTATTTGCTGGTTTGAACCTTTGCAAGACCTGAATGAAATGTTTTTCCCCCCTCTTTTTTCCCCTGAAACAATGTTTTTCCATGGATTAAGACTTGAAGAGTCAGAAGAATTTATCTTTTTTATTTTTATTTTTTTACTCTGGGACCTTTTTATCCCTTTCTTCTGGTGTTAAACTGACCTTTTTTATGGATTCTGATTTTCAATTTTGAACTTAAAACTTTACTTTTTAACCTTCCCTTTTTCTTTCTTTCTTTCTTTTGGAGACAGTTGGGAATCCAGAAAGTAGAGGAAAAAGCAGAAAAGACAGGGGAAAAAAGTTGAGGAGTTAGAAGAAAAATTGTTTTTAACAGACAAATCACAAGAGAGAACAATTATTCTTCTGGAAATGGAAAGATCTGAATTCTACCTAAGATTTCAGAATATAGAAGAATAAAAAGGAGAAAACCTACCAGAGGTAATTGCAGAGATTCTGGCTGAAGTTTTGGAACAACCCCAGGAAAAGATTTTAAATGAGATTGATGAAGTATTTAGAATATATACTAGATATGCAATAAGGAATAAACTGCCAAGAGAAGTACATGTAAGTTTTACGAAGAGGAAAATGAAAACAGAGATATTACAAGCAGCAAGAACCTCAACACTGAAACACAAAGATAAAGAACTTGTTCTACGACAAATACCTAGAACGGTCAGAGATTTGAGGAGAGAATATCAATTTTTAATGAAATTCCTAATATTCAAAGGAGTGAACTTTAGATGGCTGATACCTGAAGATATTATGGTGACATGGCAAGAACAAAGATACAAACTCGATTCGATTGTGAAAGTGAAAATATTTTACCAACAATTCTGTGGACCATTGGATGGAGATTTAGGAGCGGTAGATTCTGCAAAAGAGACAGATGAAGATAAGGACAAAGAAGAAAAAGCCAAAGAGGAAACGGCCCTCAGAGAAGGGGCAAGAGCTAAAGATCCACTGGAACAAAGAGAGACTAGGGCGATGAAATTAAAAACTAGCAATAAGTAAATATGGAGGAGGAAGTGAAAGCAATATCTTTAAGTGTAAATGGACTGAATGCGGCAATAAAAAGAAATAGAATATTGACTAAATTAAACAGCTTGAAGATGGATATTATATGCTTACAGGGAGTGCATATTAGAAAACAGCATTCAAAATTATTACAATATCCAAAACTAGGAGTACTATTTACAGCATTGATACAACAAAGTAAAAGAGGAGTGGTATTGTATGTTAAAGAAAGACTAGAACCCAAACAAATTTTTGAAGATGAGGAAGGCAGGTTCTTGATGGTCAAAATTAAAATGAACTTCAAACAAATACTTTTGATAACATTATATGCACCAAATGAAAAACAGGAAGAATTTTATTGGCGACTACAAGGAAACTTGTAGAACTGGACTATGAAAATGTATGTATAATGAGTGATTTCAATGCTGTAACAGATACACATTTAGACTATAAAACGGTAAAGACAAATAAAAAACCTAGGAAAACACTGCCAAGGGCCTTCTTTACAATTATTTATTTATTTATTTATTTATTTATTTTAATTTATATGCCGCCCTTCTCCGGAGACTCAGGGCGGCTTACAATGCGTTAAGCAATAGCCTTCATACTTTTGTATATTTATATTTATACAAAGTCAGCTTATTGCCCCCAACAAACTGGGTCCTCAATTTACCCACCTTATAAAGGATGGAAGGCTGAGTCGACCTTGAGCCTGCCTGGGATTGAACTAGCAAGTAATTGCAGCAGTTGGATCTTAAATGCTGCCTTTGTAGGAGGCATTACTCCCCTACGCTACTCAGAAGAACTAAGTATTCAAGATATTTGGAGACAGAAACACTTGAATGAGAGTCAATATACTTTTTACTCAAATAGACATTTATCGTGGTCAAGGACAGATATGATATGGATGTCAATTGGACTTATAGAAGTGGTGCAGGAAGTAAATATTGGCTCAAACATATGGGCAGACCACAGCCCAATAACAATAACATGGAAAGGGCAAAAGGAAAAGATAAGATGGACCCTGAATGCAACAATATTAAATGAAAAAGAATTTCAGATTTGTGGAAAAGGAATTGGAAATTTTCTTTAAAATAAACAAAGAGGACACATCACTCCAGAATGTTTGGGATACAATGAAAGCATATATTAGAGCCCTGGCAATAATATATTTGGGGAAAAAGAATAAAAAGAAATGCCAGAAACAAGTAAGACTGGAAGAAGAGTATAAAAGCCTGGAAAAAGAGTTCCAGAAAAATGGCCAAAACAATAAAAAAACCAAGAAATTGATGGAACTGAAGAAACATGAGATAATTTTAAATGAACAAGAATCATTAGCAAATCAACTGAGAACATTGAGACAGAATTTTTTTGAAAACACAAATAAACCAGGAAGATGGTTAGCATACAAATTAAGAAAAGAGGAGAAGAAAACTATAAAATATTTTCAAGATGGAGAAGGGAAATTACAATATAGAACCTGTCACTGCGTTTTTATATTTACCAGCAGAGCTAATATTTCTGGACTATCAGACTTACCGTAGTTATATTCCTTATCAGCACCTACAGCACCTATTACGCATGTCATTGCATTCTTTTGTACTTCTTCTAGAAACTTTCCTTTGTTCTCCAGCCAGCTAAGGTCAGGCTGGAGATTCTTTGCCAACATGTAATCTATTTTAGATAGTGAGATGTTTTTATTTTCTTACAATAAATATGAGTTTAATTAGAAGATGTTTCTTCGGTCTTATTGATCAAAGTATGCAACAGGATAAAAGCCACGATCCAACTCAAAATGAGGGCACTTACCCCACGCAAGGTAACGGGGCTGATTGCCGCTCTGACAATGGCAGCAGGAGGATGGTTAATTTATGGCTTTCCCTGACTTGTTACTTTTGATCATGACCGTCTAGGCTAATTAGACAGATAGCTGATTTAGTGACTGCGGAACACTAAACAATTGACTTCTAAGATGCCGAGAAAGAAGAAAAAAGGGAAAATGAAGGAAAAGGGCAAAATGTTAGAAGCAGGAAAAGAACAAACAAAACTTAGAGTTCTCTCTACAAATGATTTGATCTCTTTCGATCCACTGGCACCAGTCACTCAACTGGAAGAAAAAGAAACCATGGGAGAAGCAGAAGAATCAGAAAAGATGCTCTTAAAGAACCTTCAGGAGGAAAATAACAGAAAAGCTGCTTTTGAAGGTGAAGTACTACGACCGAGGTCAGTAACTCAATCTTCTACTTATGCATGCTCTCAAACTTCTGATTTTGAAATGCTTGGGGCCAAGCCAAAATTTCCACAAACGGCAAAGCCTTTTTCCTCCCACACAGAGGGAGAAACATTTTATTATCCCTCTCAAACCTTCAAAGTCTCTCCTCATGAGCAAGCTATAAGAAACTATCGTGACCAGATAGAAATTTTTGAACGTGAGCTATCCGAGGCAAAAATGGTTTTATCTAGGCTTGAGACAGATAAGAGAGAATCCCACGTTCATGAAATCTCAAAAACCGCCATTTTGCCTTCTTCTCTCTCAGAGCCAAAGACACACCTTCTGGTGGATATTGTGTCAGGCAAATCAGAACAGAGAGTTGTGTACACGTCACATGTGCCTAGTAAAGTTGTCTCTTCTCAGATTTCATATGATGTGGATAGAGAAGTAAAACTAACTGAATCAAGCCTGCAAACTGCAATGCCACAAGTGTCTCCACAGGCTCATTTTTCAGCACCCCCTGGTGGTGCTGGGGTCTTTTTAGATGGAACACAATGCTTAATGCAGCAAAGGCAAATGACTGCATCTCCAGCAGGTCATTTTAACATTGCAGCTCAAATGCCACAGCTACAAGCTCATGCACACGTGCCTCCAGCTGTACAACCAGGGCCAGCCCCTGGTCCACCTCCAGCACAACAAGTGCCTTTGCCCCCACAGCCAGCACCTCAAATGCCTATTCCTCAACAGGCATACTCTGTTGCTCCACTGGCTGGTGAGTCAAAATTAAAAATGTCAGGGCAGAATTACAAGGCCTGGGTCAGTGAGGTTGGACTTTTGTTACGCAGAGAAGGCACACATCGTATGGTGTTTAACCCTCCTGCCCAACCATGGACACCTGAAATAAGAGACTTAGAGACTAAAGCCTGCACAACATTATTGATGTCCATGGATACTGAACTGCAGGTTACTTTTCCGCCTGATGCAACAGCCCAACAAATTTGGGTCCAATTGGAAAATTGCTATAGGCCTGTCTCAATTGAGTCTTCATGTTTGCTCATGTCTGAATTCCATGGTTCGAAATTGAAACCTGGTGAACAAATTGGAGGACATTTGACCAAACTGAAAGGTATGAGGAAAGAATTGAGAGAAAGGGGCTATCGTATTGAAGATATTCAAATGATTAGCATTATCATTAACTCTTTGAACCATGAATGGAAAGATGCCATTACAAAGATTAACCAAGTGCCTATTGCTCAACACACAGTGGATAATGTATGCAGACTCTTAATTGAAGAAGAATCACTGATGTTAGCCACACCACATTTGAGAGGACCACCTGCATCAAGAGCTCCAGCTAGGCGTCCCTTCCGAGGAAGGACCTATGCTCCAAGGATGCCAAGATGCAACATCTGCAACCGTGTGGGACATGCAACCTGGGATTGTCCCCAACGAGTTCCAGCTCCCGTCACGTACCAGCCCAGAGGAACAGACTCCAGAGGCAGAGGCAGAGGCGGTAGACAAGGTCGTCGTGGTCCAAGGCGTGATTCGCAAGCTCCACTCGCCACATTGGCTGTTGTTGTGGCCCCGTCCTCTGAGCCTATCCCTTTGGAGGAAGGCAGCTCTGAGCAGGAGGAAGAGGAGCCAGCCAGATCTCCCAGCCCTCCCCCTCTGGCACCGGCTCAGGTGCCAGCTGAAAGAGAGCCAAGTAGTGGGGAAACAGGTGTCTCAGATGAGAGTGAGGGAGAGACGTCATTCCTGGACGCACACCAAAGAAGGCGAGAGAAAAGGGTACTGCAGCTGAGGCGTATGAGGAAATCCTGAGTCATTGGATTGGAGTCACGGGATCAATGACTCACTGGACCACACCCAGAAGCATATGTATATAAGACAGTACGGTGGGTTATGAAGTTCGTGACGAACAAAGCTAAACAAACGGAGCAACCTCGTAGGCTTGGAAGCTAGATGAACGGCAAAGCTACGTAGGAGATTTTCTTGTTTGTGTAAACCAATAAAGTCCTTGGCAGACGGTGTGCATATCGCTGCCAAGGTTGAGATAAGAACTGCGGAGTTTGCCAAGTGATTATTAACCCTCGGCTGGCTGTGTTTTTGTGGGTCTCTGAAGGGGGGGGACAGATCAGGCTGTAACCAATGATCCACAACCTCATCCAGAGTACGACAGACGGCTTTTGTGGACTTTGGACAGTGGTGCAGCTTTCCATGTTACTTACAGAAAAGAACTTTTCACAGAGATGCACGAGCCTGAACCTGAACTACGTGAACTTTATTCTTTTTCCAATCATCCTTGTCAGGTCAAAGGAAAAGGAACTGTTTATGTTGAAGAGCTCAATGCATTCATTCCTGATGTCTGCTACATACCGACAGCAACTTTTAGTTTGCTTAGTCAGGCTCACTTGTCTAGAGTTTTAAAGTTCCAGGTTCACCACCTCGAGAAAGCAAGTTACATAGTTAAAAATGGAGATATTGTTGCTGAAACCATGTTAATTGGAGGTGTTTATTACTTAAAACCAAAATCTAAACCGCAAGCACAGGCAAGTATAAAAACTCCAAAAGAGGAGAGCACAGACCCAGAGAGAGACGTCCCAGTGAGAGATCCTGTTGCTACTCCAAAGGCTCCTAAAGCCAACAAAAAGAAAATTGAGAAACAGATTGCTCAGAGCAAGCCTGAGGTTCCTCATAAAACTGTTAATGTTGAAAATTCACTAACTGGTAAATCTTTGCATTCCAGGTGCATCCATAAGTGGCATAGAAGATTGGGACATGCCAGCTTCCGGGTTCTTAGAAAAATGCCGGAGTTCGCAAAAGGTTTGGATCTAAAGGGGTGTAAGGTGTTTCTGGATTGTGCTGTCTGCAAGAAAGCCAAATCCAAAGCAGCAGCCATTCCAAAACGCGCTACACGCCTGTCAACACGCATTTTTGATTTGGTACACACTGACATAGTTGGTCCATTTCCGCCAACAATTGGTGGTAGAAAATATTTTTAAAAAATTGTTGATAATTATTCCAGATATGATATGTATATCCAATGAGAGAAAAATCTGAGACTTTTCAGATCTTTAAAGACTTTGCAGCCCTCGTTTCTACCCAACACGGAGTAAACATCGCCAGAATCCAGAGTGATCGTGGTGCCGAGTTCATGTCTCAGCGTTTCCAGGACTGGATGCGTAAGAATGGAATTCTTCATCAGGCTTTGGCTCCTTATACTCCCCCTCATAACGGAGTTGTAGAGAGAAGACAGGGGGTCCTGCAAACCATGATGCGTTGTCTTTTAGAAGATGCCAACCTCAGTAACCCATACTGGGGTGAAGCTCTTAAATATGCAAATTACATCATCAACCGTACTTGGAGTAGTGCGATAAATCAAACTCCTTTCTTCATGATGTATGGCTACAAGCCAGATCTCAAGAACCTCCGTATTTTTGGTTCGTACGCCATGGTGAACATTCCCTTAGATCAAAGAAGGAAAGGAGGTCCAGCAGCAAAGAGACTGAGATTTATGGGTTTTGATGACAATTCAAAATGGAGCAAATTTATTGACTCTAATCGTAGACTAGTGACTTCCCAATCTGCTAATTTTGAGGAAGATGCTGACTGGTCCAGGATTCATTCCAATGATCCTGGAGTTTATTTTCCTAAAGATGAAGTTACTGATGCCATGCAGCCTGATGATCAAGATTCACAGGCAGATGTTCCACTCACCAGTTCTTCCCAACATGATGTTCCGTCTTCACAAGCCGTGGATGCTGATGCTAGCGACGATGATGAAGACGAGGACGAAACGGAAGAAGAATGGACAACTGTTCCGAGGCGTTCCAAGAGAACCACAAAGGGAGTCCCTCCACAGCAATATTCATGGCAACTGACAAAAGCACCCTTGCCTTTGATTTGTAATGTTACACTTCCTCCCGATAACTTCACACAAATCAAACATCTTCCTAATTCAGAGCAAGAGAAGTGGTATGACGCAATGCAGGCTGAAATGGACAGTCTAAAGAAACTTAAGGTATTTACGCCTACAAAACCTCCAGCAAAGAAAAAGGTCATTGGCACTCGATGGGTCTACAGAATCAAAAAGAAGCCAAATGGTGAGTCATTATACAAGGCCAGACTTGTAGCTCAGGGTTTCGCTCAACGTTATCCTGAGGACTACACAAATACCTACTCACCGACAGTCAGAACTGAAAGTGTAAAAATTGCTTTAGCCACTGCAACTATCCTTGGTTTAGAAGTTTTCCAGTTTGATGTTGACACTGCTTATCTACATGCTGACCTAGATGAAGAAATCTACGTGAGAGGTCCTCCAGGATTCCGACAGCAAGAAGGGGATACCTGGTTCCTAAACAAAAGTCTTTATGGTCTGAAACAGTCTGGTTTAATGTGGTACTTATGTCTAACTGACAAACTAAATTCAATGGGCTTTATTAAGTCCGAAACTGATGAGTGTGTGTTCACAAAAAGATCTAACAATGCATATGAGATAGTTCTTGTTTATGTTGATGACATTGTTTATATTGGTCCAAATAAGCAGATGAGTGAGATTTTTGCCAAAGCTTTGCAGAAATACTTCACATTGAAATCTTTAGGTCATATTAGCACTTATTTAGGTGTTCAGATTGAAAAAACACAGAAGGGGTTTAGTCTTTCACAGGAAGATAAAATTGAACAAGTTTTGCATCATTGCAACATGAAGGATGCTAACACAACAAAAACACCCATGCAAACAGATTTTCACAACTTGACACATGAACTAAGTCCTGAGTTCGAGGATCAAACACTTTATCGTTCAGTTATTGGATCACTGTTATACATTAGTAGTTGGACAAGACCCGACATTGCACTCAGTGTTAATCTCTTGTCTCGACACGTAGGTAAGGCAAAACAGTTTCATTGGTCATGTATTAAGAAATTATTGAAATACCTAAAGCACACTAAACACATGAAGTTATTGTTAGAACCAACACACACTGATTATGCAGAATTAAGTTGTTATGCAGATTCTGATTGGGCAAGTGACAAGAAATCACATAAAAGTACTTCTGGTTATATGATGTTCTTAAATGGATGTCCTGTTTATTGGCAAGTGCGTAAACAGAATTTTGTATCTTGTTCATCTACTGAAGCTGAATATGCTTGTGTTTCAGATGCATGTAATTCTCTAACGTGGTTTGATGCTTTGGTCACAGATATCTGGACACATCCGATCCGACCAATCACAGTGATGGAAGACAATGAATCGGTGGTTTATATTTCTGAATCACATTTCACAGGTTCTAGGTCCAGACACATTGACATCCGTTATAGAAATATCAAACAATTAGTGAAACAAGGTTTTGTAAAATTGCAGTATGTGTCTACACATGATCAGATTGCAGACATGCTCAACAAACTGCTTCCAGCAGCTCAACACGAGTATCTGCGTAAGAAGATGTGCCTTATCTGATGATATACCTGATGTTCGCTCAACTGGCAAAAGAAGGGGTGTCACTGCGTTTTTATATTTACCAGCAGAGCTAATATTTCTGGACTATCAGACTTACCGTAGTTATATTCCTTATCAGCACCTACAGCACCTATTACGCATGTCATTGCATTCTTTTGTACTTCTTCTAGAAACTTTCCTTTGTTCTCCAGCCAGCTAAGGTCAGGCTGGAGATTCTTTGCCAACATGTAATCTATTTTAGATAGTGAGATGTTTTTATTTTCTTACAATAAATATGAGTTTAATTAGAAGATGTTTCTTCGGTCTTATTGATCAAAGTATGCAACAGGATAAAAGCCACGATCCAACTCAAAATGAGGGCACTTACCCCACGCAAGGTAACGGGGCTGATTGCCGCTTTGACAGAACCAAGGGAAAAAAGAAAGTAATCCAAGAATATTATCAAAAACTCTATTCTCAAGAGAAGATTTCAGAGGAAGAGGTACAAAGCTACCTGGAGAAATCTGACTTAATTAAGATATCAGAACAATATAAAGAAATGCTAGAAGAAAGAATAACAATGATGGAACTAACAGAAGCCATAAAAAGACAAAAAAAGTGGAAAAGCACCAGGACCAGATGGTTTACCAGCTGAACTGTATAAAACACTACAAGAAACAATTAGTAATGTAATGTTGGACTTATTTAATGACTTATTATTGAAGGCTAAGATGCCAGACTCATGGAAAGAGGCATATGTGACACTTATACTGTACCTAAAGAAGATACAGATTTACAATTGATTAAAAACTATAGACCAATTTCGTTATTAAATGTAGTTTATAAGATTTTTGCCTCGATAATGACAAATAGGTTGAAGAAACCGCTAAATGAACATATTCATACTGATCAAAATGGCTTCTTACCAAAAAGACAAATTAGAGATAATATGAGGATGATTTTGAATACTTTAGAATATTATGAGACTCACTCAGAAAAACAAATGGCGTTGATGTTTTTAGATGCACAGAAAGCTTTTGATAATGTGAATTGGCAGTTTATGATGATACAATTACAGAAAATGGACTTTGGGGAGAGATTTATAAATACCATAAAAACAATCTACGATAGACAATTTGCTAAGATAATGATGAATGGAGAAATGACAGAAAAAATCATTATAATAAAAGGGACTAGACAAGGCTGTCCATTATCACCACTATTGTTTATTTTGACACTAGAAGTCCTAAACAGAAATATTAGATGAAATGATGAGATAAAAGGAATGAAAATTTAAAAAAGAGGAATATAAATTACAAGCATTTGCAGATAATTTGGTATTCATTATAGAGGAACCGCAAATAACAGGCCCTAAATTACTAGAACAGATAGAAAGATATGGAAAAGTCTCCGGTTTGAAAATAAACAAAGATAAAACAAGAATCTTGGTGAAAAATACAACAGAAAAACAAAACAGAGAGATAAAAGAAAAGCTAGATATACAAGTTGTGAAGAAAGTCAAATATTTGGGAGTATACTTAACTTCAAAATGTGCAACAATAAAGGAAGAAAACTATTATAAATTAAAACAACAAATTGAAAAAGATTTGGAAAAATGGAAGAATTTCCAACTATCACTTATGGGACAGATTGCATTGATAAAGATGAACATGCTACCAAGATTGTTATTTCTATTCCAGATGGTGCCAATAAAAATTGAAAAGGCATACTTTCATCATCTGAATAAGATAATGAGGAAATTTATATGGCAAGGGAAAAAGCAAGAATGAGTTTGAAAATGCTACAAGACACGAGGTTGCAAGGGGGATTTGGTTTACCAAATTGGGAATTATATTACCAAGCAGCAACATTGACATGGTTGAAAGAATGGATTGAAGAAATATAAGGTTGTTAACATTGGAAGGGCATGATTTGCAATTGGGTTGGCATGCTTTTTTGTGGTATGGTAGAAATAAGATACATACATACTTTCATAGACATTATATAAGAAATGCATTGCTATTGGTTTGGGAGAAGATTAGAGATAAATACTATGTGAAAATACCAATATGGTTATCAATGATGGAAGCTTTAATACACCCAAATGTTTTTAATTTTAGAAATATTGTTAGATATAAGGATTTGTTAACAGATAAGGGGGAATTGAAGGAGAACTGGAAGAACAGGGGATTGAGACAGATTGGTATATGTATATGCAGATAAGAACAAGATATGAAAAAGATGCTAAGTTACATGGTTTTTATTTGGAAAAGACTGAGTTGGATAGGATACTCACAGGAACGGAAGAAAATTTAATTTTTTAAATAATTTTTTGCTATATATTGAATTAGAGGAGGAACAGGTAAAAGAAACAATGATAGCTTGGGGAAGAAATTTTGGACATTCAATTGATCTTGAAAAATGGCAACAACTATGGGAAAGGAATTATAAATTAACGATGTCCACCGCATATAAGGAAAACCAATATAAAATGTTTTATAGATGGCACGTTTCACCAGAGAAGTTAGCAAAAATCTTTAAAGATAAATCAGCGAAATGTTGGAAATGTCACCAACTACCAGGATCCTATTATCATATGTGGTGGACATGCCCTGAAGCAAAAAACTATTGGAATAAAATTAAAACCTGGCTGGAAGAAATGACACAATTACGTATTGAATTCAAACCAGAGTTGTTCTTATTGGGTATCCTACCTGACAAAATTAAAAAGGAATATATTTATTTGATTATACACATAATAACAGCTGCAAGAATTGTTTATGCTCAAAATTGGAAATTAGAGAAAATACCTTTGGAAGATGAAGTAATAAAAAAGATTTTAGATTGTGCAGAAATGAACCGATTAACTTTGTTGATCAAAGACAGGGAAGAATCAGAATACTTTAGAATATGGAATTATTTCTATTGTTGGTTGGAAAAGAGATATAAATGATTAATTTTATAACTATGTGTAAAAATTTGAATGGCAAGACTATGGTTATAGGAATGAACTTTTATAGTGGTTTGGATGACGATTAAGATAGAAGAAACTGTTGGAACAAGAAGAATAAAAAGAACTGAAGAAGCTAACACCGGGCTGTCACAGGGGAGGGATGATTGATGTATTAAGTGTTTGTTTGTCTTAAAAAATAAAAAAAAACTTTTTATAAAAAAAAGACAAGAAGAGAAAAGGAAAAAAAATCAAAGTATAAATTAATTAACACTATTGAAAAATAACTTTTATCAATCAAATTCAATTTATTTATTTATTTATATATTAGTTAGATTTATATGCCGCCCTTCTCCGGAGACTTACAATGCGTTAAGCAGTAGCCTTCATACTTTTGTATATATCTGCTTAGTAGGGCTTTCGCCCCCCCCCCCCAAGCGGTGTTCTTTTTTATACAAAGTCAGCTTATTGCCCCCACAATCCGGGTCCTCATTTCACCTACCTTGAAAGGATGGAAGGCTGAGTCAACCTTGAGCCTGGTGAGATTTGAACTTGCAATAATTGCAGGCAGCTGGCAGCTAAGTGCTACTTTAACAGCACTTAGTCCACTGCGCCACCAGGCTCTTGTCCACTGAATAAATACCATAAATTTAATCTGTAAATTTTGTAAATTTAATAGCTTAGTCCATTTATCTATTTATACTAAATCAATCAATTAGGTGTTGAATAATAACAATGAAAATAATAAAAAAAGTGGCTCCCCTTCCAGCTCACCGAAGCTCCGTGCAGCAAGGGACCTCTGTTTGCAGCAGCAGAGCCAGACGACGAGAGCAACGCCACTAAAATATCAGAAATCTACAGCAAGCAAAAATTTGGTGAAATCTGGACTCTCTAAAAGGAAAAAAAAGCAAGTATTTGTCTTTTTAATAACTTTCATAAAAGAGACTTAATGGGAGAAAGTGCTTGAGAAAATGGCGACTGGCTTAAATGGAAGAAGGCAAAGTGAAAAGTGAAAGTGAGAGTTAAGCCTGCCTCGAAGCACCTAAAAGAAACATTTTAACAGGATTTAAAAAAGATACAAAAATTGACTTAACTCCTTTCCTTGTAAAACTGGGGAGAAAAGGTGGAATAAGTGGAAAAGGAGGGAGATTTTCTTTTTTCCAGAGGCTAAGATTGTGTAGAGGTATGGCCTCAAAACAGACTAAGTCAGGGGGGGGATTCCCCCACTCATCAGACAAAGGAAAAGCCAGCTAAGCCACAAATGCAGACTCAGAGTCAAGTTCAAGAAACTGGAAATGAGGATTTGAAAGCTTTTATAGCTAAGACATTAGGAAGTGTTGTTGAAACAATGGAAAAATATCAAACTGAAATGAAGGAGCTGGTACAAGAAAAATATGACAAGCTGAATCAAAATTTAACCAAAGTAGTTGCTGGTCTCTCAGATGCAGTGGTGGAGGTGGAGAGAAAAGTGGATGAATTAAACATAGAAGTTGAATCTAAGATGAGAGTAACAGAAGAGAAATTTTTTAAAGCTGATGTCAGAACCCAAAGAATTGAAAATGAAGTTCCAATGATCCAATTTCGGGCTATGGAGTTTGCTGTAAGATTGAGGGGAATAAGGGAAAATAACAGAGAAGATTTAAGAGCAGTTTGTGTAGAGGCATTAGCTGGGTTGTTAAAGATTGATCCTGAGCAAATTTTTAGTAGGATTGATAAGATCTACAGGGTGAATTCTCGTGTGGCAAGACAAAGGAATTTGCCTAGAGATGTTGTGGTTTACTTTACTGATAGAAGGTTGAGGAATGATATTCTGCAGAAATCTTTTCTTGCCAATATCCAAGTTGAAGGAAATCAGATTAGTGTTTATAAAGAGTTACCACCCAAGATGTTGAAAGACAGAAAGGATTTTGGTTTTTTGGTGAATGAGTTGAAAAGAAATCAGATTCCATTCAGATGGGATGCCCCAGCTGGCATAATTTTGAGATATGAAGATGTAAGATACCATTTAAATACAGTTGAAAAAGCAGAGCATTTTTACTACAACATTCTTAAAAGGGCTGCCACATCTCCACGTTCATCCACGTTGTTAACTATAGAAGAAGCTGTTAATGATAAAGACCTTGAAAGAGGGACTGAGGAATTGTCCAGGCAAGTGGAACTAGAGGCAATACAAACTGAAAGATCAATAGAAGAATCTCAAGGAGCAGTAGGTGGTTTCTCAGATGATTTTTTTATGGACTTCCCAGAGCCTAAAATAAAGCACCCCAGAAGTACAAGAGAGGTGGAACTGGACCTTGAACTGTTGGCGCAGGAACCAAAAGATAAACGTATAACTCGTGCAGCAGAGAAGCAAAGGTTAGAGAAGCAAAAACAGCAGAGGTCCACTGTACCACAAGAAGAGAAGGGGGCTAATGGGAAATCACAGAAATCAGAAGCTGTGGGAGGAGCTAGACCAAAGACTACTGCTCTGCAACAGAATCTTTGGCAATTGCTCGATTCGCTTCGCGAGACTTCAAATGGTAGTTAAGTTTTTATCTTGGAATGTTAATGGTTTGAACTCTCCACAGAAAAGAAGGAAAGTATTCCATTATTTGAGACAATTTCACAATGATGTTGTTTGTTTGCAAGAAACTCATATTAGAACTCAGGATCAAAAATATTTGATAAATTCTAAATTAGGATCACATTTGATATCTTCCAGTTCCGGGAAAAAGAATGGACTAGTGTTGTATATTTCTAAAAGATTACCAGTTAAAGTTATAGAATCAGATGATGATGGAAGATATATTGCAATTGAGATAAACATACAGAATGACTCATTGCTTTTGATTGGAATTTACGCCCCAAATCAACAGCAGGAAAGTTTTTATAAATTATTATATGCTAAAATATTGCAATGGAATTATAAATCAATTTTGATTATGGGAGATTGGGATGGCGTGATTGACACAACTATGGACAAAAAGACATTGGCCAAAACAGGGATCAAATTGCCACAGACCTTCTTCGCGATGAAAGAGGATTTAGAATTGAAAGATGTTTGGAGAGTTCAACATCCGAAGGAATTGGACTTTACATTTTTCTCAGATCGACATAAATCTTTTTCTAGGATTGATTTTATGTTGGTCACATCTGACTTACTTACTAAAACGACAAAGACTAAGATATTTCCCAGGACTTTAACGGATCATAGCCCGATATGGATGGAAATTGAATTTGGGAAGAAGGAGAGAAGGTCTTGGAGATTGAATGAGAATCTGTTTAGATATGAAAAGAATATATCTGAACTTAAAAAAAATGTGAAGGATTTTTTTCAAATGAATTTGAATAAGGGTACACCTATTGAAATTGTTTGGGATGCAAGTAAGGCATACATGAGAGGTGTACTGATTTATATGAATTCTAAACATAAGTCAATTCAACAAAAGAAAAGAATAGAACTGGAATCAGAAATAAAGAAAAAGGAACAATTACATATTAAGAACCCGACTGATAATAAATTACAGGAAACTATAAAACTCTTGAAAGATCAATTTCATATGCTTATGGCTGAACAAACGGCAACTAATTTACAATTTGTAAAACATAATACCTTTTGTAACGCTAATAAACCGGGCAGATGGTTGGTTTATACTTTGAGAAAACAGCGATGTTCTCGTATAATCGATACCATTGAATATAGAGGCAAAGAAGTTTTTCAACAAAACTTAATAAAACAAGCTTTTCTAGATTACTATTCCAAATTATATCATAAAGACAATATAAAGAATGAGCTTATAGATGAATATCTTGAAAAGAGGAGAGTTACAAAAATCTCTAGAGAACAAAAGGAGAGAATGAATTATGCAATAACATCTGAAGAGATTTTATTTGCAATAAAACAATTGAAAACAGCAAAAGCTCCAGGGACGGATGGTTTGACAGCGGTGTACTATAAAACTTTACAAACAGAAATGATTGAACACCTTAAAGACTTATTTTGTAGTATACAACAAGGGGGAAATATACCCTCTTCGTGGAAGACGGCCTTTATTTCATTGATACCAAAAGAGGAAGGTTCTACAAAACCAGAAAATTTTAGACCAATATCTCTCTTGAATACGGATTACAAATTTTTTGCGAAAGTATTAGCCAACAGATTGATGCCAGTTATCCAAGAGGTGATTCATCACGACCAAGCAGGATTTATAGAGGGCAGATACATGAAAGATAATGTAAGGCAACTCATAGACTTATTGGAATATCTTGAGAGAAGTAAACAGATCCCTGCAGTGCTGGTGTTTTTGGATGCGGAAAAGGCCTTTGATTGAGTTAATTGGGACTTTCTATTAAAGACTTTGTCTAAAATGAACTTTGGGGATCAGTTTATACAGGCGATATCAGCAATTTATCAAGAACAGACAGCACAAATTGTTATCAATGGGAGTTTAACAACTAATTTCAATATATATAAAGGAACAAGACAAGGTTGTCCATTATCCCCACTGCTGTTTATTTTAACCTTAGAAGCCTTGTTGAATTCAATACGGGATTCGAATATTTTGAATGGAATAGTTATAAGGCAAAAGGACTACAGAATAAGGGCATTTGCAGATGATCTGGTGGTTACCCTAACACGACCTTTGGAATCAATCATCCAGATGAAAAACATTATAGAAGAATATGGTCTGGTTTCAGGATTTAGACTAAACCAGAAAAAGACTAAGATGATAGTTAAAAATATGTTGGAACCACAAAAGAGTGAACTGGAAAGGTTGGCAGGTTTTGAAATAGTTTCAAAGGTGAAATATCTAGGAGTCCAGGTTGCAGCTTCTAATATAAAACTTTTTCAAAATAATTACGAAGTTTTGTGGTGTAAGATTCAAAAAGATTTGGAAATTTGGAAAAAACTGCAACTATCTTTACTTGGCAGAATAGCAGCAGTTAAGATGAACGTTCTACCTAGATTTCTGTTTCTGTTTCAAATGATTCCGGTGCTTAAAAGTGATAAAATTTTGGCCGAATGGCAATCAGGATTGAATAAATTTATCTGGAATGAGAAAAAGGCAAGAGTTAAACTGAAAATAATGCAAGATGTTCGTGAAAGAGGTGGCCTTAAAGTTCCAAACCTACATCTATATTATGAAGCAGCAGCGTTGACACAAGCAAGTGATTGGTTTGGAATGACAAGGACTGAAATTTTGAATATAGAAGGCCATGATTTGGACTTTGGTTGGCATGCATACTTATTTTATGAAAATAAATTGGACAACGTATTCAGAAGTCATAGACTGAGAAATGCTTTGATGAGAGTTTGGAAGAAGCACCAGTTTAAATTGGATTACAAAATACCTTTGTGGTTGGATCTTGGGCATATTATACGGAATATAAAGTCACTCGGGGGGATTTTATATAAAGAGATGCTTTTCAATGATGGGGGCAGCTGGAGTTTGAAATCTTTAAAAACTCTGTTGGAAGAAGGGATTAATTTAACTTGGCTACAGTATACTCAACTTCAATCAAGATGGAGAGAAGATCAAAAAATTGGTTTAATGTTGCATGAAGAAGATTTGGTGATACAGATAAAACAGAAAGGGCCGATGCATATTAAAAGGGTTTATAATCTATTGTTAGAAAGAGACTCAGAAAGCGAATTGGTTAAAGATTGTATGATAAAGTGGGCACAAAATTTTACAGAACCAGTTATGTTGGAAACATGGGAAAAGATTTGGGTCCAGAATGTTAAATTTACTCAGGCACAGAATTTGCAGGAAAAATTTTATAAAATGTTTTATAGGTGGCACTTAGATCCCAAGAAGCTGTCATGTATGTATCCAAATATGCAACCTAAATGTTGGAGGTGTGATTGTTTGCATGCTACATATTTTCATATTTGGTGGACTTGCAGAAAAGTGAAAGCTTTTTGGATTAAACTCTGGTGGGTTATGCAGAATGTTTTGAAAAAGAAGCTTCAATTTTCTCCGCAACTGTTTTTGTTGGGTATAGTTAAGGATTGCTCACCGAGTGAAACAGGATTGATTTAATATATGATTACTGCAGCTAGGTTACTGATTGGACAATATTGGAAAAAAGATAGTGTACCTACTATAGAAGAATGGACTTTGAAGATGGCTAATTTTGCGGAAATGGCAAAGATTTCTGCATATTTAAAAGATAGGACCCATGAAGTTTTTGTTCGGGAATGGAAGAAATGGGTGGATTATGTGCAGAATAAATATCAAACTAAGAAGTATCAGTTAGTATTAGATTGAAAATATAGGGATTAGTTAATGTTTGGGGAAAGGTAATTGGGGGAAAATTAGGGTTATTTTTTATGTATTAAGGGGGATTAATTAATATAGATATTAGCTTTACTATACTTACTATATTGATATGTGGGGAAATTTTAATGTTAAAAAATATTTGATATGTTTATATACATGTTTGATTGACAGCATGTATTTGATAGAATAATCTTATTTCATATACATGATAGAATTGTTAAATTATTAATACAGCATGTTATATAGGGATTAGTTAATGTTTAGGGATAAGTAATTGGGGAAAATTAGGTTTTTTCATTATTTTTTGGATTTTATTATGTAATAAGGGGGATTAATTAACATTTAATGTTAAAAATATTTGATATGTTATTTGGATTTCCCCTATATTTTTTGTTTAATGTTGATAGACATATAAGAACAATATTTTTTGTAAGGGAAGCCAAGGGGGGGAAGGGAGGGGAGGGGGGGTCGGGGGGATGGGGGAAAATGGGGGGGGGAGAGAAATGATAAAATTTGTATTGTAAAACTTTTTCAATAAAAAAAAGATAATAAAAAAAGTCTAAGTATACACCTTGATATTTACTCTAAGATAATCAATATAAATAATATACACATGTGGCCACTGATCTTCCCAATCCAAAGTCTTCTTTTGGTTTTAAGCAATTCTTTCACTCTCCTACTTCGTTGCACTGTCCACAGCTCTTCCATTTATTACTTTCTAGGCCCAAAGTCCAATATGTCGGGATTGGACAGGTCGGGAATTATACATAGCCCTGGAGGCAGTTCATTCCACCCTTCTCCCGAAGGACTCAGGGCGGTGTACAGCCACAATAAAACAATATAAGATACAAAATTTAAAAGCAATTAAAAAGCAATTAAAACAAAATTTAAAAGCAATTAAAAAGCAATTAAAACAAATTAAATACTTTTGGCCCTTCTGTTAAAAACCCCACAAATTTAAGATACCCCCCGCCCCATCCAAATTCTTTTTAAGCCAGTCCAGCCTGTTGAAATAGCAGAGTCTTAAGGGCACGGCGAAAGGTACGCAGGTCGGGAATTATACATAGCCCTGGAGGCAGTTCATTCCAGAGGGCGGGTGCCCCCACAGAGAAGGCTCTCCCCCTGGGGGTCGCCAGTCTACATTGTTTAACCGACAGCACCCTGAGGAGTCCCTCTCTGTGGGAGCGTGTTAGTCGGTGGGAGGCTATTGGTGGCAGAAGGCGATCCCGTAAGTATCCGGGTCCTAAGCCATGGAGTGCTTTAAAGGTGGTAACCAACACCTTGAACCGCACCCGGAAGACCACCGGGAGCCAGTGCAGCTCGCACAGGAGAGGTGTCATGTGGGTTCATCGAGTCGCTCCCATAATCACCCGCACGGCCACATTCTGGACCAGTTGGAGCCTCCAAGTGCCCTTCAAGGGGAGCCCCATGTAGAGAATGTTACAGTAGTCCAGACGGGACGGGACGAGGGCATGAGTGACCGTGCGCAGGGCGTCCCGACCCAGAAAGGGACGCAACTGGTAAATCAGACAAACCTGATAGAAAGCCCCCCTGGCCACAGCCATCATATGGTCTTCTAAAGACAGCCGTGCATCCAGGAGGACACCCAAATTGTGAGCCCTCTCCGTGGGGGCCAAGGTTTCACCCCCCAATAGCCAGCGATGAAACCAGCTGGCTATACCGGGACGCCGGGAGCCATAGCCACTCAGTCTTGGAGGGGTTGAGTCTGAGCCTGTTTCTCCCCATCCACATCCGTACGGCCTCCAGACATTGGGATATCACGTCAAGGGCATCATTGGGGTGGTCTGGGGTGGAGAAGTACAGCTGAGTATCATCAGCGTACAGATGACACTTCACCCTAAAACCACAGATGATCTCCCCCAGCGGCTTCACATAAATGTTGAACAAAAGGGGTGAGAGGACCGACCCTTGCAGTACCCCACAAATAAGGCTCCTCGAAGTCAACCTCTGTCCCCCTGCCAACACAGACTGCGTCCGACTGTAGAGGAAGGAGGAGAACCACCGCGGGCCCAGTGCCCCCACTCCTAACCCCTCCAGCCAGCATAACATGATACCATGGTCGATGGTATCAAAAACCGCTGAGAGGTCCAATAGGACTAGGACAGAGGAGCACCCCCTGTCCCGAGCCCTCCAAAGATCATCAACCAATGCAACCAATGCCGTTTCCGTGCTGTATCCCGGCCTGAAGCCCGACTGGAACGGATCTAGATAGACAGCTTCATCCAGGTACCGGGGAAGTTGCTGTGCCACCACATTCTCAATAACCTTGGCCACAAAGCAAAGGTTGGAGACTGGATGATAATTCGCTAGTACAGCCGGGTCCAGGGAAGGCTTCTTGAGGAGAGGCCTCACCACCGCCTCTTTCAGGGTGGAGGGGAGGACACCCTCACTCAAAGAAGAGTTAATAATCATCTGGAGCCAGCCTCGTGTGACCGCCCGGGAGGCCAGCACCAACCAGGAGGGACATGGGTCCAATAAACATGTGGCAGAGCTCAACCTACCCAGAATCCTGTCCACGTCCTCGGGAGTCACAGAGTCAAACTCCTCCCAGATAACACTCTCAAGACCCAGCTCCGTCACCCAATCTGAACCCACCCAATCGGAGTTCAAGCCTTCCCAAATCTGAGCAATTTTGTCATGCAGGAATTGCACAAAATCCTCAGCCCTATCCTGCAAGGGGTCTTCCTGCGCTCCCATATGGAGAAGGGAGCAGGTTACCCTAAACAGGGCGGCTGGGTGGTTCTCTGCAGACGCAATAAGAGCGGAAAAATAATTTGATTTTGCCACTCTTATCGCCACTAGATAGGTCTTAATATGAGATCTCACCAGTGTTTGGTTGGATTCGGAACGGCTGTCCCTCCAATCACTCTCCAGGTGTCTTTTCCAGTGCTTCATCTCCCTCAGCTCCTCCGAAAACCAGGGAGCCAGTTGGGATCGGCACCGGGTCAGATGCTGCAAAGGCACTACGCGGTCCAATGCTCCAGTGGCTGCCCTTTTTTTTTTTTTAAATTTGATTTATATGCCGCCCTTCTCCGGAGACTCAGGGCGGCTTACAATGCATTAAGCAATAGCCTTCATACTTTTGTATATTTATACAAAGTCAGCTTATTGCCCCCACAAACTGGGTCCTCAATTTACCCACCTTAGAAAGGATGGAAGGCTGAGTCGACCTGAGTCCCAGGCGGCCACCAATTCTTCAGTTGAGTTGTGAATCAGAGCCTCAGGGAATGGCCCAAGCTTCATCAGGAACCTATCAGGATCCATCAGGCGCCTGGGACGGAACCACCTGGTCGGTTCCATCTCCCTGTGGCAGAGGGAAGTGGCCTGAAAGTCTACTTGAAGAAGTGAATGATCTGACCATGACAAGGGTTTGATAACTAGATCCCCTAATTCTAGATCATTCAACCACTGACCAGAGACAAAAATCGAGTCCAGAGTGTGACCCCCCGTGTGAGTTGGGCCTTGAACTAACTGGGTCAGGTCCATGGCCGCCATGGAAGCCATGAACTCCCGAGCTGTCTCCGACGTTTCACCGGCGGATGGCAGATTAAAATCCCCCATGACAATAAGTCTGGGGGTATCAACCGCCACCCCGGCTATTACGTTGAGCAGCTCAGGCAGGGCTGCTGCTACATGGCAGGGAGCCAGGTACGCAGTCAGCAAGCCCATCTGCACCCCACGACCCCACTTCACAAGGAGGGACTCATCCGGCTATCTGAGGAACAGTGGTCTCCCTCAGACAAAGACTTTCCTTAATAATAGCCTCCCCCACTTGCCCCTCCCCTAGGCCCTCGGCCGATGGAATGCACGGAAGCCTGGTGGGCACATTTCAACGAGGGGAACCCCCACTCCTGGCCCAACCAGGTCTCTGTAATCTCTGCCAGGTCTGCACCCCCCTCTTGAACAAGATCATAAATGAGGGGGGCTTTGTTAATCACAGACCTGGCATTGCACAGCATCAGCCGGAGGCCCAGGCCCTGAGGTTCTGTACAACCCAGAACACGAGAGTCGCATTTTTTAAAAAAAAATTGATTTATATGCCGCCCTTCTCCGGAGACTCAGGGCGGCTTACAATGCATTAAGCAATAGCCTTCATACTTTTGTATATTTATATTTATACAAAGTCAGCTTATTGCCCCCAACAAACTGGGTCCTCAATTTACCCACCTTATAAAGGATGGAAGGCTGAGTCGACCTTGAGCCTGCCTGGGATTGAACTCACAAGTAATTGCAGCAGCTGGATCTTAAATGCTGCCTTTGTAGGAGGCATTACTCCCCTACGCTACTCAGGCCCCTTATTGGGGACTGGAGTGGACAATCGCTCATAAACAGCGAGTGCGCACTCCCATAACCTGATTCAGCCCCCTGCTACCACCATATCTGCCCCTCCCACTCACACTGCTAATTGAACTGCCCTCACCCTTGCCCCCTGGGACCTCAACCAGAGTCCCATTCCCGCCCCCTCCGCCATGACCATCAGACCTGTTGCGCTGTCCTGTAACTATGTGGACCCCCCCAGGTCCAATCTTACGACAACCCTCCCCTCCCCTGGAACCCCTTAAAATTTTTCCTAAAAACCTAATTAAAAAACCCCTCAACCCCGTCTTCGCAACATGCCACCTCTCGGGGTTCCAAAACCCGTCATCAAGGTAGGCTCTCAATAATGTGGAGGGCCAGGCCTGTGAGAGGGGGGAGTCTTGCAGTGCGAGGAGCTCCGCGGTTGAGTACATCCAGAACAACAAAGACTGGAGGTGGGGAAAGGCAGTCTTCTTAGGATGCTCAAGATGGATTAAGACAAAGGGAGGAAAACGATGTTGCACGAAGAAAACCAAACACATTAGAGCACCATTGCTCTCTCACAGCGGTGGAAAGTCTTGTAACTGTCATCCATCCATCCAGGGGGCGGTAATAGTCTCCATGGCCACCCACCAGTCCAGAATCATAAGGATATGCACTGTCACTGTCACTGTCACTTAGCTCTCCAAACCGTGTCTTTTCAGTTTTCGTGTCCACAAGCTCCAATCATTCACTCCCAATCACCACAAGTTCAAACACAATCTTTCTTTCTCGCCAATTACAATGTTCTTTCTTTTCCTTTCAACTCTTCTGATCACCCTCTTTCCTCTTGTCAACCTTCTTCCCAGACTTCTGCTCCACCGCCAAAGCACTGCTTTTTCCCTCTTTGGAGCCTCATTTGTCAGTCAGTTTGTAAATTCCAACAGATTGGGGAAGCAGCCCAGTAACTCACTTTGTCCTGTCTCTAGCCACCAATAATTCTCACTGCTTTTCACTCCTTGCTTCCTTCACCATTTAGGTAAACCGCCATGTCTCCGGATCCGACCATTACAGCCGGTCTCTTTCGCGCTGAAATTCAAGGGGTTCCTCTTTCTGTAATGGGAGATTGCACTTCTCCCCGTTACCCCAAGAGTGTCCCCTCTACAGTGCCGACCACTTCAAGGTCAGGTCTCTCCTCTACCAGCTTCCAGGCGTGAAAATTCGCTCCAAGAAAACAGGGCACCATTTTCCTGAACTGTAACACCATGACATCACCCCGAAGTCTCCTGATGAATGCTTTTCAAACCTGCTGATAACACCCCTTGCATACAGATAATAAAATTTTGGACACACAAGGATCAGAAATTTTTGCAAACTGCCCCCACTTAGAAGTGGCCACAGAAGAGTGGGTGGTCAGTGTATCAATCCCTCACATATAGATTTGAAATACAGGTAGTCCTCAACTTACCATTTATTTAGTGACTGTTCAAAGTTACAACGGCACTGAAAAAAGTGATTTATGACTGTTTTTCACACTTACAACTGTTGTAGCATCCCCGTGGTCACATGATCAAAATTAGTGTGCTTGGTGATTGGCATATATTTCTGACACTTGCATTGTCTCTGGGTCTTATAATCACCATTTATAACCTTCCTATTGGCTTCAGACAATCAAAGTCAATGGGGGAAGCCAGATTTGCTTGAAGATTGCATGATTTGTTTAAAACAGCTGCAGTGATTCACTTGACAACTCTGGCAAAAATGTCATAAAATGAGGCACACCTCACATAACAACTGCCTTATTTAGCAACAAGAATTTTGGGCTCAATTGCAGTCATAAGTCAAGGACTACCTGTATGTATCCTACACTCCTGGAACAGCTTAGCAAAAACATACAATTAAAAATATGAGCATGAATTAGATTACAAAAAGACAAAATAAAATAAAATAATAGCACAGGAGAAGAAAGAATCCAAATCAACAAGAACAATATTTTAAAAGCGTTAAAATGATTTTTAAGAAGTAGTGCTTGAAGAGCTCCTTAACATAACCTAATTTTTTAAGTTAACATTAAGAAAAGTTAAAGGACCTTGGCTCTTTAAAACATAAACATGTAAAGATTATCGTTTTGGCTTTTGGCCTGGTGACAAAAAAAAGTCACTGGTGGGTCCCACTAATGATAAAAACTGACCCACTATTTGCCAATAGCTGACTTCCAAGAAGGGGCATTAGCCTTAGAAACAGATTTCAGTGCAATGCAGGAGATACCTGGCTACAATATTGTGCAGGATTTTAAAGGACTAGACTGGCATTAGGAGACCTGTAGTGAACAAAGAATTCTTGGAGTGTTTCTGAAGTTATTTGGTCTAATCTCTTCTCCTGTCCTCTCTTCCCCAGTTTCCACCAGTCTTCTGAATAAACTGAGAAGTCCAGGTGATCTTGAAAGATAACCTGACATTGCCATCCAGCGCTTTCTACCTTTGCCTTCCATACCTGACTCTCGACCAACATAGCCATGTCCACAAACATGTCATGGAGCTCCCGAATGCTGGTTTCCAGTTTGATGATCTCATTATGTCGGGTTTCAATCTCGTTCAGGGCTTGCTTCGTCATCTGTGAGTCCATTTTGATCTGAAAAAAAAACACACACAGTGTGGGGCATGATTAGAAGACAGGAGAGAATCTAGCAGTGAGTATCAGTCCAACAATTGCTGCTGCTTACTGTCTTTTCTATCTGCCATTCCTTTGGTTAGTAATTTGGAACAATGAAAGCTGACATGGACACCAGTACGGAGAAGGAGAAGGAGAAGGAGAAGGAGAAGGAGAAGGAGAAGGAGAAGGAGAAGGAGAAGGAGAAGGAGAAGGAGAAGGAGAAGGAGAAGGAGAAGGAGAAGGAGGAGGAGAAGGAGAACTACTAACAGGCAGATGGTGGGATATTCTGGCAACTGGATTCAAAGAAAAGGTTTCTTTCCATCTCTCAAACAATAAAATCAGGGGTCATCCAAGGAGGATGAGTGAACAGAACTGACAAGAGAAAACACTTTTTGCACAGCATGTGATTTGCCTACAGGACTCATTACCACAAGATGTGGTGAAGGTCACAAATTTGGGAGGCTTTCAAAGAAGACTCAGTAAACTCATGGGGAAAAGGTCAGTCAAGGGCTGTTGGTCTTGGAGATTTAACACTAGCCCTGGATTAGGGACACAATGGCTCCAAATTGCAGGAGGAGAAGGATGGGAGAGGACATGTCTCCATATCCTGATTGTAAGGACCTGTGGTTGGCTAATGGAAGAAACAAAATACTGGGCTATGATGGGCCTTAACCTGATCCAGTAGAGCTATTCTTACATCCTTATTCTTAGTGTCTACAAATTCTTTGAGAGCTTGCTATGGCAGCCACCTTTCAATCATGGGAGATCCATCTTTGAAATGCTCAGCAACTCCACATGCTTTCCAAGCTGCATTCTACCTGTTCTATTAACTCCAAGAGAACAAAGAAGCCAACTGAGGCCCCAGATACATACATCGTCAGTGAAAATTGCCAGCTTTCCACTCTCTAGCATGTCTTCTAACTCTTCATTGGTTGTTGTCCTGCCAGCTGCAAGAAGGAAAAACAGAGCCATGAGGAACAACTGCATGGTGTGATATAGCACTGTCTCCAGGGGTGAGTTCTAAATTTTTTTACTACCAGTTCTGTGGGCGTGGCTTGGTGGGGGGGGGGGGTGTAATGTGATTGGGTGGGCGTGGCCAACTTTAAAAAAAAAACTTTTAAAAGCATTTTTTCTACAACCTTAAGAGGTTGCAGGAAAAATGCTTTTAGAAGCCTCTGATGATCCCAGCTGAGCTGCGCGATCATCAGAGGCTTTTTTTTTCTTTTAAAAGCATTTTTTCGGCCGAAGAGTTTTTAGAAAAAAATGCTTTTAAAAGTAAAAAGAAAAGGCTCTGATGAGGTGGGCAGGGTAAGCAAGCGGCGACTGGGCCGGGGACTGGTTTGGAGGTGTGGCCAGCCAAAGTTATTACCTGTTCTCCGAACTACTACAATTTTTTACTACTGGTTCTTGTGAACAGGTGCAAACCAGAAGCAACCCACCACTGACTCATAGGATCCAGCTTGCTTCTGGGCTAGTTCCCAAACTGCCTTGCCTCCCCCTCTGGTTAAGGAGTAAATGCCTGAATTTGTGTTTCATTCTGCTTGTTTCTAAGGTATTTAAAACAGTCACTTCTAAAAGGGAGTTTCCCATCAATGGCTAGTACAAGAGGAAACTATGTTGCTGTGAAGTGACATAGGAACCAGATCGCATTTGGACCACTTTCTCCTAATTTGTTCTGCCTGACTCAGAAGATTTTGCGGAAGGGGCTAACTTTATTTTTTATTTATTTTATCGGACTTATATGCCACCCTTTCTCTGCGAGGACTCAAGGCAGCTCACAACAATAATAACACCAGTCCAGATTAAAATTCAGACAATAAAAACTAAAATTCCCATTAAAACCCCATTCAATCCAGGCCAGCCTGGTGAAACAACCATGTTTTAAGGTCACAGCGGAAGGAGTGAAGGTTGGGGGCTACCCGAAGCTCCAAAGGGAGCTGATTCCAGAGGGTAGGTGCACCTACAGAGAAGGCTCGCTTTCTAGGGGCCGTCAGCCGACATTGCCTGGCTGACGGGACCCCAAGTAGGCCCTCTCTGTGTGAGTGCACCGGGCATTGGGGAGCTGTTGCTGGCCACAGGTGTTCCACCAAATACCCCGGGCCTAAGCCATATAGGGCTTAATAGGTAACCACCAACACCTTGAACCTCACCCGGAGGGCAACCAGTAGCCAATGCAGGTCATGCAGGAGGCGTGTGACATGGGAGCATCGGGACACTCCCATCACTACCTGTGCGGCTGCATTCTGCACCAGCTGAAGCCTCTGAGTCGTTTTCAAGGGTAGCCTCATGTAGAGAGTGTTGCAATAGTCGATCTGGGAGATGACAAGTGCATGGGTGACCATGCGTAAGGCATCTCAGTCCAGGTAGGGGTGCAACTGGTGCACCAGACGAATCTGGGCAAATGCCCCCCTGGTCATGGTCATAACATGGTCTTCTAAGGTCAACCGTGCATCCAGGAGGACACCTAAGTTGCACACCCTATCCACAGGGGGCAACACCTCTCCCCCTATGACCAAAGATGGAATATTCCCTTGGAACCAAGACGCCGGTACCCACAGCCACTCTGTCTTGGCAGGGTTGAGTTGGAGCCTGTTCCTCCCCATCCAGAACCGCACCACCTCCAGGCATCGGGACATCACGTTGAGGGCATCACTGGGCTGATTCAGGGTGGATATAAAAAGTTGGGTATCATCAGCGTATTGATCATACCCCACCCCAAAACCACGGATTATCTCCCCCAGTGGCTTCATATAGATGTTAAACAGCAGGGGAGAAAGAACCAACCCCTGGGGAACCCCACATGTGAGGGGCCTCAGGGTCGACCTCTGCCCCCCCCCACCAACACCACTTGCGAGTGCCCAGAGAGGTAGGAGGAGAACCACTGTAAAACAGTGCCTCCCACTCCCAACCCCTCGAGGCACCACAGCAAGATACCATGGTCGATGGTATCAAAAGCCGCCAAGAGATCTAACAGGACCAGGGCAGAGGAATGTCCTCTGTCCCTAGCCCTCCAGAGATCATCCACCAGTGCGACCAATGCTGTCTCCGTGCTGTACCCAGGCCTGAAGCCCGACTGGTACGGGTCTAGGTATGATGCTTCATCCAGGACCAGCGGGAGCTGATGTGCCACCACGCTCTCAACAACCTTCGTGATAAAGCGAAGGTTGGAGACAAGACGGAAGTTGTTTAAAATAACTGGATCCAAGGTGGGCTTCTTGAGGAAAGGCCTCACCACCGCCTCCTTCAAGGCGGCAGGGAAACTCCCCTCAGCCAATGATGCAGTAACCACTGCCTGGATCCAGCTACGTGTAACCTCCCTGGCCGAATAAACGAGCCAGGAGGGACATGGGTCCAACAAACACGTGGTGGTACTCATTTTCCCCATGATCCTGTCTACTTCCTCGGGAGTAACAGGATCGAACTTGTCCCAAACAACCAGACCTGTCGCCACCTCTCCGATCGACCCCGCACAGTCGGAGTCCAGCCCATCCCGGATCTGAGCGATCTTGTCCATCAGAAATTGGCTATACTCCTCAGCCCGTCCCTGCATAGGGTCCTCCCCCTCCCTCTGGTTCAAAAGAGAGCGGGAGACCCCAAACAGGGTGGCCAGGCGATTTTCTGTGGATGCAATGAGGGCAGTGAAGTAAGAATGCTTCGCGGCCTCCATCACCACCAGATAAGACCGTGAAAATTATCTCAACTGGGCTCGGTCAGACTCGGAATGGCTGGACCTCCATCCACTCTCTAGGCCTCTCCTCTGGCATTTCATCTCTCGGAGCTCTTCCGTAAACCAAGGAGCCAGCCGGGATCTACGTCGGATCAGAGGCCAGAAAGGCACAACCTGGTCAAGAGCCCCGGTGGCTGCCTTTTCCCAGGCATCCACCAGGGTCTCAACCGGGGCATGGGAAAGCGAGACAGGGACATCCCCAAGCTCCATCCGGAACCGCTCAGGGTCCATCAGGCACCTGGGGCAGAACCAGATGGTCGGTTCTGACTCCCGGCAGTGTGGGGTGGCATAATGGAAGCCCAGCCGAAGGAGATAGTGATCAGTCCATGACAGGGGGTAGATGACTGGCATACCCCCACCGAACTCACTATGCCACTGCTCTGTGATAAAACCCAGATTGGGCATGTGTCCCCCCACATGAGTCAGGTCCTGAATTATTTGAGTCAGGTCCATGGCTGCCATGGAAGCCATGAACTCCCAGGCCGCTCCCGACACCCCACCCAGGGATGGTAGGTTAAAGTCCCCCAGAACAATAAGTCTAGGGAACTCCACCACCAACCCCGATATTTATTTATTTATTTATTTTATTAAATTTATATACCGCCCTTCTCCTAGTGGACTCAGGGCGGTGTACAGCCAAGAATAAAAAAGCACTCCAATACAAAATTTAAAATATTAATAAAAGAATTAAATAATTTTGGCCCAATAAATTTAAAAAATAGGCAATTAAAATTTAAAACCCATAAAACTTTAAGCTTAAAAAAGAGGGGGGGGGGGTTACGCCAGCCCAGCTTGACAAAATAAAAAAGTTTTTAGGGCACGGCGGAAAGCCCGGAGATCAGGTATCGTACGGATCTCCGGAGGCAAATCGTTCCAGAGGGCTGGTGCTGCCACAGAGAAGGCTCTCCCCCTGGGTGTCGCCAGCCGACATTGTCTGGCTGATGGCACCCTGAGGAGTCCCTCTCTGTGGGAGCGAACTGGCCGGTGGGAGGCTATCGGTAGCAGAAGGTGGTCCCGCAAGTACCCAGGCCCTATGCCATGGAGCGCTTTAAAGGTGGTCACCAACACCTTGAAGCGCACCCGGAAGACCACTGGAAGCCAATGCAGCTCACGCAGGAGAGGTGTCACATGGGAGCGCCCCCTTGCTCCCATAATCCCCCGCGCGGCCGCATTCTGCACCAGTTGGAGCCTCCGGGTGCACCTCAAGGGGAGCCCCATGTAGAGAGCATTGCAGTAGTCCAGGCGGGAAATGACAAGTGCCTGAGTGACTGTGGGTAAGGAGTCCCGATCTAGATAGGGACGCAACTGGCGTATCAGGCGAGCCTGATAAAAAGCCCTCCTGGCCACGGCCGTCACATGCTCCTCCAAAGACAGCCGTGCATCCAGGAGGACGCCCAAGTTGCGAGCCCTATCCGTGGGGGCCAATGACTCGCCCCCAATGGTCAGTGATGGAGTCAACTGGCCATATCGGGACGCCGGAAGCCACAGCCACTCGGTCTTGGAGGGTTTGAGTTGGAGCCTGTTGCCCCCCATCCAGATCCGCACGGCCTCCAGGCATCGGGACATCACTTCCACGGCATCATTGGGGTGGCCTGGGGTGGAGAAGTACAGCTGAGTATCATCAGTGTACTGATGGAACTTCACCCCAAAGCCATGGATGATCTCGCCCAGCGGCTTCACATAGATGTTGAACAGAAGGGGCGAAAGGACCGACCCTTGCGGCACTCCACAAGAGAGGCGCCTCGGGGTCAACCTCTGCCCCCCTGCCAACACCGTCTGCAACCGGTCGGAGAGATAGGAGAACCACCGCAAAACGGTGCCCCCCACTCCCAACCCCTCCAGCCAGCGCAGCATGATACCATGGTCGATGGTATCAAAAGCCGCTGAGAGATCTAACAGGACCAGGATAGAGGAGCAACCCCTATCCCGAGCCCTCCAGAGATCATCCACCAACGCGACCAATGCCGTTTCCGTGCTGTACCCGGGCCTGAAGCCGGACTGGAGCGGATCCAGATAGACAGCTTCATCCAGATACCCAGGAAGTTGATGCGCCACCACACTCTCAACAACCTTCGCCAAGAAGGGAAGGTTGGAGACTGGACGATAATTAGCCAAAATAGCTGGGTCCAGAGAAGGCTTCTTGAGGAGAGGCCTCACCACCGCCTCTTTCAAGGCAACTGGCAAGACACCCTCACTCAAAGAAGCGTTAATAATCCTCTGGAGCCAGCCTCGTGTAACCTCCTGGGAGGCCAGCACCAACCAGGAGGGACACGGGTCCAATAAACATGTGGTCGTGTTCAGCCGCCTCAGTATTCTGTCCACGTCCTCGGGAGCAACAGGATCGAACTCCTCCCAGATGACATCCTCAAGACCGGCCTCCGTCATCCCACCCGTATCTACCCAGTTGGAGACCAGACCATCCCGAATCTGAGTGATTTTATCGTGCAGAAACTGAACAAAATCCTCAGCACGACCCTGCAAGGGGTCCTCCCACGCTCCCGGATGAAGGAGGGAGCGGGTCACCCTGAACAGGGCGGCTGGGCGGTTATCTGCCGATGCAATAAGAGCGGAAAAATGGTTACGTTTTGCCGCTTTTATCGCCACTAGGTAAGTCTTAATATGAGCTCTTACCAGTGTTCGGTCGGACTCGGAACGGCTGGACCTCCAACTGCTCTCTAGGCGTCTTTTCCGGCGCTTCATCTCCCTTAGCTCCTTGGAGAACCAAGGAGCCAGGTAAGCTCGGCGATGGGTCAGAGGCCGCAAAGGCACGACTTGGTCTAAAGCGTCAGCGGCCACCCTATCCCAGGCGGCCACCAACCCTTCAGCCGAGCCATGTGTCAGATCCTCAGGAAATGGCCCAAGCTCCATCTGGAACCTCTCCGGGTCCATCAGGTGCCTGGGGCGGAACCATCTAATCTGTTCCGCCTCCCTGCAGCGGGGTGTGGCAGTTAGAAAGTCGAGCCTAAGGAGGGAATGATCTGACCATGACAAGGGCTCAATCACTGTCTCCCCTAATTCAAGATCATTTATCCACTGACCAGAGACAAAAATCAAGTCCAGAGTGTGTCCTCCCGTGTGAGTGGGTTCATGAATTAATTGGGTCAGGTCCATGGCCGTCATGGAAGCCATGAACTCCCGAGCCAACTCAGACGCCTCGCCGACGGATGGCAGGTTGAAATCCCCCATGACCATAAGCCTGGTGGTTTCCACCGCCACCTCGGCAATCACGCTTAGCAGCTCGGGCAGGGCAGCCGACACGTGGCAGGGAGCCAGGTACGCAATCAGCAAACCCATCTGCCTCCCATGTCCCCACTTCACGAGGAGAGACTCACATCCAGCTATCTGAGGTACAGTGGCCTCCCTAGGGACAAGACTTTCCTTTACAAGAACCGCCACCCCCCCGCCCCTCCCCTGGGACCTTGGCCGATGGAATGCAAAGGAACCCGGTGGGCACATCTCTACGAGGGGGACCCCCCCCTCCGGGCCCAACCAGGTTTCCGTAATACCTACCAGGTCCGCACCCCCCTCCTGGGCAAGATCACAAATGAGGGGGGCTTTATTTACCACGGACCTGGCATTGCACAACATCAGCCGAAGGCCCGGGGCCTGAGAATCTGAACAACCCGGGGAGCGAGAAAGGCATTGGGGGCCGGAGCACGCGATCGCTCGCAAATAGCGAGCACGTCCTCCCTTAACACGATACGGCCCCCTGCCACAGCTGTATCTGCCCCTCCCACCCACAATGCTGATGGAAGCGCCCTCCACAGTATCGGAACTAGCCCTCTCAGCCCCCCCCAATAACTGTGGGTTGCCCCCCAAACCCATCCCAGTCATACACATATCATTTTCCCTCCCACCCCTTAAAAAACGTGTTAAAAACAAATACAATGAATTTTTAAAAACCCCAACGCCTTCATGCCACCTCTCGGGATCCCAGGATCCGTCCTTGAGGTATTTCTTAGCTAGGCCGGTTGGCCACATCCAGGAATGGGGGGCATTCCTTAAAGCCAATAAATCAGATCTAGAATAAAATCGTGGAGCCATAACCAGCCATAAAAAGGATGTGATGAAAATGGCCATCAGGAGATATTAGCGGACTAGGGACTGGGTGAGAACTCTTGCAGACATCAGAATCTCCCCACCCAGGCGTCCTCTCACAACACCTGGATGAGGCATAGTTGGTACCCCCCCATCGTCCTCTCACTACGACGGTTTCTCAAAACTTGTCTAAGAGTTCTGTCCGGCGGTCTCCTTGACAATGACAGGACTCTCACCCCTGCACAGTCAGTTCGATGTCCTAGAACCACAACTGCCCTCTCACGGCAGTGGGAAGTCCCGCCCAGAATACACCAGTTCCATAAAGGAGGAAAGACCAGAGCCATCCCGGCCGTCCAAGTCTGAGTTCAAATTCGCTTAAACCTGGGTGGGGCCCCAAAAGATCTAAAAAGGGGGCCCAGGGTCCAACACCGCCACTGGAGGTGTAGAGAGGCCTCTCAGGGTCAACCCCCCAGAGGTCTTTCATGCCCGAGGTGTGCCCAAGAAAGAACATAGGCACAGCCGATGCAACAGCAGGTATTCTCAGCGGTGACCAGCAGAGGGCAAGGTGGTCCCTTGATAGTTCATGGGTACAGCAGGTCTCAGATTCGCCGTCGGTGGCAGGAGAGGAAAAACCCAAGACAGCGAGCCCCCTCCCTTTGGCTCCGCCACTCCGGCTCTGGCTCCTCTCTTCTCCATCCAACCTGCCCGAAACCTCCCAGACTCGCCAGGAAACCCTCTCCAACATTCCAAGAGAGGGCCTGCTCCGACCATGCTCCTCGGCCTCCCAACGACCCGGCCCTCCGGCTCCGTCGCTGCAGCCTCTCCAAGGCCCCACAACTCCGCCGCCGGCCGCTGGAAATCATCGTTGGAAGCCCGGATGCTGTTTGCAGCTCGCTGAGCCCCGCTGCAGCCGTCGGTCCTATCCCTCACCCAGGAACGGCGAAAAAGAACTCAGAAGCTCACAGCAGCCCCCCCGGCTGTCTGGTAAATCCTCTTTCCACCCATGTCGGGGGGGTAGTCACAAACAACCCCCCGAAGGTCCTGTTTTAGGCCAAAAACATTCACCCCCGGCAGAGACTCAACACGCAGTGGCCATTTTGAAAGCGGATTCAATAAGATGACTTTGTATATGGGGTCCAGTAGCCCAGGCAGGGCTGATGATACATAGCTGGGAGATAGGTACATAAGCAACAGACCCCACTGACCTTGTGGACCCCATTTCATGAGAAGAGATTCACACCTGTCTATCTGAGGAGCAGTGACCTCCCGTGGACCATGGGATTCCCTGATAACCACCACCACCCCACCACCCCTCCCCTGGGCCCTCAGCTGGTGTAGCACCCAGAAACCTGGCAGGCAAAGTTCAGTCAGAGAGACACCCCTCTCCGGGCCCAGCCAGGTTTCCGTAATGCAAGCCAGGTCCACATTTTCCTCCTCGATCAGTTCCCTGATGAGGGGAGCTTTGTTAACTACGGACCTGGCATTAAAATAAACCAGCCTAAGTCCAGGGGACCTCTCTCGCAGACCCCCAGGAAGACAGGTGGAAACTGGAGGGCCGGAGTAGGCCACTGCTTGAAGATAGCGAGGGCTTGCTCCCAAACTCTGACAAGGTCCTTTGTTCTTCCCTCTGCGGCCATTCCCCATCGCAACTGGGATCAAGACCCATTCCGCATCCCTCAGCATTCCCCGGGACCCCAAACCCGCTCCACCTTCACTGCAACCTGCCTTGGGACTGGACTGCCAACAACCCAGAGGGCCCCCCCCCCCCGCCACCTGCCAGGTATAACCCACCCCCGTCCCCAAGCCACTTAAAAACCTAATTAAAAATTGATACAAAGAACCCCTTTTAAAAACCCCAACGCCTTCATGCCACCTCTCAGGATCCCAGGACCCGTCCTTGAGGTATTTCTTGGCAAGGCCGGTGGGCCACATCCAGGAATGGGGGGCATTCCTGAGGGCAACCAATTCCACGCTTGTGTAGGTCCGTAAGAACGTCATCAGTCACAAAGGCGGGTATGACAATGGAGAATGAGGTCACAATAGATGTAGGCCAATAGTCCAATCCAGCAGTCAATCATCCATTCCTGATGTTCTCTCACAACACTCAGGAGTACCAGGAGATGACCACCATCGCCGTCCTCTCACTGCGGTGTGGTACTGTTAAGGCACTGAATGGGCCAGCTGTAAAAAGCATAATAGCTCAGAAAACAAACGCCGGCTCCCCCCCCCCGCCCCCGTAGCAGATCCAAACCAACACCATGGTCCATAGTGAAAGTGGTGACGATAACAGGGACAGGGTCCAGCACACGCTCCACCTTAATCACCTGGCTCGACAGCTCACGACTATTCTCCCCTGAGCACAGCAAAGGCGAACGTAGATGTTGTCAACGTTATTAAAAACACCAGCGTCCATCTGAATGCAGGCTCTCAAGCTCCTGCAGCTGATCCGCGGCAAACCGCCGCCCACACAGATTGCCGACCGCCAGACTCTCCATTCTTGATTCTCCTCCACTCTCCTATTCTCCTGCATGCAGCTTCTGGAGTCAGCTAAGGTCTACGATGCCCCAGGTACTCCCCCCCATCCGGTCCATATCCGGGTAGAGTAGAAAAAAACCCTAAAACCTCATAGTTCCCCAGAGCCTCCCTGCCTCGAACGGAACCTCAGCAAACCACTTTAGGTCCCTTCACTTAGATTCCACCAACTGCAGAGCTTGGGAGGAGGCATTTTCAAATGCCGTCCACCTTCTTTGGAGCAGCAGTCCTTCTGAGTTCTAGATGGCACCTAATCTGCTGGGTTTCAAAAGACCATCAACAGTGCAAACATTTCATTACCTGACAAGTTAACATCATCAGTGCTAGTCAGTGTAGAGTTTAATTCCTGTTTATGTTTATTTTTATGTATTTATATTTCATGTTTCTAAACTGCCCATCTCCCTCAAAGAGGGCCTCACTTGCTTATATACTCACTAGCACTGATGATGTTACATAGTTGGGTAATGAAATGTCTGCAAGAAAACAACCAAGCTCAGAGAGGACCAAGGACCCTACAGTTCAACTCTGAGCTACAAATATTCTTTTCTGTAAGTTCCAGTGTGCACTTATTTATGTTCTTGTTTGTTTGTTTATTCATGTCAGAAGCAGAAACATTCATGTGCTGCTCTCATCTTTCTTACAACTAATGTCACAAAGGTTTCCCCCTCTTCTTCTAACCTGCATGATCCATCTCTTCTGGGGGAATGCATTTAATATTTTACCATCTAAGAAAAAACAAAATATTTTTTTAAGACACCGCATTAGGACCCCTCCACCTTTTTTTTAGCCAAACACTTAGAAAGGTAAACAGACATACTTATCTCCAGCTGTCTCTGGATACGATCTTTGCATCGATCTCGATATTTAGACTGAGTTGTGTTGTATTCTGTCATCACCTCCACAAATTTACGAGATAGGGTAGAATGCTAGTGAAGAAAATGAGGAGATGGTTACAGAGGCAAAGCATAGATAGATGATGATAGATAGATGGAGGGAGGGAGGGGATAGATGTATGGAGGGGTTGGAGGGAGAGAGACAGAAAGATAGAGGGATATAACCAGGGGTGAAATGCACCATTCCCTGACTCTGGCCTTGCCGCGGAGCCGCTGCCTGCTTGCCATTCGCCATGCGGCTCCGCCCACCCACCCCATTCCCTGGAGTCGGGGAATGCACCATTCCCTGACTCCTATTGCTCACCTTTCTCCCGCGGATGGCTGTCAGGGAAGGCAAGCACCCGAAAATTACTGGAGTCACTCACTCTCCTTCTTGAATGAGCCACTCTGGTCCATGCGCCAGCTGCGCAAGCACACACTGTTTATTTAATTCAGCGGCAGATTGGGTGTGCACTTATGCAACTGGCGCGTGGACGAGAGCGGCTCATTCAAGAAGGAGAGTGAGCATAACTCCAAGAAGAGAACGAATTCCAAAGACACATCAACTACAATTTCAAACCAAAAAATTCTTGAAAATAAAAGCAGGGGGAGAAGTAATGCTGAAGAAGAAAGTATTATTGGTGAAGGACTGGAAAAAATATAGAAAGAAAGAAAGACTGGTAGATTAAAAAAATTTTTTTTTTCTTTTTGGGGAGGATTTTAATAACACATTTACTTATTGAAATTAGTATTTTTAAAGCTTATTTTAAGATAAAGAAATAAGGGAAGTGTTTTATTATACTTAGTTTTGGATTTGACTTAAGGGACAGGTTTGTTTTTTTGGGTTTTTTTTTGAGTTTTATATTTTGAGGAATGTCTTACTGAAGTAAAAATGTCTAGCTAAAAATGAATGGTTTGGATAGCTTCCTGAAAGTTATGAAATTCATATTTTAAAGAATTTATTCATGATTTAGAAATAATTTAACCCAATGCATTAACGGTACTTTTTTTTTTGAGGTTATATTTTGGACCTTCTTTTATGATGTTAAAAGGTTTAACTAAAGTTGGATAACTTTTTTGAATTTTATTGTAGTTTTAAAGTATTGAAGTTTAAAGATGGCTAATTTAAAAGTGATAAGAGAATTAAAAGGTTTAACTAAAGTTGGATAACTTTCTGAACTTTATTGTAGTTTTAAACTATTGAAGTTTAAAGGTGGTTTAATGGATAACTTTTTGAAAGTTTTGAAACTTATATTTTGGAGAATGTTTTGCTAATGTATTGAGATTTTAAAATGTTTAAATTAAGATTATGGGTTTTTTTCTTTTTTTTTTACAAATGTGAAATGTGATAAGAGAATCTATAAAAGGAAGGTTGAAGTATAATTTTAAAAAAAGGGGAGTTAAGAAGTGTGAGAGAGTTTTGAATTCTGTAGTAGTTAGCATACTTTAGCCTATGTTTGTTAAATGTTATATCCTGTTTTTGCTCTGGGAAGTCGGGGGGGGGGGACTGGGAAGGGGGGGTTTGGGTGGGGGTAAAATGATGTACAATATTTGATTTTGCATTGTTTGGATGTTTGAATATTAAAAATAAAAAACTTTTGTTATAAAAAAAAAAGAAGAAGGCGAGTGAGTGACTCTGGTATCTTTCGGGTGCTTGACTTCCCTGACAGCCAGCCGCGGGAGAAAGGTGAGCAGTAGGAGTCGGGGAATGATGCATTCCCCAACTCTGGGGAATGGGGCAGGTGGGCGGAGCCTCCAGCTGCCATTGCTACTGGTTCTCCAAACCACCGGCCATCATCACTATCTACTCGCCCGAGCCGGTCCGAACCGGGAGCATTTCACCCCTGGATATAACCCTGCTGAAGGTTAAAAAAAACCTCTCTTGTTCTCTGTTTCAAGGAAGATTTGATTCCATTGAAACCTAAAGGAAAGGAACTTTCTATTGTGTATCTTTTTAAGTAAAATTCTATGCCCCAAAGTATGATTAAAGTGTAAATCAGTAACTCGGTGATCAGATTTTTTTTTCAGTTAAAAAAAAATCTTAATTTGAAAACCTGTTGCATCTATAGTGTTTATGGGAGGAAAGGGGATAGAGTCAAAGCATGGAAATTGGTCTTAGCTAAGCAAAGGAATTGATTACAAAAACAAACCAAACAAACCAAAACAAAACCCACATATAGATTTAGTAGTTTTAAAGGAGAAGATTTCTACCAGAAAAAAAAAAGTCCAGAAAGTTGGGGGGGGGAGGGAGATAAGGAAAGAGACCTCATGTGTGGGATTACAGTTTCAGTGTTAAAGTGTTAAGATATTTAATAGCTGGAACAGTAAAGTGTAGTCTGTAATGGGCCACAACACACAGTTGTAGTTGATTGGTTGGACAGTGCAAACTCCTGCATGAGCCAATCTATGTTATGATTGGTTGCTGGGTGAGAAGGGGGAGTTTCCCTTTTCCCCGCCTTTTTTCTTCTGTGTGCTCTGTATGCTGTTCTGTGATTTACCTCATGATTTACCTCATGATCTTCGTCCGTACCTGACTATCTTGTCTGCTGCAAATATAGAGGTTAAATATATACATGTATTTATATAAAACTACAAGTTTGTGTCAGCGTCTCTGACTTCATTTGGATGCCAGCTGCGCAAATTCCCTGGCATAAAGAGATTGGCTATAACAGCTGATTAGGAGCTGTTGTTGTGGAGGATCCTAATAACATGACTGCAGTTTTTAATTATTAATAATGCAGCTGATAAACTGCATCGTAACTTGGGCTTCGCATGTGTGTTGCTGAAAACAACAACATATTGTTATTCTTTCTCATAGTCATCTGCTGTTTTAGATAAGCCATTCAAAGTGTGTAATAGCACTGTACACCTTTGAAGAATATGCCCTGGGGGCATTATTCAAAATCAAGGAAATTTAGAATAGTAAAATAATCTGATGGAAAAATATACACTGCTCAAAAAATAAAGGGAACACAAGCAGAAGACACCCGAGATCTGAATGAATGAAATAGCCTTATTAAATACTTTGTTTGTTACATACAGTAGTTTTGTGTTCCCTTTAGTTGTATGAGCAGTGTATAAACTACTGTATGTAAAGTACAAAGTATTTAATAAGGCTATTTCATTCATTCAGATCTCGGATGTCGTCTGCTTGTGTTCCCTTTATTTTTTTGAGCAGTATATACAGCTTGATTGACTGAGAAAAGTCATTTGTCAGGGGCAAATAATCAGGCACATTTATTGAGTTCAATCCACAGAAGAATTTATTATTGCTACCTATACACAAGAATCTGGTCAACTAAAGGTCAAAGCTAAATTGGCACTAGAATTCACAGGGACCTGTCTCTTGTGGCAACACAATGACTCCAAACTAATGACACATTTAACTCAGCCTTCCAGCTCAGCCTGTTCTCCTACATCATCAGCTCAAAGAATTAATTTTGGCTGTTTATTGGGTGGCAGCTGTAATTGGGGTCATGAGTTGAATAAGGAAAAGAGATGGCAAAGGAGTGTCACAGCTGCAATATAGACCTTGTCCTTTCTAACATAGGATACCCAATTTATGTTGGCTTGAGGACCACACTTGTCTTCACCCAGCATGTCAAGAGCTATACATTTGAAGGAGACAATGCTAGCTCTGCATTTGGTCCTGATTTAAGGATTGTAAGGGGTTAGGGTGTCCTTATGGATTTTAACTCCTAAAATTCCCCAGCCAGCATGCCTAGCTGGGGAATTCTGGGAGTTGAAATCTTAAAGTTGCCACAGTTGGACAACCCTCCTTTTTACTATACCTCCAATGCCTCAATTCTGCAATCAGTGCCTCATTTCAATCTTTTTTTTAAAAAAGGAATTGCCAATTCGGAAGTTGTTTCAAAAGGAAAATAGGAGCATAATCCCTAAATTCCCATTAAGAAACTAGCACAAGCAAGATTATGGGAAAAACAAAATTGGAAAATGAAGAAAAGAACATAAAGGGAAAATGCAGCCATTGGAGGAGATCCAAGGAGAGTACCTGTGTTTTCCGGATTCTCAAGTCAGCAGAGGATCGGTTCTGCACCTCTTCCTGCTCAATTCCCTGCTCAATCGCTGGAGAAAGAAAATAGATGAAGAATCAGAGCTGTAGCATAGAAATGAAAAACCAGTGAATTAGTGCAACGGACATCTGAATTGTTGCCCTTAATGGTGAGCTGGTGAGATACAGATGAAGTCTCTCAGGCTAGGTGTCAGCCTCACTAGTAGACAGGGGCTGCAATAGTATGTGGGAAAGACCTTGTGAAACAATAGGAAAAGATGCTACCTAGAGAATAGTCAGATAACATAGGTTGTATCTGAAAAATGGACAGATTTTGTTAATGAAACTTTATGATATAGTAAAATTAGTTTATCTGGTTGTTTTCTGTTTGGTCTGCCTGGTAAGGCTGACATCAATTAACAAGTCTGAAAGTACAATTCTCCCATGGTCTCCTTTACCATTTTGCAGCTGCAGGCTTTGCTGTCTCTTATCTGACCATTCACTAGGCAGCATCATGTTGCCCTGTCTCCCAAGGTCTTTTCCACCTATCAGTACACCATGAAATCAACTCCATAGGATGTCTAAAGCTACTTTTATTGAGATTGGCTAGAATAACAGTACCTTGCAAGTCTGATTGTATTGCACCTCCTCTTTATAGTTCATTGAATTAGAGAAGTGTCTTGTCTGAGTTACTTCTGAATGTTATCTGGATGTTCTAAATCTAAAAAGGCTTTAGCCTGCTTTGCTTAGGTAATAGAGTCTGCATATCTCTGTCAAGGTCATCTTCCTTACTGTGCACACTAGGGCATCCTCCTGCAGTTTAGTGTGTTTCCACCTATCTGATCCCTTCATGAACAGAGCCATGAAAGTTTCTAGGTCAAGAAAGGCACAAAGAATCAGAACCATAGTTAAGTTCCAGTTAAGAAGATTTATTTCTCAAGTCTATACACAAGAATCTAATCAACTAACAGTCAGCACTAAATTAGCATTAGATAAGAATCAATGTAATTCCAGGGGGGGGGGGGATTTGAAGTGTTTGTGGACACATAAGGATTCTAGACTGCGTCCTCTCTTGACTCCACCTCTGCCTCTTCTTCTCCTTAACTGAGGATCAATCATCCTTTGCTGTGATAATATAACTGAAGCTTTGCAAACTATCTTAGGTTTGTAACTCAAGAGTCAATATGTTGTAGCAATTAATCAATTAAAATTTATTACATAATTTATTAAACTTGCTATTAAATTTGTCTTAAACTTTGCTATTAAACTTGTCTCAATGATTCTCTCAACCATCAAAGAAATTACAACCAAATCATTAAAATATAAAATGTAAAGATAAAAGATGCCAAGCATGATGACGTGCAGGGTCTTACTCTTCCCTGTCAAAGGCCTAGATGAAAGATGCTGTGAAGTTTCCGAAAGATGCCCTAATTAATTCATGAACCATGAGCCAAACTTCAAAAGAAATACAGTCATTTATTAGGAGCACCATTTTGGCAATATTTGGATGCAGTTAGAACTAATCCCACATAGATTTACGTTCCCCTATGACCCTGTCTCTCCCTTCCTCCCTGGCAATGTCATAAATCACATTCTCCAATTAACTACTTTGGCTGGCTGTGAAATCCAACACCCTCCTTCTGATTGTCGTCAGGAAGCATGTATGGAATGCACTTCAGTTAGGGAAATCAATCAGCTCTATCAGTTCTCCCTCCCTCCTGCTCATGGCAACTTGAAAGCTTTGCAAGTTGACATTCGGCTCCCCTCACTTCCCGAGGGCAACCTGCACAAAGCAAAACAATTTGAGTACAGATGCAGAGTTTAGGGACGTGAGCCCCCTCCTGGCTTGTTTGGATTTTCTGCATGAAATTTGGCTATGAGGCGATCAGCCTGGATGTTTTGACTCTTTACCCAAGATACCTCTGATAAGGGTAACCCTTCCACTTGATTAAATATTGGAGTTGTCTTCTGTGCCACCTCGAATTGAGGATTTGCTGCACCTCATAATGGGTCTGGCCCCCTATGACCACGGGGTCTGGGGGCTCACGGGGTAGTGGCCTCAGGGTCAATCCAACCACAGGCTTTAAGAGGCCACTATGGAATACTGGGTGTATCTTCCCTAGCAGTCGGGGCAACTTCAATTGCACTGTGACCGGGTTGATTATCTTTACTATGGGGAATGGTCCCATAGACTTTGGTCCCAATATCTTGCTAGGAAGTTTTAACCTCAAATATTTTGTGTAGAGGTAAACTTTCCCCCCAATTGAAATGGCCTTTGGGGAGCTCAATGTTTGTCTGCCTGTTTCTTATAGGTTTGTGCTGCTTTAGCTAGCGCTTTCTTGACATTCTCCCAGGTTGCTTTCAGTGTCGCCATCCAATTGGTCAAGCTGACTGAGGAGGGAGGCTCCCTTGAGTACTCAGGCATTGGGACGAAGTCCATGCCGCTCACTACCTTAAATGGGGTTAGCCCCGTGTTACTGTGAACAGCATTATTATACGCGACCTCAGCGAAAGACAGGAGGTCCGCCCAATTGGACTGCTGATAGTTCACGTAGCACCTCAGGTACTGCTCTACCATGGCATTCAGTCTCTCTGCCCCCCCACCCCCCGTTGGTGCTCGGGTGAAAGGCTGAGCTAAGGCCCTGGGATGACCCAATGGACTGTAGGAACTCCCTCCAGAACTTAGCCGTGAACTGGACCCCTCTGTCAGAGATAATTCTTCTTGGTACTCCATGGAGGCGGTAGATGTGTTTCAGGAACAGTTTGGCCAACTGGTGGGCTGAGGGTAGTCCGCTGCAGGGTATGAAGTGTGCCTGTTTGGAAAATAAATCTATTACAGTCCAGATCACCATGTTTCCCCCACTTTTCAGCAACTCCCCTATAAAGTCCATTGCAATCTCCTCCCATGGTCTTGTAGGCTCTGCTACTGATTGTAGCAGTCCGGGGGGCTTTCCTGGTCACTTCTTCATCATGGTGCAGATGGTGCAACTTTTCACATAACTGTCCAAGTCTTTCTTTATGCTGGGCCACCAGAACTGTCTCCGTGCTAAGTGTAAAGTCTTTAGGAATCCGAAGTGGCCTGCCGGTTTAACGTTGTGGCTACTCTGGAGGATCAGGGTGCGTAGGGATTCTGGCACATAGAGCTTTGCCCCCTTCCATGCGAGGTCATCCCTTTTTATTTATTTATTTATTATTTATTTATTAATTAGACTTATATACCGTCCTTCTCCTTACGGACTCAGGGCGGTGAACAGCCGAATAAAAACCAATACATAAAAGTTAAAATGATTCTAAAAACAAGTATAAATTTGGCTGAGAAATTTAAAACAATAGGTATTAAAATAGATCAAATCTAAAAACTCTAAAAGATTTTAAAATTAGAAGGGATCAGGCTAGACCGGCAAGTTGGAAAAGATGAGTTTTCAAAGCCTGACGAAAAGTCCGGAGGTCGGCGATCGTTCTCAGTTCTGGAGGAAGATCGTTCCAGAGGGTGGGGGCTACCACAGAGAAGGCTCTCCCCCTGGGGGTCGCCAGCCAGCATTGTCTGGCTGACGGCACCCTGAGGAGGCCCTCTCTGTGGGAGCGAACCGGCCGGTGGGAGGCAATTGGTGGCAGAAGGCGGTCCCGTAAGTACACTGGTCCTAAGCCATGGAGCGCTTTAAAGGTGATTACCAACACCTTGAAACGCACCCGGAAGTCCACCGGCAACCAATGCAGCTCACGCAGGAGAGGTGTCACGTGGGAGCGCCCCGTTGCTCCCATAATCCCCCGCGCGGCCGCATTCTGTACCAGTTGGAGCCTCCGGGTGCACCCCAAGGGGAGCCCCATGTAGAGAGCATTGCAGTAGTCCAAGCGAGACGTGACGAGCGCCTGAGTGACTGTGCGTAGGGAGTCCCGATCTAGAAAGGGCTGCAACTGGCGTATCAGGCAAACCTGATAGAAAGCCCCCCTGGCCACAGCTGTCGTATGATCCTCTAAAGACAGCCGTGGGTCCAGGAGGACGCCCAAGTTGCGCACCCTTTCCGTGGGGGCCAATGATTCGCCCCCAATAACCAATGATGGAGTCAGTTGGCTATATCGGGACGCCGGCAGCCACAGCCACTCGGTCTTGGAGGGGTTGAGTCAAAGCCTGTTTCTCCCCATCCAGACCCGCACGGCTTCAAGGCACTGGGACATCATTTCCATGGCATCGTTGGGGTGGTCTGGGGTGGAGATGTACAGCTGAGTATCATCAGCGTACTGATGGAACTCCACCCCAAAACCACGGATGATCTCGCCCAGCGGCTTTACATAAATGTTGAACAGAAGGGGCGAGAGAACTGACCCTTGTGGCACCCCACACACTAGGCACCTCGGGGTCGACCGCTGCCCCCCTGTCAACACAGATTGCGACCGGTCAGAGAGGAAGGAGGAGAACCACCATAAAACGGTGCCCCCCACCCCCAATCCCTCCAACCGGCGCAACATGATACCATGGTCGATGGTATCAAAAGCCGCTGAGAGGTCTAACAACACCAGGATAGAGGAGTACCCCCTACCCCGGGCCCTCCAGAGATCATCCACCAACGCGACCAATGCCGTTTCGGTGCTGTATCCAGACCTGAAGCCGGACTGGAGCGGGTCTAAATAGACAGCTTCATCCAGGTACCGGGGGAGCTGCCATGCCACCACACTCTCAACAACCTTCGCTAGAAAGGGAAGGTTGGAGACTGGACGATAATTTGCCAAAACAGCTGGGTCCAGGGAGGGCTTCTTGAGGAGGGGCCTCACCACCGCCTCCTTCAAGGCGGTCGGTAGGGCACCCTCACTCAGAGAAGCGTTTATAATCTCCTGGAGCCAGCCTCGTGTAACCTCCCGGGAGGCCAGCACCAACCAGGAGGGACACAGGTCCAACAAACAGGTGGTTGCATTCAGTCTTCCCAGGATCCTGTCCACGTCCTCGGGAGCCACAGGATCGAACTCAACCCAGATAACACTCTCAAGACCTGGCTCAGTCACCTCGCCTGAACTAACCCAGTCAGCGGCCAAATCATCCCAAATCTGAGTTATTTTATCATCCAGATATTGAACAAAGTCCTCAGCACGTCCCTGCAAGGGATCCTCCTGCGCTCCCAGATGGAGGAGGGAGCGGGTCACCCTAAACAGGGCGGCTGGGCGATTAGCTGATGACGCGATAAGAGCGGCGAAATAGTTAGATTTTGCCGCTTTTATCGCCACTATGTAAGTCTTAATATGAGCTCTTACTAGTGTCAAGTCAGATTCAGAGCGACTGGCCCTCCAACCGCTCTCTAGGTGTCTTTTCCGGCGCTTCATCTCCCTCAGCTCCTCAGTAAACCAAGGAGATAAGTGAGTTCGGCGCCGGGTCAGAGGCCGCAAAGGCACGACGCGGTCCAAGGCCCCACCGGCCGCCCTATCCCAGGCGGCCACCAGGTCCTCAGCCGAGTCACGTGTCAGTGTCTCAGGAAATGGCCCAAGCTCCGTCTGGAATCTGTCAGGATCCATCAGGCGCCTGGGGCGGAACCACCTAGTCAGTTCCGCCTCCCTGCGGTGAGGTGCAGCGGTCAGAAAGTCGAGTCGAAGGAGCGAGTGGTCAGTCCATGACAAGGGTTCCACGCCTATATCCCCAGTGTTAAGACCACTCAACCACTGACCAGAGACAAAAACTAGATCCAGGGTGTGTCCACCAATGTGAGTCGGGCCCTGAATTACCTGGGTCAGGTCCATGGCCGTCATGGAAGCCATGAACTCCCGGGCCATCTCAGATGTTTCACCAATAGATGGCAGATTGAAATCCCCCATGACCATAAACCTGGGGGTGTCAACCGCCACCTCGGCTATAACATTGAGAAGCTCGGGCAGGGTCGTTGCCACGTGGCAGGGAGCCAGGTACGTGACTAACAGACCCATCTGCCCACCGGGACCCCACCTCACAAAGATGGACTCACACCCGGCTATCTGAGGTACAGTGGCCTCCCTCGGACCCAGACCTTCCTTAATAATGACCGCTACTCCCCCACCCCTACCCTGGGCTCTCGGCTGGTGGAATGCAAGGAAACCTGGTGGGCACATCTCCACGAGGGGAACCCCCCCCTCGTGGCCCAACCAGGTCTCGGTAATACCGGCCAGGTCCGCACCCCCCTCTTGAAGAAGGTCACATATGAGGGGGGCCTTATTGACAACGGACCTCGCATTGCATAACAACAGCCGGAGCCTCGGGTCCTGAGACTCTAAACAACCCGGGGAATGGGAGTAGCTCGGGGGACCGGGGAAAGCAATCGCTCGAAGACAGCGAGTGTGTGCCCCCACCACACGATATGGTCCCCTGCTCTCGCCATATCTGCCCCTCCCACACAGCGTATTTATAACACAGCCCTCAACAGAGGGCTCTATAGGAGCCCTCTTGCCACATTTTGTCAGAATGTGTTGATTTTCTCGGAACCAGGGGTCTGCCAGCAGTTCAGTTTTGAGTTTTGCTGTTAGATCGCTTGTTGGTCAGTCATGCCGGTTGTGGCGTTGTCGTCTGGTGGTTACTTGGCCCGCTATTTGGGCAAGGGGAACGATGGCATCCACTACCTGCTCCCGCTCACATTTGTACTGGGGCATGCGGGAGAGGGCATCGGCTAGAACGTTCCTCCCCCCTGGAATGTGCTTTAGCATGAAGTCGAAGCAGTTGAAGTATTGAGCCCAACGGACTTGTTTGGGTGATAGTTTTCGTGGGGTCCTGATTGCCTCCAGGTTTTTGTGGTCAGTCCAGACTTCGAACAGTTTCTGGCCCCCTTCCAGCAGGTGTCGCCAGGTTAGCAGTGCCCATCTCACTGTGAATGCCTCCTTTTCCCATGCTGCCCATTGTCTCTCTGTGTCTGTGAGCTTGCAGGAGGTGTAGGCGCAGGGTTGTAGATTTCCTTGACTGTTTCTTTGGAGTAGCACTGCTCCAACTGCCACGTCACTGGCATCTGCTTGGATGACGAAGGGTTGTTCGGGGTCAGGATGCTTCAACACTGGTTCCTTCGCAAACATTTCCTTTAGTGTTTCAAATGCCTCTTGGCAGGTTAGGTCCCACTGTAGAGGTTGTCCCGGGCTGGATTTTGTTCCTGGGCTCCCTGTCTTTAGGAGGTCCGTAATGGGTTTGGCAATCTTCGCAAAGGTGGGGATGAATTGCCTGTAGAAGTTTGCGAACCCTAGGAAGCTTTGTAGCTGTCTATGGGTTTGAGGGGGTTGCCAGCCTAGGACTGCTTTCACTTTGGCTGGATCCATCTCTATTCCCTCATTTGACACTCGATAACCCAAGTAGTCTAGCCATGCACGGTGGAACTCGCATTTTGACAGCTTGACATACAGGTTGGCTGCCAGAAGTTTTTCCAGTACCTGGTGGACAAGGGATATGTGGTCGTCCATGGTCTCAGTGTAAATGAGGATGTCATCTAGGTAGACGAGAACCCTCTGGTAGAGGTGCTCATGCAGCACCTCATTTACTAATTGCATGAACACCGCTGGGGCTCCCTGCAGTCCGAAAGGCATCACTTTGAATTGGAAGCTCCCTAGGGGGCAGTTGAATGCTGTTTTCCACTCGTCTCCCTCCATGATGCGTACTTGGTAGTATGCTTCTCTGAGGTCTAGTTTGGTGAAGACTTTTCCTTTGGCCAGGTGAGATAGCATGTCCTTCATGAGGGGGAGGGGATATAGGTTGTGTACACACACCGCATTGATATCTCGAAAGTCGACACACAATCTCATAGTCCCATCTTTTTTTTCTTTGAAGAGGACTGGCGCTGTGACCCGTGGTTTGGCTGGCTTGATGAACCCCCTTTCTAGGTTTTTGTCTATGTAGTTGTGCATTTCTTGCATTTCCCGAGGTGTCATGGCATACAGCTTGGGCTTGGGTAGTTTTGCCCCAGGGATGATTTCGATGGCGCAATCTGCCTCGCGGTGGGGAGACAGGACGTTGCACTCGGCCTCGCTGAATACTTCTGCAAGGTCCTGATATTCCCTTGGGATCTGTTCAGTCTCTGGGGTTTTGTCGGATGTGGCTGCTAGTTGTTCTGGTGTGCTCTTTTGGAGAGTTCCCTGCATGGGCGGTATTTCTGCTCGCTGGTGTGGGAGGGGTTGGGACCCCCTTGCTATTCTCAGTCTGCAGGTACCCCCTTGCTACCAGATGGTCGGTCCCCACTTGTCTAGCCAGGAGAGCCCCAGTATGACTGGATCTGTCATTTTGGGGGCTATTACGAATCGAATTACTTCCCAGTGATCCGCTAGTTCTAGCCTCACTGGTTTGGTCAAGTGATTGGCATAGGCTCCCCCCATTAGGGACCCATCAACCTGTTTGAACCGGATTGGGTGGGTCAGTCTTTTTGCTCTGATCCCCAGTTTCAGGACTGTGGTTAGGTTGATCAAGCATCTAGTGCAGCCTGAGTCTATCAGGGCTTGAAAGGCCCCCTGGGTCCCTGTTTTTGGGGCTGTGAGGCGTATTGGGAAAACAAAAGGGTGGACTGGTCCCCTCACCATTGGGTTATTTTCACCCTTGTCCTCGCTATCATAGGATTCTGGCAACTGGTCATCGTTGCCTGGTGTTTCCCCCCCCCCCTTCGGCTGGGTGGGAAGGGGCCTCTTCAGCCTGGAGGGCCCTCTGGGACTTGTTGGTGCCTTGTTTGGGGCCTTGTTCCAGCTGTGCCCTGGGTGATGGCTCTGGCTTAGGCCTTGGGGCTGGGGTCGTGCACACAGATACTGTGTGGCCCTTCCCCCCACATCTGTAGCACTTCAGCAGGCTTCAAGGGAGGGCTGGTTTCAGGTCGGGTTGCCCCCTCTCTTTCGTGTCTGGTTGCTCTCTCATGTTGTTGGTGTGCAATCCACTGTTGACTTTTATTGCTACTCGGAACCACTCAGAGAGCTGGTTTGGGATGTCCAAGTAAGTGGTTACCTGGGCAATTTGATTGTCCAGGCTTGTTCTGAAAAAGTGCACTAGCAACCGCTCTGGCAAAGTGGGTAGCCTCCCAATGACTCTCCTAAATTCACGGATGTGCTCTTTAATGGGGCGGCCCCTCTGCTTTAGATAGTTGAGCTCATCCTCTGCATACAGGTCTTCCTCTGCCTCCTCGAATCTGGCCTCTAGCAGTCGTAGGAAGTCATCTACGTCTTGCAGTTGGGGGGCTCTCCTCTTGTGGAGGGCTGCTAGCCATTCCCTTGCTTCCCCCTCTAGCTCCTCTGTGATGGTATTCACCATGGCTCTGGGGGATGGGTAGAGGTGTCCATAACATTCTAGGTGGATCTCAGCTGAGTCAAGGAATAGAGCTAGCTGGTCTGAGTCCCCATCAAACTTTCCTCTGAACTGGGGCAGTTCATTCAGCACTGCTCCTCTCTCCCCCTGTTGGCCTCTGTATGCTTGCATTTGATGTAGCTGGCCCTCTTCCTCAGCTCTAGTTTGGAGGGAGAGAGGGGTTTGTCTGCCCTGGGCAGCCTGCCTGCTGCGTGGGAAAGACACTGGTTGTAGCCTCCTTCTGATGGGTGGAGAAGGGGGGCTGTGCTCCTGTCTGCTTCTCCCTACTTCAAAGGGATCCACTGCTCCTCCCCTCTCCTTTGGCCTGCATGATGGCCCCTCATCAGAAAGGGTGGCTTGGTCAAATTCCTCCCTCGGCTGCTCTCTGGATCTCCCCAGGGGCTTTGGGAGCCTGGCTTGTTTCCAGTCCAACCTCCACTCCACTCTTCCCAGTTCGCTCAGGGGCTTCCCATTTTCCCAGGCATTGGGATGGGGGAACGTGACCTCAGCTGCTTTAGGAATTAACTCCCACCAATACTCATCTTTTCTTGCTTCTGCTCAGCTGTGATGTCTGAGGGAGGCTGCACTTTGGCTGCAATTAGGCTCTCTTCAGACAGCCTGTCTTCGGCCATGATTGCCTGATTTTCCCTCCCAGCACCCCAGACATCGGGGAGTGATTGGAGAGTCCAGGATTCAGGAAACCTGGTAATCTTTTTTTTTTAATGAAAAGTTTTACAAAAGTTTACATATATATCCCCCCTCCCTGCCACCCCCTCCCTTCACCCCTATCCCCCCTCCCTTCACCCCTTACCCCTCCCTTCCACCCACTTTCCAGAACAAATTACAGGGTATAATATTCAACAATGCTAATCCATCCTAATCTAATTAATTGGAAACTTGGTAATCTTGATAGATTTTAAAAGTAGTTCTAACTGTCTGTGAAGTTTCCAAAAGATGCCCTAATTAATTCATGAGCCATGAGCCAAACTTCAAAAGAAATACAGTCATTTATTAGGAGCACCATTTCGGCAATATTTGGATGCAGTTAGAACTAATCCCGTGTAGATTTATGTTCCCCTATGACCCTGTCTCTCCCCTCCTCCCTGGCCATGTCATAAATCATATTCTCCAATTAACCACTTTGGCTGGCTGTGAAATCCAACACCCTCCTTCTGATTGTGGTCAGGAAGCATGTATGGAATGCACTTCAGTTAGGGAAATCAATCAGCTCTATCAGTTCTCCCTCCCTCCTGCTCATGGCAACTTGAAAGCTTTGCAAGTTGACAGATGCTGGACTTCGACCACAAAAATCTACATTCAAATCCAAATAAGCTTTGAACTGACTTTGGGCCAGTCATCACCTTTCAGAACAACTTTCCATAATTGTTGTGGGAATAAAAATCACAGGAGGGAGTATGACATATGTTATCCTGAGCTCTTGGAGGAAAAGTAATATTTAAACCTAACAAACTAATTAACTCGACAAGTATGTGTGTGAGAGAGAAAGTAAAATGTGTACACATAGTACTTTGGTTACAATGGCAATTGGGACTGGAATTTCCATCGCTAAGTGAAGCAGTTGTAAAACACATCACATGCCCACTTCACTTAGCGTCAGCAACCCCAACAGTCCAATTGCTATCATAACCCCAGTACTGCAAAAGTAATTAACCAAGAACTTCCTGGGAGCATGATGTGGGAAGAGGTAGGTGTCTCAGACAAACAGGCTAGCAGAGAGCTATAGGTGAGGATGCAGGTGACATGGGTGGGTGCTCTGGGCAGGTGTGTGGATGCTGCAGATAGGTGCTATGGAGCACAGGTGGGTGAGTGGCTGCTGCAGGTGCCACAGGCAGGTGATGTGGAGTACATATGCGTACATGGTGCTGTGAGCAGATGCTATGAAGGGTGGGCAGGTATGCAGGTGCCACAGGGAAGTCCTATGGCACACAGGTGGGTGAGTATGAAAAGGTTGAATTCAGCTCCTTGTGACTTTAAACAGATCAGTGTAGTTTTCTTTGCAATAATTCAAGATAGGAATAAGAGTGGCTGACTTTAAAATGTTAAGAATCACCATGATGCTGTTAAGTCATGCACTTCATTGAAAGCCCAATAGAGGAGGGAGGGGTGTGGCCAGTGCCAGTGGCGGTACAGCAAATTCCGGGGCTCCTGGAAAATGCTGATATCTCAGCTGCTTTAGAGGATCCCCAGGGATCATAGCTGTCCTGTAGGGACAGTGAAGAACGGAAGCACAGGCAGGCATGAACAGGGAAGTTGCAAACTCCCTGAAGTGTCTGCATCAGCCTCCGACCCAGCAGCAAGGGAAGATAGTCTTTAGGAGCTGTCAAAAGCCAGGCTTGCCACATGCAAGATAAGGGAGAAAAGAACGAGGAGCAATGATGAAACGGAGTATTGTTACCGAATGAGTGATTGGCCAACTCATAGGTAAGAAGAAAAAACTTTTTTAAACTTTAAAAGAGGCCCCAACCTGAAATAAGAGGCTAATTGGCATCTGGGAATTTAAAGCAAAGGAAAAAAAAAAGAGGAACTTTAAAAATGAAAACCCTAAAAGGAGAACTAACCACCTGGATTTAAATTGGACTTTGAAGAAATTAAGAATAAATATAAAGAAAAGGAAATTGAGAGAAAGCATTTATTTAACAACAAAAGGAACTAATTGAAACAGAAAGCACTACTTTTGTGGATTTACAATTGATACTTTTGCCTGGGGATTTGTGGATTGGAGAGAGTCATTTGCTGATGGAAAAGAAATATTGCACTTAAATCAACGTGAGAAGCCGTATGGGGAGTATTTGTTTAAACAGATGCAGTAAGATTACAAAAAGAACTTGAAATAATAAAACCTTGAACTGGGGAGACTTAAAAGGACTATTTGAATTGGATACTATTTGGAAAGAAGAAAGAAAACAAAAAAGACATTAAATGGACTTGAATTCAAACTATATATAAGTGAAAATAAAAATAAATTTAAAAGTTATTTCTTCTTAAACTGAAAATATGGACAATTGTGAACATGAGTATGAGGAGTTGAGGGAGATGTTGCAAAAGGTGCAAGAAGCATTTAAGGGAAACAAAGAAGTGGAAGATTGGATAGAATACAGAAAGAAAGAAAGAGAAAAGATAAATGAGAAGCAAGAATATAATGTGGGAAAGAAAATAATTGAAGGAAAATATATAGATGATCACACTGAGATTAACAGTGATAAAATAAAAACAGAAAGAGGGCAATATCTCTCAAAAAAGAAGAAAAGAGAAGGAAATGGGAAAAGAGAAAGGGGGAGAACTAAAAGGGTAATAAAGTTAAAAATTAGAGAAAAGATGCAGGGAGGAGGATATAATAAACACAAAAAGAAGAAGAGGAAGAAAGAAAGAAATGAATGGGAGAAAGGGGAGAAATATCAAGAAGTGGAATTCAGGAGAGTGTAAAAAATGATTAAAAGGGGAAAGAAAAAAATGTAGTAGAAAGGAATTAAAGCAGTGATATGTTGATTTAAGGGAATGGCATTAGTAGTAGAAGTGGTATGTAAGAAACAAACTGGAATAAATATATAGATTACTGTAAAAGGTAATACTTACTTGAAATTAAGACATAAAATTGAAATAAAAGTAAAGAAATGTGTGCTAAAGGTTGAAAAAAAAAGGAAATTGAAGTAAGAAATGAAATTGAAATGTTAAATAAATGATGTAAGAAATTGTTGTAAGGAGACCAGCAGATATAGAAATGGTCCATATGTTAAAATATCAGGAAGTAATTGAAATATTAGGAAAAGAGAAAAATAACTATTGAAATGGAAATAAGAGGAGGAAAGTTAATTAAGTTGAAAGATTTTAAGGTAAAAACGAAACAAGTTGAAACATAATGTTAAGAATTTTAAAATATTTTGAGGAATATATGCAATAAAGGGAGAGAAAAATGGGGATGCCTGGACACCGTAGAAAAAAAGCACTGAATTGAAAATTAATACAGCAATAGAGAGAGATAGAAGAAGGAGTAGGGAGATTGAAGGAAAGAAGAAGGAGAGGGAAACAGAAGAAAGGGAAGAGGAGAGGAAGAAAGGAAAGGGGAATAAGAGTAGGAGGGAAGGTTAGATGGGGGAGGAAAGGAGGAGGGGAGAAAAGAAGGGGAAATAGAGAAGGAATAGGAGAGGAGGGAGGAAGAAGGTAGAAAGGACAAAAGAAGGGAGGGAGAGGAATAGAAGGAGAAGAAAGATTGCTGTAAAACAAAAAAGATGAAATGGAAGAAAGGCATCCCCAAACACGTTTAAATATATTAAGATAAAGATTGAATTAATAAAAAATAAAATTAAGGAGAATGTATATGTTTAAGAATAGAAAAAATAGAATTTGACGGTGAAAGAAGATACTGTTTAGAAAAATAAGAATAGAAAAATTAAGATTTGATTAACAAATATGGAAAAAGAACACTTTGGCAGAAACTGTAACTAAGTAAAATATATTTGGATATGATGAATTATATATGATATGATATCAGGGGTGAAATGCTCCCGTTTCGGACCGGATCGCCCAATCCGGTAGCGATGGCGGCGGGTGGTTTGGAGAACCGGTAGAAAAAATCCCTGCGCGCCCCCCCCCCCCCTCCATGCCCAGCTGAGCTGTGCGATCATCAGAGGCTATTTTTTTACTTTTAAAAGCATTTTTTCTACAACCTCTTCGACCGAGGAGGTTGTAGAAAAAAAAAATGCCTTTAAAAGCCTCTGGAGATCCCAGCTGAGTTGCCTGACTGTCAGAAGCTTCTAAAAGCATTTTTTTTCTGCAACCTCTTAAAGTTGTACAAAAAATGCTTTTAAAAGTTAAAAAAGAAAGTTGGCCATGCCCACCCAGTTACATTACCGCCCCCCCAGCCACACCCACAGAACCGGTAGTAACAAATTTTAGATTTCACCCCTGTATGATATGATATGGTCAATACTCTATTTCAAAAAATATGTGGGTGTGTATGGGGGAGGGGAACCAATAAAACTTGTCAAAAAAAAAAAGCCCAATAGAGATACATTTCATGCTAACAAAAAGAAAAAACATAAAACTGCAGCTTCAGCTCTTACCTTTTAGCTTGGAGCGCACCTTGTTGGCTGTCTTCTTGATGTCAGCTGTGAGGTCCTCCAATTCCTGCTTGGTTTCTGCAAGATGAATAACAATAAAAGGATGCTGAAGCTTAAAAACCAAAGAAAATTATGCTGGGTCAGGTCAAGAAGACATCTAATCCAGTGGTGGGTTCCACTTACCTTCGCTACCTGTTCGTAACTGTGACCGTGCGTGCATGCGCAGACCGTCTGTGATGACGTCCAGGTGGGTGGGCGGAGCCTCCCACTGCCACTACCAGTTTTTGGGAACTGGGGCGAACCAGTAAAAACCCACCACTGATCTAATCCAGCATTTTGTGTCCCACAGTGGTCAATCAGGTACATTCAACTCACAAACCTGGTACAGAAAGGTATCCCCTCTTTCGTTGACACTCCCCAAAACTTGGTATTTAAGATATGCTGCCTATGGTGCTGGAGGTAATAAGCAACCATCAAGACAAGTACCCTCTAAAATATTCTCCTTTTAAAAGCACCTAAATTGGTGGCCATCACTATACCTAAAGGCAGAGAAACCCAGTTTAAGCATAGGTAGTCCTTGGCTAATTATGGTAATTGGGACCAGAATTTCCACTGCTAAGTGATGCACTCATAAAGTCCAAATTCATGTGACTGCATCACTATGTAATAGCAATCCTGACAGTCCCCACTGTTTGTTAAGTAAGGTTTGCAGGTTGTTAAATGAGGACCTCCTAGCAGCTTCCTGCCAAATTCCAACAAAGTCAATGAGAAAGTTGGCAGGAAGGCGCAAGTTCCAGGCAACTCACAAGGTGACTGACAGGCAAATAAGTTGCTGCTTCCAAGCTGTGGGAGAGCACAGTGGTGTGCAAGGGGCTGTTGCAACAAAACACAAGGGCAAGGCTTGGGGTGACTTCTACCTGGTGGGGGAGATTTACCAGAGGGACTTGCAATCTTCCTGCTGGCTTCTCCACTGCTTTGCTTGTGGGAAGCTGCCAGGGAAGATCACAAATATTGGTCATGTGCCCAGGGACTCTGTAACTGTCCTAAGTGTGAATCAGGTGCCAAGCATCCGGATCATGATCGTGTGACTGCTGGCATGCTAGGACAGCCGGAACTTTGAGGACCAGTCATAAGCGCTATTCAAATTATGAACAGTTGCTGAATGTGTGATTGTTAACTGAGGACTAATAAAGGAGAATATTTGTAACTCAGGGTTGAAATGATGGTGCTCTCTCAGGACTAGCACTGATGATGTTACCTAGTTTGGGTGAAGTGTTTGCAAGAAAAGGTGTGATACTCCTCCATTGTGTCTCACCTTACCCACTGCCTGTGTTCCAAACATTGCTGTCTTTCCTTGAACAGGAACTGTTCTAGCTCTCTAACCCCACCGACTGTCTTTTGCAGCCACTTTTCCAGCAGTTTGGAGAGATGGTTGAAATGATGGCCTTACACATGCAGTCCATACCTCCAACCTCCCACAGGATATAGTGAGAAAGCACTGGGCATTTCCAGTGTGTATGTATGAGCGGCTGAGGACGCATATGCAAGGGCTGCTAAAGAGGCTTTCACTCACTCTCATCTGGGTTGGGGGCAGCCAAGATGGCACTGTGCTGTTTCTTCACCAGCTCCACATCCTCTGAGAGCTTTTCAATGCAGCCACGGATTTCCTCTACCTGGACAGGGAACACAGAAGCATGTATCAGATACAGATACAGATTAACAGAGTTGGAAGATACCTTGTAGGTCATCTAGTCAAACCCCCTGCCCAGCAGACCCTACACCATTTTTGACAGATGGCAGTCCAGTCTCTTCTTGAAAGCTTCCAGTGATGATGCTCCCACAACTTCTGAAGGCAAGCTGTTCCATTGGTTGATTGTTCTCACTGTCAGAAAATTTCTCCTTATTTCCAGGTTGAATCTCTCCTTGGTCAGTTTCCATCCATTATTCCTTCTTCTGGCCTTCAGGTGCTTTGGAAAATAGCTTGACCCCCCTCCTCTCTGTGACAGCCCCTCAAATATTGGAACACTGCTATCATGTCTGTGAGGGATCTCACGAAGAATGATGGTTCATTGAGGGCGCTTCCAAGAAAAGTCAGCACGCAAGGATGCAATCAAGTTAAATCTTTATTTAGGAATAAAGTAGGTAAAATGAGTTTCCAGGCATGGAGGCATCCATGCCTGGATTGAGCCCATGGGTCAGTCCCATAGGAGAGTAGAACAAGAGAAGGGGGGAGCAGCCCCTGTGCAGGGGATCTTATAGGGGTCTCTGGCTCCTCCCTTACTGATGTGTGTGGGGGGCTGAAGGGCCATTAACTTTCTCCAATGGGGCTGCAGGGGCCGGAGCCCCTTGACCCACCAGTGGGATCAAAAGTCCCTCTTTGCTCCCATTTGGTGGCCTTTTAAGAAACTGCCATGGCTGGCACAAAACACCTAACAATGTCTCCCCTGGTCCTTCTCTTCACTAGACTAGTCATGCCCAGTTCCTGCAACCGTTCATTGTATGTTTTAGCCTCCAGTCCCCTAATCATCTTGGTTGCTCTTCTCTGCACTCTTTCTAGAGTCTCAACATCTTTTTTATAGTGTGGTGACCAAAACTGGATGCAGTACTCTAGGTGTGGTCTTACTAAGGCTTTATAGAGTGGTATTAGTACCTCCCTTGAACTTGATTGTATTGCTCTGTTAACGCAATTTGGGGTTGCATTGGCTTTTTTGGCTGCCGCCGCACACTGTTGGCTCATATTTAATTGGTTGTTCACTAAGACTCCAAGATCCCTCTCACAGTTACTGCTATTAAGGCTGTATTAAGGCTATTAAGACTTAAGCTATTAAGTCTATATGTGTACTTTTGGTTTTTCTTGCCTAAGTGTAAGACTTTAGTTTTCTGTACATTGAATTTCATTATGTTAGGGCCCAGTGTTCAAGTCTATCAAGATCTTGGAAGATGTGGTACAGTGGTTCTGAGATGACATCTGCCAGCTCCTTTAGAACTCTGGGATGTAATCTATCAGGTCCTGGTGATTTGTATTCATCAAGATCAGACAGGTGTTCTCTTACCATTTTTTTGTTTATTTTAACTTTTATTTCTAGCCTGTCTTTTACAGTTATGTTTTTGGTAGGTTGGACTATTGTTTCTTTATGTGTGAAGACGGATGCAAAGAATGAGTTAAGCAGCTCTGCTTTTTCTCTGCTGCCTGTTACTTCTTTGCCATCTTCTCTCTTTAGTGGACCAACTGTTTCCTTGATTTTTTTCTTGTTATTTATATGTTGGAAGAAACTTTTTTTGTTATCTTTGACTTTTCTTGCAAGTCTTTGATTATTCTGAACCTTTGCTTTCCTGACTTCGTCTTTGCAGATTCTGGCTACCTGCTGATATTCTGCCCTAGTTATGTGTCCTTCTTTCCATTTTTTGTACTTGTCTTTTTTGTCTTTCAATTTGTCAGAGAGATCTTTGTGCAGCCATGCTGGTTTCTTCTTGGATTTCCTGTTTTTCTTTTTCAGTGGTATTGTGCTGGACTGGGCTTTCATGATTGTATTTTTCAGAGTTTCCCAAGCTTCTTGAGTTCTTGAGATTCAAAAGAATCTTCCCCAAGTTCTCTCTGAGTTTGTTAAAATCAACTCTTTTAAAATCTAGGACTCTGATATCATTGTGTTCTATTGCTTGTGTTTGTGTTTGTGTTATGTTGAATTCTAGTATGACATGGTCACTCTCACCCAAGGTTCTTGCAGTCTCAACTCCCTCTATCACTTAATAAATCCAAGATGGTGCCGCCGATGGCTGCCTCAGTGAAATGCTTTCTAATGCTTTCTTTATTTTTTATTATTCTCTGTGATTCTCTATGGATTTCATATTCACGAGTCCATCTGTTCTGCTCCAGCTACGGACCTCAAAGAACACAGCACGCACAAAGTCTATACAAAACTTAAATTTACTAAAACAACTCACTCTTTTCCAAACAAAGGCTGTTAATAAACTTTCTTAACAGCCTACAAGAAACCAAAGATAAAGTAATCACAATCTTACTAAGGTTGGCAGAAAGCCCAGAAGCAATTTGCAGAGAATCCAGACACGAAGGAGAATGAACTAAAGTTGTTCCCTACAACTTGCTTCAGTTGGCATTCCTCCTTAAATAGGCTAAGGGAGTGGCCAATTAGCCCCAAGCCTTACTCTTGAGACTTCCTCCTGAGGAGCCACTCCTGCCTTTTGGCTGCTCTGCGTGACCATGCATTGAGAAGAGGCTCCTCTTCTTTGTCCTCTTCACTTAAAGGAGCTTCTGGGGGTTCTGAAGGCCCTGGATGAATCTCTGCACTATGGATCCGAAGCTATGGATCACCAAAAGCAAGCACAGGAGATGACAAGGAGGAGGAGGTAAAAGAGCGGGAATTTTGAATAGATTAAGGAATAGGGGAAATAAAAAAACCCCGCTCCCTTCAGTCTTTCTGACTAAGTTATGATCACTTGCTAATAAGATGGATGAAATACTCCTTTTAAACAGATGCAATTCTGATTTTTACAACGCAGCTGCCCTATGCTTTATTGAAACCCGGCTAAATGAGGAAATTGACGACAACAGTATGCATATACCAGGGTTTCAGATACTAAGAGCAGACAGGATTGCAGAATCATCTGGTAAAAAGAAGGGAGGAGGTTTATGCTTATATGTCAACAACAGCTGGTCTCAGGATATAACTATAATACATAAATTCTGTGATGAAAACGTAGTCTTTACTTATCAACTGTAAACCATTTTATTCTCCACGAGAGTTTTCCTCATTTCTCCTAATTGCTGTGTATGTTCCTCCACAAGCTTGTGTAAACAAGGCATTACAAACTCTACCTGACCAGATTATGGAGGCTGAAGCCAAATACCCAGATTCACTGGCCATTATTCTAGGTGATTTCAACAAAGCAAACTTAAGCAAAGAGCTTCTAAAATATTTTCAGCATGTTAATTGTCCCACTAGAGGCAAGAATACTTTAGACCATTGCTACACAACACTAAAAGTTGCTTATTACCATGAGCAGCTGTGGGACACTCTGATCATTGCATGATTCACCTTGTACCTGCTTACAGGCAAAGACTTAAAACCACAAAACCAACAATTAAATCAGTGAGGACCTGGACTGAGGAGGCAAAGCTAAAGCTACAGGCCTGCCTTGACTGCACTGTTTGGAATGTTTTCAAAAATACCTCTGCAGACTTAGATGAACTCACAGATACTGTAACATCACATGTCAGCTTCTGTGAAGACCTATGTGTACCAACCAGGAACTTGCGAATATACAGTAACAACAAACCTTGGTTCACAGGTAAACATAAGCAGCTACGTCGTACCAAAGAGGAAGCCTACAGAAAAGGTGATAGAATGCTGTACAATCAGGCCAGAAACATATAAACAAGGGAGATCAGAGAAGCAAAAAGAAGCTATTCTGGAAAGCTAAGAAATCAGTTCTCAACAAACAAACCAGCAAACATGTGGAAAACTCTTAAAAATATCACCAGTTATGGCAAACCTCCTTCCCAGGCTGAAGGAAATCAACAACTGGCAGATGACCTGAATGTGCTTTACTGCAGGTTTGAAAGGAAACTACAGCCAACTATCTCCACAACCCCCATCCCAGACACACCAACAACAGCCAAACCTCCTACAACTGACCCCATCCCATTGGGTTCACAACCCTTGGTGATCACAGAAAAGGAAGTGCAAGGTCTATTTCACAGACAGAAGCCATGAAAAGCACCAGGCCCAGACAAGATAACTCCTTCTTGCTTAAAAGTCTGTGCTGACCAATTGGCCCCCATCTTCACCGGAATCTTCAATAAATCACTAGAGATGTGCCATGTTCCTTCTTGCTTCAAATGCTCCACTATCATTCCAGTGCCGAAGAAGCCCTCCATCAGGGAACTGAATGACTACAGACCAGTTGCTCTAACATCTGTAGTTATGAAAACCTTTGAAAGGCTAGTGCTGTCCCACCTGAAAACCATCACAGATCCGCTGTTAGACCCCCTGCAATTTGCATACTGAGCAAATAGATTGACAGATGATGCTGTTAATATGGCTCTGCACTACACATCCTACAACATCTTGAATCTCCAAAGACCTACGCAAGGGTCCTCTTTGTAGACTTTAGTTCAGCATTCAATACCATTATACCAGACATTCTTCTAACTAAACTAAATCAGCTACAGGTACCTGAACACACTTGTAAGTGGATCATAAGCTTCCTAACAAACAGGAAGCAACAGGTGAAGCTAAGCAGAATCACATCAAATACCTGTACAATTAGCACAGGAGCCCCGCAGGGCTGTGTGCTCTCTCCACTTCTCTCTATATACCAATGACTGCATCTCAAACAATCCATCTGTTAAACTACTGAAGTTTGCAGATGATACAACAGTGATCGGTCTCATTCGAGACAATGATGAATCTGCATACAAATGGGAGGTTGAACAACTAGCCTCGTGGTGCAACCAGAACAATCTGGAACTGAACACACTCAAAACTGTAGAAATGGGGGTAGACTTTAGGAGAAACCCTCCCATACTACCACCTCTTACAATACTAGACAACACAATATCAACAGTAGAGACCTTCGAATTTCTAGGTTCTATCGAATTTCTAGGTTCTATATATCTCAAGACCTAAAATGGACACCTAACATCAAAAACGTCATCAAAAAAGCACAACAAAGAATGTTTTTTCTGTGCCAACTCAGAAAGCTCAAACTGCCCAAGGAGCTGCTGATCCAGTTGTACAGAGGAATTATTGAGTCTGTCATCTGCACCTCTATAACTGTGTGGTTTGGTTCTGCAACCCAACAAGACAGACTTCAGAGGATAATTAGAACTGCAGAAAAAACAATTACTACCAACCTGCCTTCCATTGAAGACCTGTATACTGCATGAGTCAAAAAGAGCGCTGTGAAAATATTTACAGACCCCTCGCAGCCTGGACATAAACTGTTTCAACTCTTACCCTCAAAACGATGCTATAGAGCACTGCACACCAAGACAATTAGACACAAGAACAGTTTTTTCCTGAACACCATCACTCTGCTAAACAAATAATTCCCTCAACACTGTCAAACTATTCACTAAGGCTGCATTACTAGTACTATTAGTCTTCTCATTGTTCCTATCACCCATCTCCTCCCACTTATGACTGCATAACTGTAACTTTGTTGCTTGTATCCTTACAATTTATATTGACTGTTTCCTAATATGATTTGATTGCTTATTTGTTCCCTATGACTATCATTAAGTGTTGTACCTTATGATTCTTGACGAATGTATCTTGTCTTTTTATGTACACTGAGAGCATATGCACCAAAGACAAATTCCTTGTGTGTCCAATCACACTTGGCCACTAAAGAATTCTATTCTATTCTATTCTATTCTATTCTATTCTATTCTATTCTATTCTATTCTATTCTATTCTATTCTATTCTATTCTATTCTATTCTATTCTATTCTATTCTATTCTATTCTATTCTCCTCATTTCCACCCCATCCCAGAGCAAAGATAATGCAAAAACCTCACTTCCACCCCATTCCAGAGCCATCATAATGCAAAATCCTCACTTCCACCCCATCCCAGAGCAACCACCATTCCCTCACTAACTTGTTTTCCAGCTCCATTCTCCTGTGTGCAGGGCAACAAAAGAAGACCATGTGACTACCAGTTTAAAAAAAGTTCAGTCAGATCTTTCAACTTCACAAGATCTTTTTCCCCCTGAGAAGTTGGAAGGTCTGACTGAACTTTTAAACTGGTAGTCACATGGTCTTCTTTTGCTTCAAATTTTTGGAAGCTTCAAAATTTGCTGTTTGCTGGGAAGATGTGTAGCTAAAAGTCAGTCTACATTTAGTGTACATCTGACTTTGGGGATATTTCTTCATAACCAAACAAAAGTGTATTTTCTGTGCAGTTCACACCCCTTGCTCACTGGATCTGGATGTCACAAAGCAAAGCCCACTTTTTGTAATTAACCCCTGTGCCCCATGACTTCCGGCTGGCACCACAGCACGTTGTGGATGGTCATTTTTAGACCACCAGTCCCGAGCCTTTGTGAAGCCGTTTTGACAGCGTAAAGCGGCTGTCTGACAGTTTCGGAATCTCGCCTTCGGGAGAAGAAGGCGAGGAGAGCAATCGGGGGGGGGGGTAGAGCGGTTCGAAAAACCCCTTGGAGTGACTCCAGGGGCTGGAAGGATTTGCTCCCCGTTCAACCCGACGAAGCTCTGAAGCCGGGATGACTCTGTTTAGGCAGAGCCAGACACAGCGACTGCCTCTGCACTCAACAAGAAGATTAAAAGAATTTAAATAGCAGACGGAGCAGAAACAAGTGTGCATGCAAGAAAGAATCAACACCTAACTCCAAGCTACTTTGTTTCTAACGGCAGTCAAGTGAGTGGAGTTTTTTTTCCTAATGGTGTCTTTGCTGTAACAATGAAAGTGAAACTTAGCAGTGAAAGTCTCGGCTGAGGCTCTTTGTGTATTGGACTTATTGAAGCTGCTGGAAATAGAAATAGAGAATCAGACTGAGGAGATTGATTTGTTTTAAAAAGGAGAAAATTTTACTAACTTTAAAGCCCTGAAAGCTGTTTTTGAGACTCTTTACTTGTAAAGGGGGGAGAAGAGGAAAAAAAGATTTTTAAGAAAGAAGGAATAAAAATGGCTTCCAAGCAAACTAAACAGTAATTCCAAAAGTAGGAGGGGGTTCTCCTATAGTGTCAGTTGTGACACAGAAAGCTCAACTTCCTGTAGACTCAAAAAGTCAAGAAAACCCCATTAAAGATCTTAAAGAATTTATAACAGAAGCTATGAATAATCAAACAGCAATGATAGAAGAGAACAGAAACAGAATAGAAGAAAAATTGGAGAAATTTGAGGAAGAAATAAAGAAAATTAAGGATGTTGTTGCAAAAAAGCATGATGATATAAGAGATGATATTTTATTAGCAGTATCTGGTCTGTCTAAACATCTTATTCAGTTGGATGAAAGAGTGGAAGAAATCAATGAGGCCAATTTAAATTTGGAAGCTAAAATGGGTGATGTAATGACTAAAAATGAAAGATTGGAAAATGAGGTTACTATGATTCAATACAGATCTATGGAGTTTGCCCTGAGATTGAGAGGAATGAAAGAGAATGGTCGAGAGAATTTAAGAGACAGATGTGCAGAGGCTATAGCAGCAATTATTGGAGCAAGAAAGGATGATATGGTACATCAGATTGATAAAGCCTATAGAGTCAACTCTTGGGTGGCAAAACAAAGGCAATTGCCAAGAGATGTGGTGATTTATTTTATCGATAGAAGAATTAGAAATGATATTTTACAAGCCTCCTATAAAAACAAAATCCAGATGTTTGGACAAAAAATCCAGATATTGAAAGAGATTCCTCCTAAAATGTTAAGAGATAGAAAGGACTTTGGTTTTTTGGTTGAGGAGCTGAGACGGCAACAACTAATGTACAGATGGGATGGTCCAATAGGTCTAATAGTTACCTATGGTGGAGAGAGATATCGCTTGAATACAGTCTGGAAAGCCAAAGATTTCTATTTTAATGTCTTGAAGGCTGGACGTTCACCCCCACCCAAGGAGGGCAAAAAAGAAATAGAGATACCTCAACAGGAGAAAAATGGAAAACAGATAATTATGCTGATGTAGCAGCTGGAGGAAAAGTGCAAGAAGATCTTCCTTTTCCATTGAAGAGCATAGAAGAGCCGGTGCTTGAGACAGAGGAACCAAAGGAACAGCGCCTGACTCGAGCAACTTATAAACAACTACAACAACAACAACAAAAACAACAGTCACAAGCACTACAAGTCCAAGACTTAACTCAAGAAGTTCAAGAACCTCAAAAAACAGAAGCAGTGGGAGGGGCAAGGCCGAAGAGTAAGATGCAAGAAGATCTTCAGCGAATGCTCTTAAAGCTTCAAGGTGCCAAGGATGGCAACTAAGTTCCTTTCTTGGAATGTCAACGGTTTAAATTTACCACAAAAAAGGAAGAAAATATTTCATTATTTGAAACAATTTAAAAATGATGTTATTTGTCTACAAGAAACATATTAAATTATCAGATCAAAAACACTTAATAAATTCAAGATTAGGGACTCATTTTGTGGCCTCAGCTCCAGAGAAGAAAAATGGAATTGTTATTTACATAAAGAAAGGATTAACGGCTAATTTAATTGAGGCAGATGTGTATGGAAGATACATAGCAATAGAATTAACTCAAAATGGCAAGATGCTTTTAATTGGGATATATGCCCCAAATCAACAACAAGATAATTTTTACAAACATTTATATTCTAAAATACTACATTGGGATTATAAATCATTTATTTTAATGGGTGATTGGAATGGAGTAATAGATATGTTGAAGGATAAGAAGAGTATATCCAAAGTTCCTACACGTGCAAAATTACCAAAATCTTTTTTTGATATAATGGAAGATTTGGAATTGAGGGATATTTGGTGAGAGCGGAATATGGATGAAAAAGATTTTACTTTTTTTTCGAACAGACATCAATCTTTTTCCAGGATTGACTTTATATTAATCACAAATGATTTTCTCCCTAGGGTAAAGAAGACGAAGATATGTCCTAGGAGTTTAACTGATCACAGTCCGGTTTGGTTGGGGTTGGAATTGGAACAGGAAAGAGGGGAAAGGAGGTCCTGGAGATTGAATGAAAATTTATTCAGATATGAAAAAAATGTGAATGAGCTTAAAAAACAAATGAAAGAATTCTTTATTAATAATATGGATAAGGGTACTTCTATGGAAATGGTATGGGATGCAAGTAAGGCCTATATGAGGGGAGTTTTGATATATATGAATAATAAATATAAATTAAAGCAAACAAAGATGCGGAAAGAGATTGAGGAGGAAATAAAAAAGAAAGAACAATTATTAATATGCAACCGAGGAGATATAAAAGTAAAAGAAGCAATAAATATATTGCGAGGGCAATTTAATATGTTAATGGCTGATCAGGTAGCAACTACTTTGCAATATGCAAAACATAATACTTTTTGTAATGCCAACAAACCAGGTAGATGGCTGGCTTATACACTAAGGAAGAAACAAAAATCACGAGTTATTAGCAAGATAGAATTTAGAGGTAAAGAAGTTTACCAACAAAATATGATTAAAAAAGCTTTTTTAGAGTATTACACAAAATTATATGCAAGAAACTCAATACAAGGTTCAGATATTGATAGATATTTAAAAGAGAATAGTAGTCTTGAATTAACAATGGAACAAAGGGAAGGTTTGAACCAACCTATAACTTCTGAAGAAATTGGTTTAGCAATTAAGCAGTTAAAAGTGGGTAAAACACCAGGAACAGATGGACTGACAGCTGTTTATTATAAGAATTTACAGTCTGAAATGATTGAACCACTCAGATTATTATTTTGTAGGATTCAGTCGGGTGGGGGGGGGGGGATTCCACCCTCCTGGAGAACAGCTTTGCATTGATTCCAAAAGATGATCAGAATGCTAAGCCAGAAAATTTTAGACCAATTTCACTCTTGAATACTGATTATAAAATTTTTGTTAAGGTATTGGCAAATAGATTGATGCCAGTTATGCAACAATTAATTCATAATGTTCAATCAGGGTTTATAAAAGGTAGACAAATGAAATATAATGTAAGACAAGTTATAGATTTACTGGAATATTTGGAAAAAAATAACCAAATCTCTGCAGCGTTTTTCTTCTTGGATGCAGAGAAGGCATTTGATCGATTGAATTGGCAATTTTTGTTTAAAATTATTGTCAAGATGCAATTTGGAGATCAGTTTGCACAATCAATTAAAGCAATATATCAAGAACAATCAGCACAAATAATTGTTAATGGAGGCCTAACAGATTGTTTTAAGATTGAGAAGGGAACAAGGCAGGGTTGTCCTTTATCGCCATTGCTATTTATTTTATCTCTAGAAGTTTTGTTAAATAAAATACATGAATCTGATAAACTGAAAGGAATAGTAATTAGACAACAGGATTATAGACTGAGGGCTTTTGCAGATGATTTGGTTGTTACTTTAACTCAACCTATAAAAGCAGCCCCATATATGTTGGATATATTGGAACAATATGGTAGGGTCTCTGGATTTAAAGTAAATCAACATAAAACTAAGATTATAGTTAAAAATATGACTGTATTGCAAAGGGAAGAGTTAGGAAGAATAACTGGATTTGAAATAACCAAAAAGGTTAAATATTTGGGAATATATGTTGCAGTCTCAAATACAAAGTTATTCAAAAATAACTATGAAGTTCTTTGGCAAAAAGTGCAAAGGGATATGGATAATTGGAAAAAATTGCAATTATCTTTATTGGGAAGAATAGCAGCAATAAAAATGAACGTATTACCTAAGTTTTTATTTTTGTTTCAAATGATACCAGTTCTTAAGAAAGATGGGAACTTGAAAGAATGGCAGAAAGGAGTTAATACTTTTATTTGGGCTGGGAAAAAACCTAGAGTAAAGTTAAAAATTATACAGGATGTTCATGAAAGAGGGGGTTTGAAAATGCCTAATTTAAGGTTGTATTATGAAGCATCGGTGTTAGTGCAAATTAGTGATTGGTTTAACTTAACTGAGGAAAGGATATTAAATATAGAAGGATATGATTTGTTATATGGATGGCATGCTTATTTATTGTATGAGAAAAAATTGGATAAGACTTTTAAAAGTCATATATTAAGGAATGCCTTGTTAAGAGTTTGGAAAAAGTACCAATATAAGTTAAACTATAAGATACCTATATGGGCAAACCCTAGACATGCAATAGAAAATATAAGTATAGAACACAAAATGGAGGCGATTACTTATAAAGAGCTTTTGTTTAATGAAAGGGGTAATCTACAACTGAAGTCTTTAGAGGCATTGAAGGATGAAGGGATACTCTATACCTGGTTTCAGTATGGTCAACTCCAAGCTAGATGGAGGGAAGATCAAAAAATTGGTTTTATGCAAAGTGAGGAAAATTTGGTAAAACAGATTAGAGATCAGAGTCAAATGCATATTAAGAGATTGTATAATGCTTTACTGGAAATAGACTCTGAAACAGAGCTGGTTAAAGATTGTATGATTAAATGGGCGCAAAATTTTCAGGAACCAATAATGATGGACACATGGGAAAAGATTTGGGTTAGAAATGTTAAATTTACGCAAGCGGAAAATATAAGGGAAAATTTCTATAAAATGTTTTATACATGGCATTTAAATCCCAAGAAATTGTCATGTATGTACCCAAATATGCAACCTAAATGTTGGAGATGTGATTCCAATGATGCAACTTATTATCATATATGGTGGACTTGTAAGAAGATCAAAGCATTTTGGATAAAAGTTTGGTGGGTAATTCAAAAGAGCCTGTGTAGCGTAGGGGGCTAATGCCTCCTACTAAAGGCAGCAATTAACACCAGCTGCCTGTAATTTCTCTGAGTTCAATCCTAGCCAGGCTCAAGGTCGACTCAGCCTTCCATCCTTTCTAAGGTGGGTAAATTGAGGACCCAGTTTGTGGGGGCAATAAGCTGACTTTGTATAAATATACAAAAGTATGAAGGCTATTGCTTAACGCATTGTAAGCCGCCCTGAGTCTCCGGAGAAGGGCGGCATATAAATCAAATTTTAAAAAAAATATTTTGAAAAAAAGACTGAAATTTACTCCACAGTTGTTCTTATTGGGTATAATAACTGATTGTACAGTACTAGAGACTAAATTGATTTTAAACTTTATATCAGCAGCTAGGCTGTTGGTAGCTCAATACTGGAAGAAAGACTTTGTGCCTACTATAGAAGAATGGACATTGAAAGTAACACACTTAGCTGAAATGGCAAAGATCTCAGCATTTTTGAAGGATCATACGCAAGAGAAATATATTTTGGAGTGGAAAAAATGGATAGACTATGTTCAAAACAAATACAAGACAAGAAGATATCAAATTGCGTATGAATGAGTGTAACAATAATTTGGGTTATCTATAAGGGAGTTAAGGTCTCTTTTGGGGGGGTTAGTTTATGGATGGGTAGGTTAATTTAGTTTATAACTGCTTTTCTTTTTTCTCTAATACCTTGTATTCTGCTCTGGGAAGTCGGGGAGGGGGGAGGGAGGAGGAGGGGAAGTGGGGGAAGGGGAGGTGGGAAGGGGGGTGGGGGGGAAATGTTATTCTTTGTTTGTAAAACTTTTCAATTAAAAAAAAAAACCCTGTGCCCCGTTTTGACTGGCAGAGTGCTGGAGGCTGAGTGTTGTCACGCCCCTTGGCCATGCCCACCCAGCCACGCCCACCCAACTGGTCATTAGACCAGAGAACCAGTTGTTAAATTATTTGAGTCTAGAGAAAAGAAGAATTAGGGGTGACATGATAGCAGTATTCCAATATTTGAGGGGCTGCCACAAAGAGGAGGGGATCAAATTATCCTCCAAAGCACCTGAAGACAGGACAGGAAGCAATGGATGGAGACTAATCAAAGAGAAATGCAACCTGGAATTAAGGAGAAACTTCTTGACAGTGAGGACAATTAACCAGTGGAACAGCTTGCCTTCAGAGGTCGTGGGTGCTTCATCACTGGAGGTTTTTAAGAAGAGACTGGACAGCCACTTGTCTGAAATAGTATAGGCAGTGGTGGGATTCTGCAAGTTCTAGGCAGTTCGGCTAAACCGTTTGTTAAATTGCTGGCTCGCCCCGCCCCTGGCCCCGCCCCTCCACTCCACTATTTATTGCCAATAAATAGTGGTGGGCGAGGGGTGGGTGAGCCAGCAATGGTGCCGTATGCCCCATTGCGAAGCTCAGTAAGAGCAACAAGAGCCGACTGCAGGCGCAGCCGGGCGGGTGCACAGGCAGTGGGGCACAGGCTTAAGGTGCTGCCTCCAAGCCGAGGGGTGACCTGATGGTGTGGTAGTTTCGCTGCCGCCACTGTTGTGGCCCCGTCCTCTGAGCCTATCCCATTGGAGGAAGGAAGCTCTGAGCATGAGGAAGAGGAGCCAGACAGATCTCCCAGCCCCCCCCCCCCTCTGGCACCGTCTCAGGTGCCAGCTGAAAGAGAGCAAAGTAGTGGGGAAACAGGTGTCTCAGGTGAGAGTGAGGGAGAGACGTCATTCCTGGACGCACGTCAACGAAGGCGAGATAAGCGCTTGCAGCAGCTGAGGAGACGTGCGAGGGAATAGACCTGAGTCACTGGACTTGAGTCACAGGACCAATGAGTCACTGGACCACACCCCAGAGACTATATAAGAGAGGGTGGTGGTCAATGATCCCTGTGACGAACAATAACTCAATCTGGTAGTCATTGGAGCTAAAAGAACGGATTTTGGCAAAGCTACGTATGTGATTTTCTTTCTGTGAACAATTAAAGCACTTGGCAGATGGTGTGCATATCGCTGCCAAGTTGGAGATAAGAACTGTGGTGTGTGCCAAGTGCTTCTTTAACCCTCGACTGGCTGTGTTTTTGTGGGTGTATGTAGAGGGGGACAGATCAGCCACTGCCCAAACAAAAATGGAGAAAGATATAGAGAGAAAGAGAAATGAAGGAGAGAAATGGGGGGAGAAAGAGAAATGAAGGAGAGAAGGGGGAAAGAGATGAAGGGGAGAAAGGGGGAGGGAGAAAGAGATGGAGAGAAAGAGAAATGAAGGAGAGAAATGGGGGAGAAAGAGAAATGAAGGAGAGAAGGGGAGGGAGAAAGAGATGGAGAGAAAGAGAAAGAGAAATGAAGGAGAGAAAGGGGGAGAAAGAAATGAAGGAGAGAAAGGGGGGAGAAAGAGAGATGAAGGGGAGAAAGAAAGATGAGAGAGATGAGACACCCAGAGATACCTGTTTAAAAGAAAATACTGGGAGCCACAAAACCTAGGTGGGACTAAGTGATAAGGAGTTGGCAATGCCCACCCAGGTTTAAGGTTGTGCTTAAGGGTTTACATGTGTTTAAGGCTGAGTATTTAAGGTTGCAGACCCCTGACCTACCCCATCTGATCGCTTCACCCTGCAGTCAGCCCTGTAGGCCTGCGCCCATCTCCCACCTGGGCAGCAGTGGCCTACCTACCCCGGTTGTATCACCTTGCCCTGCAGCCGGCCTGCCTTGGACTGCCTCCGACTGCTCCAGCAGGTCATTTTTATTTAATTAATTTAATTAAGAATACTGCAATGGGCATAAATGATGACCGGTCAAAAGTGTGAGGACCTGTCAGAAATCACTTTTTTCAGCCCTCTGGGTAGTCCCTATGTGCATATGGACTACTCAGAGGGCTGAAAAAGTTATTTTTGACTGGGCCTCACACTTTTGACCAGTCCTTGAATTTACGACTGTCCTCACATTTTATGTTTTGCACCCTATCTTGTCACCATGGTGAAGAGAAGTAGTGGTGAAATGACTGACATGGTTGTTAAGAATGTCGCAATGGGCATAAATGTGAGGATGGTCATAAATGCGAGGACAGGTCAAAAGTGTGAGGACCAGCCATGCCCACCCGGTCACATGATCAGCTAGCCACACCCACCCGGTCACATGATCAGCTGGCCATGCCCACCCGGTCACATGATCAGCTAGCCATGCCCACCCGGTCACATGACCACCAAGCCACACCCCAACTAAGCCATGCCCGCAGAACCAGTTGTTAAAAAAATTGAATCCCACCAGAGTATAGGGCCTTGATGGCGAACCTATGGCACGTGTGCCCAAAGTGGCATGCGAAGCCATGTCACCTGGCATGCATGGCCTTGCCTGTTTGTCTTCTGGGTTTCTGGTGCACATACATGCGTGATGATCAGCTGTCCTTCACGCGCGTGGCAGTGCCGAAAATCGGTGCTGATTGTTGGATGCACATACGTGCTAGAACCCGGAAGTTCGGCTTTTCCGGAGCGTGGCCCCGACAAGTGTGCGGGTGCACACGTGACATTTCCATGTGACCTTTTCATCACTGCTCTATACTCTTTATGTGCATGACTGCATTCCCACTCACGCTAGTAATACTATTACTAAATTTGCAGAAGATACAACAGTGGTGAGACTCATCTCTGGGAGGGATGAGTCTGCCTATTGAGATGAGGTGGACCAGTTGCTTTCGTGGTGTGGAGACAATAATTTGGTCCTTAACGCCAATAAGACCAAGGAACTTATAGTGGACTATAGAAGGAACAGATCAGACATCCAGCCCTTGCTTATTAATGGAAACCAAGTGGAGCAAGTGGCCAGTTTTAAGTTTCTGGGTGTTAGCATAAAAGAGGACCTGACCTGGGGCACTCACATTGCAGCACTGGTCAAAAGGGCCCAGCAGAGATTATACTACCTGAGACTTCTCAGGAAACAACAACTGAATGAAAAACTGCTGGTGACCATCTACTGCTGCACCATAGAGAGTATTTTAACTTACTGCACCTGTGTATGGTTTGCCAGTTGCACAGTGGCAGATAGGACAGCACTCCAGAGGGTTAACGTCATTGCCCAGAGGATAATTGGTTGCCCTCTCCCATCTTTGGAAGAGCTTTATAGCTCCCGCTGCCTTAAGAAAGTTCAAAACATTCTTAAAGATCCATCTCATCCTGGGCACCCTTTTTTTTGAACTATTACCTTCTGCCAGATGGTACAGGATAATAAAAACAAGGACAAATAGGCTGAAAAACAGCTTCTATCCCAGGGCAGTAACCATATTGAATTGTACTGTATAGTGCAATATTAATGCAATATCAGGGGTTTTCAATTCAATTGTATAGAATGTGAAGGATGTGTGTTTCTGTTTTATTTTTATAGTTATAATGTACACTGAAGATGGCATTTAATTTTGTTGTACGAGGTGCAATGACAATAAAATAAACTATATCTATCTATCTATCTATCTATCTATCTATCTATCTATCTATCTATAATTACTAGTTCACTGCTCATTCAGTCTTATCAAAGAAATAAGAAAATTCACTTTAGAGTCACAAATGTATTTTAGATTCATATCTCAAGGAAGTAATGGGCAAAAGAAAACATTTGATCAGATTTGGATTTTAAGTTTTAGTAGATGGAATTTCCCTGTTCAGATGCAGGTTACTTTTGAACATAGATGAAGGTAGGCTGTTCTGCAAGCCTCCCAAACAAGGCTACTAGCTGGCGGCCACTGTTACAGATAGCTTGGTTCCAGACAGTAATGGCGAACCTTTTAGAGACCGAGTGCCCAAACTGCAACCCAAAACCCACTTATTTATTGCAAAATGCCAACATGGCAATTTAACCTGAATAATGAAGTTTTACTACCTAAAATAATGATAAACAAGGCAGAGTTCGGCTAATTGTTCTAAGAAAAATGTGATAAATGCACTTTTATGCCCCTTCATTTTTTTCTGCTTTTGAAATATTACGTTTAGCAACAATACAAAAGAAAAACTTTTGTAATATCATTTGTCTCTTTCCCTCCCTCCCTCTTCCCCCCTTTTGCTCCCCCCTCTCTTTCCCTCTTTCTCTCTCTCTTTCCCTCCCTCCCTCTCTTTCTCCCCCCCCCCTCTCAAACCCCAACAAAGCCAGTGAACTCTTCTTAGAAGGATCTACTCAGGCAATTGGACGACAAACTGAACTTTTGAGAGTGACTGCAAACTTAGGAGAAGGGAAGCAAGCTGAGTCTCTCTCTCACACACACACACTCACACAGTCTCTCTCACTCTCTCACTCAATCTCTCTCTCACACACACACACCACCCCCGTGATGGCTGTGCCATCCTCGTCCCTGCACTGGGTCAGCCAAGTCCTTCTGGCGAGGGAAGGTCTCAGCATCTGCAGGGTTCCCACCACTGCCCTCCCCTCCCCAGGCCAGGTCTTTTCCAGGCACCCTGCCAAAGTCCCTGGGCAGCCCATCTCCTTTTACCTGCTGCTGCTGCTGGTTTAGGGAGCGGGGGGAGGGTAAGAGGAGGCAGCAAAGCCCAGCTAGCCTTAGAAGGGAGATCAGGCAGGCTCCTGAAAGGAGATGGGGGGGGGGAGCGGTCCTCTTGGGAATGCGGCAGGGAAGCGTGGTAAGTGTGAAGGATTGCCACGGCACAGTTATTGTTAGACAGTTGTTTATTTTGTAAGCTAGGGATCGGCCTCTGATCGGGTTGAACTGTCTCTGGTGGTTGTAGAGGTGAGTACACAAGACGGCCCTGGAGTTGGTCCAAGTGCCGTTGCCACAATGTACCGTCCTCTAGCTCAACTTTGTATGAGCGAGGGCCAGATATTTCTACTACTGTGGCTGGAATCCATAGGACACCTCCGGCATGATTCCGGGTGTATATTCGGGCCCCAATATTAAACGACCAGATTTTTCCTGTTGAGTTGGGAGGCATTTGGGTGCAAATGGTCTAATTGTGAACAGATTCTCCTTCCCATGAGGAGTTCCAAAGGGCTCCTGTTGGTTGTTGTGCTTGGGGTTATATGTTGCACTAGGAGAAATTTATCGATTCAGGTTTGCCAATTCCCTGGGCCCATTCTGGGCAGAGCCTCTTTAGTGGATCTTACCATCCGTTCAGCCTGCCCATTACTGGCTAGATGAAAGGGGGCCACAAGGGCATGCCTGATGCCGAGCTCTGCCAGGAGTAGTTCAAATTGATTGGCCCTAAACTGAGGCCCATTGTGTTTCGATAAGGAAAAAAAAAACTTTTTAAACTTGAAGACCCCTAGTGAGAAAATGGCGGCTAATAAGCATGGAGGGAAGAAAAGAGGACATTGAAGTGTATCTTTAAAGAGACAAAAAAAAAAACAACCCCAAATAGAAAATTGACCTTTGAACAAAACGATCTGGAAAATAATGTGGAAAATCTTAAATATGAAAGAAATTACCCCAAGACTGATTAAAGAATCAGAAAGAAATAATTAGATCCTTTTTCTCTCCTCTTTCTCATGAACTTTAAGAAAAACAAAAAGATAATGGATAATAAGACTTGCAATAGAAGTGCTGTATAAACAAAAGGAAAAAGGAAAAAAGAAATGAAAAGAGATGTTTAAATTTGGACTGGACTACAAAATTGACTTGGTATTCTTAAAGCTAAAGAGAAAAAAAGAAACTGGTTAAGATTGTTAATATAGTGAAACAAAATGGATACTTGTTAGATAACCGGAAATTGTGGATTGCAGAGAGACAGCACCAGGAGCAAAAAGGAACACTGTAACTTGGTTTGTGTTTTGGAAAATTGTGAACTTTGTTTGCAAGCAGCTTGACTTTGGGGTGGGGGGGTGGGGGGGTAAAAGGAATACTACTGAACTTTTAAAATTGGAACAATATCAACTTAAAAAGAATAAAATGGCACAGGAAATTAGAGAAATGATTAAAGCAATGTATTTGTCATGGAAAATGGAAATAAGAGAAATAACTTCAATGATATATGGGGAATCAAAATCTGAGGACATAAAAAATGAGAAAGAACATATGCAAGCTGACAAGGAAACAAAGAGGGAGAAGTGAGACACAGAGGCTGAAGATAAAGAAGATAAAGAAAATGAGACCAAATGTGAAAATGTATTTGAATATGTGGATAGTAATAATAAAAAAGAGGTTTTTAAAGTTTATATTGGAATTAACAATGAAAGAAATAGGGAGAATAGAAAGAGACAAACATGGAAAGAAGAGTGGAACAGAAAGGATATAAAGAATTTAAATGATTACACTGGGATTTACAGCGAAAAAATAAAAAAGAGAGAAAGAGGGTGGAAAACAATAGGAAATATAGGGCAATTACTCAACTGTGTGTTTATACTATTTCATATATATTTGAATATTAGGACTAAGGGTAAAATAGGGATACATAAATTTCATAAGTTCAAATACTGGTTGAAGGTGGGAATATTCTTTAGTTTAAATCAATGAATTCTGATAATTGACTAATTAGAGATCTGTTAAGGGACAGACAATAACAGTTAACAATTTGAACTATTGTTTCTCTAAAATAATACTGTGCAGTGGAATGGGGGGAAAGTTTAGAGACAAATATATTTGATATTTTTTCATAGTGGAAAAAAGGGAATAATATTTGGTAGAGGCAATCAAATATTGGTGAATGATAATTTGGAAAAATATTGAAAGGATCATAAGAGAACAGAAAAAGGTGTTAAAAGAGATGACAAGCCTCTCATCTACGGTGACAAAAACAGGAAAGAAAACACCCTCAAACCCCACGATTACAATGTCATCACCAGCTTTGCAGAAATCAACTGAAGGCTTATCCAAAACTGAAAAATCAGCAATGATACCTACAATGCAAGCAATGCAATCAACATTGACAGCTATACAAGACACGATGATTATGATGCAGGAGAAAATGTCAAATAATCATATAGAGTTGAAGAAAGACATTGGAGCAATAGATCAAAAAATGAATGATATACAGGAGTCAATACAAAGGAATACACAGAAGATAAAAAAGATGGAAGATAAAATGGAGCAACAGGAAAAAAATTTGGATATGGTTGATCAAAGGTTGATGGCACAGAATAGGGAATTGGAAGACTCAATTACCCAACTGGAAATGGATCGAGCCTCCTTTTACTTGCGTGTCCAAAATATCATCGAAGAGAAAGAAGAGGATCTGGGCCAAGTGATGGCAGAAATAATTGCCGAAGTGCTGCAGCAAGATAAACTTGAAATTATCAAAGAATTAGATGAGGTGTACAGGGTCCAGACCAATTACGCAAGGAGAAATAAACTGCCAAGGGAGGTGCATATCCGATTTGCCAGAAAAAAGGTGAGGGATATTTTTTATAGTATGACAAGAGAGGAACAGGTGACGTATAAGGGGAAAGAGATAATAGTATTAAAACAGATCCCAAGGAGGGTAAGGGAAGTTAGGAGAGAGTACAGATTTTTGGCTACCCAACTGAACAAGAGGAACATTCTTTTTAGGTGGATTTTGCCGGAAGGCATGATCATTACGTGGCAAGGAAACAAAATTAGGATAGACAGTTTGGTAGCTGCTCAAGAGTTTCTAGATCAACTAAGAGCAAGTGAGGAAGATCAAAGTAGTAAGGAGGAATTGGAAGCGATAACACCAGAAGAAGAAGTTACTCAGCAGAAAAAAAAGAAAGAAAGGACACCGGAGAAGAAGAGGGGGGAAGATAAGAATAGTAAAGAAACAACAAAAAACCAATGACCACAAAGAGCTACACAAGCCAATAAGTAAAAGAATAACATAAAGGACAAAGAAATGGAAGATTGGAGATTGATTTTGATTAATGTAAATGGCTTGAACGATAATAAAAAAAAATTTCTTTACAAAATTAGTTTTTTTTTTTAATTTGATTTATATGCCGCCCTTCTCCGGAGACTCAGGGCGGCTTACAATGTGTTAAGCAATAGCCTTCATACTTTTGTATATTTATACAAAGTCAGCTTATTGCCCCCACAAACTGGGTCCTCAATTTACCCACCTTAGAAAGGATGGAAGGCTGAGTCGACCTTGAGCCTGGCTAGGATTGAACTCAGAGAAATTACAGGCAGCTGGTGTTAATTGCTGCCTTTAGTAGGAGGCATTAGCCCTCTACGCTACACAGGCTCTTAAATTAATTAAATTAAATGCGGACATAGTGTGCCTCCAAGAGGTACACATTAAAAAGGAAAACCAAAAATATCTAGAAAATAAGAAATTAGGAAATCTTTTCACTTCTTTAGCTGAAAAAAAGAAACGAGGGGTAGCATTGTACATAAAGAAAGATATAAAAGCAGAATTAAAATATGTAGATTCAAAGGGTAGGATTCTAATGGTAGAAGTAATGAGAGGTAATTGTCCAATTCTATTAATAGTAATCTATGCACCGAATGGAAAATTGGGAGATTTTTATAAAAAATTAGGGGAAAGATTAAGCACAATGAATAATAATAATATCTGTATAATTGGGGATTTTAATGGGGTAATAAACCCAGATAAAGATTACAAAGGGCCCAAGGGTAAAAAGAAAAAAAGGAAAACTATACCTAGATCATTTTTTGATTTGACAGAAGAGCTTAATTTAGTAGATATTTGGCGCACTCTGCACCCACATAAGAAGCAATATACATATTTTTCGAACCCCAAAAAGTCATGGTCCAGAATCGATATGATGTGGGCAAGCAGAAATATAGGGCTGGACATTATGTCAATAGAAATTACACCAAATGTATGGGCGGATCACAGCCCACTAGAAGTGAAATGGAAAAGCACCTACAAGAGGGAAAATACAAGATGGAGATTGAACAGTCAATTCTTAAAGGACAAGCAAAACATAGAGAAAGTTAAACAAGAACTAAAATTCTTTTTCGAAGAAAATGAAAAAGAACCAACCTCCCGAGCAATTATTTGGGAAACAATGAAAGCTTACCTGAGAGGCCTGGCGATAGCATATGGCTCATATAGGAATAAAGAAAGAAGAGAGAGGCAGAAGGCTTTGATAGATGAATTAGGGAATGCTGAGAAGGAATTGCAACAAAATCCAGACAATAAGCAAGCCAAAGAAAATTGGATGGTGGTACGACATAAATTAAATATGATTGATCAGGAGGAGCTGGCGTACAAAATGAAAAGAACTAAACAATATTATTTTGAAAACGCAAATAAGCCAGGCAGATGGCTATTTTATAGATTAAAAAAAGAAAAAGAGAAAGGGATTATATATCAACTGGAAGATCTGGAGGGTCGGATTATTAATAAGGAAAAAGACAAATTAAAGCTTGCTCAGGAATATTATGCTTCTCTGTATACAGAAGAACAAGTCCCTACAGAGAAGGTGATCCAGTACTTGGCAAAAGAAAACCTCCCAAAGATAGGGGAAGAAGAGAAAGAAATGCTAAATAAAGAAATAACTATGACAGAGTTGAGAATTGCAATATCTAAGATCAAAAAGAATAAGTCCCCAGGACCGGATGGATTCCCAGGAGAATTGTATAAAAATGTAGATTTGGAAGAAATCCTATTACCAAAACTATTGGAAATTTATAATGAGGCCTTAATAGAATCTAAAATACCAGAATCATGGAGAGAGGCGTATGTTACGCTCCTCCAAAAAGAAGAAGACCCAAAACTAATAAAAAATTATAGACCAATCTCCCTGCTCAATACAGACTATAAAATTTACATGAGTATCATAGCAGAAAGACTAAAGATAATTTTGAACAATCTAATACATAGCGATCAAAATGGATTTCTCCCTAGGAGGCATATCAGAAATAACACAAGGACGATAATAGATGTATTGGAGTATTATGAGGAACACCCGAATAAAGAAATGGCACTGGTCTTTGTTGACGCCCAAAAGGCGTTCGACAATTTGAATTGGCAGTTTATGAAACAACAAATTACTCAAATGGAATTCGGATTAAATTTTACTAACACTATATCTACAATATACAAGAAACAATGTGCCAACATCTTAATGAATGGAGGATTAACAGAAACATTTCAAATTAGAAAAGGGGTTAGACAAGGGTGCCCTCTGTCCCCCCTTCTATTCATCCTAGCTTTAGAAGTTCTTTTGAGGAAGATTAGGAATAACAATGAAATTAAGGGACTGAGTGTTAGAAAAGAGTCATATAAAGCCCAGGCATTTGCTGATGATGTGGCGTTAATCATGGAAGAACCATTAGAATCAGGCATTAAAATTTTGGAAGAATTAGGCAATTATGGAGAGGTAGCAGGTTTTAAATTAAACAAATCCAAAACTAAATTAGTAACCAAAAATATGACAGAGGCACGAAAGAAAATGTTGGAAGAATTAATGGAGATTCAAATTGTTAAGAAGGTAAAATATCTAGGGGTATGGATTTCAGCGAAGTGGTCAGCCCTCAAGGAGGATAACTATGTACCATTAATCAGGAATATAAAACAGGATCTGGAAAAATGGGGAAGACTGCAAATATCATTTTTAGGTAGAATTGCAGCAACAAAAATGAGTATACTACCCAAACTATTATATTTATTCTAAACAGTCCCTGTCAAATTGGATAAAAAATTCTTTTTGGAGCTTAATGCAATAATTAGGAAATTCATTTGGGAGGGAAAGAAACCAAGGATAGCAATTAGAAATTTACAGGATAAGAAGGAGAGAGGGGGTTTTGGACTACCCAAATGGGAGACATACCAAAAAGCTGCAAACTTAGTATGGCTGAAAGATTGGGCTACTCTGCAAAATAAAAGACTCCTAACTTTGGAAGGACATGACCTCCAGAAGGGCTGGCATGCATACCTCTGGGAACCTGGAAAAAAAACCAAAACATACTTCCATAGACATAAAATAAGGGAGACCCTAATACAAACATGGGGAGAGATAAGACAGAGGCAATACATAAAAATTCCGAGATGGCTCTCCACCATGGAGGCATTAATATACCCAAATGTACTGGAAATAGGAAAGATGTTTAGATATAATGAGATATTGGATGGGGGAGGGAACCTTAAAACTAGGGAAGAATTGAAGGAGCAAGGTATTGTTATAGACTGGTGGCCATATACCCAAATTACATCACGATATAAAAAGGACAAGGAGGAATTCGGTATAGAGACAGGTATTAATGGATTTGATAAGATTTGGATGGGTTCAGATGAGAAAATATTAGCCAAATTATACAATTATTTATTGGAATATGACACTGTAGAGGAGGTGGTTAAGGAGCCGATGTTGGCCTGGGCTAAAAATATTGGTCAAAATATAAATTTGGACAAATGGGATACAATCTGGAATAAAAACCTCAAAATGCCCAGGGCGGTGACTTACAAGGAGAACCACTATAAGATGTTTTATAGGTGGCACATGGCCCCTGCAAGGATAGGAAAGATATATCCCAACTCGAGAGCAAACTGTTGGAAATGCGATCATCAACAGGGCACCTTCTATCACTGTTGGTGGACCTGCAACCAGGCACAAAAATATTGGAAGATGATATCAAAGTGGATTTCGGAAATTATAAGAGAGGATTTTGATTTCGACCCCAAAGCAATTCTCCTGGGAATCTTGAAAACAGAATATGTAAAAGAGAAAAAGTATCTGATTATACACATAGTGACAGCCGCAAGGATTTCTTTTGCCCAGTATTGGAAGGAAAAACAGCTACCTTCAGAAGAATTTGTTATAAAGAAAATATTGGAGTGCGCAGAAATGAATAAATTGTCCCTAGAAATCAATGACAGAACAGATTCGGAGTATTATGGCGTGTGGGACATGTGGTATGAGTGGATGGAGAGAAGAAATAAAAAATGAGATAGTATATAGAGGTTAATTACTAGCCAATTAATGAAGATATTTATTACTGTGTATTACTATATGCAATGATTATTAAGATAAAATCTACTTATAAGAAGTAATAGTATATGTATATGTATGGCAAGATAAAAGTTTGTGTATCTGTATATGCATCATGGAACCGAAAATGTTTTTTTATTGTATTGTCGATTTGTATAAATAAAAATTATTAAAAATCAAAAAAAAAAGGAAATATAGGGCAGAAGAGAAGAATCCAGAACTTTGATATACAGAATGACAATACTGGGTTAAACAGCAGGCTAAACAGTGGTGAAATTAAAAAAAAGAGAAAAGAGAGAGGGAACAATGGGAAACATAGGGCAAAATAGGAGAGATCAGGATTTTAAAGTGCAGGAAAGAAGGGGAAAGAAAAAGGAAAAAATAAAATTGAAAAGGAAGAAAAGGAGAAAGAAATGAAAGAGGAATTTGAGGTATACATTTAGAACTGAAATGTGAATTGTAGCAAGAAATAATGGTAAAGTATATGATGGTGAAAATGAATTGTACAATAATTGGAATATTATCATTTATACTTTTGAAATCTAGATAATGATGAGTTTTGGTTTTTTTCCCTTTTTTGAGAAATATGAATAAGTTTTAAATGTAATAATTGAAATACTGTTAATGGTTTATGGTGGGTATAAAAATGAGTAAGTGAGGATTTGAAACAATACATAGGGGAAGCAAGTAGAGGATAACAGTCAGAATATTTTTAAATTTAATTAAGGAAATTGTAATAGATGAAATATTTTTAATGGTATATTGTGTTGAAAGTAGAAATAATTAAGATGTGGTTTGGAGGAACATATGGGGAAATTATTTGATGTATGAAAGTGGAACTAATTGGAATAGCCATGTTTATATTCTTTTTTTCTTTTTCTTTAAGTGTTTCAATATATAAATGGACAAGATACTTATATAAGTAACTGATTATATTAAAATGTTGGACTGTATTACTTAAGAAAATGTAAGTTATAAAACAAGTGGGCTCACTATTCTTATAAGAATTGAACAATTGTAACATCATAAAATTAATTATTCTGATGATGAATATAAAAGCAGATGACAATAAGAAGGGTTTTAAAATAGAATAGAAGGGAAAATTGGAATCTGGTTAAAATTAGAGATGAAAATGGGTAAAATTGGTAAAAAAATAGATGAAAATGAACACTATGGCAAAAAGGAGGTTTAGAAATGGTAATTTTAGTTGTAAAGATTAAAAATTGTTTAAATTTGTTAACCAGCCAAATACTCTGATCAGCAAAAATACATTGTATGTTTGTGTGTGTGTATGTGTAAAAAATAAAAACTTTTTACAAAAAATAAATAAATTGAGGCCTGTTGTCCAAGACCAATACATCGGGAAGGCCGTGCATGGCGAACAGTCTCCGGAGCACACAGATGACTGCTTCGGCTGTGGTGGTAGACATTAAGAATATTTCCAGCCACTTTGAAAATGCATCGACCACTATTAGGAACTTTTGGCCCTTAACTGGTCCCGCAAAATCAATATGCACCCAGGACCACGGCGCATTAGGGTTCTCCCATTCCTTAGCCGGGGTAGAGGGGGGTGCCGGTCTGGATTCCTGACATGGCGAGCAGGTGGTGACCCAATCCACCATTTCACGGTCCATATTGGGCCACCAGACGTAGCTCCAGGCCAGGGCTTTCATCCTGACTATCCCAGGATGTCCCACATGTAAGACTTCTAGCACAGCACATCTAAATCTGGGGGGTATGACAACCCTCTCCCCCCACAACAGACATCCCTTTAACACAGACAGTTCATTACGACGCACATAATATGGTTGAACATTACCCACAAATGGGCCACCCGGCCACCCGCCAGACATAATTCATTATTTGCATTAAGTCTTTATCCTTAGCCAAGTATCAAGCAATTTCGGCTGCAGTAATCGCCCCGGTGGCAATGTCCTCCATGAGGAGAACCGGGCATACGGAGGCAGGGTCTTTGACCAGGGTAGGCAGTGGGCAGCAGCTGAGAGTGTCCGTGTGGCCCAGGGACTTTCTAGGCTAGTAAATCAGCCGGTAGCTGTAACCAGACAGCAAAATAGTCCATCTGGTCATTCTGGGGGACAAAATTGTAGGCGTGGGGCAGTCTCCAGCCAATAAACCCAGGAGGGGTTTATGATCAGTGACAAGTACAAAGTCTCTGCCATACAGGTAATCGTGGAACCTCCAGACTCCGGCAACTGCAGCCAGCGCTTCTCTGTCCAGCTGGCTGTACTTACGCTCGGCGGAGGACAAGGTCCTGGAGTAATAGGCAATAGGTGCCTCATGGCCATTGGGCAGTTGGTGGCTAAGGATGGCACCAACCCTGAAAAGGGAGGCATCACAGGTTAGCACCAGTGGCAGAGTCGCACTATAGTGGACTAGCACATTGTCTGAAGACAAAAGATTTTTTCCTGCTTCAAAAGCAGTGGCTTCAGCATGACCCCAGATCCAGGAAGCCTTTTTCCCTAACAGCCTATGCAGAGGTTCTGCCACGGTTGCCTTTTGAGCCAGGAACATGCTATAAAAATTAAGCAACCCCAGGAAGGCCTGCAATTCCTTCTTATTCTTGGGGGTGGGCGCCTCTTTTATTGCCGTTACTTTGCTTTTAGTGGGGTGTATCCCAGATCCATCGATCATATATCTCAGGAATTCTACCCTAGGCACAGCAATCTGACATTTTTTGCACTTGACCTTAAGTCCGGCCTCCCTGAATTTGGTGAGAACGGTTCTCAAACGGTCGAATAGAATTGTTTTGTTGGCAGCGGACAGCAGGACGTCATCAAAGTAGGGTACTATCCCAGGAATACCCTGTAACAGATGTTCCATGATGCTTTGAAACAGACCTGGTGCCACGCTCACATCGAATTGTAGCCTGTGACATTTGAATGCACCTCTGTGCGTGACAATTGTTTGAGTTTCAGCTGTGCTGTTGTCGACTGGCAACTGCTGGTAAGCCTGTGCCAGGTTGAGCTTAGCTAATGTTTTTCCTATCCCTAATGAATGAAGCAAATGTTGAACGATGGGAACCGGATAGGTGCTCTGCTGCAAGGCCTTGTTGATGGTACATTTGTAGTCCGCGCAGACATGGACTGAGATGTCAGCCTTGATAGGCGTGACTATAGGCGTTTCCCACTGGGCATGATTGACAGGCTCGAGGATTCCCTGGCCAATTAGTTTATCTAATTCTTTGTCAATTTTTGGTTTGACCGCAAGGGGAACCCTTTGCTATTTAAGCCTAATTGGGGCAACTATGGGGTCTAGGCTGAAAGAAATAGGTGTTCCTTTATACTAGCCCATGCCGTTGCTGAACACATCTTCAAATTCTCAGATGAGGTTGTCTGCGTCATGGTGGTGGACGGCACTGATTCCAGACACCCCTAGACCCAGGGCCTCGAACCAGTCCAAGCCGAGCAGGCTTGATAGCACTCCGCTGATGACAGTTAGTTTTAGGGGTCTGGAGAACTCCCTAAATCTGACCCGGAAGGTTCTGCTCCCCATGACAGGGATGCGGTTTCCCTGGTAATCTTTTAGTTGTATTCTCTGGGGACTTGGGTCTCTCTTTTTGAGGCCAGACACAGCCTTCCAGATTGTCTGCCAGGACACGATTGTCAAAGATGAGCCTGTATCGATTTCCATGTCGAAATGCAAGTCTTCTATCTGCACGGCAACATGTATTTTCTTTGGCTTCGAAGCACCTGTTTGTCTGATATTGGTTTGATACGTGTCCTTTTCCTCTGTTGGCTGGTCCTCCCTGCGTCTGGACTTTCAGGATGCCGGCTTCCATTGGTCTGCTGGTGTGGTGATGTTGGGCTGCTGTCATGTGCGGAATATGGGGGGCTGGCTAGCACGGCATCTCTGGCACACTGTTTTTTTATATCTGCATGCTGCTCTGGCATGCTTGCCCCCACATCCTGCATACAGTGGCTGTCTTTCTTCTGCGTCTGGATATCTTTTTTTTTTCTCTTTCTCATTGTAGCCGGCAAATGTCATTTTCCTCTTCCGATGACTCAATTAACTTGGTGCTCTCCTGGTGGACTGCGGAGGACTGGCACTTCCTGCCTTTTGTAGTGCTGCCACAGATTTGTGCGAGGATTCTGTTGCTCTGGCCTCATCAAGCGCTATCTGGAGAGTGAGGTTAGGCTTTGCTAACAGCTGCCTTTGTAAGCTAATGTCCCTCACTCCACTGATGAGCTGCTCTAGCAACACGTCCTTCAGCTCTCTAAACTCACAGTAGGCTGCGGCCTTCCTCAGTGCCTCCACATAATGATTGACGGATTTGCCTTCCTCATACACTCTGCTATGGAATTTGCACCAACGAACAAACTTTGATTGTACTGGAGCGTAGTGCATTCTGTAGATTGGCCCAGGGCACCGTCTGCACAGTGGCTGGTGCGACGAGTGCCTTAGCTGTTTCGAATACTTCATTCCCCCAATAGCTAAGAAACAACGCTCTTTTCCAGTTGTCCGATAGTCCCAAGAGGTCATTTGCTTCTATAAAACACTTGAATCTGGTCATGTATGAGTCCCAATTGTCTGTGGCTGGGTTGAATGGAGTTGGTGGCGCATGAGCAGTTATCGTGATGGCCGATGCAGTTCAGTCGCTGCAGTTGTAGCCTGGTCGACGCTTGCTGGTGCTTCCCTCTTTTGTTGGGACTGTGATCTAGTTCAGCTTTTTTGTGCACTGCTCCTCCAATCCCACCTTCATCGCCAGTGTTAGATCGGGAGATGGAAGAGACAGGACTCCATGCTAACAGTAACAATAGCTCTTTATTAGTAGATCAGTACAACCCAGCAGCTGGTTCATTGGACTGCTTGCCCTTTTATAGGGAGCTGTCAGACAGGTCGGCCAATGGGGTTTGAGTATTTTCCTGCTGGATTGGCAGACCTGAGTGAAGCCTATGCTCACTCCTATTCAATATGTAACAGTCAGGACCGGCAGCCTTTCTAGGGTCCACAGCCCTCAGAATGCTCCTCACCTCCTGTTCCTCCACGATGAGGTGGGGGCTACAATGGGCTGGTGGCTGTATTTTAGCTGTCTCTGATGTCTCCACTTCAAAGCAAGCAAAGAAATGATTCAGCTCCTCTGCCAATGAAGCATCCCCCTCAGCAGGGATGACATTGGTCCATTGATGGTTGGTAATTTGTTGAATCCCTTGTCACACCTGCCTCATGTTATTACTATAAAAATTATCCTCAAATGATCTTCATAGCGTCACAGTGGTGGGGGCTGGGGATAAGGCTGAAGAGATCGTGATTGCCTTCTTCTTCAAGGTAGTAGTCGTGGTAGCCATTTTGGATATTTTGGATATTCCTAAAAAGTCTTTCCAGGCAATAAAAGAACACCAAATGGTTTCACTGCCTGTTATCAAAATTCACTCTTGCTTCGCTATGTCCAAACCACCCTAGGGGTAAATTTATTCACTAATCCCTACTGGCTATCTAATTCCCACTAGTTATCTAAAAGGAAATAGGAAAGGAAAAGGGGGAAAAAAGGAAAAAAAGGTCCAACTGTAATGAATCTAGGTGCAGTTAGCAATTTTGGTCACTAGATGGCAGCAAACACAAACTTCTCCAGTTCTCCAGAACTTCTTGCAGTAGAAGCAAATTCAAAACTGACAGCTCATGCAAATGGCATTCTTCGAAACAGAAAATGTTAATCCTGAGTCAAAGACAGAAAAATCAAAGGAAGCACAGCACTCTTTCATTCAAGGTCTGTGGAGAATCGCATTCCCAAACATTAAGTCAAAATTCAAAATTCGCCAGTCATAAGAACAGGATGAAATCAGATCACAATAATCAGTTATAATCCAAGGTTAATAATCTTCTCAAACTGCCGACCAACTTCACTGCCACCTCACTCAGTTTAGGCTCTGGGAGTAGGAAAGATTTTTAAACTCCACTACCTTGGGGCTTCCAATCGAATCACAGTCTCAAATTACCGAATCGGTCTTTTAGTTTGGCTGGGATGAATAGACTTCCTCAAGCAGTATAGCCACAGCTTCGGGACGCCATAGCAGGCATCGTCTCACTGTGCCGACATCGGGGAGGTACTTCAGTCTCTTCGTGCAGCCTGAACTTTCCGCACGGAGCTGGCAAGCTCCCCTCTTTCCCACCAGGCTTTCCTGCTCAGTGGTGGCTTAAAAGAAGCTTCAATGAAGCCGCCAGGTACAGCGAATGGAGAATTGGCTTGGGAGAAGAGTCCCTTGCCTCCTCTGGCTGCTGTGACATCACAGGAAGTCCCCTGATGTCACAGGAAGTTTACCTGGCAAGAGCAGAGGTTATGACTGGAAACCGTACAGGAAGCACAGGACTTCGCAGAGGCCTATATTAATTTTAATGACCAAGAGAGTGAAGGTAGTAACCTAGGTAAGAGCCAAGAAGAGGTAACCCAGGAAACAACAGGCACAGAGCATATTGGACATGACAAAGGCACAGCCCAATCTGGAGAAGAAAGAGGAACAAACTTCCAAATCGAGACCAGACCTCAGAAACTCAAGAATGCAGGTAAGTAGAGGTATGTATGAGGTGCTCCACCTGTTCTCCGTTAACATCAATGGCCTGAATGCTCCCACTAAGAGGAAAAAGGTCTGGACTAAACTTCAAAAAGATAACTATGATACAGTCAGGTCCAGAAATATTGGGACATTGACACAATTCTAACATCTTCGGCTCTATACACCACCACAATGGAGTTGGAATAAAACAAACACAATGTGCTTTAACTGCAGACTGTCAGCTTTAATTTGAGGGTATGTACATCCAACTCAGGTGAACGATGTAGGACTTACAGCAGTTTGCATATGTGCCTCCCACTTGTTAAGGGACCAAAGGTAATGGGACAATTGGCTTCTCAGCTATTCCATGGCCAGGTGTGTGATATTCCCTCATTACCCCAATTTCAATGTGCAGATAAAAGGCCCAGAATTCATTTCAAGTGTGCTATTTGCATTTGGAATCTGTTGCTGTCAGCTCTCAAGATGAGATCCAAAGAGCTGTCACTATCAGTGAAGCAAGCCATCATTAGGCTGAAGAAACAAAACAAACCCATCAGAGAGATAGCAAGAACATTAGGCGTGGCCAAAACAACTGTTTGGAACATTCTCAAAAAGAAGGAACACACCAGTGACCTCAGCAACACCAAAACACCCAGGAGACCACGGAAAACAACTGTGGTGGATGACCGAAGAATTCTTTCCCTGGTGAAGAAAACACCCTTCACAACAGTTGGCCAGATCAAGAACACTCTCCAGGAGGTAGGTGTATGTGTGTCAAAGTCAACAATCAAGAGAAGACTTCACCAGAGTGAATACAGAGGGTTCACCACAAGATGTAAACCATTGGTGAGCCTCAAAACAGGAAGGCCAGATTCGAGTTTGCTAAACAACATCTAACAAAGCCTTCACAGTTCTGGAACAAGATCCAATGGACAGATGAGACCAAGATCAACTTGTACTAGAGTGATGGGAAGAGAAGAGTATGAAGAAGGAAAGGAACTGGTCATGATCCTAAGCATACCACCTCCTCAGTGAAGCATGGTGGTGGTCATGGCATGGGCATGTATGGCTGCCAATGGAACTGGTTCTCTTGTATTTATTGATGATGTGACTGCTGACAAAAGCGGCAGGATGAATTCTGAAGTGTTTCAGGCAATATTATCTGCTCACATTCAGCTAAATGCTGCAGAACTCATTGGACGGCGCTTCACAGTGCAGATGGACAATGACCCAAAGCATACTGCAAAAGCAACCAAAGAGTTTTTGAAGGGACAGAAGTGGAATGTTATGCAATGGCCAAATCAATCACCTGACCTGAATCACATTGAGCATGCATTTCATTTGCTGAAGACAAAACTGAAGGGAAAATGCCCCAAGAACAAGCAGGAACTGAAGACAATTGCAGTAGAGGCCTGGCAGAGCATCACCAGGGATGAAACCCAGCGCCTGGTGATGTCTATGCGTTCCAGACTTCAGGCTGTGATTGACTGCAAAGGATTTGCAACCAAGTATTAAGAAGAGAAAGTTTGATTTATGATTATTATTCTGTCCCATTACCTTTGGTCCCTTAACAAGTGGGAGGCACATATGCAAACTGCTGTAAGTCCTACACCGTTCACCTGAGCTGGATGTACATACCCTCAAATTAAAGCTGACAGTCTGCAGTTAAAGCACATTGTGTTTGTTTCATTCCAACTCCATTGTGGTGGTGTATAGAGCCAAAGATGTTAGAATTGTGTCGATGTCCCAATATTTCTGGACCTGACTGTATGGTCTGGTCAACATCAGATTTGAAAGAAGACATAAATTCGGTTGAAATAGGGACAAATATATGGGCAGACCACCATCCCCTGGTAATAAAATGGAAGGGGTCCACTAGAAGAGTGAGATGGTCTATGAGGGCTGAGCTCATGAAAGACGAGGGATTTATAAATATGATTAAAAAAGAATTAGATCATTTTTTTACCGAAAACAAGAGAGAAGACACTTCCCTTCAAATTATTTGGGATACTATCAAAGCAGTAGTTAGGGGATTGGTAATAAAATATACAGCTACCAAATGGAGAAAAGAGAAGGCCAAAGGGATTGAGTTAATGGCTGAATTGGAGAAAGCTGAAGGAGAACTGCGTTCAGATCAGCATAATAATTTGATTAAGGAGAAAATTGACTTGATTAGGCATGAGTTATCTATCCTAGATCAAAATGACTTGGCGAATAAAATTCAGAAATGTCGGCAAAACCAATTTGAGCATGCTAACAAACCAGGCCAGTGGTTGTCATACAGATTAAGAAAAGAGGCAGAATCTAGAAAGATTGAATTTTTACAGGATTCTATGGGAAATTTGGTAAGTACTACAGAGCAAAAAACAAAGGTGGCCCAAGACTTTTATACCTCCCTATATAGCCAAGAAATTCATCAGGAAGATAAACTCAAGAGTTATCTCCAGAATCTACAATTGGAGATGATTCCGGATTACTGTAAAGAAATTTTAAATGCAGAAATTACAGCTGGGGAAATAGCAGTAGCTATCAAGAAACAAGCCAATGGCAAGAGTCCAGGACTGGATGGCATTCCTAGTGAATTTTATAAAGGAGACTTCGACTCACTTAGTTTGTACATTAAAGATCTATTTAATGAGGTTTTATTACACTCTAGGATACCCCGGTCCTGGACGGAAGCCTACATTTCCCTAATCCCGAAACCCGATACAGATAAAACTCTGATCCAGAACTATAGGCCAATCTCGCTCCTGAATGTGGATTACAAGATTTTTGCGACAATACCAGTTGAGAGACTCTGGGTGTTTCTGTCCCAATTCATCCACCAAGATCAGAATGGTTTCCTACCTCATAGGCACCTAAGAGATAATGTAAGGGTAGTATTGAACACCTTAGAATACTATGAGACACACCCTGATAAGCCAATGGTAATGATTTTTCTGGATGCCCAAAAGTCTTTTGTCAGAGTCAACTGGAATTTTATAATACAACAATTGGAAGTGATGGGTTTTGGGCCTCAATTTACAAGGGCAGTTCAAGCAAACAGTCGGCAAGGTTACTGTTTAATGGATCACTATCAGATGAGATACAGATCTATAAAGGTACCAGACAAGGATGCCGTCTTTCACCACTGCTTTTTATTTTAACACTCGAACCACTTCTTAAGACGATCAGGCAGGATTCGGAAATTAAAGGCTTAAAAGTTAAAGGGGAAGAATATAAACTCCAAGCGTTTGCCGACGATTTGGTTTTCATATTAGAAGATCCCCTTATTACGGGACCTAAATTACTTACTAAATTAGATGAATACAGGGAGGTACCGGGATTAAAAATCAATAAGGATAAAACCAAAATGTTAACAAAAAAATTGTTAGGTACCCAAACGGAACAGATCCAAAGTATCATGGGGATTAATTGTGTCAAAAAACTTAAATACTTAGGTATTTGGCTTACAAATAGATGTTCATCTATCAAGGAGCTCAATTATTCCAAATTACTAATAGACACAGCGAATGAAGTGGAGAGATGGCGGCATATTCACATCTCACTTTTGGGTAGAATTGCTGCGATAAAAGCCCATGTTTTACCGAAATGGATCTTTTTATTTCAAACGGCTCCTGCAAGATTGAATAAAAACTTTTTTAGGAAATTAGATCAAATTTTAAGCAAATTTATTTGGCAGAGTAAAAAACCCCGTATAAAAAGAAAAATGCTGCAAGAGCATAAAACAAGGGGTGGCTTGGGGCTCCCTATGTGGGAGCTTTACTACCAAGCCTCATCCCTGGTTTGGATAAAAGATTGGGTGATCCTCTCAAGAAAGTGCATTTTGGCAATTGAAGGATATGATTTGCAGCTGGGATGGCATTCCTTCTTGTGGTCTCAGAAAGACAAACAATCCAAACATTTCACTAATCATTATATTAGAGGAATTTTATTAAGGGTTTGGGAAACGGTGAAGAAGCAAGTTTACACACAGATTCCTAAGTGGGTGTCTCCATTAGAGGCAGTGACCCTTCCGACTGTGCACAATATAAAGAGGAACTGGGTTTATGGTGACTTGTTGGATGAAGTCGGGAGTCTTAGATCTAGAACTGATCTCCAAACTAGAGGATTAGACATAGACTGGTGGTCCTATGTGAAAATTCAAACTAGATTCGCTAGGGATAAGCAGGAATATTCTCTTCATTTACAAACATTTGACAAGCTCATCCTAGGTAGCCAAAGGAAATTTATTTCCAACGTTTACAATCTTCTTCTGTCCAATTTTATGGCGGATGAGATTGTGAAGGACACAATGATTGCCTGGGGGAGAAATATTGGAACAACAATTCAGCTTGATGCATGGCAAAACGTATGGAACAAAACTATGAAACTGACCCTTTCTTCCCCATTTAAAGAAATTTTTTACAAAATGATCTATCATTGGTACCTCCCCCCCGCCAGAATCGCTAAGATGTCCCCAGGATCCTCTGACAGATGTTGAAAATGTGGGTCAACTAAGGGTACTTTCTTCCATCAGTGGTGGATCTGTCCATTAGCTAGACGCTATTGGGAGAAAATACAGCAGTGGCTGTTGGAAATAACAGGTGTGAGTTTCCCTCTTCATCCAGACTTCTACTTACTCGGAATAAGACCGGACAACATCGATAAGAAGGATTGGTATATATTTGTCCATGTCTCAACAGCGGCAAGAATGGCATTTGCTCAACTGTGGAAAGACGCAGATACGCCCCCTGACCATCTGATAATAAACAAGATTCTTCGATGTGCTGAGATGGTCAGGCTAACGTATATCTTAAAAGACAAGAAAGATTCAGTATATAATAGAAGTTGGGACAGATGTTTTGTTTGGCTCAAAAAAAGGTTAAACTTAGGAGAAGGGTGATAAGATCGTCTAATTAGACTAACCAGACATTTACTAGGCTTTATAACTCTTTATAACTGATAAAAACACACCAATTGTTTTGTAGCTAATAAAAAAGAACCTGATTGCATTGAAATGTTTAGCTAGGATGATATTAGTTAATATAAATTGGAGAGTGAGTTTAACTCTTGGTTAGTCCTGTTTGTTGTTTGGTTTTAGTCCTGTGTTTAGGTGTTTTTATGTTTCGTTTCCTATATTGCTTTTCAACCATTATTTTGTGTGTTAATTTTATTATAAATATTTAATAAAGACTATTTTTTTTAAAAAAATTATCCTCAATCTTCCTCTTATAATCAGTCTTGGCCTTCCGAATACCATTTTTCAGACTAGCTCTGGCAACACTGTATCTTGCTGCATCACCGGACCTAAAGGCCTTGGCCCTGTCATGCAAGAGGCACTGGACTTCCTTGGTCATCCAGGGCTTCTGATTGAGATAGATCCTAATACGTTTATCCACAGTGATAGTATCTGTGCAGTGTTTGATATAGCACAGAATAGCTGCAGTGTGCTCCTCTAGGTCAGGGTGGTAAAAGATGTCCGAATTTGTATTCTCAAAACAATCTTGAAGTTGTTGGGAAGCATCTTCTGACCAGGATTTCACTGTCTTTATTGTAGGCAGAGCCCACCTCCTAAGAGGGATGTATGCTGGTGCTAAAAGCAATGACATATGGTCTGATTGTCCCAAATGTGGTAATTGTGTAACCTTATAGCCATGTTTAATGTTGGTATATACTTTGTCCAATGTGTTTCCTCCTCTAGTAGCACACTTAACATGCTGATAGAATTTAGGGAGCACTGCTTTTAAATCAGCCTGATTAAAGTCCCCCACCATAATATGCACAGCATCAGGATACTTATTCTGCTGATTACTAACAATGTTGTACAAGAATCCCAAAGCTACACTAGTATTGGCATCAGGTGGGATATAGACTGCAGTAATCAAATCCACACTGAACTCCTGTGGAAGATATATGGGTCTACATTTAAGAGTCATATACTCTAGATCCATGGAGAGAGAGAGATTCTCCTGAAATATTAATTGTTAGAAAAAGACATTTCTGACAAATTTGTTAAATAAAAACAAAGTACATAAAAACTGTAATGCCCAATATGAATATCTTGACTCAGTTCTGATAATCTGAATTCCTTATCTTTTTTGCAAAAACCTTTAAGGCTTTCATTTTACCTGCTCAAAGAATTCATCCATGAAATGGTCTCGATCCACATGTACCACCTCTTCCTCATCATCACTGTCTTTGGCCTATCCAAGAAACAAAATTGTTACAGATTAGATCATAATTGGGCTCTACCTTAAAAACAACACTGATCCTTGCTCTCTTGCCTGTTTCAAACAGTAATAAATATAACTGTAGTGTAAATGTTAGGAAATCAAATGCCACTTCTTGGGAGTAACAAGTAAAATCCCAATTTTTCTAGACAGAAACACAGAGGAAGAATATTTAAAACTTTGGATCAAATTAGAATATTGTCCTCTCTGACTTAACAATGTTTAAGGCAATTTGCAGATTTCAGCTGTTTTCTCTATGTTCTCTGAAAGGAATCAAATCTGAGTGCCATTATGTGTGAAAAATTTCTTGCTATATTTCCAATTTTCTGCTCTCCTTTTCTTTAATGTATTTCAAATCTTCAATGCACACATAGACACCACTTCAAGAATCTGCTGATTTCTCTAAATTTACCAACATCTTCAGGGTGACTTTATGATTCTTTGCATATACAAAAAGAATGACATCCCCCCCCCCCAAAAAAAACCCCAAAACAATAGAATTAACAATGTCATGCAAGGAGAAATATTGTGAGATAATGGGTTCTTTTAAGATTTTTCCATTGTTGCATAAATCTCATGAAATTTGGGACATTAAAAAAAATTGTTTCAAGAAAATGACAGTGCTCACACATCATGTGAAATCACACTAAAATGTCTGTGACCTGAAAATATTATAATTAGCTTTTGCCCCCACATAGCTAAGGCACCCAACTGAAAGACCTAATTTCTGAAAACAAGCATTTTCATGCTTCTTAACAAAAGCTTGTAACGTGAAATCTGTCTCATTTTAACAGCAGAAATTCAAGACAATCCTGACTCCAGTTGGATGCATTAATATGATTGGCAAGGGGAAACCTAGGAAAACAGCCAGGAAATCAAAACTCATCCAACTACACAGGCAGATGGGAATGTACTATATATGCAATAAAAATATCTTTCCAGACAAACTTTGCAGTGAGAAAGATAGAGGCTCTGGAGGCAGCTAGTCATATTTACAAAACAGGGTAGAAATTCATTCATACTAAAACATCCAAAAAGCAGGGAGGCGAGGTTGTTATTATTTTATGTTTTGGGTGCATATTAGTCACAGCTTATTTATGCCTTCCTTTTAATGACAACATTTAGCATACTATTAAGCATAATAATAAATTCTCCATCATGTTGAGCTCAAATTGGAGAAAGCGATGCTGAAGAAGTTGGCTATCACTTTCTTAGATAATGCTTCTGAACTCCCCAGTCCAGCCTGCATCCCTGGGATCTCCCAGTGGTCTCCCATCCATTTGATGCTAAATTGGCACCAGATAAAGGTCAATGGAATATGGGGAGAGTTGAACTTGGAGCACTTGTGGGAATGCAACAATTCCTAGCTGATGACATGTTTAACTCCACCTTCCCCAGCTCTGCCTGCTCTTCTCCTACAGCAACCATCTCACACACACACACACACACACACACACACAAAACCATATACCACTGGGTAGACTTAACCCCTGGCAATTTATGTTCTAGAAAATTAAGCATCCTCTGAAGCCTTAAAAGGGAGAATTAGCAGATCTGTTCATAGAGGGGACAGGAGGTCTTCCTGCTGCAAGGAGCACAAAGTTTGTATCTCAACTCCTAAAAGGGGGAAAAATCACCCTTCCTTCCTTCTGTAAGTAAGGAAAACACAGAGTCCATGCTTCCTCCTTTCCCTTGTTCTAACCTTCTAACCTTCAAAGCTTCATTTCTCTTCTAGGAAAGGGTTGGGGAAAAGCCACTTAAGACTCCTGGGTGCTTCCATTTTTTCAGCCTGGGACTGAATTCATAGACATAACAAATCCACCACCAGATTTGGGGAGCAGAGGTGTACCAATGAAGGCCATAAACCAGAAGTTTCCCTTCACTTACACTTCACCAAAAGCTGTTCACTAATTGACATTTTAATGAGTCTAAAATGAGAGAAATATTACTGTACAAGTGTGTGATTAGAGAATAATCATATTAGATATATCTCACTATAACAGGTATGTTGAAGGGGGTCAAGATGGTGCCACAACGATGTGATTAAAGCCCCATTTCTTCCCTTGTGCCCACCTGTTGGGATTACAATATTCAGAACTCTGTCTAGGAATCCTAAAATGTATAATCTTAACATATCATAAAGCTGCTGGGTTGAAGAAATTCACTTTGAAGGGTTTGTTTCCAAGTACAGCCACCAGAAGTGGAAATTCACAGCCCTCTGGATTTTATAGAGTGGCAACCAGCAGAGCAGCCTGTCACCCTCTAATACAATCTAAAATGGAAGAAGAAAGGATTATTCAGCACCTACAGGTAGTCCTTGAATGACAATAGCTTGTTTAGTGACCGTTCAAAGTTACAACGATACTGAAAAAAGTGATTTATGACATTTTTCACACTTATAACCATTGCAACATCCCCACAGTCACATGATTAAAATTCAGACGCTTGGCAACTGACTCATATGTATGACGGTTGCAGTGTTTTGGGGTCCAGCTTTGGGTGCTAACTGCAGATAATAGAAATACTGTAGTTTTGTGTCCCTCTTTGCCTCCCACTTCTCAGCAGTATTTCCCATCAGGCTACTCAAGCGTTCCTCGGATAGACTAGAGGGGGCTAAGACCTGGTCGTCTGGAATGATTGTCTAGGGGAAAATGCTTCCCTGGATGTGAATGGTTTCAAACATAGATGGAAATAGATCTGAGTCAATTAAGTTACTAAAAGAACGCACAAGCACATAGAAGCATGTGGGTACAGCTGATAATACAGAATGGAGTTTTCCTCCAAGGCATCCTTGCAGGTTTGATTAGCACTCTTCGGCCCCTGAGACATCCCTTGCAAACTCTCACACATAATAAAAGTCCACTCTGCCTTATTTCCATGCGTGGATGCTCCTGCAGTTTGCCGTTCTGATGTGATTGACTTCTTCCAATTTCCCTTCTTTGCATGACTCAAAACCTCACACCACTTTATTCCTCCAAGAGTGACTGGCTATCTGGCCTATCCGGTTCTCTCCATCCGGAATGACTAAGCTGTTTTCTAGTCAATAAAAAGATGCTAGTAGAAGTCGGGTACAAGATTGGTAGCAATGCTGACTAAATGGGGTGGGGTGGGGAGAGGGAGGGGGTAATTATATAATTTATGGTTGCCCATTTTTTGTGCCTCTCCTTCTGCCTGAACAAGAGCAGGGAAGGAAGAAATTCAGAATGAAAACTTTTATTTCCTCTAGCTAGTTCACTGTGGGGAAATGATGCTGCCAACATTAGTTATCCTGGAGGATGCTTATTAATATGGTCACTCAAGAGTCAGCATCAACAGGAATGGCACATAATTAATAAAACCTCAAAGTTATGGACTTGGAACAGAAAATGTCACAGAGAGGGACAGAATTTGTGGGATATATTGAGTTAAAAATACATTCTGTCTGGTGAGGAACTGAATGATTAGAGCTAAAATGAGGACCCGGATTGTGGGGGCAATAAGCTGACTTTGTATAAAAAAGAACATCACTGGGGGGGGGGGGGGGGGGAAAGCCCTACTAAGCAGGTATATACAAAAAGTATGAAGGCTATTGCTTAACACATTGTAAACTGCCCTGAGTCTCCGGAGAAGGGCGGCATATAAATTGAACCAATACAACAATAATAATATTTTTTTTTTAAAAAAACCTGAGGGTTGTATAGTCAGCATTCAGATTCAGGAACTGAGGGATTGGGGATGGTTCCTGGGTCTTGCTACCCCAAATTCTTAGAAGAGAGAAGGAAGGGTTAAGAGGAAAGAGATAATCTGATGCCAGCCAGCCTTCCTATGCTTTCTTTATATAAGTATGGTCTGGTTTGTTAAGAGGTGGAATGGATGAATGCCAGGATCCCGGGGTCCTAGCCACAGCCATAGGAAATGAGACTTGAGCCCAGGGAAGACAATGAGGAGAAAAGGCATCTTGGTTCCCTCCTTAAGAGGTACAGCAGCAAGGGATAAATTGAAATCTGGAAAGATTATTACAGTTAGCATTAATCTTGCATATGGCAGGTAGAGAGCACAGACTACAGGGAACCGCCATGGTCGGTATTCCCCATCTTCTATTCTCCTCCTCTAGCTGAGGAAAATCAGTATAGTAGTGACAAAATAACAGGCTAAAAAAAGATGCTGGCGCTCAAATGCTGAGCCAGTTACTTTAATGGCTTATGCATAGCTCCTTCCCATTTCCTCCCTGGCTCTCCAGCTTCATCAGCTCTCACAATCCTGTCTGATTGCCAAAGATGAAAAGCGAGGTCGCAAGCGTTGGCTTGACAGAGCTGCCCGGTCTTGCGAGAAGCGTTTGCGCTTTGCTTTCTCGCTCACCTGGCTCTCTCTATTGTCCGCAGGGCTCTCCAGGTCCCACGCCCCCAAAGGGATCCCCAAAACGCAGTGACAGATGGTGCTGAGGAGTAGCGATCACTCACTCAGCACCATATCGCTGCAGCTCGCCAACCGGAAGTTGGCTGATTTGAAGCTGTAGCAGCCAACAGCTATTCGGGAGCGAGGAGAATCGGATGTTGCAGTGTCGTAAATAAAATTGGGCATCTGAAGAAGGGGTCGGTGGAGTCGGGTGAGAAGGGCTCAAAGAGGAGAAGAGCGGTGATTGCTAACAAAGGAGCAGTGTGAAAGACCACGGAGCCTGACGAGCTGGCGCGGAGAGGAAAAGACGGAGGTTGCGAGATCAACTGTGCAAAAAGAGGCTTCGAGGATACAGTGAGCAAGAAAATTAAAGAATCCGGAAAAAATACTTTTTTTTTTCCTTGTTGCCGTCTGCTGTGAACAAGCGGAGGGTGAGTCAAGGAAGAGATCTGACTTTACTAGGTGGCAGCGAAGAACAGGAAGTTCAGACATTATAGAGTGCTGACAGTGCAATATTGGACTAGACTGACACAGAGACGAATTAGCAGGGAGAATTAATACTGAACATCGACTTTAGAGAAATTTGGAGGCTGAGGCTTAAAGAACATTTTGTTTCCCAAGAAGATCAGAAGAAAAGAAGAGAAGAAGAAAACTTAAGGGTTCGATATTGACTCTCTCCCTGTCATTCCTTTCTTCAGTGGACTGACATCCTACATAGTAATATTAATTTTTGACAATCACTTTAACCTCTTGAAAATATAAATCTCTTCATATATAACATCTATTTTTGTATATTCTACTAGATATTTATCCAACTATATTTAACTATATTTAATTATTTAGCCATCTTTGATTAATAATCTAATTGATTAACTATTTACTTAATTAATTAATTACATACCTACTCACTTAATATATTTATAAGTATCTATTTATATTAATTTAATTTATCTATGGGCATATAAGCATATAAGATTTAACATTTGTATTTTTTACCTTCCAAGTGAATTAATTTTAGGAATTAAGTAAGATAAGTAAGATATAGAAATTTAAGGAATAGATTACAATTGTATTTTTTTTCTTCTTTTGGGGGGGGGCATTTGAAATCACTAATTCAACTGTCTACCCCAAATAATTATTAACTATTGCTTTATTTAATCAATTAATTAATTGACTAAGGATAGGGTTAAGTAATTTTTTTGACAAAATTTAAATTTATGTGTGGATTTAAAAGTAAGTAGATAAGAGTTAATAGTTATACTGTTTTACAGTGTTATTTATTAAGTGAACTAATTATATTTATAAGTCATTGGGATTAATTAAAGAAGGTTAAGGATAGGAATTTAAGGAATAGTTTATAAACATAGTTCTAGATAATAATCGTAAGGCCAGAGTGATATAAGATATTAGAGGGCAGGAGATAGAAGTTTTGATTTAATTCCTAATATTTATTGTATGCCAGTGGCTGGTTAAGTGTCTGTACTTCCCTAATTTTTAACATAGAGATACAAACTTAAAGATAATTGATTCAAGGTGCCTCTGAAGGACATAAGAAGCACTAGATTGACAGCCTGAGAGTAAAGGGCTAATAGATCTCTCACATTCAATAAAGCAAGCAATTTAATTAGCACTCCAAGAAGTAGCAAATATCAGACAACAGTGGCAAGAGCCACTGAATGATTCTTTGGAGAAATATTGAGAAAATAATAAGAGAACAAAACTTAATCTTGAAAGAAATGGCAAGTATGACATCAACAATCCTGAAAACTGGGAAAAAAGTACCCTCCAATCCCACTATAACAATGTCATCCCCAGCTACTCAGAAGTCAATAGAAGGCTTGCAGAAAATAGATAAACCTCCAACAACTCCAACCTTGCAAACTGTACAGTCATCACTGCCATTAATTCAAGAAACCATGTTAGCGATGCAGGAGAAACTGTTGAATAACCACTCTGAACTAAAGATGGACATTCATGTGCTAGACTCAAAGATGAACGAGATCCAAGCTTCAATTGCCAACAATGAAAGAAGAATTCAAAAAGCAGAACAAAGAATCGAACAAAATGAAAAGAAATTGGATATGGTAGATCAAACTCTTACAACGCAGAACAAGGAAATCGAGGACTCATTGATACAATTAGAAATGGACAAGGCCTCATTCTACCTCTGCTTTCAAAACATCACTGAAGACAAAGAAGAAGACCTGGGGGATAAGATGGCTGAGTTGATTGCAGAAGCTCTCCAGCAGGACAAGCAGGGAATCATTAGAGAGCTCGACGATGTCTACAGAGTGCAAACAAATTACGCAAGGAGAAACAGGCTCCCTAGGGAGGTTCATGTAAAGTTCGCAAGGAAAAAAGTGAGGGACATTTTATATAACATAGCGAGAGAGGAACAAATTACATACAGAGGGAAAGAGGTGATAATCTTAAAACAAGTACCAAGAAGAGTGAGGAAAGTGAGGAAGAACTATAGATTTCTGACGGTCCAACTGAATAGAAGAAGTATATTATTTAGATAGCTCCTGCCAGAGGGGATGCTAATCTCATGGCAGGGAAGGAAAATTAAAATCGACAGCTTAAGTGCAGCACAAGATTTCCTAGACCAGCTAAGAGGAGGGGAAGAGGAGCAGAATAGTAAAGAGGAAATCGAAATGGCAAATACAGAAGAAGAAACTTCGCAAGAACAAATCACAAAGGAAGACATAGAAGAGGAGAAGAAGAGAGGAGAAGAAGAAGACAAGGGGAAAAAAACCAGACCAGTAAGAGCAGTAACTTTAAAAGCAAATAAGAACTAGGAGCTAGACACAAGTACTAGGAATGAATGGTATAAAACTTCTATCTCTAAATGTCAACGGCTTAAATGATCATAAAAAGAGGAAGCTAATACTTTCAAGATTAGTAAAACAAAATCCTGATATAATATGCTTACAAGAGGTCCACATAAAAAAAGAAGAGGCCAATTATCTAGAATATACTAAATTTGGCAAAGTATTTATGTCCCTAGCAGAGAAAAAAAAAGGGGGGGGGGGTTGTAATGTATGTTAGAAGAGGAATCGAGGCAGAATTAAAATATAAGGATGCTAAAGGTAGAACCCTAATGATCGAGGTTACGAGCGGTAATTCTAAAATGACATTGGTGGATATTTATGCCCCAAATAAAAAACAGGGACAATGTTACCAAAAATTACATGAACAGTTAGGAAAATGGGCACATAATGAAATATGTATGTTAGGTGATTTTAATGGTGTTGTAGATCCAGATAGAGATTATAAAAGTGGAAAAATTAAAAAAAATAAAAGGACACCCTTGCCAAAAAGTTTCTTTGATTTGGTGGATGAACTAAATTTAATTGATATGTGGTGAACTTTGCACCCATCTGATAGACAATACACCTTTTACTCGAACCCGCAGAATTCCTGGTCTAGAATAGATATGGTATGGGCCACCAGGAAAATAGGATTAGAAATTAAGAAGGTCGACATGAGCACAAACGCCTGGGCAGATCATAAGCTCCTCGAAATAAATTGGAATTGCATGAACAAGAGAAAACAACAGAGATGGAGACTTAAGACGAGCCTATTGAATGAAAAAGAGTTTACAGATAAACTGAATGAAGAAATAAAGCGCTTCTTCAAAGAAAATGGAAATCAAGGCACGGCTAGAGAAATTGTTTGGGATACAATGAAGGCATACGTGAGAGGGGTGGCCATATCGTATACGGCGTTTAAAAATAAAGAAAAGAGGAAAGCCCGGGAGGCCCACACCAAAAGGTTAGACAAAGCGGAAAATAAACTACAGCAAAACCCTGGAGACGAAGCGGCAAAACAAAATTGGACGATGGCGAGACATATGTTGAACATCTTAGACCAGGAGCAGATAGCGCAAAAAATAAAAAGAACAAAGCATTACTATTTTGAGAACGCTAATAAGTCTGGACGGTGGCTCACGTACAAACTAAAAAAAGAAAATGAAAAAAGCCAGATCCTTGTGCTAGAAGATTCTAAGGGTAACCTCCTGATGAAGGAAGAAGATAAATTAGAAAGAGCAAGAGAATTCTATGAAGCTTTATACAATGATGAAGAGATTGAGGTAGATAAGGGGGAACAATACTTGATGGAAGCTAGTCTCCCCCAAATAACAGAAGAAGAGAGGGAAATGTTAAATAAGAAAATTACAATAGATGAACTCAAAACAGCCCTTACCAAAATTAAAAAGAATAAAACCCCAGGCCCAGATGGACTCCCAGGGGAAATTTATAAAAGATTAGACGAAACATTGCAATTAAAATTACTAGAAATCTTTAATGAGGTCCTGGTGGGCACAAGTTTCCCAGACACATGGAGAGAAGCGTACCTTACACTCATATTGAAAGAAGGTGCCGACCCGAAACAAATTGCAAATTACAGACCCATTTCCTTACTAAACTCAGATTATAAATTGTTTACGAGCATAATAGCGGAAAGAGTAAAAAAAATTTTAAAATCCTGGATCCACAAAGACCAGAATGGATTCCCCCCAGGGAGGCAAATTAGGGACAATTTGAGAACCGTATTAAACGTTTTAGAGTATTATGAGCAACATCCAGAAAAGCAGTTGGCGCTAGTGTTTGTGGACGCCCAAAAGGCGTTCGATAACCTGAATTGGCGCTTCATGGTCAATCAAATTAATATAATGGGATTTGGGGCAAACTTTAGAAAAATGATCGAAAATATTTATCACAAACAGAGGGCAAGTATTCTAATAAACAGGGATAAGACTCGAACATTCCAGATCCGAAAGGGAGTAAGGCAAGGATGCACCCTATCCCCTTTACTTTTCATTTTGGCATTAGAAGTGTTACTTAGGAAGATTAGATCTAATAAAGAAATTAAAGGCCTAAATATCAGGAAAGAAACTTTCAAAACGCAAGCTTTTGCAGATGATGTGGCTCTAATAGTAGAAGACCCCTTAGAAACTGGCCCAAAACTACTACAGGAAATAGGGTGTTATGGAGAAGTAGCCGGCTTTAAACTGAATAAAACAAAAACCAAAATAATAACGAAAAACGTAACAGAAGCACACAAGAAAGAGTTGGAAGAATCTTTAGGTCTCCAGGTAGTGAAGAAAATAAAGTACTTAGGAATATGGATAACCTCAAGGTATTCATCACTAAAAGAAGATAATTACACTCCATTACTACAAAAAATACATCAGGATTTAGATAGATGGAAGAAACTAAAATTGTCTTTTATGGGCAAAATAGCAGCAATTAAGATGAATATTCTCCCTAAAATTATATTTTTATACCAAAGTATACCGGTGAGTTTAGATAAAAAAAAAATTTAGATTTGAATAAAAGTGTTAGGAAATTTCTATGGGAGGGAAAAAAGGCAAGGATTTCGTACAAGATACTTCAGGGGAAAAGAAATATGGGTGGCTTTGGACTCCCAGATTGGGAAGCATATTATAAGGCAGCTAAATTAGTCTGGATTAAGGAGTGGGTCACACTGCAAAATATGAGAATCCTGACCTTAGAAGGTCACGATCTACAAAAAGGGTGGCACACCTATTTGTGGGACCCAAGAAACAAGAAGAAATCCTACTTTCACAAACACAAAGTAAGGGAGTCTCTGTTACAAACGTGGGAGGAAATTAGGCAGCGGTTCTATGTTAAAATACCTAATTGGCTTTCTATTATGGAGGCCCTGACCTTCCCAAACAGACGAGATATGCAAACATTTGGTACATACAAGGATATATTAGACGAAAATGGGAATCTCAAATCTCTGGACACACTGAGAGACCAAGGCTTTAACCTAGATTGATGGAACTATTTACAGATAAACTCAAGGTATCAGAAGGACAAGGACCAATACGGCATAGAAGCAAGGTACAGAAACCTAGACAAAATTAAGATGGGGGCAGAAAAGAAAATGTTAGCAAAAATATATAATCTTTTATTAGATGAGGATAGGGCAGAGGAGATAGCCAAAAACCAATTAAATATTTGGGGGAAAAAATATTGGATATAGATTATATTTTAACGACTGGGAAGAGGCTTGGAACAGGTGGCACCTAGCACCTGCCAGATTAGCTAAAATGTTCCCTAATGCATCAGCAATTTGTTGGAAGTGTGGTAAGGAAGTTGGCACCTTCTATCATATGTGGTGGACCTGCCCAAAGATAAAAAGGTTTTGGTCAAGAATTCGAAATTGGTTGCGGGAAATATTGGAAGAAGAACTAGATTTATCCCCCAAAATATTTCTTTGGGGAATAATCAGGGATGGGTTTACTAAAGAAAAAATGCAACTCATAATCCATATAACAACAGCGGCCAGATTAGTTTATGAGAAATTTTGGAAAGATAAAACCTTACCACCAGAGGAAATACTAATAAACAAAATCTTAGAGTGCGCAGAAATGTCAAAATTAACGTACGAGCTAAATAACGATGAGAAAGCAAAACACCATGTAGTATGGGAAAAGTGGTACAAATGGTTAAATAACAGGACAAAATCATGATTTCAGGGTGTGTTTATTTCTTGCAATTAAGAGTCTGAAGTATACCTGATTTATTCTCTGTAAATATGTATAAATACTGCACATCTGATTTTAGTAGAGACTTGATGTTTTGTAACAATAAAAACCAATAAAGTATTTGAAAAAAAAAAAGAAAAGCGAGGTCGATCTCACCTCTCATCCTGCCTGACCTGTTCCTCATTTACAATCATCATCGTCTCTACTGGGTGTCTGCATAATATATGGAAGCTGGGGAAGGTAGGACTTATCTTTCCCAGATGTGGTAGGCAGTCAAGGACTCTAAAATAAATCAGTCACATCAAACTATTTCCCACATCTGATTTAGATCCTTGTTGGCAATGTCAACATCCAGTTTGAGTATCCAAATAAAAGTCCAGGATCATTTCATTTCTGAAAACCTTACTGTTTATTGAATACATTGCATGGTCATGGCAAGGTGATACTAACTCTGACATTCTCAGGCACCACTCAGTTCACAGTATTAAACAATGAATTTCCCAGCCCAGTCCCCAGGCTTCCACATACACCATGTAAACGAGTTCTCTTTTTTATGGGAACCATCTGTCAAGGTTCGAAGCCATCTAAAATAAATCACATCTCAGCCACATCTTTGATGAAAAAATCATTGATTTATTAGAACAGCATTCTGTCCTAAACTCATCGTAGCCAGGAATAGACTTTCGCCCCCAAACTCCCTCCCTTCCTGGCTTGCTCTCCTATTCTGATTGGCCATCTTCTAAATCATTCTACTGCTCTCTGCTATCTAAGCTCACAGGAATTCCCCCCTCCCCTCTCATCTCCTAGGGAATCACTAGGTGAAGTGTCAAACAGTCTCTTGCCAGATGCTCCCCCTTCTTATGTCAGCCCTGAACAAAATGCAATTTGAGGGGCTGACATCCGGCCCCACTCCCTTCATTCTCTCAGCAAGGCCTGTGCAAGATAGACAGCAAGGTTAGTACCATTACCCCGTCCGAGGGTGTGTCCCACCCCCTCCCGCCTTGTCCGGGTGATCTGCATGGAACTTAGCTGTAAGCCGGTCAGCTTGGATGTTTGTGCTCTTCACCCAGGAAGCTTCTGACAAGGGGTAACCCTTCCACTTAACTAAGTATTGGAGGCACCCTCTATGCCACCTCGAATCAAGAATTTTCTGCACTTCATAGTGAGTCTGGCCCCAATGATCAAGGGTCCTGGAGGATCACGAGGTACCGGTCTTAAATTTGACACCACCACAGGCTTCAGGAGGCTACTGTGAAAAACGGGGTGTATCTTTCCTAGTAATCAGGGTAACTGCAATTGTACTGTAACTGGGTTTATTATCTTAACTATGGGAAATGGTCCTATAAATTTCGGGCCGAGTTTCCTGGTTGGGAGTTTGAGTCTCAAGTACTTGGTGGAGAGGTAGACCTCCCCTACTTGGAATGGTCTTTGGGGGGCTCGGTGCTTATCTGCTTGCTTCTTATAAGCCCTTGCCACCTTGTCTAATGCCTTCTTGACGTTCTCCCAGGATTCTCTTAGCATGGCCATCCAATCGTTCAAGCTGACTGAGGAAGGGGGTTCCCTTGGATACTCTGGCATAGGGACAAAATCCATACTACTCTCTACCTTAAATGGGGTTAGTCCTGTGCTACTGTGGACAGCATTGTTGTACACGACCTCCGCAAAAGATAGGAGGTCCACCCAGTTCGACTGTTGGTAGTCGACGTAGCACCTCAGGTACTGCTCTATCATGGCATTCAGTCTCTCCGCCCCCCCCCCATTGGTACTCAGGTGAAACGCTGAGCTGACGCCTTGGGATGATCCTATGGATCGAAGGAATTCCCTCCAGAACTTCGTGGTGAACTGGACACCCCAGTCGGAGATGATTCTTCTGGGTACTCCGTGCAGGCGGTAGATGTGTTTCACAAACAGCTTGGCCAATTGGCGGGCTGAGGGTAGCCCGCGACAGGGTATGAAATGTGCCTGTTTGGAGAATAAGTCTATTACAGCCCAGATCACCATGTTTCCGCCGCTTCTCGGTAGCTCGACTATGAAGTCCATAGCAATCTCCTCCCATGGTCTTGAAGGTTCAGCTACTGGCTGCAGCAGTCCGTGGGGGTCTCCCTGGTTGGGTTTTCATCATGGCACAGATGGTACAACTTTTCACATAACTGTCTACGTCTTTTCTCATGTGAGGCCACCAAAACTGTCTCCGTGCTAAATGCAGAGTCTTTAGGAACCCAAAATGTCCTGCTGGTTTAATGTCGTGGCTCCTCTTGAGGACCAGGGTGCGTAGTGTATCTGGGATGTAAAGTTTTGTCCCTTTCCAGGCTAGGTCATCCCTCTTTGTCAAGAGATGTTGATTGTCTCAGAACCAGGGGTCCACCAATGTTTCTGCCTTAAGCTTTGTTGTTAGGTCACTCGCTGGCTGGCCCTGCTGATCATGATGCTGCCATCTGGTGGTTACCTGACCCACTCCTTGGGCAGAGGGGATGATGGCATTCACCACCTGCTCCCGTTCACTGTTGTATTGGGGCATTCGGGAGAGGGCATCGGCCAGAAAGTTTTTCCCCCTGGGATGTGCTTCAGCTCGAAGTTGAAACGATTGAAGTATTGGGCCCACCAGACCTGCCTGGGCAATAACTTCCTTGGAGTTTTGAGGGCCTCCAAGTTTTTATGGTCAGTCCAAACCTCGAACGGTGTCTGGCCTCCTTCTAGCAGATGTCTCCAGGTTAACAGCGCCCACCTCACTGCGAATGCTTCTTTCTCCCATGCCGCCCAGCGTCTCTCTGTGTCGGTGAGTTTGCGGGATGTGTAGGCACAAGGCTGTAGGTTCCCCTGGCTGTTCTTTTGGAGTAGAACTGCCCCCACTGCCACGTCGCTGGCATCTGCTTGGATGACGAAGGGCTGGTCAGGGTTGGGATGCTTCAAGACTGGTTCTTTTGCAAACATTTCTTTTAGTGTTTCGAAGGCTTGTTGGCAGGCCGGGCCCCACTGTACAGGCTGTCCTGGGCGGGGTTTTGTTGCTGGACTCCCTGTTTTTAGGAGGCCAGTCAGACGTTTGGCAATTCTCGCAAAGGAGGGGATGAATTGCCTGTAGAAGTTCACGAACCCCAGGAAGCTTTGCAGTTGTCTGCGGGTGCGAGGGGTTCGCCAGTCTAGGACTGATTGTACTTTGGCTGGGTCCATTTCTATCCCCTCGTTGGACACTCGGTAGCCTAAGTAGTCTAGCCGCGACTGGTGGAACTCGCATTTCGACAGTTTGACATAGAGGTTCGCCTTCAGCAGTTTTTCGAGCACCTGGCGGACGAAGGGTATGTGTTTGTCTATGGTTTCCGTGTAAATGAGAATGTCATCCAGGTAGATGAGGACCCCGTTATAAAGGTGGTCGTGAAGCACCTCATTTATCAGTTGCATGAACACCGCCGGCGCCCCCTGTAGTCCAAAAGGCATCACCTTAAATTGGAAGCTTCCTAGAGGGCAGTTGAATGCTGTCTTCCACTCGTCTCCTTCCCTGATGCGTATCCGATAGTAGGCTTCACGGAGGTCTAATTTGATGAAAACCTTTCCTTTGGCCAGGTGGGCTAGGATGTCTTTCATGAGGGGAAGGGGTATAAATTGTGTATGCAGACAGCGTTGACACCTCGGAAGTCAACCACCAGACACATGGAGCCATCTTTCTTCTCTCTGAAAAAGACTGGTGCCGCTATCCGGGGTTTGGCTCGCTCAATGAAGCCCCTTTGTAGGTTAGTATCTATGTATTTTCGCATTTCTTGCATTTCCTGGGGCATCATGGCGTACAATTTAGGTTTTGGTAGTTTCACCCCAGGGATGATTTCGATGGCGCAATCGGCTTCGTGGTGGGGTGGTAGTACATCACACTCAGTCTCGCTAAATACTTCTACCAGGTCTTGGTACTCTTTTGGGATCTGTTCTGGGCCATGGGAGCTGCTGGAGGTGGCCGCCAGTTGCTCTGCTGTACCCTTAGGGGGGGGGGGGGCGCCTGTGTTGGGGGCGTCTTTTGTCCCTCTGGTGGGAGGGGTTGGAGCCCCTTGGTGGGAGGCGCCTTCTCTGGTTGGGGCGGCAGGGGGTGAGGCCCCTTTGCTATTCTCAGTCTGCAGGTCCCCTCCTGCCACCAGATAGTTGGGCCCCACTTGTCCAGCCAGGAGAGTCCCAGTATGACTGGGTTAGTCATCTTGGGGGCTATTATAAAGCGAATCATCTCCCAGTGATCTGCTAGCTCCAGCTTCACTGGCTCGGTCAAGTGTGTGGTGTCAGCCCCCCCACCCCCTACTAGGGATCCATCAACTTGCTCAAATCGGATTGGGTGGCTGAGCCTTTTTGCTTGGATTCCCAGTTTTAGGACTGTGGGTAGGTTAATCAGGCACCTCGTGCAACCCGAATCTACTAGGGCTTGGAAAGTCCCTTGGGTACCTGTTTTTGGGGCTGTTAGGCGTATGGGGAAGAGAAAAGGGTGGATAGGTGCGCTCACCATTGGGTCATCTTCACCATCGTCATCGCCGTCATACAGTTCGGGGGGTTGATTCGCATCGTCTGAGCTCCCCCTTGTTTCAGTCAGGTGGGCAAAGACTTCTGTACTCGAGGGAAGTCGTAGTGGTGCGTTGGTGGTGCACCTGGGTCGTCATTCCAGTTGGGCTATGCTGCCGTCTATGGGCTCTCAGTTTGGCAGGCTTGGCTGGTCTCCCCCTCTCTTTATTCTCTATGGGTTGTTCAAGTGGCTGTTTTGAACTTTTTTCTTGTCTGGCTTGCTGCCATTCACAGAGCCAATGCAACCTCCCCCGTTCACTCTCTCCCCCTTTACCTGGTGCTTTTGAAAGAGGGAATTCAAGTTCTGTAGCTTTGGGGAGAGTCCAACGAGGGGCATCATTCTTTTTTTCTCGGCTTGTTGAGTTTGCAGCTGCCTGAGGTAAACTTTCCGTGGAGAGCTGGCTTTCTTCCATGGCTTTTGAAGTGTGCTGCTACTCCCTACAGACATCTCGCATGGATCTGGAACTCTGGAGGCCTGCCAGGTCAGCTTGGAGAAAGTCTATTCCTGGCTATCTGTCAAGGTTCAAAGCCGTCTAAAATAAATTGCATCTCAGCTACATCTTTGATGAAAAAATAATTGATTTATTAGAACAGCATTCTGTCCTAAACTCATTGTAGCCAGGAATAGACTTTTGCCCCCAAACTCCCTCCCTTCCTGGCTTGCTCTCCTATTCTGATTGGCCATCTTCTAAATCATTCTACTGCTCTCTGCTATCTAAGCTCACAGGAATTCCCCCCTCCCCTCTCATCTCCTAGGGAATCACTAGGTGAAGTGTCAAACAGTCTCTTGCCAGATGCTCCCCCTTCTTCTTATGTCAGCCCTGAACATAATGCAATTTGAGGGGCTGACATCTGCCTTCTTCTTCACACCTGTTTAAGACATCCTTGAAAAGTTTCCAGACTCTCACAAGCTTCAGTGGAACTGTAGAAGTTTCATGTCTCCAACTAACCCATTCGAGATCATCACCTCCCCCCCCCCCTTTACTCTAATGACAAGTGTCACGTTCCCACGTTTAGCAGACAAAAAATGCAGACAAGAAAGTTAATTGGGTACTTTTTAGCTGTCAATCTGGAAACTTGGCAGAGAGTGACAAACAATAAGGAAAACAAAGTCAATGCTACTGTGATTTAACCCTTCACCCCTTAAATGCCCTTTACTCCACCTCCGCGGTTCCATCCCCTGGGCCCCACCCCATATAATTCCCACCCCTTACATGCTGCCACTTTGCCAGCATCCTTGCAGCTGCAGAGCTTTCCATCCGGCACGTCATGCTTGTTTCTGGCATGCTAGGCTTCCTGAGCCTGCGCACGCTCCGCCATCCATCTGTTCTGCCGCTCACCAGCTGTTTATGAAGCCAGCAGCCCAGCTGGCCTTCTGCCTTCATGCAACAGGCTGTTTGGGGATGTGCCTGCCCACCCCACAGCTCAGCAAGGGGCCTGCATCATGGACAACCTCTGTGTGGCTCAGCTGTGCGGCTTGCAGGCTGCCAGTGGGCATAGTCTTTGGTGGCTCACCGTCCTCACCTGAATGGCAACTGGCAGCTCTCCTTCCCCACCCAAATGGCAGTCCTGGCATGGCTGGCGACGCAGGGGCTGACATGCGGCCCCCCTACCATGAGGACAACACCTGGAAGGCAAAGGACACCACGAGACCTCTCCTGGTGTTGTGGCCCCGTCCTCTGAGCCTATCCCATTGGAGGAAGGAAGCTCTGAGCAGGAGGAAGAGGAGCCAGCCAGATCTCCCAGCCCCCCCCCCTCTGGCACCGTCTCAGGTGCCAGCTGAAAGAGAGCCAAGAAGTGGGGAAACAGGTGTCTCAGATGAGAGTGAGGGAGAGACGTCATTCCTGGACGCACGCCAAAGAAGGCGAGAGAAAAGATTACTGCAGCTGCGGCGTATGAGGAAATAGACCTGAGTCACTGGATTGGAGTCACAGGATCAATGACTCACTGGACCACACCCAAAGCCTATCTATATAAGACAGTACGGTGGGTCAAGAAGTTTGTGACGAACAAAGCTAAACAAACATAGCAACCTCGTAGTCTTGGAAGCTAGATGAACGGCAAAGCTACGTAGGTGATTTTCTTGTTTGTGTAAACTAATAAAGTCCTTGGCAGACGGTGTGCATATCGCTGTCAAGGTTGAGATAAGAACTGCGGAGTGTGCCAAGTGATTCTTAACCCTCGGCTGGCTGTGTTTTTGTGGGTCTCTGAAGGGGGGGGACAGATCACCTGGATATCAGCACCCCCTCTGCCCAGTTTGCCTGGGTTTTGTCGATGAAACCATTTCACCAACTGGGATGCTCTTACAACCTTGCTTCTCACCCACGAGGCTTCTGACAGGGGGTACCCCTTCCACTGCACAAAAGACTGCAGTAGGCCCCTGTGCCTACGGGAGTGCAAGATCCATTCCACCTCGTAGTGAAGATCCCCTCCCACCTGTATTGGCCAGGGCACCTGGGTTGGGCCTCCCCATATGGTTGTTGTTTTTACTGGGCGTAGGAGGCTGCTATGGAATACTGGGTGAGTTTTACGTAATAGTCAAGGAGTTTGAGTTCCACTGTTTCTGGATTGATGACCCTTACAATGGGGAATGGCCCTAGGAACTTTGGGGCTAGTTTTCAGCAAGGTACCTTGAGCTTGAGGTACTTTGTGGAGAGATGCACTTGCTCCCCAACGTGAAAAGGGGTCTGTGGACTATGCTTTTTATCCGCATGCACTTTGTAGACTTCTGCTGCTGTCCATAAGGCCGTACTGACATTTTCCCACACCCGTTGCATGTTAGCAAGCCACTTGTTCAGGCTCACTTCAGTGGGGAACTCCTGCGGGCACTCTGGTATCGGGACAAACTCAATCCCATTCACTATCCTGAAGGAGGTGAACCCAGTGCTGCTATGCACTGCGCTGTTATAGGCCACTTCGGTGAATGGTAGTAACTCAGAGCAGTCAGTCTGTTGGTACCGCACATAGCAGTGGAGGTACCGTTCCACCATCATGCTGGTTCTCTCAACTGCTCCATTGGTGGCTGGGTGAAAAGCGGAACTGAGGCCTTGGGAGGACCCCACCATTTTCAAGAATTCTAGCCAAAACGTAGCAGTAAACTGTACCCCCCGCACCCCGGATCGGAGATGATCCTTCTTGGTATGCCGTGCAGGCGATAAATGTGGGCAATGAACAATTTCACTAGTTTCTGGGCTGACGGGAGGCTGGGACAGGCCACAAAATGAGCTTGCTTCAAAAAAAAGGTTGATTACTGTCCAAATCACAGTGTGCCATGGCTTTCTGGAAGTTCCACAATGAAGTCCATGGCCAGTTCCTCCCATGGCCAGGTGGGGTTCACCACAGGCTGTAGAAGGCCGGGAGGCTTCCCCAGCCACTTCTTCATGGTGGCACAGATAGTGTAGCTCCGAACGTAGTCCTCCAAGTCCCGTTTCATCTGTGTTATGAGGGGGTGAGGTTGGTCCCAATGAACCGTGAACCCATTCACATGCAAACACACTGGGGCTGAAATAAAACTGACAGAGGAGTCTTGTAGAAAAATATACTTTACTAAAAAACATTAAAAGGACTATGTCTTTAAAAACACATCAATAACAAAACTTATCTTCATTAGCTGAAGCCAGGCCGTCTCCTTAAATTCCTCTCCACAATACCAAAACCAGTCCTCTTAACCCTTTCCAAAGGGGAAGGAAGAAACTAATACAACACTGAGTAGTTTCAGAATCAATACATCATCGAGGTAGTGGAAAATGGCAACATAGGCTTCTCAGCAGAAAGAATGAGAAAGTCCTGAGTCAAATCACCTGTAGAGTTGATTCAATCATGGCTTGAAGCTTCTGACAGGGAAACTCTCCAGCTCTCCCTCTTGGTTGTGGCTTCAGCAGCAGCAGCAGCAACAGCTCAGAGACATCACCGGATGCTAGCTTGCAGGCATATGCTAGCTTGCATGCTCAGCTCAGCAAAGGCAAGCTTTCTTCTTTCTGGCTTTCTAGCTCTGAGCTTCAGCTCTTAGCTCAGGGATTAGTGACTTTGTTTCAGCTCTGTTTGCTCCAGCTCATCCTTAGCTAGCTCAGCTCTAGCTCTATGTAGCCCTTCTATCTGCGTCAGGCCCCCGCATCAGCTCTGTTTGGCAGGCAGCAAGCTCCTACTTATATGGTGAGTGAATATGCAATTAACTATGGTGGGGAAGGCTTGCCGTTAATTGCAAGGCAGAGATAGGCCTGTTTGAATCTCCACAGTTTGTAGCTAATCACATAGTCACAGCAATCCTGCAAGCACTCTTAACAATCTGAGGCCACCAAAACTGCCAGTTCGTCAAGTGAAGAGTTTTCAGGAACCCAAAGTGTCCAGCGGACTGGGCATCATGGCACCGTTGTAGTACACCCAGGCCATTTTGCTGGGTGAATAGATGCTGGTTTGCTTGGAACCAGGGGCTCCAAGCAAGGCTGTTTGTATGGACCAGGTTATATCATCCACCCCCTCCCTACTTCGGGATCGTCCCCAGGTCTGAGTGACCAAGTGAGCCACGCGTTGCAGCGTTGGCACCATGGCGTGTACCAAATCCTTCCTGCCGCTGTTATACCGTGGCTTTCTGGATAATGCATCGGCCAGGAAATTCCTCCCCCCTGGGATATACTTCAACATGAAATTGAACCACCTAAAATACAGCGCCCACAGGACTTGTTTGGGCGACAGTTTGCATGGGGTTTGGAGGGTCTTGAGGTTTTTATGATCGGTCCACACCTTGAATGGGATCCCACCACCATCCAATAGATGTCTCCATGTCATCAGGGCCCACCAGACTGCGAAGGCCTCTTTCTCCCATATAGTCCATCACCGTTCAGTCTCATTCAGTTTGCAAGAGGTGTAGACACATGGTTGCGGTCTGCCCCCCATTGGCTTGTAAAAGAACAGCCGGGGTCCCTCCCTCTGCCTGTTGAGCTCCTCAGGACTTCTCCAGAGTTTTCTATGGTGTCTTCCTCAACGTTCCTGTCCCCATCCCTAACTGGCCCGTCTTTGCTTTTGGAGCGTCTTCAAAGAAAAAACAAGAAAGTCCAGTTGCCTCTTGAAAAAGCACCTTTGGGACATCTTCTAGAGTAGAGTTTCTCAACCGTGGCAATATTAAGATGTATGGATGTCAAGTCCCAGAATTCCCCAGCCAGTGTCCACCATGTTAATGATATAGTTGTGAGATAACCAGAACTGGTTATGAAGCAGAGCATAGAGTGTTTGTGCATGGAAACGGTGTGGAGAGTAGTTGTGAATAAACTGTATACAAACTGGTTTTTAAAGTAGTTTACTTATATAGCAAAGCAAATTCATAGTCCTTTTACCAATCCAAGTCTTAGCCATGCATAATCAATCCAGAGATACAAAACCCCTTACCGGTTCGTAGAACAAGACATGAATCATTCAAGAACAATATAAAAGAGTTCATAAAAGCAATAATAAATAAACCATGATAAAATTGACCATGTAAAGAGACAAAAGATGTCTACAACATAGCAGCAGGTAACAATATGGTGTAATGTCCACACTGGCCACAATCAAACTTTTCATAAATACAGTTGCTACAGAGCTCATCCAATCAGGATGCAGAATGACTCAGCAATACCCTTAAAGCTATATTATACATATTCACACTGTAAACATATAACGGCCAACTAGTTAGGCAATGACCATTTCCTAACACACCACACATCTTAGAGTTGCAGAGATTGAGAAACTCTGTTGAGATACCTTTCATTGACCCCTTGAAGGTAAATCAGCTCAGAACAAAGGGCCTTCAGAATCTCAGTCACTGCAGTGCTGCACCTCTCATTAAATCATCATTTTGAGATCATCAAAAATGATCAACGAATATTACGAGATGCATCCAGAGAAACAGGTAGCCCTGATTATTCTGGATGCACAAAAAGCATTTGATCGGGTTAATTGGAGATTTATGATACAACAGATAAAAAATATGAAATTTGGGAAGAAATTTGAAAAGATGATAGTTTCAATATACACAAAACAGAAAGCAAGAATACTAGTCAATGGGGAACTAACAAATTTTTTTTGAAATAAGTAGAGGAGTACGGCAAGAGTGCCCACTTTCGCCATTACTTTTTATTTTAACCTTGGAAAATTTACTTAGAAGAATTAGGCTAAATAAAAACATAAAAGGACTCAAGGTAAAGGGAGAAGAATACAAGGTCCAAGTGTTTGCTGATGACCTTGTATACTTCATAGAGGACCCACTAGAAACAGAATTAAAATTAACAGATGAGATAGAGAAATTCAGCAAAGTGGCAGGTTTAAAAATGAATAAAGATAAGACCAAAATACTAACTAAAAATCTAACAGCAAAACAAATAGAAGAGTTGGAAAAACAATCAGGATTACAAGCAGTTAAGAAGATAAAATATTTAGGTAGCAATTTGACAAAAAGGAATGTAGCCATAAAAGATAATAATTACGGAGAGTTAGTACAACAAATTAAGAAAGACTTAGAAAGATGGATGAAACTAAAGTTATCATTGTTAGGAAGAATTGCGGCGATAAAGACGAATATACTGCCGAGACTCCTCTACTTATTTCAAACTATTCTGGTTAAATTAGAGAAAAACTTCTTTACAAATCTGAATAAAATAACATCAAAATTCGTATGGGAGGGAAGAAAGCCAAGGATAAATTTAAACATATTACAAGATGATAGAACTAGAGGGGGTTTTGGCCTACCAGTGTGGGAAAAATATTATAAAGTGGCGAGTATGATATGGATTAAAGATTGGGTCAATTTGGAAAATCAAAGGATATTAAAATTGGAAGGCCACGATTTATGGAAGGGGTGACATGCCTTCTTGTGGAACGCCGGGAACAAAAAGTATAAACACTTTAAAAATCATATAATAAGGAATTCGTTAATTGGCATTTGGTTTGAAATTAAAAATAAACATTATATGAAAGTTCCCGACTGGTTATCCACATTGGAAGCAGCAATGCACCTCAATACACTACAGGTGAAACTCGATAAATTAGACTATTGTTCAAAAGTTCATTTATTTCAGTAATGCAATTTAAAAGATGAAACTAATATATGAGATAGACTCATTACATGCAAAGCGAGATAGTTCAAGCCTTGATTTGTCATAATTTTGAGGATTATGGCTTACAGCTCATGAAAACCCCAAATTCACAATCTCAGAAAATTAGAATATTGTGAAAAGGTTCAATATTCTAGGCTCAAAGGGTCCCACTCTAATCAGCTAATTAAGCCATAACACCTGCAAAGGGTTCCTGAGCCTTTAAATGGTCTCTCAGTCTGGTTCAGTAGGAATCACATTCATGGGAAAGACTGCTGACCTGACAGTTGTGCAGAAAACCATCATTGACACCCTCCATAAGGAGGGAAAGCCTCAAAAGGTAATTGCAAAAGAAGTTGGATGTTCCCAAAGTGCTGTATCAAAGCACATTAATAGAAAGTTATGGGGAAGGGAAAAGTGTGGAAGAAAAAGGTGCACAAGCAGCAGGGATGATCGCAGCCTGGAGAGGATTGTCAGGAAAAGGCCATTCAAAAGTGTTGGAGACTTTCACAAGGAGTGGACTGAGGCTGGAGTCAGTGCATCAAGAGCCACCACACACAGATGGATCCTGGACATGGGCTTCAAATGTTGTATTCCTCTTGTCAAGCCGCTCCTGAACAACAAACAACGTCAGAAGCATGTTACCTGGGCTAAAGACAAAAAGAACTGGTCTGTTGCTCAGTGGTCCAAAGTCCTCTTTTCTGATGAGAGCAACTTTTGCATCTCCTTTGGAAACCAAGGACCCAGAGTTTGGAGGAAGAATGGAGAGGCACACACTGCAAGATGCTTGAAGTCCAGTGTGAAGTTTCCACAGTCTGTGCTGATTTGGGGAGCCATGTCATCTGCTGGTGTTGGTCCACTGTGCTTCATTAAGTCCAGGGTCAACGCAGCCATCTACCAGGAGATTTTGGAGCACTTCATGCTTCCTTCCGCAGACGAGCTTTATGGGGATGCTGACTTCATTTTCCAGCAGGACTTGGCACCTGCCCACACTGCCAAAAGTACCAAAACCTGATTCAATGACCATGGGATTACTGTGCTTGATTGGCCAGCAAACTTGCCTGACCTGAACCCCATAGAGAATCTATGGGGCATTGCCAAGACATGAGAGACAGGAGACCGAACAATGCAGAAGAACTGAAGGCTGCTATTGAAGCATCCTGGTCTTCCATAACACCTCGGCAGTGCCACAGGCTGATAGCATCCATGCCACGCCTCATTGAGGCAGTAATTGATGCAAAAGGGGCCCAAACCAAGTACTGAGTACATATGCACGCTTATACTTTTCAGAGGTCCGACATTGTTCTATGTACAATCCTTGTTTTATTGATTTCATGTAATATTCTAATTTTCTGAGATTGTGAATTTGGGGTTTTCATGAGCTGTAAGCCATCATCATCAAAATTATGACAAATCAAGGCTTGAACTCTTTTGCTTTGCATGTAATGAGTATCTCATATATTAATTTCACCTTTTAAGTTGCATTACTGAAATAAATGAACTTTTGCACGATATTCTAATTTTTTGAGTTTCACCTGTAGCTACCCACAAATTAATAAGATACAAAGAATTACTTGATTCACATGGAAGATTAAAAACACGGCAGGAACTTAGGGACCAAGGTATAGAAATGGATTGGTGGCCCTATCTACAGATACAAACTAGATACAACAAAGATAGTGAGGAAGGAGGAATTGAAACAAACTCCAACCAGCTAGACAAATTATTAGAAGCTAAAGATGGAAAATTGATTTCAAAGATTTACAAATATTTATTAGAATTTGACCTGGCAGAAAATATAGTTAAAGGACAAATGATAGCCTGGGCAAGGAATATTGGTAAAAATATACAATTGGAAGAATGGGAAAGGGTATGGGAAACCAACTATACAATAACAAAATCAGTAGCATACGAGGAGAACCATTACAAGATGTGGTACAGATGGTATCTAGCCCCTGCAAGATTGGCGAGGATGTATGCAAATCTTAATCCAACATGCTGGAAATGCAAGCAAGCACAGGGAACCTACTTTCACGTCTGTTGGCTTTGCCCAAAAATTAAGAAATATTGGATAAAAATTAAAATTTGGATAACAGAAGTAACTGCGGAAGATATTGAGCTAAAACCAGAAATCTTTTTGTTAGGAATGCTTAAACAAAACATTAGAAAAGAAATAAAATATATAACATTACATATAATCACGGCGGCTAGGATAGCCCTAGCACAAGTCTGGAAAACAGATCAATTGCCAACGGAGCAGCAAATAATTCAATATATATATATATATATATATATATATATATATATATATATATATATATATATATATGTACAGAAATGGATAGACTAACTTTGAAATTAAAAGATAAGGAAGACTCACAGTATTTTAAGATATGGGATTGTTGGTACAAGTGGATAAATCAATGGAAAAGAAGGTAAAGCCAAAATTTAGTAAGAAATTTAAAGTAAAACTCATACACCATCATTAAGATAAAAGAGGAAATAAGTCACTGTGTATATTTGTACTTATATATATTACATATATTGAGTATGTTTGTTGTGATTAGCATTGCTGATTGTAGTTTTAGGGTTGTGAATGTTTTGTATAATTTTATCTTTTTAAATTTAATAAAGTTTGTTTTAAAATGAAAAAAAAATGATCAACGAGCAGGCCAAAGTGCTTTCAGTGAGTGGGAAACCCAACTGGCACCCCATAGCAGTTGGTAAACTAATACTAAATTAAATAATTGACAATTTATCAGTGTTTAAAGTCCCAAATGGGAAGGTTGAAGCAATTAACACGCAGGTTCAATATCATAATGCTTAGGAGAAATGGCAATTCTTGATGCCGGCATACACTTTTGAATACATGACTAAAAAGTAAAGTCATGTTATTCATTTGTAGTGGTTTTGAAATGCTTTTTTAAAAATGCTATGTTCTTCTGAAATTTATAGGATATTTTGACCCCCAAAGTCACATTGTTTGGGTTGGGCAGTTTTATAAATCTACTACATTAATAAATAAATAAATGGGACGAGACTTCGGTTTGGCAAACGAGGCCTAGACAATCTATATACTTTGCTCACGTGGCCAATGGTGAGCCCCCAAAGACTGGTTCTAAATGTACAGAGCATTCTCCCAAAAAGAACCCTTGAAATTCCCCAGCGACCCAAACCCATATGATGTTTCTAATCTTACCGGCAAGGAGTTTGCCAAGCAAGAGATGCCAAAAGGTTCCCCTGAACAGGGAAAGGGTGAGAGCAGTGGCTGAAACCAGAAGGAAAGTGTTCTTCCTCTGCCAGACATACTGTAGATCATGGAATGTTCTTCAAGACATTTCTAGCCAGCTGATCTCAGGCCAAAAGGTCAAGCTTTCCAGAAAAAACTACTTTCTTCCTACAGTATATTCAGAGCCTCCTCTCTTATTAAAGACCTTGGACAGACTTTGGAAAGAGTGCAGAGAAGGTACAGAGAAGACAACAAGAATGATTGGGTGGCTGGAGGCTAAAGCATACAAAGAAGAGTTAGCGGAATTGGATACTTCTACTCTAATGAGAAGGAATTAGGGCATCTTTCGGAAACTTCACAGGGGTGACATGATAGCAGTGTTCCAATATTTGAGGGGCTCCTACAAAGTCATGGGGGTCAACCCATTTTCTAAAGCACCAAAAGAAACAATGGATGGAAACTAACCAAGGAGAGAAGCAACCTAGAACTAAAGAGAAAATTCCTAATGGTGAGAGCAATCAACCAATGGAATAGCTTGCCTTCAGAATTTATGGGTGCTCCGTCACTGGAGGCTTTCAAAAAGAGATTGGACAACCATTTGTCTGAAATGGTATAGGGTCTTCTGTATGAGCAGAGGGGTTGGAGTAGAAGACCTCCAAGATCCCCTCCATCTCCATCGTTCTACCATCTCTTCAGGCGGAAAAAGAAGAAGAAGGGTAACCAGCAGCAAGAGGTGAGATGGGCGGCGTGTGTGTGTGTGTGTGTGTGAGAGAGAGAGAGAGAGAGAGAGAGAGAGATGAGACTTGATTACAGCAGCAATGGGGACACTTAAAGTCAGGCATCCTCAGAGGGATTCTTCAAAAAATACTGCACCAAAAATCATATCAGTAATAAAGATCTCAACTCATCAATTACAAAAAGTTGCATTACACATAACAAGGCACATGTTATAATGATATTTTAAATTATCTTACAGTAGATTCTTAGGAAGGATATAACACAAGTAGTCCTCAACTTACAGCCATTTGAAGTTAGAACGGCACTGAATAAAAATGACATGTGACCATTTTTCATGCTTATGACTGAAAATTTTCCCCAGGCTTGTATCTCTGGAGTGGTTGGAGGATTCCAGGGTTCATGCTGGTTGAACAATGATTGGATAGGAACATAAGAAGACTTTGTTGGGGAAGATTGCCTTGTGCTTTGCAGAGGAAAGGCATGCATTGTACCTCCACTACAAATGTATTAAGGGACTTCCATAGCAAAGTTGCTTTTTGGAAGGCCAACCAGCCCACCTTGTACTGAATGTTCAGGTAGAACACAGTCACAGCAAGAGGGAACTCTTAAGAGGGAGACACGGGTAGTTCTCAACTTACAATACAACCATTCATTTAGTGACCAATCAAAGTTGCAATGGCACTGGAAAAAAGCAATTTATTACCATTGTAGCATCCCCATGGTCACATTATCAACATTTGGATGCTTGACAACTGGCATGTATTTACGACGATTGCAGTGTCTCAGGGTCATGTGATCAGCTTTTGCATCCTTCTGACAATGGGGAAAGTCAATGGAGAAACCAGATTTACATAATGATTATGGCAAGAAAGGTCATAAAGTGGGAAAAAACTCACTTAACAACTGTTTTGCTTAGCAATGGAAATGATGGGCTCAATTGTCATCATAAATTGAGAACTACCTGTACATAAAAAGATCCCAATCCTCTCGGAATTATCTGAAAGATTGTGTAAATAAGAACAATGTCAACCCTAATCCATTTTAGACACCTTTTCTTGAGTATCGCCTATAATAGGAGTCCCCAACCTCTGGGCCGTGGCCCACTACTGGGCTGTGACCAGAGGTGGGTTTCAGCAGGTTCTGACCAGTTCTGGAGAAGTGGTAGTGGAAATTTTGAGTAGTTCGGAGAGCCGGTAGTAAAAATTCTGACTGGCCCTGCCTCCATCTATTCTCTGCCTCCCAAGTCCCAGCTGATCGGGAGGAAATGGGAATTTTGCAGTAACTTTCCCCTGGAGTGGGGTGGGAATGGAGATTTTACAGTATCCTTCCCCTGCCACGCCCACCAAGCCACACCCACAGAACTGGTAGTAAAAAAATTTGAAACCCACCACTGGCTGTGACCTGTTCGGAACCAGGCCATAGAAACAGTGGGCAAGCGTGCACATGCACAGTTCCACTTGTGCAAGCGGCGGACAAGTGCACAGACATGCGCGGCTCTATTTGTACAAGTGGAGGGCAAGCCCACACGTGTGCCCACTGCTCACATGGAACCATCCCCTCTTTCCCCTGCCCCCCCCTCCCCGGTCTGTGAAGCCAGAAAGGTTGTGAAATGCTGGCCAATGACAATAAGTATTTTTATTTTCTGTGAGTGCGGAATCTGATTTGATGCTCAACAAACTGCACATGGGGGGCATGTGGAAATGCTGATAAGATAGGTTAATGTTCTCCTTCTTATGTCTTTCAGTAAACAGGGCTGCAGCTGGAAAGGAAACAGGCCAGAGATGGTGCATTACATAAAAGAACCTGTGCACTTTGCCTTGTCTCAAAACAACTGCATAACAAGGGTTGTGGGGAGCACATGGAAGGAGCAAGGTGGAATCTTGCAATTATTAAGATGCCCTCTTGGGTGTTCGCAGTGTTTGTTTGTTTTTAAAAAGGAACTTCATTTGAATTTAAACATATATTAGGACTCTATAAATTTCCCAGAATTTATAATTTCAGATTCCTATTTTTGGTCTGAAAGGAATGCACTCTGCACATGGTTAGATCATTCAGATGCTAGGGAATATCCACCATTCAGCAAGTGGGACTGATTTGGAAAATGCATCCCGTGTAGACAAAGGTAGGCTGCAGTGAGTGGGAAAAGCTGATTGTTTCCCACCTTCCTGCTTGCAGCTTAACTACCACATCTGTCTCTACCACTCAAATCCTGTTCCTGCATTGCAGCTGTTTGGGGAAGGAATGCAGATATTGAGAAAAGGAAGACTCCCCACACAGACACGGGCAAAAGCAGTCGACAAAAATGTGAGAATTCTCCAATGCAGATACAAGGAGGAAGAATTCAGACACAGCCTGGAGGGTGTATAAAAGCTGGGGAGGTTTGGGGATGAGGAGCGGACTTATGGCGAAAGATGCAGCAAGAGATACGTATCAGAGTATTGGCAGGTAGCTAGTACCAAAGACAGGTGTAAGGAACGAGTAGCAACCCACATGGAAAGGACGGGCAGAAGGAAGGAAAGAAAACAGGAGGAACAAGAGTCTGGGGGTTGCAAACCTCCCTGCCTTTAACCGAATGTGGTAAATTTAACTTCTGAATAAGCATACACAGATGCATTGGCAACAAAATGTTGCAGCATAAAACACTCCATCCCATTCTTTTTAGATTTTATTTATTTATTTTATTTATTGTTTTATCTATATATAAAATACAAAGAGAAATAGAAATGGGAAATTAGGGGAAGAAAAAAGAAAGGGGGAAAAAATGTAAGGTACTAGGGGGGCAGAGAAGAGCAACAAAGATGATTAGGGAATTGGAAGATAAAACATACTCAATTCCTGCAACCATTTTTCATGTTTTAGACACTAATCAAGGAGAGAGCCAACCTAGAACTAAGGAGAAATTTCCTGACAGTTAGTTTCCTGATAGTTATATGCCAGTTCACAGTGCTTTTACAGCCTCTCTAAGCAGTTTACAGAGTCAGCATATTGCCCCCAACAATCTGGGTCCTCATTTTACCCACCTCAGAAGGATGGAAGGCTGAGTCAACCTTGAGCCTGGTGAAATTTGAACTGCCAAATTGCAGGCAACTGGCAGTCAGCAGAAGTAGCCTGCAGTACTGCACTCTAAGGACTGTGCCACCATGACTCATTAGTTATAAAGGAAATAAATAAAGGTTATTCTTTTATAAATTGTAAAGTGTGAAACTATCTGTCTGCTGTTTTCTGACTATGTAAAGTGACCCCAAATGATAATCAGTGGAGACAATGCATTATGACTTGCTAAGAGCTCCTCAGGAAACAGGAACTTAAGCCTTGGGCAAAAAGCTATAGGAGACAGGAACATCGGAGATGGAGGAAAATTGTCAAGAAGACCCTTTTAAAATGTAAAACAACTTAAAGGATGACTTAATAGAATAAGGGGGATTTGGGAGGGCTCCTTAGGTGTGGCGTGCAATTGTGAAGGTGTATAAAATGTATAGCTTGAAAACTGCTTTTTGTGCTCTTTGAACTCAATCCATTTGGGAAGAGTCTAAGAGGCCACACTTGCAACTGCTTTTATAAATTTTTAAAGCATTTTTTCTACAACCTCTTTGGCCGAAAAAATGCTTTTAAGTTTTTTTTTAAAAAGCCTCTGATGATCCCGTGGCTCAGCTGGGATCATCAGAGGCTTGTAAAAGCGTTTTTTCTACAACCTCTTCAGCCGAAGAGGTTATAGAACAAATGTTTTTAAAAGGAAAAAAAGCCTCTGCCAATCAGGCAAGTCAGCAGGGATTGTCAGAGGCTTTAAAAAAAAAAAGAAAGCCTCTGACGATCAGGCAAGTCTCCACCCCGGACCACCCCAATGATGCCCTTAACGTGATGTCCCGTTGCCTGGAGGCCGTACGGATCTGGATGGGGAGAAACAAGCTCAGACTCAACCCCTCCAAGACCGAGTGGCTGTGGCTTCCTGCGTCCCGGTATAGTCAGCTGGTGCCATGGCTGACTATTGGGGATGAGACCTTGCCCCCCACAGAGAGGGCTCGCAATCTGGGAGTCCTCCTGGATTCACAGCTGTCTTTAGAAGAGCATATGACGGGACTTCCGGATGAGGCGTGGGTCGAGGCGGCACAGAAAAGGAGCGCTCCGTATTCTGTGCCGATTTTTTGGCGTTTCGGGCCCCGTAGCAGGAGAGATTGGTCCTGGGGTGGACTGACAGAAAGAGGGATACTTCGGAGGAGGCGGTGTGGAGAGGTGCGGTCTCCCACCGCACCGAGAAGAGCCCTTATTCCAGACGCGGGAAGAAGACGGCCAAGTTGGTCAGACCAGAGACTCATCGCTTCAAATTTTTAAAGCAGGAAGCGAAAGAGTGAGTACGGGGTGAAAATCGATGTGAGGAGGACAAAAAGTTAAAATAATTTTATTGACGATTTCTGCGAGGAGGAGATCAACCCTAGAGTCCGGAGGAGTAGCGGAGAGACAGAGAGACTCGGAAAGGCACAGGCGGCAAATAATGAGGGGAGCGAAGTGACTCAGCAAAACCTGGCACGTTAGTTCTATTTTTTGAAGAGACATTTGAAAGAGAATACATCTAGGAGGAAGAAATTTCGGAGGAAGAAACAATAGGAAGCAGGACGCTGATTTTTCCTTTCTGAATTAAGCTACACCGACGGAGAAAAACAATATAGACAACAACTAAATTGGGGATACAAAGAAATTGCAAAATAACAACTGCCATTCTTGACAGCAAGAGCGAAAGACTGGGTGTTCTTCTTTTTTCCTCTTTCTTTTTTTGCTTTCTAACTATAAGAAGAGTGAAATAATATTAGTGGACCTTGGAGAACTACAAAACTACAAAAACGAAATCTGTGGAAAGAACAGTAAATCTTATGTAATTAATCTTTAAAAGGAAATCTATATATATTTATACTCTTATTACATATTTATATACTATAGATATTTTTAATATATTCTAAATATAATAATCACCAACATTCCTACTGTGTAATTATAATTATAGTAATCTGTTTATTAGTAATTATCTTTTAATTAATTTACCTTTAATTTACCTTTAGCTATATTAAATATTTTAAATATTTTTAGAAGATTAATTTACCTTAAATAGTATTAATTAATAGACACATATATTAAATTAGTATTGCTTAAATATTGTAATATTGAATTAACTTGCTTTTTATGTTTTGAGTGAGATCAAATTTTTGATAACGTTTAATAGAAAAATTAAGTAATTATCTTAGTGATAGAATATTATTACATAGTTATATAGGATATATTTCATAAGATAGATTTTTATAGGATATATGGTGTTTATAGCTTTGTATAGTATAATCAATTGAACTGATAATCAATTAAAATAATAGAGGAATAATAGAGATATAAAGAAAATTAGTAAGGCAATATAGATTGTGGTTAAATTCTTGAATAAAAGAGGACATTTATCATAAGAGTGATTGAAATAGAAGCTATTTAACCTTATTTAAAATTATAACAACAATAGTGTAAGAAAAAAAGTTTTGATTGAGAAATGGATGTTAATTTGGGAAAAGGTAGACAGAATTCTGGAAAAACAGTATAAAATCTTGAAAGAAATGTCATCAACTACAGTAACTACTGTAAAGACAGGGAAGAAGGTTACTCTTACATCAATAGGACTAACAGCATCTCCAGCGACGCAATAAACCGTAGAAGCAATTTTCTCAACTGAAAAACAAACCCTGACCATAAGCATGCAGATGGTACAGACTACATTAACAACAATACAAGAGACTATGCAAAAAATGCAAGAATGTATGTTCAAAAATCACGAGGAAACCAGGAGAGACTTAGATGAAATTAAAAATTCGGTCAAAGAAGACATTCAGAAATTAGATGGGAAAATGGACTCCATTCAGGAGATGATTTCAAAAAATGATCAAAGGATTACAGCCATAGAAGAAAAGTCAGAACGAACAGAAGAAGTAAAAATGACAGGCCTTAATAAAGAACTTGAATGTACGGTAGCACAATTGGAAATGGAAAGAGCATCATTTTACCTATGGTTTCAAAATGTACGGGAGGAAAGAGATGAGGACTTAACACAAACAATGGCTGAAATAATTGCAGAGATTTTGCAAAGAGAGAAGGAAGAGATCATCAATGAAATAGACGAAGTGTTTAGAGTAAACACTAATTATGCAAGACAACATAGGCTCCCAAGAGAAGTTCACATACGCTTTGTAAGGAAGAAGGTCAGAGACATTATTTTTAAAATAGCCAAAGAAGAACCAATATATTATAAACAAAAAGAAATAATAACATTAAAACAAATACCTAAAAGAATCAGAGAGTGGAGGAAAGATTATTATCACTGTATTATTAAATAAAAAACAAATACTATTTCGATGGTTAATGCCGGAAGGAGTACTAGCCACGTGGAAGGGGAAGAAGATAAAAGTGGATACGATAGAAAAAGCTCAAAACTTATATGACCAGATCAAGGAACAAGAAGGAATAGATGACAGAGGAGAGGAGCCGAGGAGAAGAGGCCAAACAACATCGAGATGAGAAGACCAAAAAGCCCTACGTGAAGACAACAACAAGGAGAAGGAAAAAGAGGAGGAAGGGGAAATTCAAGAAGAAGAAGAAAAAGGAGTAACGACAAGAGCGCAAGACCAAGCAAAAAAAAAAGGACAGGAAGTAAAGGAACAAAAAGAAAGAGGACTAAATTTTAAAAATGGACAAAAATTTGAAAATCATATCAATAAACATAAATGGACTTAACTCTCCTGTTAAAAGAAATCAAACATTTAGAAAACTAATTAAACAAAAAGCAGACATAATATGCCTTCAAGAAATTCACATAAGAAAACAAGAAGAAAAGTATCTACAATGTAAAAAACTAGGGAAATTACACATATCACTAACAGATGAGAAGAAAAAAGGAATAGCAGTCTACGTTAAAGAAGAAATAGAAAGCAAACTGAAATATGTAGATAAAACAGGAAGAATTGTGATGATTGAAGTTAATCTTAACGGTAAAAATGTGTTATTAGTTGTGATATATGCACCAAATGGTCAACAAAAAGAATTTTATCAAAACCTACATGAAAGAATAATAGAACAAAATATAGAGAATGTATGCCTACTAGGCGATTTCAATGCCATTGTAGACCCAAAAAAAGATTATAGAAGTAATCAGAAGAAAAATAAGAAGAAGAAGAAAAATTTGTTCCCGAAAATATTTTTATCCCTCATAGGAGAACTAAATTTAGTAGACGTCTGGAGATTATATAATCCTAAAGAGGAAAAATATACACACTACTCCAATCCTCACAAGTCTTGGTCAAGGATTGATATGATATGGGCTACGAAGACCTTAATACAAGAAATTCAATCAGTAGAAATAGGGGCAAATGAATGGGCCAACCATAACCCATTAATAATAGAATGGAGAGGATGGAGAAAGGGGAAAGGTAGATGGATGATGAATATGCAAGTAATGAAAGAAAAAGAATATATTGAAAGAATAGAAGAACTGAAATGGTTCTTCAAGGATAATAATAATAAAAGCCAAACATCTTTACAAAATTTGTGGGACACAACAAAAGCATATATCAGAGGAATGACATTAGCTTATAATAGTAAAAAGAAAAAGGAGAGGGAGAGGGAAAAAGAATATAACAAAATTTACAGTGAGATTAAAAATTGCTAAGAGAAATTACAGGAAAGACCGGGAGACGAACAGACGAGAATTAATTGGGCGGCTGCCAAACACAAACTAAATATACTGGAACAAGAAAAATATGTCAATACATTAAAATTCATAAAACAAAATCAATTTGAACAGGCAAATAAACCAGGAAGGTGGATGGCTTATAAATTAAGAAAAGAAAGGGAAAAAAGAATAATCCATCAACTGCAAGAATAACGAAGGAAAATTACATCAGAGCCCAGAAAAAAAGAAAGAGATAGCAATTCAATTTTTTCAAAACTTATATAAGCAAGAAAAGGTGGAAGTAGAAGAAATAGACCGATATGTTAAAAAGGAGGAAATGCCCGTGATAATGGAGGAGGAAAAAAAGATGTTAAATAGGGAGATTACGATGGAAGAATTACAGGAAACTATTAGGAAACAAAAAAACAATAAAACCCCGGGAACAGATGGACTACCAATAGAACTATATAAAGGATTAGGAACATCATTAAATGGGATATTAATAGAGGTGTACAATGAGGCATTAAAAGAAGAAAAAATACTAGAATCTTGGAAAGAGGCATATATTTCTTTAATCCACAAAGAAGGGACAGATACAACACAAATTAGTAATTATAGGCCAATTTCATTATTAAACACAGACTACAAAATTTTTATGAATTTAATAGCGAATAGATTAAAAATAATATTAAATAATAAAATACATCCAGATCAGAACGGATTCTTGCCGACAAGACAAATTAAAAATAATTTAAGAATGGTGATAAACATAATAGAATACTACGAGGTGCATCCAGAGAAACAAGCAGCGCTTGTTTTTCTGGATGCACAAAAAGCATTTGATCGTGTCAATTGGAAATTTATGACACAACAAATAAAAAATATGGAATTTGGAGAGAAATTTGAAAAGATAATATCTACAATATACACAAATCAGAAGGCAAGACTATTAGTTAATGGGGAATTAACAAATTATTTTGAAATAGGTAGAGGAGTAAAACAAGGATGCCCACTCTCACCCCTGCTTTTTATTTTAACCCTGGAAAATTTGCTTAGGAGAATTAGATTAAACAAAAATATAAAAGGACTTAAAGTAAAAGGAGAAGAATACAAGGTCCAAGCTTTTGCTGATGACCTTGTATTCTTCATAGAAGACCCATTAGAAACACAATCAAAATTGATGGAGGAAATTGAGAAATTTGGCAAGGTGGCAGCGTTAAAAAATAACAAAAACAAGACCAAAATTTTAACCAAAAATCTAAAAACAAAACAAATAGAAGAACTGGAACAACAATCGGGACTGCAAGTAGTTAAAAAGATAAAATACCTAGGTATAAATTTGACAACTAGAAATATAGCAATCAAAGACAATAATTATGGAGAACTAATACAACAAATTAAAAAACATCTAGAGAGATGGGAGAATTTAAAACTATCGTTATTAGGACGAATAGCGGCGATAAAGATGAATATACTCCCAAGGATCCTCTATGTCAGCCCCTCAAATTGCATTTCGTTCAGGGCTGACATAAGAAGAAGAGGGAGCATCTGGCAAGAGACTGTTTGACACTTCACCTAGTGATTCCCTAGGAAATGAGAGGGGAAGGGGGAATTCCTGTGAGTTTAGATAGCAGAGAGCAGTAGAATGATTTAGAAGATGGCCAATCAGAATAGGAGAGCAAGCCAGGAAGGGAGGGAGTTTGGGGGCAAAAGTCTATTCCTGGCTACAATGAGTCTAGGACAGAACGCTGTTCTAATAAATCAATGATTTTTTTCATCAAAGATGTGGCTGAGATGCGATTTATTTTAGACAGTTTTGAACCTTGACACTCTACTTGTTTCAAACTATTCCGATTAAGTTAGAAATTTTTTTTTTTTACAAATCTGGATAAATTAATAGCAAAATTTATATGGGAGGGGAAAAAACCTAGGATAAATTTAAAAACACTACAAGACGATAGATCAAGAGGAGGCTTTGGCCTACCAGCCTGGAAAAAATATTATAGAGTGGCAAGTTTAATATGGATTAAGGACTGGGTTAATTTGGACAACCAAAGAGTATTGAAATTGGAAGGTCACGATCTATTAAAAGGTTGGCATGCTTATTTGTGGAACATCGGAAATAAAACATACAAACATTTCAAAAACCATATAATAAGAGACTCATTAATTACCACCCGGTTGGAAATCAAACGTAAGCACTACATGAAAGTCCCAGGCTGGATATCTACACTAGAGGCAACAATGCATCCCAATATAATGCATCCCAACATATCAACTACTCAAAAAATAATAAGATATAAAGAAATTCTGGATATAAATGGGAGACTCAAATCCGCCAAGAGCTCAGGGACCTGGGTATAGAAATAGACTGGTGGCCGTATTTATTAATACAAACCAGATATAAAAAAGATAGTGAAGAAGGAGGAGTTGATATAAAACCTAACCAATTAGATAAACTATTAGAAACCAAAGAGGGAAAATTAATTTCAAAGATTTACAAATATCTACTTGAGTTCAATTTGGCAGAAAACATACTCAAAGGCCAAATGTTAGCCTGGGCTAGGAATATTGGAAGAAACATACAATTAGAAGAGTGGGAAATGATTTGGGAAAATAATTGTAGAATAACAAAGGCAACAACATACAAAGAGAACCACTACAAGATGTGGTATAGGTGGCACCTAGCCCCGGCTAGATTGGCAAAAATGTATCCAAATTGTAACCCAATATGTTGGAAATGTAGACAATCTCCAGGAACATTTTATCATCTTTGGTGGCTCTGCCCAAAATTTAAAATTTTTTGGATGAAAATCAGAAAATGAATAACAGAAATAACAGAAGAAGAGATTGACCTAAAACCTGAAATTTTTTTATTAGGCATACTTAAAAAAGATATCAAAAAAGAAATAAAATACATTGCATTACACATAATTACGGCAGCAAGACTAACTCTAGCCCAATCCTGGAAATTAGAACAGTTGCCAACAGAAGAACAAATAATTCAAAAAATATTTAGATGTGCAGAAATGGATAGATTAACTTTAAAACTAAATAAAAAGGAAGACTCACAGTATTACCAAATATGGAACAGATGGTATGACTGGATCAATAGACAGAAAAAAAACTGATGTTAAATACACTAAGAAATTAAAGGTAACAAATTTACACCATCATCAGGAAACTAAGGCTAATGTATATATATAGTTACATGTTTAAATATCATAGATAGACAATCTTGTTTATTAATTATAGAATATAGGTAATATAGAATTGTATTTTCGTTCTTAGAGTTAAGAATGTTTTGTACACTTTTTTATCTTTTTATATTGAATAAAGTTTGTTTTTAAAAAATTTTTTTAAAAAAAGAAGAGCATATGACGGCCGTGGCCAGGGGGGGCTTTTATCAGGTTCGCCTGATTCGCCAGTTGCGTCCCTTTCTGGACTGGGATGCCCTACGCATGGTCACCCATGCCCTCGTCACCTCCCGTCTGGACTACTGTAATGCTCTCTACATGGGGCTCCCCTTGAAAAGCACCCGGAGGCTCCAACTGGTCCAGAATGCGGCCGTGCGGGTGATTATGGGATGTAACACCTCTCCTGCACGAGCTGCACTGGCTCCCAGTGGTCTTCCGGGTGCTATTCAAGGTGTTGGTTACCACCTTTAAAGCGCTCCATGGCTTAGGACCTGGGTATCTACAAGACCGCCTTCTGCCACCGATAGCCTCCCACCGACCAGTTCACTCTCACAGAGAGGGACTCCTCAGGGTGCCGTCAGTCAAGTTATGCTGACTAGTGACCCCCAGGGGGAGGGCCTTCTCTGTGAGGGCTCCAGCCCTTTGGAACGAACTGCCCCCGGAGATACGTAACATCCCCGACCTTTGTGCTTTCTGCCATGCCCTCAAGACCCTGATGTTCCAACAGGCAGGGCTAACCATTTAAATTATTTTTAATTTGCTATTTTAAACTCTGGGTTTTATTCAATTGGACCAAACGGTTTAATAATTTTAAATTGTGATTTTAGGATGTTCGTGTGTTTTGTGTTTTTATCTTGGCTGTACACAGCCCTGAGTCCTACGGGAGAAGGGCGGTATAGAAATAAAATAAAATAAAATAAAATAAAATAAATAAATAAATAAATAAATAAATAAATAGACAGAACAAATGTTTTTAAAAGGAAAAAAAGCCTCTGCCGATCAGGCAACTCAGCTGGGATCGTCAGAGGCTTTTAAAAGCATTTTTTTTTACAACCTCTTCAGCCAAAGAGGTTGTAGAAAAAATAGTTTTAAAAGTAAAAAAAAAAAAGTTGGCCACACCCACTCAGTCATATTAATCCCACCACCACTACCAAGCCACGCCTACGGAACCGGTAGTAACAAACTTTACATTTCACCACTGGTCACAAGCTGCAAAATATGGAGCAGAAGACCTCTCAAACAAGGAAGAAAAACACTGCATGTGGCTGTTCAAATGACATTTGTTTTAAGTCATCTGGCAGAAGAAGACATGCGTTCATTCTGTAGATTTAACCTCATAGACATATTTCAACAAATGAGTTGAATACTCATCCTCTCTCTCCAGGGAGCCCTGCTTCAAGGGGAGGTGCTAGGGATCTATAATAAGGATTCCCAGCACCAAATTACAAATCCCAGGTTCTGTGTGTATCAGGGGAGAAATTGGAAGAGCTAAGACAATTAGTTGCTAATTAATGAATTAGACTTAATAGTGTTTAGATAGCATGCACTTTATTTAAACCCATATCCCTATCAAGCAATCTATCTGAATCATACCAGCATCTGTAGATAAATGGATATGCCTCAAAATTAAGCTTAATTTCTTTTCAACTTGATCTGGAAGTCACAATCCTAGCCATCAGGCCAGGTACACAAAGGGCAGCAACAGCCACTCAGCAGAGAGCGAGGTTGGTGACACACTGGGTGTGCCGTTCCTTCTTTTGCTCCCTATTTCACATTTCTTGGGGTTCATTCCCCACTCCTACCCTCCATTCTCATGTCTAGAGCCGCATGGTCTAACGTAACTTGGCTCAGATTGTGTACCTTCTGTGTTTATTAGAATTTCAGAGAACAAACTGCAGCTCAGACATAGCAACGCTATTCTGCAGAAAAGTTGCCAGTTCAACCCCTGTGGCTATCAATTAGAAACTTGTCCTAGACAACAAAGGCCTATGACAACCTGGGAGAGAGAGCTCAATAATCTGATTTAATATATAAAATATCTCTGTCTGTGGTTGCTCTCGGTTCCAGTTCATTAAATTTTAGGATGCAGGAAATGTTTTCGGAAAAACAAGAGCAAGGGTTACTATAGTTTATTACATTAGGTCACCCCATTTCTCTGTTATCTTGAGAAACAGATTAGAAAGAGGTCCTTCTGTAAAAAAAGAGATTCTTCAAAATATGCAAGGTAGGAAAGACCATTTTATATCATTCTGCCTCTCCAACTAGCTCTATTGTCCAGAGCACACAGTAGCTATCTGCTTCTACAGCATAACAGCTATAGCTCAGACAGCCAACTAAAATATATCCCGCGTACACACAGACACACGACACACACAGACAGCCCCCAAGCATGGATTACCTTTCTAGATTTGTCCATGTATGGCACATTTGCACATCTGCTGATTTATCTCTGCCCTCAAAAACCCACCACACAAAATTCAAAAGTCTCTTTTGGGGCATCTTAATTCTAAATACATCTTGACATCCTCCAATCTGAGACAAGAAGAGTAAGTGTCAAAGAGTAAGCTCAGCTTAGAAACCTTAGACTGGCGAGGGGGCCACGGGAAAGGTCTCCACCACACATCCTTGCTCAGTGGCCATTCCTTTCATGAAATTTCAAGATTTTAATCAATGGAGCAAATAGACTGCTATGCAGGGTTGGCGGGTGGGAGAAGATTTGCAGCAAAGGTAAAGCTTTCCCCGACAAAATAAAACAACTGTGTTTTAAGAACATTTGCTCTGCATATTATTTTTGAACATAATTGGAGATAAGTAAATTTATTCCAGGAAAGGCAGGGGAGGTGAGGTGGTGGGTGGGGGTCGTATATTCTAAACCATTGCTAGAAAGGATAAATGTCCAAAATTACAAAGGCAAGGACAGATATTTTTGTTTGCACCAAGTCCCTAAAATGCCAGGTTTGTGTTTTTGGGGGGTGGGGGTGGACAGTGGTGGGATTCAGCCGGGTTGCACCGGTTCAGGAGAACTGTTCGTTAACTCTTTGTGGAGTTCTGCGAACCGGCTGAATAGTCAAGGCTGCCTGCCTAACAATTCCAGTAGCTCACACAGACCTCAGACATTCCTGCTCATTTGTAATTAACCAAAGGAAGGGAAAATAAAAAGAAGAAATAACCACATAACCATTTCCTCAGCAGAAAAATTCTAGCACTTTGAAACTCAGGGAAGGAAATAAAGTGAAAGAGAGGGGTTTTTTTCTTCTCTCTCCCTTCAGTTAAGGCAGACAGCCAAAAAACCATTTAACAGGCTATTTAGTTGCGATAACAAAACTGCAGGAATGCAGTCAGCACAGAAACAATAGAAATTTACAGATCATACAGATTAACAGAGTTGGAAGGGATCTTGTAGGGCATCTAGTCCAACCCCCCGCCCAAGCAGGAGACCCTACACCCATGATGGTGAACCTATGGCACGCATGCTGGAAGTGGCATGCAGAGCCATCTCTCTGGGCATGCGAGCCATTGCCCATTGCTCTTCCGGGTTCCGGTGCACCAGCCAGCTGGTCTTCATGCATGTGGGAGCGCCAGAAACCAGAACAGCAGCTGCCCGATGCACATGCACACACGGTGAAGATGATCTTCTGGTTTCTGGCACACACATGTGCACCGGCCACCTGGTCTTCCAATTTATGGTGCGCATACGTGCGTGAAGACCAATTGGCCGGTGGGTATGCATGCATCGGAAACCGGAACATCATCTTCACAGCGCACGCATGAGCACCGAGCGGCTGCTCTTCCGGTTTCCGGCATGCGCATGTGCTCCCGTTTTGGCACTTGGTGCCGAAAAGGTTCACCAACACTGCCATACACAATTTCTGACAAATGGCAGTCTGATCTCTTCATGAAAGCCTCCAGTGATGAAGCTTCCACAACTTCCAAAGGCAAGCTGTTCCATTGGTTGATTGTTCTCGCTGTCAGAAAATTCCTCCTTATTTCTAGGTTGAATCTCTTCTTGTTCTTGACAGGATTAGGCCAGGGAAGGAGTTTTAAAAATGTTAATACAAAGCAGGGGTTTCATGTCAGATATCTTATGTCTTATTAAATACACGTTCTATTTAGCAGAATTGATTTTATTAATTTGGAATAGGGTTGCAATGCTTATGTTTATGTATTTTGATGTCACATTTTCAGTATTTAAGAGTTAGCTTACAGTATTAGACTGTAAACATTTCAAATTGTCTTGTAACTGTGTTGCTTCTGTGTGATGGAGAACCCACAACTTCTGAAGGCAAGTGTCAGCTTTGGAAGCCATATTAGGCCAGAAGTTTCCATGCTGCCACCTTCTCATGTGTGGGAAAGTAGGAGGGGGGATTTAGTAGAGGGGTTGTCTTTAGACATAATAGTATTCTTCATGTCAGTCAAGGTCAGGCCGATCCTGCAACTGGAGAAGGAGTGGTCGGAGTGCTGTCTTGAGATGGGATGGATAGTGATTGGAGCATGTGATTGACTGAGGAGTGAGGGGATGGTTTGGGGGGGTTTGATTTACTGAGGGAAAACCCAGACCTCTCAGATTTGGGTTTTCCCAGATGTGCCATTTTACCTATTCTAGTAAACAGAACTTTGAAAAATGCTTGCTTCAGAGTTTTTACTTGGAGTTGGGTTTTCTTCTGGAATGCTGACATTAACCCAAGTCTCCCTTAAAGCATAATGGCACCCCAAAAGGGGGCTGTCAGGGGTGCTGAGCCCCAGCAGCTACCTAAACCTCGGGTGGTGCGAAGACTCAATGAAAATGGAGGAGAAGGAGGAGATCGCAGAGGGGGCCGTGGGAACGGATACCCAAGGATTTACCAACACCCTGTTTTCTCCTTCTGAAGAAATGCTGCGATCCATTGAGGCTGCAGAGGAGGCTCGAAGGCTAGGTGCTCGCCCCAAGGAGTCGGATTCCTGGAAAAGTTGCTCCAACAGTCTGATCCAACTCCAGAAAGGGGACCAGAGGAGAGACCACCTGGATATCATGACACTCCCAGCCCAATGAAGTTACCCCATGAGCCAGAGTGGAGGAGAGGGACAGCTTTGGGATCTGGAGATTCCTGGGACTGGAACCTGTTGCCCCCCATCGTGAAGCCAATCATTAACCAGGCTCCCTGAGCATTTTGAATGGATGGAAGTGGGAAGTTATGCACCCCCCTCCCAACCTGCTCAAGTGAGATGGAGCTTAACACAACCTACTTTCACCTTCCCTGATCCAGGACCTGGCAGAGGAATTAGCAGGGTACAGGCACCTCTCTACCCGGCCAGGGATGAAACAAGGAGCGGCTCAGCGTAGCATGGCCATCCCGCAGCTGGGAGACATCAGACGCAGCCGGCGTGGGGAAGGCAAAATCCCCCTGCTGGGCCCCCTCACCAGCCTGCCTTTGTGCTACCTCCTGCTGAATGTATCCCCCCAGGCTGGGGATTCTATCCCGGCCAGGGGTGGGTCCAGTGCCAGTGGTATCCAGCATTGTCTGCTCCAATTTTCCAGGGATCCCCATGGCCCCAATATGGCCCAGTTTCCCACCTCTCTGCAGCCCAGCAAGCAGCTCACCAGCTGGCCCCACTCCCTCAGCAGGCTGCCGTCCAGCTACCAGCAGCAGCTCTGCCACATGTTCCAGATCAGCCACCCGTCGCTGGGCCCAATCCACCTGCGAGGCCAATGCCACCCTGCTTTAGAGCAACATTTGATGGTGCACCTGCCAAACTGGCTTACTTCCTCAGCAGGGTCTGGGCTCATATAGATCAGTATGGAGACCAATACGAGTCAGATCAGGACTTGGTATCAGCGATTTCTGACGGGATGAATGAAGGGGAGGCTTCTGAATGGATAGCCTGGCTGCACAATGAGGGCGCTGCAGAACTAAATGATGCCGATGGGTTTGTTGCACTGCTCCAGGCCAGATTCGAAGACTGAGACTGAATCAATGAAAATGAAACCACAATAAAGGTGATGAAGCAAGGTAATCGACCCATAAAAGACTTTGTATGGGACTTTAGACGGGTCGCAGGGAACCTGGGGCATTGGCCAGACCACATACTCCTACACTATTTCCAAGAGGCCATTGATCAAGAAGTCAGAACAGCCTGTTGGGTCTGGGGTGTGCCTGAGCGACTGCATTACTGATACACCATGTCCATAGCTCTGGACAGAGAAATTCACCCCCACCACAAAACCCCAGCAGAGAAGCCTCCTCTGAGAACTTTGGCTACACAGCCCCTTTCAAAGCCTGCTGAAGTCTGCCCCCCTCAACCGGCAGGGGTGATTAAATGCTATCGGTGTGGACAACTGGGACATCGAGCTTCTGAGTGCCTGGCCCCTTCCCCAGTTCCGCAACAATGTCCGGCCATGGCCACCCGAGGCAGAAGGGCTCCAAGGAAGGCCCCAGACACCAGTCGATTTGCTAGACAAGCCATAGAGGTTCCCCTCCCCAGTGAAAAGAGCGAGGAACCTCTGGCCAAAGAAGCCCCTCCCGACGAGGCTAGCAGAGAAGACAACCCAATGGTGAATGCACCCATCCCCCCTTTTCAATTAAAGTAAAACTGGTGGTGCCAGAGACGGGGGAGCAAGGAGAACTGCCAGCAATAATAGATACAGGCTGTACCAGATGTTTAATTGGACTTCCAATTGTTGAACAATTGGGGATCAAAACAAGAGCCTTAAAGTGCCCCATTAAATTTCACCAGGTGGATTGGGACATTAATTGGGGGAGTCCCAGACACCCATATTACAAAACTGGTTAGATTAGAAATTGGAAGACATCATGAACTTATACGATTTATAGTAACCCCAAAGATGTCAGAATCTGTCATACTGGGCCTGGCTTGGCTGGACAAATGGGCCCCCACCATTAAATGGGAAGATGGATACTGGAAAACCATAATGGGTATTGGCCCCCTGCCCCCTGTCCCTCCTCCCAAGGAACAGCCTTCTGGCCAGCTGCCACAAATAGCAGCCGCTGGTTCAGACAGGCCTCCAGGCGAACCCCAGATTAGAATAGAATACAATAGAATTTTTTATTGGCCAAGTGTGATTGGACACACAAGGAATTTGTCTTGGTGCATATGCTCTCAGTGTACATAAAAGAAAAGATACGTTCATCAAGAATCATAAAGTACAACACTTAATGATAGTCATAGGGTACAAATAAGCAATTCAGAAACAGTATCAATATAAATCATAAGGATACAAGCAACAACATTACAGTTATACAGTCATAAGTGGAAGGAGATGGGTGGTGGGAACGATGAGAAGATTAATAGTAGTGCAGATTCCTAAGGTATATACAGATTTAGCCAAAGCGTTTAGCAAGGAGGAATGTAACATCCTCCCTCCTCATCGGGCCACAGATTGTGCCATCAAATTAGAACTGGGAGCCAAGTTGCCAAAACCCAGGATGTACTCCATGACGCCTGAGGAAATGACCGAGCTGAGGAAGCATATTGACACCAACCTAGCCAGAGGGTTCATTGAGCCTGTGTAATCCAGGGTGGCCGTCCCCATATGGTTTAAAGAGAAGAAAGATGGGGGGCTGAGATTATGTTTTGATTTTCATAGTATCAATGCAGTTTGCATACAAAACACCTACCCCCTACCACTAATGAAAGACTTGCTAAACCACTTGTCAAAAGGCAAGATTTTCACCAAGTTAAATCTGAGGGAAGCCTACTACCGGGTTCACATAAAGGAGTGAGACGAATGGAAGACCGCTTTTAACTGCCCCCTGGGCAGTTTCCAATTCTGGGTTATGCCTTTTGGACTCCAAAGGCCCCCCACAGTCTTCATGGAACTGATCAATGAAGTTCTGCATGAACACCTGTATAAGGGGGTCGTTGTTTACCTGGGTGACATTCTTATATTTAGCGAAAATATGGAAGAACATGTCAAATTAGTCAGGCAAGTGCTGAAAAAATTCCTAGTGGCCAAACTTTATGCAAAGCTGTCAAAATGCGAGTTCCATAAGGAGTCCTTGGACTACCTGGGCTACAGGGTGTCGAATCAAGGAATCGAAATGGACCCAGGGAAAGTGAAGGCAGTGCTAGACTGGCAACCCCCACGAACACGTAAGCAACTTCAAAGCTTCCTGGGGTTTGGAGGTGTGGCCAATGTCGCAGTGGCAAGTCAGGTTCTTTAAGATCTCTTGAAGACCTGTCGATATCTCTGCAGTCTGGCAGTCCGAAGTGGCCTAAGTCATCCTGAAGGGATGATAAACAAGGGGAGCACGGACTGGTCAGCATAGGTTTGCAATAGACTGATCACAAACTCCCTGGCTGAACCAGAAGAAGCTCCTCAAACCGGACTGCTAAGAAAGCGGCCTTAGAAGTCGCTAGGAAGCTGTGGTGGCAGTAATGAAAGAAGGTGACAGGAAAGCAACGTGAGACATTGAGGTGAGAGAGACTCTGATTTTTACAAAAGACTTTTCCCTTTGAATCCAACTGGAATTAAATAAGAATAGATGGGCTGAGAGTGAGGAGTGAGAGCTGGTGTGTATCCGCTTTCACATCCAGTAACCTGGTGGTGGAGAAGAGACAAAAGCCTTTTTTTTCCTTTCTTATATTTTTCTTTGTGATTGAGAAAAGAAAAGTAATTTCTTAAAAATAAGAAATTGGGACTAAATGAATTAATGATTGAATCCCATTTCTATTGAAATGTTGGAATGATAACTGAGAAAACGAAACTTTGAAGATTGTTTAAAAAAAACCTACTGTGTTCTTAAAGCCCGTACTAGTCGGGCTTCAGGCAGGGGTACAGCACAGAATCGGCATTGGTCGCATTGGTGGATGATCTCTGGAGGGCTCGGGACAGGGGTTGCTCCTCTGTCCTGGTCCTGTTAGATCTCTCAGCGGCTTTTGATACCATCAACCATGGTATCATGCTGCAGCGGTTGAGGGGGTTAGGAATAGGGGGCACCGTTTTATGGTGGTTCACTTCCTTCCTCTCCGACCGCTCGCAGTTTGTGTTGGCAGGGGGGCAGAGGTCGACCTCGAGGCACCTCACATGGGGAGTGCCACAGGTTTCGGTCCTCTCGCCCCTTCTGTTCAACATTTATGTGAAGCCACTGGGTGAGATCATCCGTGGTTTTGGGGTGAGAGTCCATCTGTACGCTGATGATACTCAGCTGTACATCTCCACCCCAAACCACCCCAATGATGCCTTTGATGTGATGTCTCGCTGCCTGGAGGCTGTGCGGGTCTGGATGGGGAGAAATAGGCTCAGACTCAACCCTTCCAAGACTGAGTGGCTGTGGTTCCCGGCGTTGCGATATAGTCAGCTGGTGCCATCGCTGACTATTGGGGGTGAACTTTTGCCCCCCTCAGAGAGGGCTCACAATCTGGGCGTCCTCCTGGACTCACGGCTGTCTTTAGAAGAGCATATGATGGCCGTGGCCAGGGGGTCTTTTTATTAGGTTCGCCTGATCCACCAGTTGCGGCCCTTTCTAGATCGCGACGCCCTACGCACGGTCGCTCACGCCCTTGTCTCCTCTCAATTGGACTACTGTAATGCTCTCTACATGGGGCTCCCCTTGAAAAGCACCCGGAGGCTCCAGCTGGTCCAGAATGCAGCCGCGCGGGTGGTTATGGGCGCAACCCGTTGTGCCCATGTGACCCCCCCTTCTGCGTGAGCTGCACTGGCTCCCAGTGGTCTTCCGGGTGTGATTCAAGGTGTTGGTTACCACCTTTAAAGCGCTCCATGGCATCGGACCGGGTTACCTTCGAGACCGTCTCCTGCCACCAGTAGCCTCCCACCGGCCAGTCCGCTCCCACAGAGAGGGTCTCCTCAGGGTGCCATCGGCCAAATTATGTCGGCTGGTGACACCCAGGGGGAGGGCCTTCTCTGTGGGAGCGCCTACTCTCTGGAATGAACTGCCCCCAGAATTACGTAAGATCACTGACCTCCGTGTATTCCACTGTGCCCTCAAAACCTTTTTGTTCCACCAGGCCGGGCTATCGATGTGAAGATTTTTAAATTGGTTTTAATCTGGGATTTTTAAATTTGGGGTTTTATATTGAGCCAAATTATTTAATATTTTTAATTTTTAAATTGTTGTTTGTCTTGTGCTTTTAATTAGGCTGTGCACCGCCCCGAGTCCTTCGGGAGAGGGGCAGTATAGAAATATTATTATTATTATTATTATTATTATTATTATTATTATTATTATTATTTAAAATGAAACTGAAGATTGCTTTAAAGTTTGCTGTGTTCTTGAAAGCTAGTTTGCAGTGCCATCTAGTGGCAGAAGGGAAAACCTTTTGACTTGGAAGAAACTCTGACTATAGTTGACCTTGACATTTTGGTAGACTGATAAAGAAAACAGATGTACAAGAGAGAAGACTGGATTTTGAACTTTCCTTTTGGCCTTTAATCTTTTATTATTATTATTCACTGACTGATGATTGCTTTGAAGTTCCGTGTTTTGATTTTTGCTGGTGGATGAAAGGCACTCTATTTTGTGTTTTGTGTCTTTTATTTTTACTTTTTCTTTTTAGGGACCTTTTTTTTAATGCCTTTTTAAAAAAAAACTAGATTGACAAGAAATCGGATTAAGACTGGAAGAGTCAGAAGAAAATGTTTCCTTTTTGGTTGTTTGGATTTGTATTTTTATCTTTTATTTTTGGCAGTTGAATTTTCTCTCTCTCTCTCTCTTTCTTTCTCTCTGTTGGAGTATTTAGAAATTTGATTTTTGAAGGAGGTGGTTGATTGGAATTTTTGTTTTTTAATTTTTGTATCTTATCTTTCATTTTCATTTTTATTATTCTTTTTTTTTTACCTAATCCAACCCTTGGGGAGGATTAGGCGCCTGGATTATAAATATGAAGAAATTTATATCACATCCACACCCAACAGCAAGTCCGTCATCGACAGAAACACAGAAAACTTTGGAGATGATGGAATTAAGAAATTTTATACAATCGCTTCATGATGACTTAAAACAGGAAATAAAAGAAATGAAAGCCATGATTGGGAAAAATGAAGAGAGAATCCAAAAAGTAGAAGAAAAAGTGGAAATGACAGAAAAGAAAGTTGAGAAATTAGAAGAAAAATTGGCACCAAATGAAAAGTCAATTATCCTGTTGGAGATGGAGCGTTCTGAGTTTTACTTAAGATTCCAAAATATAAAGGAAGAAAAAGGAGAATATTTACCTGAGATGATTGCTGAGATACTATCAGAAATTTTGGAACAATCCAAGGAAAAGATATTAAACGAGATTGTTGAAGCCTTCAGAGTATATATGAGATATGCAATGAGGAACAAACTACCAAGAGAAGTACATGTAAGATTTACGAAGAAAGCAGTGAAAACAGAGATATTACAAGCAGCAAGAAATACAGCACTGAAAAACAAAGATAAAGAAATTGTGGTATTAAGACAAATACCTAGAAGAGTTAGAGAATTGAGGAGAGAATATCAGTTTCTAACGAAGTTCCTAATATTCAAAGGAGTGAATTTTAGATGGTTAATACCGGAAGGAATTTTATTGATATGGCAAGAACAAAGACATAGACTTGACTCCATTGAAAAAGCGAAACTATTTTATCAACAATTTTGTGGACCACTAGAAGAAGACTTGGGAGCAATAGGAGAGACAAAGCAAAAAGAGAAAGATGAAAAAGTAAAGGAAGGAAGAGCCCTAAAAGAAGGAGCGTGATCTAAAGATCCAATGGAACAAAGAGAGACAAGGTCGATGAAGTCAAAATCAAGTAACAAGTAAAACATGAAAGAAGAAATTAAAGCAATATCTTTAAATGTAAACGGATTGAATGCAGCGATAAAAGGAAACAGAACTTAATCTAAATTAAATAGCTTGAAGATGGACATTATATGCCTACAAGAAGTACATATTAGAAAACAACATTTAAAATTATTACAATATCCAAAGTTAGTTCTATTTACATCATTGATACAACAAAGCAAAAGAGGAGTGGTGTTGTATATTAAAGAAAAATTAGAACCTAAATTACATTTTGAGGATGAAGAGGGCAGGATTCTGATGGTGGAAATAAATATGAACTTTAAACAAATACTTTTGATAGCAATATATGCTATAAATATATACTGGACTATAAAACAATGAAGACAAATAAAAAATCCAGAAGAATATTGCCGAAATCTTTTTTTTACAATGATAGACGAGTTGAGTATTCAAGATATTTGGAAACAAAAACACCTGAAAGAAAACCAATATACTTTTTATTCAAATAGACATTTATTGTGGTCAAGGATAGACATGATATGGATGTCAACAGAACTTATAGATAATACACAAGAAGTAAATATTGGTTCAAATATTTGGGCAGACCATAGCCCAATGACAATAATATGGAAAGGAAAGAAGAAAAAGACAAGATGGACTTTGAATGCAACAATATTAATTGAAAAGGACTTTCAGCAATTTATGGAAAAAGAATTAGACTTTTTCTTTAAAATAAATAAGAAAGAAGATACATCACTTCAGAAGGTATGGGATACAATGAAAGTCTATATTAGAGGTTTGGCAATAACTTATTTTGGAAGAAAGAATAAAAAGAAAAGGCAAAAACAGATAAGATTGGAAGAGGAGTATAAGAACCTAGAGAAAGAATTCCAAAAAGATATCCAAAACAAAAAAATTAAGAAGCTTATGGAACTGAAAAATCATGAAATAAATTTAAATGAACAGGAATCATTAGCAAACAAATTAAGAGCATCTAAACAGATTTTTTTTTTGAAAATGCAAACAAACCAGGAAGGTGGTTAGCATATAAATTAAAAAAGGAGAAGAAGAAAATAATAAAATATTTACAAGATGAAGAGGGGAAATTACATTATAGAAATGAAGAAAAGAAGATCGTAATTCAAAAATAGTATGGAAAGCTTTATTTCCAAGAAAAGATCTCAGAGGAAGAGATAATAAAATATTTGGAAAAATCAGATTTACCTAAAATACCAGAACAATATAAGGGAATGTTAGAAGATAGTATAACAATGATGGAATTAACAGAAGCAATAAAAGGACAAAAGAACAAAAACAAAAACGGGAAAGCACCAGGACCGGATGGGTTACCAGCTGAACTATATAAAACACTACAAGAAGGGATGAGTAATGTAATGTTGGAACTATTTAATGAATTAGTAATGAAGGCAAAAATGCCTGACTCATGGAGAGAGGCTTATGTAACACTTATACCTAATGAGGATACAGACCTACAATTGATAAAAACTATAGACCGATTTCATTGCTAAATGTGGATTATAAGATTTTTGCCTCAATAATGGCAAATCGATTTTAAAAACTGTTAAATGAATTTATTCACATGGATCAAAATGGATTTTTACCTAAAAGGCAAATTAGAGACAATATGAGGATAATTTTGAATACTTTGGAATATTATGAGACACATTCAGAAAAACAAATGGCGATGATGTTTCTAGATGCCCAAAAAGCTTTTGACAATGTGAACTGGCAATTTATGACAGAACAACTGCAGAGAATGGACTTTGGGGATAGATTTATAAACACTATAAAATGATTTATGATAGACAAACTTCTAAGATAATGATGAATGGAGAAATGACAGAAAATATTAATATTATGAAGGGCACTAGACAAGGATGTCCTCTATTGCCATTGCTGTTTATTTTGGCCTTAGAAGCTTTAAATAGAAATATTAGGCGAAATGAAGAGATAAAAGGGTTATAAATTCATGATAAATTCCCTGAGAAACCAAAGGGTCCTCCTGGAGGGGGGAGAAGGGGTTAAGAGGTTATGTACAAGGTGTTAACCCCTTCTTTTGTGTTTTGTCTGTTTTATTTTTCAGGGTGTGTTTTTTTCTGCAGGGTGGGTCACCTGTCAGCTTTGGAAGCCATATTAGGCCAGAAGCTTCCATGCTGCCACTTTCTCATGTGTGGGAAAGTAGGAGGGGGCATTTAGTAGAGGGGTTGTCTTTAGACATAATAGCATTCTTCCTGTTGGTCAAGGTCAGGCCGATCCTGCATCTGGAGAAGGAGTGGTTGAAGTGATGTCTCGAGATGGGACGGATGGTGATTGGAGCATGTAATCGACTGAGGGAGGGGATGGTTTGGGGGGTTTTGATTTACTGAAGGAAAACCGGGACCTCTCAGATTCGGGTTTTCCCAGATGTGCCAGTTTACCTATTCTAGTAAACAGAACTTTGAAAAATGCTTGCTTCAGAGTTTTTACTTGGAGTTGGGGGGGTTTTCTGGAACGCTGACAGCAAGCTATTCCGTTGGTTGATTGGTCTCACCCTTAGGAAATTTCTCCTTAGTCCTATGTTGCTTCTCTCTTTGGGTAGTTTCCATCCATTGTTTCTTGTCATGCCTTTGGTGCTTTGGAAAATAGATTGACCCCCCCCCCTCATTTTTGTAGGAGCCCCTCAAATTTCCTGACAGAACAATTAATCAGTGGAACAACTTGTCTCCAGAAGTTGTAAATGTTCCAACACTGGAAGTTTTTAAAAAGAGATTGGCTAACCATTTGTCTGAAGTGGTGTAGGGTTTCCTGCCTAAGCAGGGGGTTGGACTAGGAGACCTCCAAGGTCCCTTCCAACTGTGTTGTCCTAGTCCTAGTCCTAGTCCTAGTCCTAGTCCTAGTCCTAGTCCTAGTCCTAGTCCTAGTCCTAGTCCTAGTCCTAGTCCTAGTCCTAGTCCTAGTCCTAGTCCTAGTCCTAGTCCTAGTCCTAGTCCTAGTCCATATATTGGAACAATGCTATTTTATTGTGAGTTGGGCTAAGGTGGGTGTCGGCAACCCATGGCTCCGAAGCTACATGCGGCTCTTTGGGCCGTCTGCTGCGGCTCTCTGTCCCATCACTGGCTGGCCCCGCCCCTCGCCCTCCCCTCCCAGTCACTCTTCGCCTGGCCTGAGAAGGTAAGGGTGATGACGGGGGATGGAGAAGTGGCTGGGGCTGATTCTCCAGCACCTCACTCTTGCTGGAGGTTCTTCCAGCCCTTGGTGGTGCTGGGCATGCCTCGGTTGCTTGGGGAGACGTGCAACCTGCTCTCCGCCCCAAGAAACTGGCCCGACCCGGCCACAACTGACGCCAGTCTCACTAACACAAAGGCTGGTGGGGTGGGAATGGGATGTGGGAGGAGTGGACAACAGAAAGGGGGATGGGCCCGCAGCACCCAGCCATGGCTTTAAGCTTAGGGCAGCGGGAAAAGGGACCTGGCCCTGCCAAACCTTGCATACCCACCCCGGGGGTCAGGCTCGGAGAAAGCCGGAGGGCCCTTACCAAAGACGCTCACCCGTCAGCCGGTCTCCCCCATGTGTGTGTGTGTGTGTATCTCCGTTTCTCTCTGTGTCTCTTCTCACTCTCTTGGAAAGCCCAGTGAGCTCTCCTTGGGGCTCTTCGCTACTCCTTTTCTTTCTCACACTCACACTCACACATAGAGAGAGAGAGAGAGACAGAGAGAGACAGAGACAGAGACAGAGACAGAGACAGAGACAGAGACAGAGACAGAGAGACACACACACACACATAGGGAGGGAGATAGACGGGGGAGAGAGAGACATAGAGAGAGGCACACACAGAGAGAGATAGAGAGAGGGGGGAGAAGGGGGAAGATGAGGGGGAGAGATACAGAGAGGGAGAGAGAGAGAGATAAAGAGAGGGGGAGAGAGAGGAGAGAGGGGGAGAGACATAGAGAGAGATACAGAGAGAGGGGGAAGAGAGATACAGAGGGAGATAGATACTGAGTGAGGAGGGAATGGGGAGAGATACACAGAGAGAGAGATACAGAAAGAGGGGGAGAGGGGGGAAATAGAGAGACATAGAGAGATACAGAGAGAGGGGGAAGATAGAGAGGGAGAGGGGGAGAGATACAGAGATACAGAGAGGGGGAGGGGGAGAGGGGGAGAGACATACAGAAAGCAATACAGAGAGGGAGAGAGAGGGTGGAGAGGGTGGGAGAGAGAGAGGGAGAGGGAGAGACATAGAGAGATACAGAGAGGGGGGAGAGGGGAAGATAGAGAGAGGGGGAGAGGGGGAGAGAGGTACAGAGTGGGAGAAAGAGACAGAGAGATACAGAGAGGGGAGAGAGGAGAGAGGGGGAGAAAGAGACAGAGAGAGGGGGAGAGAGAGACATAGATACAGAGAGAGGGGGAGAGGGGGAGAGAGACAGATGGAGAGAGAGAGAGACAGAGAGAGAGTGGGGAGAGAGGGGGAAGAGAGGGAGAGGGGAGAGAGATATAGAGAGGGAGGGGAGAGAGGGGAAGATACAGAGAGAAAGGGGGAGAGAGGTGGGAGAGAGAAGGGTTTTGTGGTTCCTGGTGTGGTGTTTTTTACCAACAGGTTCTCTGCCCTAATGACCTGCTAAGTAGGCGTGGCTAGGGGGGTCATGTGACTGAGTGGGAGTGAGTGACATGGAGTTGCCCACGCTCACCCAGGTTTTGTGGCTCCCAGTGTTTTCTTTTCTGTGGGAAATGGGTCCAAATGGCTCTTTGAGTGATTAAGGTTGCAGACCTCTGGATTAAGGAGACATTTCCTAAGGGTGAGACCAATCAAGTTGGCCACGCCCACCCAGTCACATGACCACCCAGCTGGTCATTATGGCAGAGAACCAGTTGTTAAATTATTTGAATCCCACCACGGGGGGGGGGGGGCGGGGGGGCGGGGGGGGGTGTTATTGGAGAAAAATGGCAGCAGACGTTTAAGCATAAGAGATTTACTTTATGTTTTAGACCAGGAGTGTGCAACCTTGGCAACATGTTGGCTGGGGAATTTTGGGAGTTGAAGTCCACAAGTCTTAAAGTTGCCAAGGTTGCACACTCTGCTTTAGACTATCACAACCCGTGCATAATTACAAGATGAGGTTCTCTGGCCAGATTGTTGGTGGTACCTTTTTATCCCCTCTATACTGTACCCACAACAAACTACTTCCTGCCTCACGTTGTGGACAGAAACTAGGCAATATCTAGAGAATTCCATACAACAAGCCACACAGGAACCAATATTCTCAGCGGGCTGCAGGCTTCTATGAAGGAATGCCATCCTGTGGAACCCAGAAGCCTGCATCTGCCCTCTGGAGCAACACTGTCCTTGAAATCCAGGGAGTCCCAATCCTACCGTCCTTCAACACCTGACTCATTTCTCGGACTCTGTGCCAGGATTTTACCTCTGCCCATGATTGTATATTGAGTAGGATATATTGACTTGACTGTGTTAATTAACTGTGTTAATTTATCTCTCTCTTCCCTCCCAACAGGCCATTTTTATTCTTGTTGGAATTGTTTGCAATAATGTTTTTAATCCTTGCAAGCCTCATCAAGTCACAGTATTGAAATGGAAGTTGCCAACAAATAAACAAATAAGTTCTTTATAGAAAAACTGAAGCACAGTGTGTGTTTGGGGGGTGGGGGTTAAGAACATTTATCTAGTCTTTCCCTACCTCTTTCTTCCTTTCTTTCAAATTCATCTTGGGTGCCTGTGCCTCCTTCATAAGGATTGGAAGGGGGTGGAGAGGAGAAATTATATCTGAAATGCCACCATGGATGCCTCACTCTTCTAACTTCCTCCACTGAACAACAGCCAAAGCTTCGTTTCTTTTTAAAAAGGTATTTTATTTTTAAGAAAGTGGGCAGTGAGAAGTAATCCTACACACACAGAGCCTCTCTCTTTGGAACTGAAGGAACCAGCTTGGAAGGACTGGCCCTCAAAGCAGAGAAACCATAATGTGAAATCAAAGACAGCCTTGATCCAATGTTATCCATTAAAATGGGAAGGGGGAGGCAAAGGAAGGTGGCAGTGTACCGGGGTGAAATTCAGTAGGTTCTAACAGGTTCTGGAAAACCGGTAGTGGAAAATTTGAGTAGTTCAGAGAACCAGCAAATACCACCTCTGGCTGGCCCCAGAGTGGGGAGGGAATGGAGATTTTGCAGTATCCTTCCCCTGCCATGGCCACCAAGCCACGCCCACAGAACCGGTAGGGAAAAATTTTGAATTTCACCCCTGCAGTGTACCCCTTTCTTTTCTTAAAATGTTGTTGTTGGGCTTGTCTTGAAGGACTTGGGGCTGCCAATGTTGCTGAAGGATGGAAAGATGCCACCTTAAAGGGATCTAAAAAGATAGCAGAGGGACTCTGGAGATGAGAGAAAGAAGGAAACAAAAATAACCTCCTACGGCATTGGCAAGGAGCTATGCAAGCCAAGGTTTCCATGAAGGAGTATGTTCAATTGCACCACCTGCATACATTATGCAAATGTCCTTCATTGCATAATTTATTCAACTAGCCAAGAGTCCATGCCAGGTGCCCAAGTCTGTTGTTTGAGCTTCTTTACTTCTATCGCCCATCTCTCTGGCGATGGCTCTTTATTGGTCACTAAATGGTACATACATTGGTGATGCTAAATGACCTCGCTGGAAGGGCAAGGTTAATTCATCTAGCTTGGTTTTTTAGTAAGAAATTAAATAAATGGAAACTCAATGTCATGAATTAACTATGGTTCCCAGGACCCTGGGATCTGTTAAAAAGGGATTAAAGGCTTTGGGTCATCAATGGACTGACCAGCCATGGAATAAAAGATAATGCTAGCTTCTTCTTTTTTTTTTTATTGAAAAATTTTAAAAGATTTTACAAACATTTCCCCTTCCCCCTCCCTCCTCCCCTTCCAACCCTCCCCTCCCCAACCCTCCCCCCCACCACTTCCCAGAGCAAAATACAGGATATAACATTTAACAATCATAAGCTAACATAAATGAACTATCTATGGCCTCCTATCCCACTCTTGAACTTTTAACTCCCCTTTTACTAAACTAAATTTAGATACTTTGTAACATCTCTTTGTTCATTCATAAGCTATTTGAAATTTTTTAGTCCGATATTTGCCTTGAATATAATCAATCCATCTTCTCCACTCCAACATGTATTTCTCATTTGAATGGTCTTTTAAATATGCTGAAATTTTCGCCATCTCTGCTAAATTTACTACTTTTAATGTCCATTCTTCAATCGATGGTAAATCTTCCTTCTTCCAGTACTGTGCCACCAAAAGTCTTGCTGCAGTTATTAAGTTCAAAATCAAGTTAGTCTCTATAACCGTACAATCTTTTATAATACCTAACAAAAACAACTGTGGAGTAAACTTTATCCTTTTTTTTAGAATATTTTGAATAATCCGCCATATTTTTATCCAGAATGCTTTAACTTTTTTACAAGTCCACCAAACATGAAAATAGGTAGCGTCAACACAATCACATCTCCAACATTTGGGTTGTAAATTCAGATGCATACAAGCTAGTTTTTTGAGATCCAAATGTCATCTATAAAACATTTTGTAAAAATTCTCAAATTTTGAGCTTGTGTAAATTTTACATTTCCTACCCAGATCATTTCCCATGTTTCCATCATTATTGGTTCCTCAAACTTTTGTGCCCATTTTATCATACAATCTTTAACTAACTCTGTCTCCGAGTCAATTTCTATCAATATATTATACAACCTTTTTAGGTGCATTGGACTCTGGTCTCTAATTTGTTTTATCAAATTTTCTTCACTTTGTGTAATACCAATTTTCTGATCTTTTTTCCATCTATTCTGTAACTGTACATACTGAAACCAGGTTTGAATTACCCTTTCCTCTCTTAGTACATTCAGAGGCTTTAACTGTAATACATTTCTTTCTGTAATCAAAAGTTCTTTATAAGTAATTACATCCTGTCTTTGTTCTATACTTATATTCTCTATCGTGTGTCTGGGTACTACCCACATGGGTATCTTATCATTCAATTTATATTGATATTTTTTCCAGACATGCAAGAGAGCATTCCTTAATATATGTCTTTTAAAAGTCCTATCCACCTTCTTGTCATAAACTAAGTAAACATGCCAACCATATATCAAGTCATACCCCTCAATATTCAATATTCTTTCTTCTGTTAGATTAATCCAATCACTAATTGCTGATAAAACAACTGCTTCATAGTACAATTTTAGATTGGGCAATTTCAAACCTCCTCTTTCACGTATATCCTGCATTATTTTTAATTTAACTCTCGGTCTCTTCCCTGCCCAAACAAAGTTGTTAATACCTTTCTGTCATTCCTCCAAATTTGTGTCTTTTTAAAGTATTGGTATCATTTGGAAAAGAAATAAAAACTTAGGCAAGACATTCATTTTAACTACTGCTATTCTTCCCAACAAAGATAATTGTAGTTTTTTCCATTTATCCATCTCTGTCTGTATTTTATGCCATAACAATTCATAATTATACTTGTATAGTTTCCCATTTGAAGTTGTGATATAAACTCCTAAGTACTTAACCTTCTTCACTATCTTGCATCCTGTTACTCTTTCCAATTCTTCTTTTTGATTTGTAGTCATATTCTTACAGTTATCATCTTTGTTTTCCCTATATTTGTTTTAAACCCTGATATTTGACCATATTGCTTAATTATATCCATTAAACCTGTAGCTGAATTTACTGGTTGGGTTAAAGTTACAACCAAGTCATCTGCGAATGCTCGTAATCTATAATCATGTTGCCTAATCTTAATACCCTGTATGTTATCTGAATCCCGTATTTTGTTCAACAATACTTCCAAAGTTAAAATAAACAATAGTGGAGACAAGGGGCACCCCTGTCTTGTTCCTTTTTCAATTTTAAAAGTTTCTGTTAGACTACCATTAACTGTTATTTGTGCTGTTTGTTTCTGATATATTGCCTTAATTGATTGTATGAGATGCTCTCCCAACTGCATCTTTTGTATTACCTTCACTAAAAACTGCCAATTCAATCAATCAAACGCTTTCTCTGCATCCAAAAACATAAGCACTGCCGGGACTTGGTTATTCTTCCCCAAATATTCCAGTATATTAACAATTTGTCTTACATTACTTTTCATTTGTCTCCCTTGTATAAAACCAGTTTGATCATTGTGAATCACTTGTTGCATAACTGACATTAATCTATTTGCTAAATTTTTTGCAAAAATCTTATAATATATATTAAGCAATGATATAGGTCTGTAATTTTTGGGCTGACTATGATCTTGGTCTTCTTTCAGAATCAAGGAAATAAAAGCTGTTCTCCAAGATGGTAGTACCTCCCCCCCCCCCTTTGTATTTTAACAAATAATTCCCTAAGAGGTTCTACCATTTCTAGTTGAAGATTTTTATAGTACACTGCTGTCAATCCATCTGTGCCGGGAGCCTTTCCACTTTTCAACTGTTTAATTGCCAGGAGAATTTCCTCAGTGGTTATCAATAAATTCAATCTTTCCCTTTGCTCATCAGTAACTGTAGGAATATTCTCCTTCTGCAAATATCTATCTATATCAATACCTTGTGTTTTGTCACCAGCATACAACCTCGTGTAAAAGTCTAAAAAAGCTTTTTTAATCATGTTCTGTTGGTATACCTCTTTACCTTTGTACTCTATTTTTTCTATTGTACGAGATTTTTGTTTTTTCCTTAACATATATGCTAACCACCTGCCTGGTTTGTTTGCATTGCAAAAAGTATTATGTTTAGCATACTGCAAATTCTTTTCAACTTGATCTGACATCAACATATTAAACTGTCCTCACAATATTGTAATGGCTTCTTTTATACTCTTATCATCTGGTTTACCTATTAACGCCTGTTCTTTCTTTTTTATTTCCTCTTCCAATTCCCTCCATTTTTTCCCCTGTCTACGTCTATATGCATTATTCAAGTTTATTAAAACTCCTCTCATATATGCTTTACTTGCATCCCAAACCATTTCCACAGGTGTACCCTTATGCATATTTAAATCAAAAAATTCTTTCATTAACTTTTTACATTCTATCACATTTGTCTCATATCGAAATAAATTTTAATTTAATCTCCAGGACCTCCTAGACCCCTCTCCAAGTTCTAATTCCATCCATACTGGATTGTGATCTGTTAATGTTCTTGGGCATATCTTCGTTTTCTTTACCCTGGAGAGAAAATCATTTGTAATTAGTATAAAATCAATTCTAGAAAAAGATTTGTGCCTATCAGAAAAAAATGTAGAATTTTGTTCATCAAGATTTCGTTCACGCCATATATCTCTCAACTCCATATCATCCACCATGTCAAAAAAAGATTTGGGCAATTTAGCCCGTGTTTGAGTATTTTGCAGAGGAGTCTTTTTGTCCTTTTTAGTATCCAATACACCATTCCAGTCGCCCATCATTATGCATGATTTGTAATCCATTTGTACTAATTTTTTATGCAAAAGTTTGTAAAATTTTTCTTGTTGTTGATTGGGTGCATATACTCCCATTAAAAGCATTTTCTTCCCTTCTATTAATAATTCAATTGCTATATATCTTCCTTGTGGATCTGCTTCAATTAATTTAGCCGTTAAATCAGTTCTTAGGTATATAACTATGCCATCTTTCTTCTCAGGAGCTGATGCAACAAAATGTGTGCCCAGTCTAGCATTTATTAGATATTTTTGGTCATTTGTTCTGATGTGTGTTTCTTGCAAGCAAATTAAATCATTTTTAAACTGTTTCAAATAGTGAAATACTTTCTTCCTCTTTTGTGGTGAATTTAAACCATTAACATTCCAGGTCAAAAATTTATTTCCATCTTTAGCCCCTGAAAGCTTCCGGAGCACCGACTGGAAGTCCTCCTGGAATTTTCTCTTTGGTCTTGCCCCTCCCACAGCTTCTGTTTTTGTAGTTACAATTTGTTGAGTTATTATCTGACTTTGTTGCTTCTTTAATTCTTGTTCTTTACGTTGGGTTGCAGCTTGAGTTTGTCTTTGTTCCTTGGGATCTTCCATTTTTTCAAATAAATCCAAAATTTGAACGTCCTCCGAAAGTTGCAGTAATTCTTCTTGAGTAGTCAAAACACCTCCTTGAGCTTGTGCCTGTATAACTTCCTTTTCCCCCTTTCTGGCCTCCTCTGCTTCTTTCCTTCTTCTGACATCTGGAGATGGTGGGTTTCCAGCCTTTAGTATGGTAGTGTAAAAATCTCTTGCTTTCCAGACTGAATTGAGTTGATATCTCTCTCCCAAGTAATTCACCACTAATCCGGCTGGAGCTTCCCATCTGTACTGTAACTGACAGTTTCTGAGTTCATCAACCAAAAATTCATAGTCCTTTCTAGATCTCAACATTTTGGGGGGAATTTCCTTCATTACTGCAACCTCCTGTCCTGCCACTTGAAGTTTCTTTTTATAAGAGACTTGTAAAATTCCATTTCTTGTCCTCCTTGTAACAAAATAAATCATAATATCTCTTGGTAGTTGTCTCTGTCTAGCAATCCATGAGTTAACGCGATAAATTTTGTCTATTTGCCAGTCACACTCTGCTTTGGATTCTCCAGTAAACTGAGCAAAGGCTTCTGTGAAAATCTCCCTGACATTTTCCTGGTTGTTTTCTCTCAAGCCTCTCACCCTCACTGACCATTCCATCGCTCTGTATTGTGTCATTATGAGTTCTGTTTCTGCCTTTTCCATCTTAGTTTGAGCCTCCCCCAGTTTAGCCTCCACATTCGAATTAAACTGATCAATTTCATCCACCCTTTCCTCCAATGATGTAACATGACCCAACAGTCCCTTGAATGCTTCAACAATGTCTTCTTTTATTGCATCATTTTGGGTTTGAATTGTGTCTTTAATGTCAAGCAGTTCCTCAGCCACTTCTTTAATTTTTTCCTCCAAACGTGATGTAATTTTTTCTTCCAGCTCAATGGAAAGTTTCTTTAAAGCCCCCTCAAGAACTTCTAGTGTCAATGTTTGTGTATCTGGTGGGGCTAACAATGACTGCATTTTTGATGTTTGGGCTGGAGAAGTCCCTGCACTTTTAGTAACAACAGTTTTTATTTGCTTCGCAGCCATTTCCAAATTACACTTTTCCAGCAACCACACAACAAAGCCAATAAATCTTCTTAAACTCACTCTTTCGTAGATAATATAGTTTATTGGTAAATCAGTATTGTATTCTTTAGTTTCCAGTCCTTAATTTCCCCCAGCAAAGTCTTTTAAACAGTTCTAACAGCGTTAACAAGCGTTAACAAGCACTTTCTCTTTTGACTTTCGTTTTCACGCCCTTAAACAAACCAGCGCCATCTTCTTTCAACTTTCTGCCATCTCAGACTCTGAAGGAAGTAACTGTTTATTAGAGTTAAAGTTTAGTACTTGCAATTGTGATTTCTCCTGTCTTTGCTCTGCCTGCTTTTAAATCCAATCGTTGTAAAATCATTTAGTTCGCAGGGGTGGTTGCGGCGCCTTGTTCTGTTTGCAACAGAAATGTCCCGGATCCAGAGTGTGAAGTTTCCGAAAGATGCCCTAATTAATTCATGAGCCATGAGCCAAACTTCAAAAGAAACACAGCCATTTATTAGGAGCAACATTCCGGTAATATTTTAATTTCAGTCAGAACTGATCCCACGTAGATTTACATTCTCCTATGACCCTGTCTCTCCCCTCCTCCCTGGCCATGTCATAAATCACATTCTCCAATTAACCACTTTGGCTGGTTGCAAAATTCAACCCCCTCCCTCTTATTGCGGTCATGAAAAAATGTATGGAATGTAACTTCAGTTAGTCCATCAGCTCTATCATTTCCCCCCTCCCTCCTACTCATGGCAACTTGAAAGCCTTGCAAGTTGACACGGAGCTTCTCTGTCAGGTGCTTGGGGAGCTCTCACCCTCCGCACCCCAGGATTGTTCCTGGGGGTCTTGGGGAGCTCTACCCACACCTGTCTGCTCACTTTCCCCCCTTCTCCTGAGGGGAAAGCTTCCAAGCCGCTAGACAGCTCATTTTCGCTGTTCTAGCGGCTTTACAAAATCGTGGGGGTTAGCGCTCCCAAAGGAGCTGCCGCCGACGCCAGTGGTGCCACCGGAAGTCGATAATGCTAGCTTCTCAGAGTGTACAATGAGAAAAAAATCCTCAAACAAAAGCTACAGTGCAACCTTAATTTAGCATTACAATTCATCACCCTTGGCTCGGGACACATCATTTCTCTGACAGTTGGCAGGTCCATATTCATTCCTTAGCTTGGAGTCCTCCACTTTCCTGAGTACAACATGGCCCTACACAGTTTACACTCGGCTGTACTGGTGCCATGATACTGAAGGGAAATAGTAATAAGGATATAATAAATAATAGTAGAATATAATATACTAGAATACTAGAATTAGTAGAAACTTGTTATTCTGTAAATATTTGTTTCCTGCAACATATATGTTACATTATGTCTTTGTAGTTGTAACACATATATGCTACATTATGCCTTTGTATTTGCATTTCCTGTAACTAACTTCCTGTAACACACAAATGCTGCATTACGCCTCTGTAAAGTATCTGGTATTTGTCAAACATGTTCCTGCCATCCAGAGCCTGGCTCTTATCTCGAATTGGAGCTGCATACTTCACCCAGAGGACAATTTACAGTTCAGCCCTAACTTACACCTTTGATCTGCAGCACCAGGGGGCCTAGTGGCCAACTGGAAGAACAAAGGAATACTCAAGGATGAGATAAGAGTAATTGGGAGGCTGGAATAGCTCAGCGGACAAATGCACTGTAATTTAACTCCAGCTGTCTGCAATTAGTAAATTCGAATCTCCAGGCTCAAGGTTGACTCAGCCTTCCATCCTTTCTAAGGTAGGTAAATTGAGGACCCAGTTTGTGGGGGCAATAAGCTGACTTTGTAAAATATACAAAAGTATGAAGGCTATTGCTTAACGCATTGTAAGCCTCCCTGAGTCTCCGGAGAAGGGTGGCATATAAATCAAATTAATTTTTTTTTAAAAAAATCTATCTTTTGCAGGGCTAGAAGGAATATATAAACCTAAATTAGGAGGCCAGAATTGGGGATTTAACTGGTGTTTCTAACAGTATTAAAAAGGATGTCTTACCTTCTCTGAGGTGTGGCCTTTCCTTGCATGTCTCTTTTGTATATGTTTGGAATGGTTTACCCAGCCTTTTACTTTTGATCAAAATTAAATGCTGATTCTTTCTCAAGCCTCCTCTTAAGTCCTTCTTTTAGCTCTTCGTGGGCTTAAGCATATTGCCAGACCTTACAATATATTGAATTTGCTTACCAAGCAGACTGCCATTATCTGAGGGCCTGAATCAAGTTTGAAGGAATTGTTGACATGAAGAAAAAAGACAGAGGGCTAGAGAGACCGGAAGGCTGTTTTCTGAATGGCTAGAAATTTCATTTGCCAAATGAAAAAAAAATTCTAAGATTGGCCACCAGTGTCTTGCTGCAAAACCAGAGAGGGCTGGGGCATCTAAACAACTGAATACAACCCCTAGCATGGCACGTTATTCATTTTTAGTATGCATTTGTTAGTCTTTCAGGGATCACTAAGCTTTTATTGCTTTCCCATGAGCAGCAATTCAGAGGACGTTCAGACATTCCCAGAAATAGGGAAAGATGATGGTGAATTACACATTTTCTTTTTCTTTAAAAAAAAAACGCTTCCAGATAATACTGGAAGCTCCGGTTAAAGTTATACCTCCTACTGGAAAAGCTTGACTGCTTCATAGTTGAGCAAATCTCATGACAATCTGAAGGAGTTGCTCAACCGGCTGGCCCAGAGCTGCCATTTGGTGGAGAGCTGCTGTACAAGACCATCGCCCAGTGGCCGGCCCAGCCACCACCCCGCAAGCAGCCAGGGCCCAGGCCAGACCCCAGGAATCGCCAGCCCCACCACCACACCAAATCTCACCTTCTCAGGCGGCGGAGCTGCAGCTGAGCCATCCGGGAAGGCTCGCCATACCGAGAGAAGGCTGCGCGGCCGCCGAACAGTTGAGAAGCGGTCACGCAGCAATGACATCACCAGGGATGGAATGGCAAAGCAGGGAGGCAGTCACCGCTCTCCCTGGCCATCCTGGAACTTCATGGATGACTGGCCACTCCAGCAAGGACCAGTCCTCCCTTAAGGACATACTGGCAGTGGAGGAAGAGAAAAAGAAAGGCTGGACTTAGGGTGGATGATGGCTTCTTCATGTGCATTATCTCCTGCTCATTTATGGGTCACATGGGAGGGAGCTGCGCATGTGAGTGGGTGAGTGGTGCTTATAGTTTAAAAGGTGGTGGGGAGCATGGGCGAGTAGCCCTAACAAGATTTTCCTTTTGAGACTGTCAGTGCATACCAGAAAAGAAATAAAGCAGGCAGTAACAAATTAGGTTTGTGTTTGGCTGTGTTCCTTTCTTTTTCTTTTCATTTGGAACCTGACAGAATTGTTAGTGCTCCCACAAATACCCATGGCCGAAGGGTTGGATGCAGCTGACCTGGAGGAGTTGGCAGCCCCCATGGAAGCTGGAGGCCTCACCTGATCCAGATCCCTGTCGATGTCAGGCCAAAAGAACATTCAGGGTGGCAGAAGCCTCTGGAGGGCAATATGCAAGAAGCAGAGACTGAGCCAGGTGAACCAAGGGACTGGTGGCTGGGAAATTCCAGGACTGTGGACTATAGAGCCCTTCCACCACAGGGTCCACTGCTCACCCCCTTGGGGGTGTATTTCATTCAATGGCGAGACCGGCGGATCTCTGATGAGGACAATTGGAGTTACTCCACAGCAGTGGGTAACCAAGCAATTGAGGTATTACAGGAGATGTATGGGGCAGCTAGCTTTAGGGAGCAAGGGCGTGGCAGTGTATGGCTGCCTGGCACAGGATGTCAGTATGGTAACCAGGGGCCCCCAGGAGAAGTGGCTTGGAAGGAAACTCCAAGAGCAGCAAGATTCTCTTACAAAGAGTGGTGTGTGTGAGAAGCCCCACATTTATGAGAAGCGGACACCCAACCTCCCAGTTGGCCTAGAAGCAAACCAAGGCCCTACCACCGTAGCCAGATGGGACCCACCAGCAGTGTGGGCGTTGTTTGATGGAAGCCCTAAGGAAGTGGCCTTGTTCCTTGGGCAGGTGCTGAACTACTTTTATTGCTATGGCCAGTTATATAATGGGATATTGTCATGGTGGTGGTGGCAGTCATGGACAGGGAAGCCGCCGAGTGGGTGGCCAATTTGTACAGCAACCATGCCACAGAACTAGGGGACATGGGCCTTTTCCTCTCCACCCTCCAAGAACACTTCGAGGACAACACCAGAGTGCAGCAGGGAAACGAGGACCTGCTGAAGGTGAAGCGAAAAGGGAGGCCCGTGTCGGAATATATTAAGGAATTCCGGAGGCTAGTGGGAAAGGTACGCAGGTGACCTGAGCTGCTGGTGGTATACCGATTCAAGGCCAGGCTGGACCGGACTCTACGACAAGCCTGTGCGTGTCAGGGCGTGCCCTCAGGCTGGCAGCTTGGTGCCAGGTAGTGGCAGAGTTGGACGTAGAGATTCAGGATGAATGACAGAAGAGGAAGTGGAGTCCCCGCGGCCAACAACCACCGCCCCGTCCAGCCAGCACTGTCCCGGCAGCCGGGCCTTCCCCTGCTCAGGTGCCTCCTGTGGCAGTTGCAGGGAGGACTCTGCCCGCAAGGCTGATTATGATGTGCTTCTGTTGTGGCCAACTGGGACACCGAGCTGCAGACTGCTCCGACGCCGGTCCCAAGGCATCCCTGGGTCCTACCAGCACAAAGCAGGGATCTGCCCAGAAAACCAACCGAGCCATGCCAGAGAAGTCCCATGGGATGCGCCATAGGGTCCAGGCCCAGTCAACCCCGGTGGAAGAGTTCTCCGCTCCCATAGACAGCACCGACACCAGCGAGAGCGATGGGGAGGCCGATCCGATGGTGCATATGCCCATAAAACCCTATATAGTACCCGTGGTATTGGAGGCCAGTCGGCGCTGGAAGTGCAACACCCTCATTGACTCCAGGTGTATCCAGTCACCTCTGACCTGAGGGTGGGCCTACAAAGATCAGCCGATCCGGTTTGAGCAAATGGACGTGTCATTATTGGATGGCCAGCTGGCCACACACATCATGGGGAAAGTAGTGCTAGAGTTAGGTCAGCATAGGGAAACATTACAGTTCATAGTGGTCCTTCAGATCACTGAGGAGATTGTCCTGGGGCTGGCCTGGTTGGACAAATGGGGCCCTATGATATGGGGGGGGGGGGTTACCAACACTTACAGATAGGAATAGGACCCGATCCACCACCCCACGAGAGCCTACCCAATGCTCCAGAACCCACAAATGCCAAGGGGAACACCTGTACCCAGTGCAAAGCAGAAGGGGAGCCTAAGTTCCCTAAGGAGTACGCTGACCTAAAGGATGTCTTTAGTGAGAGGGAGTGTGATGCCTTACCACCTCATCATCCCACGGACTGTGGAATAGAACTCATCCCCAGGACATCGTTATTGAAACCGAAAATGTATTGAATGACTCCCCCAGAACTGGCCGAGATGAGAGCCTATGTCGAGAAAAACCTAAAGAGGGACTTTATTCAGCTAGCGAGGTCCCGGGTGACAGTGCCCGTTTTGTTTACAGAGGAAAAAGGATGGCGGGTTGCGTTTGTATGTTGATTTTAGGGGAATCAGTGCAGTTTGTGTGGAACATTTGTACCCCCTCCCTCTGCTAAAGCAGGGGCCCCCAACCTTTTGGACCTCAGGGACCACCAAGTTCATAATTTTAAATGTCACGGACCACTAATATGAATCCAGTGCGCCGCTTGCTGAAGCACCTGGACTCCCAGTGATGGGATGGGGTCCTTCAGGCACTCTCCCTCCTCTCTTTATCTCTCTCTCTCATTCTGATTCTCTCATTCTGATTCTCTCATTCATTTTGTCTCTCTCTCTTTCTCTCTCTGATTCTCTCTCTTTCATTTTCTCTGTCTTTCTCTGTCTCTCATTTTGTCTCCTTCTCTCTCTCTCTCTCTCCATGATTCTCTCTGTCTCTGTCTCTTTCTCTCTCTCTCTCTCATTCTCCCTCTCCTTCTCTCTTTCATTCTGTCTCTTTATCTCTCTTTCATTCTCTGTCTCTTTCTCTGTCTCATTCTGATTCTCTCTCTCTCTCTCTCATTCTCTCTCTGTCTCTTTCTTTCTCTCTCTCTCTCTCATCCTCTCTTTCATTCTCTCTCTGATTGCTTCTCTCTCATCTCATGAGCCAGCCAGTGTCTTGGGGCTGAGAAGAAGTGAAGCATTTCCCTGAGAGACCAAGGTGCACGCAGCACCAACAAGGGATGGAAGAAGTGCAGGAGCTAAGCACTACTTGAACTTGCGCAGCATGAGCATTTGCCTCGGTATATTTGCACCAGCTGGTGATGCAAAGCAGCCCTCGTTTCCTGCCGCTTGGGACTCGGAGAGGTAAATGGTGACTGGATGCCAGATCAGCCCCCTGCAAGCTGTCATCTCTCGAGGAGCGCTCCCTGAAGCGGCACAGGAAACTTTGGTCGGGCTCCTTGAGAGACGAGAGCTTGCAGGGGACCAATCTGGCATCTGCAATGGAGAGCAAAATCTGTCCGCTTCCCAGACCAGACACTGTTTACCGCTCCGAGTCCCAATCGGCAGGAAATGAGGGCTGTCTTGCGCTGCAAATATAGTGAGGCAGAATCCTGATGCTGCACTACAGCAGAGAGAAGAAGCTGGATTTTGCTCTCCATTGCAGACACCAGATCATCCCCCTGCAAGCTCTCATCTCAAGGAGCCCGACCAAATTTTCCCGTGCTGTTTCAGGGAGCGCTCCTCGAGCGATGACAGTTTGCAGGGGGCTGATCTGGCATCCACAATGGAGAGCAAAATCCGGCTGCTCCCCAGACCAGACAGCATTTACCGCTCCAAGTCCCAAGTGGCAGGAGACAAGGGCTGCCTTGTGCCATTGGCTGGCGCAAATATACCGAGGCAGAATGCTATTGCCGTGCAAATGAAAGTAGTGCTTCGCTCCCACAGCTTCAAGCCATCGCAACCACCACTTCTGCCCACTTGTGCCGCCCTCTCCCCTACCACCACAACAGCACCATTATTTCATTCCAGATGGTGAGGGCTCCACTCCTTTTTCCGTATTGCACCACCTGTAAAGTTGTACATTGCATGTGCCACCCCAGGGCAGAGATTTCCAGCCTCACCACAGCCAGTCCCATATTCCAGAGCTGTAGTAGTCTCACTAACAGGACTGGCCAGTTGGTCATCCCAAAGCAGCTTCTCCACCTGGGTGCCCCAGCCTGCTGGGGAGCTGCCTGCTCCCCAGCAGGCCTGTGCACCCGGGTGGAGGAACTGGTCCGGGATGACCAACCAGCCAGTCCTGTGACTACTACAGTCCCACCCAAAGGCCTTGCAGAAGGAGAGATGTAGGCCCTAAAGGCGACTGAACCTCCCCCCCACCCCAGGCAGCCATTTGGCTGAGCACAGCGAGCTCTTGATCTTACCTTCCAGTTCCAATTCATGTGGCTCGCACCGCTCTACTCAAGGTGAGATTTGCGCTCAGCCTTAAGGGGCTGGCATGTGGATGGGGTGATGTGGATGGTACAGCTGTGTGTTCCCGTGCATGGGCCAGATTAATTGCTCTCTGGCCATATCCGGCCTAGGGGCCATAGCTTGAGGATGAATGCAATATAAAAGATGCAAAATATGAAAATTTCTCCGCAGACCACCAAAATTTTCTCACAGACCACCAGTGGTCCGCGGACCACCGGTTGGTGACCACTGTGCTAAAGGACATGATGGCCCGGCTGTCAAAGGGATGGTATTTCACCAAACTGGACCTCCGGGAGGCCTATTACAGGGTCAGGATTAAGGATGAGTGGAAGATGGCCTTTAATTGTCCACTAGGGAGCTACCAGTTCTGGGTGATGCCTTTTGGGCTGCAAAATGCACCAGCAGTGTTCATGCAGCTCATCAATGAGGTTCTACATGAACCCTTGTATCAGGGGGTTCTCGTCTATTTAGATGACATCCTCATATACACCCGAACCATGGAGGAACATGTCCAGTTGATGCGCCAAGTGCTCCACAAGTTGTTGGACGCACACTTGTATGTCAAGCTCTCCAAGTGTGAGTTCCATAGGACAACATTAAACTACCTTGGTTTCCGGATTTCAGCAAAGGGCACAGAAATGGATCCCACTAAGGTCAAGGTGGTCTTAGATTGGCAAGCCCCCAAAACACGAAAACAGCTGCAAAGCTTTTTGGGGTTTGCTAATTTTTACCGCCAATTTTTACCGTCCTTTGCCCAAGTGACACTTCCACTGACCAACCTCTTACGGACTAGACATTTGACTAAAAAACCCTGTCCGGGGTGTCCAAACCCGTGGACAACCGACTGTCAACAGGCATTCAAGCAGTTAAAGTCCCTATTTGCGAAGGAGCCAGTGCTGAAGCACCTGGACCCATCCAAACCCTTCGTAATGCAGAAAGATGCCAGCAAGGTGGCAGTGGGTGTGGTGCTCCTACAGGTCAATGAGGAGGGGGCCCTCCAACTGTGTGCTTACATGTCAAGGATGTTAAACAACACTGAGCACAACTGGCCCATCTGGGAGAAAGAGGCATTTGTGGTTTGGTGGGCTCTGGTGACCTGGAGGAACCTGTTGGAGGGGGGTGGTGTCCCCTTTGAGGTCTGGACGGACCACAAGAACTTAGAGGCACTACAATCACCCTGTAGGCTATCCCCAAAACCGGTACAGTGGGCGCTGTATTTCCGGAGGTTCAACTTCTGGTTGAAATACATCCCAGGGGGTAAAAATTTCCTACTGGATGCATTGTCCAGGAAACCACAATACGACAGCAGGTGAGGGGAGATAGTCCAGGCAATAATTCCTGTCAGGTTGGCCCAACAAGCTCCAGACACACCCACCATATCTACTACATGGGGACATACCCCGGGGGATCCAGGAAGCCCTTGCCACAAATCCCTGGTTCCAAGGGAACCAAACATGATTAACACAGAGGGAGGGCTTCACCTGGAAGGGCTCCAAGCTGTATGTGCCCAGTACTGTGCGAGTGCACGTGCTACAATGATGCCACAACATCCATCCAGCCGATCACTTTGGGTTTCTAAAGACCTTGCATTTGACGAATCGGCAGTTCTGGTGACCACACATGTGGAAGGATGTTGAGGAGTATGTATGTAGCTGTGCGGTGTGCAGCACCATGAAAGCCCAGCCTGGGAAACCTCCCGGCCTCTTACAGTCAGTGGCAGACCCGACCCAACCATGGCAACAGATAGCCATGGACTTCATAGTTAATTTGCTGGAGAGTCAGGGAAATATCATCATATGGACAGTTGTCGACCTGTTCTTAAAGCAGGCACATTTTATTGCCTGCTCCCGCCTACCGTCTGCTAGGAAGTTAGCAAAGTTGTCCATTGTGCACATCTATCAGCTCCATGGTATACCCCAAGGAATAATCTTGGACAGAGGGGTACAAATTCACCAACAAATTCTGGTGGAAATTTCTACAGAGGGTTGGGACCAGACAGGGCCTAAGCTCCGCCTTCCATCCAGCCACCAACGGGGCAGCCAAGAGAGCCAACCCAATGGTGGAGATGTACCTGCGTTGTTACGTGAACCATCAGCAAACAGATTGGGCTGACCTACTCCCTTTCACGGAGGTAGAGTACAACAAGGCAGTCCACAGCAGTACTGGCTTCACCCCGTTCAGGGTGGCTACTGGTGCCAATACCCGAGTGCCCCCAAACTACCATGGATGACCCAGGTGTAAGGGAAGCTGGGGTGGACTGCGTTCCTACCATCCTCTACTCACTGTGTTCTTTCCCTTACAGATGCCATCTCTGTGGTAGAGGGGGCCACATGTCAGCTCTGGCGTGCCAGCCAGCCCAGAGCCGCCATTCAGCGGAAAGCTGACGTATGAGACCACTGCCCAGCTGCCAGCCCAGCCACCACCCTGCAAGCAGCCAGGACCCAGGCTAGACCCCAGGAGCTGCCAGCCACACCGCCATGCCAAATCTCACCTTCTCAGGTGGCGGAGCTGCAGCGGAGCCATCCGGGGAGGCTCGCCATACTGAGAGAAGGCCACGTGGCCACTGAACAACATGGCAATGACGTCACCAGGGATGTAGTGGCAGAGCAGGGACGCAACCACCGCTCTCCCTGGCCATCCTGGAACTTCATGGATGACTGGCCACTCCAGTGAGGACCAGTCCTCCCTTAAGGACATACTGGCAGTGGAGGAAGAGAAAAAGAAAGGCTGGACTTAGGGTGGATGATGGCTTCTTCATGTGCATTATCTCCTGCTCATTTATGGCTCACGTGGGAGGGAGCTGCGCATGTGAGTGGGTGGGTGGTGCTTATAGTTTAAAAGGTGGTGGGGAGCATGGGCGAGTAGCCCTAACAAGATTTTCCTTTTGAGATTGTCAGTGCGTGCCAAAAAAGAAGTAAAGCAGGCAGTAACAAACCAGGTTTGTGTTTGGCTGTGTTCCTTTCTTTTTCTTTTCATTTGGAACCTGACACCGAGGTTTTGAAATGTATTTACAAAGACAGAGGGTTTATTAACAGAGGAGATAACTCCTTACAGGGGAAAAAAATATCAGTGTTCACGAGCAAAGACTGGCTTGTTCTAGGTATAACCAAACACTGTTGCGTGCATTTAGGTAGAGTGAAAGAAAGAAAATACGGCTATAAATAGCCATAACTGTCAACCTCGCTAGTTTTGCTTTGCCGCTTCGGTTGTCATAGAAACGGAGGGAGGGGGTTTATGCTCACGCGGGCTTTCTAAATTCTGAGAAACGAAACCTTCCTTAAGTTGTTATCAGTCCAACGGACACTGCATTCCTGGATGCTGACACGGCCAGACGTCTGCTCCCACCTGACCTCTGGAAGACCTGTGGATTGGATGATTTATGGTGCACAAGGGAGGGGGATGCTTTCTAATTGTAACTTTCGCGCGTTTTGCTTTAGAATCCTGCTTTCTATGGTTGCGTTCAGTTCATATCTAGTAAAAGTACCAGTTATCCTATCTAATGGCGTCTGGGTCCTCCTTTCCTGGATATTGAAGGAAGCATACCTGACAATAAGCAGGATTCTCATCACAGCCATCCCGGATCACACCGAGGGGGCTGAAAAAACTACAGAATGTCTGATCAGGGAAGTGATACAGAACAGATGGGGGCATATGGTTCGGCAATGTCTTCATACCAGCAACCCGAAGAGGCTGCGATGTGGATGGAGAATTTACAGCTGAAGGAGCCGAGGGAAGAACCAGCCCGATGGTCGACAGGGGTCGGAAGGTTGCCGGACCTGAGAAAGACCCCCCGTGGAGTAACAACCTCCAGACCCCGAAAAGGAGAAGGCGTGTGGCTGCAGGAGCAGAAGGAACGCCTCAAAATGGAGCAAGCCCTTCAGCTCATTCGTGAGATTGATGAAAGTCGTAAAGCCCGTGAGTCTTATGCATACCCTGGGGGGGGGGGAAGAAGAAGACTCTAAAATAGATCCTGAGGAAGGAGTTTGTGGGGGAGAGGAAGAGAGAGCTGACGAAGATACACCCCAGGCATTGGGTGGTCAAATGAGGGATGCAGCAGTCCAGGGGCCCCCAGCCTTACAGGCCCCACCCCGCAGACGGAAGAAACCTAAAATTCCCCCCCTTCCTGGAAAGTATGATGGGAACCCAAAAACTTTGGGATTTTTCTTAACCCAAGTGTGGAATCACATGCAAGACTGGGGCGAGGACTATTCGTCAGATGCAGCCCGAGTGAGATGTGTCATCAGTGCTTTAGAGGGGGTGGCAGCCGAGTGGATGGTGGTACTCCACAATAACAATTCCCCCCTGCTGCGGAATTACAACCAGTTTATGGCGGCCCTTAGGAGGCGTTTCGAGGACCACCTAGCTGAGCGGAAGGCGAGGCTCCGCATGAAAAGTATTCAGCAAGGCCGGAGATCGGTGGCAGAATACACCCAAGAATTTCGGGAGCTAGCGCCATACATGACAGGGTGGTCAGAGGTAGCCTTGCTGGAAGGGTTCAAAGACGGGCTGAATGATGAAATCTACCACGACTGTAGAGCACGGGGGGTTCCCGAAGATCTGGACAGTTGGTACATAGCAGCTGAGGATGCAGAAATTGAGATAAGCCGTAGCCGACTACGGAGGGGGCGTGCCAGGGAACCCTCATTCTCCTACCACCGCAAGGAAGCCCCAAAGATGGCTGGGGGAAGGCCGGAAACCAAACCCAAGCCGAAGCCTTTCACTTGTTTTAAGTGCGGCATAGAAGGACACCGGGCCGCTGAGTGCTCCTCCAGGCCAGTGCCAAAACCTGCCAGCAGAGCACCAAAGAAGATGGACAAAACACCCACAAAAGTTCGTGAAGTCGCGCTGGAGGGGGAAGTCGTAGAGTTCGCTCCCCGGACCAAGGGGGAGTTGGGAACTCCGACCAACGCGGACGACAGCGAGACCGACTCCGACTCCGATGATCTGGTGAGTCACACTGAGGGGCCCCTACTCATCCCCATAGAACTTAAAGTACCATCCACAGGGGCCCATGCACAGATGCCAGCCTTATTAGACTCTGGGTGCACCAGGTGCATTATCAGCCCGAAAGTAGTAGAAAAGATGGGCCTGGGACTGAGGGAGCTGAAAAGGCCTATTGCATTCTGCCAGCTAGATGGGTCGATGGCAGGCGGGACCCTAACTAATTCCATAACGGAACCCATTGAAATGAAATTAGGGGACCACGTAGAGACTCTCAGTTTTGTGGTGGCCCCTAGCATGGAACGACCCCTCATTCTCGGCTTGCCCTGGCTACGGAAATGGAACCCGCGAATTAACTGGAAAACGGGGGTTCTGCGCATTCGCACTAGTAAACCACCGCCTAAAGGGGAGGAGACCCCCCTTGAAAACAGAGGGGGCCCTGAAGAAGCGGAAGTGGCAATAGACCACATAGAAGGGGAGGAGAAAATTCCAAAAGAGTATTGGGATCTCCGTGAAGTTTTTAGCGAGAAGGCCTCGGATGTGCTACCCCCCCACAGGGCTACAGACTGTGCTATTGAGATACTCCCGGGAGTGAAGCTCCCTAAGCCAAAGATTTATCCTATGACCCCTCGTGAACTGGGGGAACTACGAAATTTTATTGACAAAAACCTAGAACGGGGCTTCATCCAACCAGCCAGACCACGAGTGGCCGCACCAGTTTTATTTAGAGAAAAGAAAGATGGGTCCTTTCGTTTGGTAGTTGACTATAGAAACCTAAACGCGATTTGCGTGGAAAACGTCTACCCCTTACCCCTCATGAAGGACATGTTGGCTCACTTAGGGAAGGGGAAGATTTTTACCAAATTGGATTTACGGGAGGCTTATTACAGGGTGCGCATCAAGGAAGGGGATGAATGGAAAACTGCATTTAACTGTCCGCTGGGGTGTTTCCAGTTCCGAGTGCTCCCGTTTGGACTACAAGGGGCTCCTGCAGTATTCATGCAATTAATCAACGAAATTTTGCATGAGCATTTGTATAAGGGGGTGCTCGTTTATTTGGATGACATTCTTATCTACTCTGACAACATGGCCGACCATGTAAGATTAGTACGCACCGTCCTGAAAAAACTTAGGGCTGCTGAACTGTATGCAAAGCTTTCTAAATGTGAGTTCCACCAAACAAAAATTGACTATCTTGGCTATCGCATCTCCCCGGAGGGAATAGAAATGGACCCTGCAAAGGTTCAGGCTGTGTTAGAATGGACAGCGCCACGCACCCGCAAGCAGTTGCAGAGTTTTCTGGGATTTGCTAATTTTTATCGACAGTTCATCCCCTCGTTTGCCAAAATCGCATTGCCAATAACTAATCTCCTGAAAACCAAGGGTGAAGAAAAACCAAAACCCTCCAAACCTCTGGAATGGACTATGGACTGTCAGGCCGCATTCGAAAAACTGAAACGGCTATTTGCTGCTGAACCGGTCCTTAAGCACCCAGATATGGACGAACCTTTCGTGGTACAGGCAGATGCCAGTGATGTCGCAGTAGGGGCTGTACTTTAGCAAAAGAATGCGGATGGAAAATTACAGCCTTGTGCCTACACGTCCCGGAAACTATCCGAAACCGAAAGGAGATGGGCCATATGGGAAAAGGAGGCTTTCGCCGTACGCTGGGCACTTCTAACCTGGAGGCACTTTCTCGAAGGAGCTAAACATCCTTTTGAAGTTTGGACTGATCATAAAAATCTCGAAGCTTTGAAAACCCCACGTAAGCTGTCGCCAAAACAAGTGCGCTGGGCCCAACACTTCAACCGTTTTAATTTCACTTTGCGCTACCTTCCTGGCGGGAAGAATTTCATGGCAGATGCTTTGTCCAGATTGCCTCAATACAACAGCACCAGGGAGGAAGTTGTCCGACCAATTGTCCCGTCAGCCCAACTGGCGGCACCAGTGACTACCCGAGCACAGTCGAAAAGTGACCCGAGTCTGTCGGGTGATTTGCTCCAGCAACTAAAAGAGACTTTAAAAACCGATGAGTGGTTCCAAGCCCACTCAAACGAATGTACACTTCGTGATGGGCTAGCTTGGGTTGGAGCCAAATTGTATGTCCCAGCTAATTTACGAGTAACTGTTTTGCAACAAGCCCATGACTCCAAGATGGCGGGACACTTCGGATTTGTCAAAACTTTACATCTCGTCAAAAGACAGTTTTGGTGGCCCGCGCTCAAAAAGGACACAGAGGCATATGTCGCGAGCTGTCCAGTGTGTGCCTCAGCTAAGAGACCTCCCGGGAAGACACCTGGTCTCCTGCAAAATGTGGCCAGACCCACTGCTCCTTGGAAGGAAATATCCATGGACTTCATTGTAGACCTTCCCGAAAGTGGGGGTTGCACCGTTATATGGGTAGTAACTGATCTGTTTTCCAAACAGGTGCATTTTATCCCATGCACTAAAATCCCATCAGCAAAAACCCTTGCTAAGATGTTCATTCAACATGTATATAGGCTACATGGAGCACCAAAACGTATAATTTCAGACAGGGGAGTGCAGTTCACCTCCAGCTTTTGGAGAGAGTTCCTAATGTTGATAGGCTCCGCCCAGGGACTAAGCTCCGCCCACCACCCCCAGACCAATGGGCCCTGTGAAAGAACCAATGGCGTGCTAGAACAGTATTTGAGATGTTATATAAACTACCAACAAGACAACTGGGTGGAACTGCTGCCTTTCGCAGAAGTGGCATATAATAATTCCGTTCATAGCAGCACAGGTTTCACTCCTTTCAAGGTGGCTTCTGGGCAAGAGTTTGTGCCAATCCCAGAATTACCTCATGAGGACCCACAAAACCCTTCTCTGATTGAGTGGATCGATCAACTACGAGCGACTTGGGCAGTGACTCGCAAAGCGTTAGATGAGGCTCACCAAGCCCATAAAGTCCAAGCCGACAAAAGGAGATGCCCTGCACATGTTTATCAAGTGGGGGACATGGTTTATCTGTCTACCAAGTATTTGCAAACTCCGCAGAAATCAAAAAAGCTTGGTCCTAAGTATGTGGGCCCTTTCCCTGTTACTCGGATAATTAACCCGGTCACGGTTGAATTAGAGTTACCCAAAACCTTGCGACGAATTCACCCAGTGTTCCATGTCAGTTTACTGAAACTGGAACAATCATCCTCTCTACGTCCGTCCAAGGAACCTCCTCCTGTTCCCATCCTCATTGAAGGGGAACAACACTTTGAAGTAAAAGAGATTTTGGACTCTAGAAAACATCATGGGAAAGTACAGTATCTCGTAGCCTGGAAGCACTTCCCGTTATCACAAGCTGAGTGGGTGAATAAACGTGATGTTAGGGCACCTAGAAAAGTACAGCTGTTCCATACCAAATACCCTGACAAACCTTGAGTATGAGAAGTATAAAATGTTGTGATATTACCTCTCCTTTTCTCTGTTTCAGGATTAGAAGCTGTCTCTTCTGAAGGGGGGCCGAATGTCAACCTCGCTAGTTTTGCTTTGCCGCTTCGGTTGTCATAGAAACGGAGGGAGGGGGTTTATGCTCACGCGGGCTTTCTAAATTCTGAGAAACGAAACCTTCCTTAAGTTGTTATCAGTCCAACGGACACTGCATTCCTGGATGCTGACACGGCCAGACGTCTGCTCCCACCTGACCTCTGGAAGACCTGTGGATTGGATGATTTATGGTGCACAAGGGAGGGGGATGCTTTCTAATTGTAACTTTCGCGCGTTTTGCTTTAGAATCCTGCTTTCTATGGTTGCGTTCAGTTCATATCTAGTAAAAGTACCAGTTATCCTATCTAATGGCTAATGGCATGAGACTGCTACTTCTCCCCCAAATAACTTTCTTCTTGCCCTTATTTGGATCGCATCCTTGCTTATATTCTTCATTTCTGCTAGGTCATGTGACACTGGGCAAATATGCACATGTTTGTGAAGCGAAGACACTTTTTTTCCCCTTACGGAGAACTGAGGCAAGTGTTAAACCTTAAAGCAGCTCTCTTAGATACCCTAAGACCAAGGCTCCCAACCAGTGTGGCCAATGGCTACGTGAATGAAATATTAGATTGTGTTAAGATTGTGGCATTTTGCTTTAAGGACAAAGGATTAGAAGCCAAGAATTTTCCAAAATAATGCCTGAGAAGGAATTTGGCATATTACCAAGGATGACAGCAAAGTCACAGTGACAATGTGACATTGGCCCACACAAACAGCCTTAGATCAGTGACAGAGACCAGAACTTCCTAGCAAATTCATGTGCAATAAATAACTATGCCCGGCTTTCAGGCAAAGAATTCTTCCTGGGTGGGGGGAATTTTCTTTGCTTGGTTTACAGTTCGACAAAGGCCTGGTGACAATGCTTCTCGTGAAGGACCCTGCCATTTCTCAAGCAGGGATGGCCAGATAGCAAGCTGCAGGCCACATTCCCCTGTTCTCCAATCACCCTGGTAACTCTCCCAGATTTTTGAGTCAAGGATGAGTCAAATGTTCGTGCACTATTGCACAAAAGGCACATGATGCTGCAATCTTGCTGAAGCCAGTGACTCAAAATTGGATCAACACCTAGATGATTAGCATTCTCAGGCAAAGGTCTGTGAATGCAGCCTAACTTTCATCCTGGGCAACAGGTGAGCTATAAAGGCTGGGAATTCATGAAACGCGTTCCCGAGAAGCTGCATTTAACAGAGTCTGGGTTATACCACTGAACCTCTCCCCGCCACAAGCTGTTCCCCCCCCACCCCCCCACCCCCAAACAGCAGCAGTTTTGCAGAATCGCAAGCAAGTGACTCTTTCCCTTTTAACTAGACAAATTCTGAAAGCTCAAGTCTTGAAGCGGACACTGTCTGTACCAAAAGGCATCAACTGCTTTGTTTTTTACACAACTAAGATAACTGCCCACTTCAGAACAGTGCTGCAGAATTCCCACAAACACACTAGGTTTTGTGTGTCCTTGCCCTGCCCCACCTTGCACCAATTTTGGATTAAATAAGCATTTGGTGGTAACAAAAGCAGGGGAAAATGTTAAAATCAGATGTCACTCCTGTCAGAAATGAGACCCATAGTTTGCTTGCTTTTAGTACAGGCAATCCTGGTTTTACAACAGTTGGCTTTTAGTCCCAAGATCAACTGATCCCCTTTTGACAAGCAAAGTCAATGGAGAAGCCAGATTCACTGAACAACCATGTTGCTAACTTATTAACTGCAGGGATTCACTTAACAACTGTGGCAAGAAATGCTGTAAAATGGGGCAAAACTTACTTAACAAAATGTCTCACTTAACCACATAAATTTTTGGCTCCATCATGCTCATAAGTCGAGGACTACCTGTATTCATTTTATAAACAAGAACACTTGGGATCTCAGGCTAGGCATATTCCTCAAACTGCTGATAAATTGTATTTTGATGGGGATCTAGGAAGTGACATTCACTGAGGTGGTAATGCATTTTGTGAAATGCATTGCACAGGCCTAATGGATAAAGAGAACTAAACAAGATTTAATTGGGGAGGGGGCTTCTGAGGTCTACAAACCAGGAAGCTATGCTAAAGGAGACAAAGCATCTCTGTTCTTCTTCTTAATATCTTTCAGCCTAGAGCCTAGACTCTTTGTCCCTGAAGAATTAGGAAGGTGTCTCACATTAAGGAAACAGGAAACTTTGTAACATTCTCATCTGTAGGTTTTTTTCTTTGTACAATCTCCCTTTTTGTACCAATAACAAGATTCTTGATGCAGAAATCTTTGATCAGACATTTTGATTTGCTTTCCCTACCCAGCGAGAAAAATACATAGGCGCAACAAGTAGCCCTTCATCTCCTGTGTTCACACAGCCCATCCTGCGGCCACAGTTAGAGAAAGCATTCCATCAGGCATATCCCTAGGACATCCCAAATTACCTTTTAAAGCAGCTGGATCTTCGTTATTTCCCCTCTTCAAAGGAACTCAGAATTGGAGCAAGCATTTCATTGTTCCCTTAGAAAAACTTGTTTCACTAACTGGATTTCAATTTATCTTAAAGATGTGGGGGGTTTTGCAGTACAATCTTAATGCATTTATTGAGAGTTAACAAGGCTTACTCTGGAAGGATGCAATAATAGGAACTGGTGTCAGGTAAGCTTGCATCCAGATATAACTCTATTGTCCTTTTTCCTCTATTGTCCTTTTCAGGGGGAAGGTGTGTATTTTTAAACTGCTCTAAACATGGCACACAGCATGAACACGGTTACCTCCTAAAGTATGCATTTCTGTATTCTTTTATGAAAAAGGAACTGGACCACCAGAGAACTATGCCACTTGACTGATCCCAAGCTACCTATGTGTCCAGGACCTGCAATTAAGCTTCTTGCTCCTAAAAATGCTGTCTGAAAAAAAAGTCTCCAACTCCTCTACTCTCAAGGAATGACTGATGGGCTTATTTTGAATTACTGCATTTTGGATCTAAGTTACAGACATTTCATTAAAATGTCCGTCTCGTGCTTGGGGTGATGGATGAGCCTCAAGAAAGAAGGAGACAAAGAGTGTGTCTTGTTATTTCCCCATCTTAATGGTGTTTTACCATATTTTATATAGTAACAATCACTGCTTCCAAAGCACCCATGGTCCATCCACAATTTATCTGTTATATTTAAACATTAAATACTTATTTTACCCACAATTTATTTTCCAAAGCATCAGGAGGTAAGACAAGAAACAATGGATGGAAACTAATCAAGGAGAGAAGCAATGTGGAATTAAGGAGAAACTTCTTAACAGTGAGGACAATTAATCAGTGGAACAGCTTGCCTCCAGAAGTTGTAGGGGCTTCATCACTGGAGGTTTTTAAGAAGAGACTGGACAGCCATTTGTCTGAAATGGTATAGGGTGCTATACCCTATATCCTGCTTGAGCAGGGGGTTGTACTAGAAGACCTCCAAGGTCCCCTTCCAGCTCTATTCTGTTTGATCTAAAAATCTCAGTCAATTACAGAGATGCCTGCAATTTTATCTATTTCTTCTTTGGGTACCACTATCTTTTATTCCATATCTATCTCTTCTTGCTTTCTCCATCACACTCATGGCTCTTTCAAGCTACTTATTCTAAAAGTTTGGAACCAATAAGTATGATATACAACAGAACAGGCAGAAAGGGACCGGGACTGCTCATCACCAGCTGCAGTTGGTGGCCAACTAAGTCAGATGCCATTCGGACCTGAGTACATCCAAACTATATCATTGTATCATCAGGGTTGCTTAAAAAAAACAAGACTACTACCATATTAGTGGCTGGAGGTGGCCAGCTGGAGCCAATATTTCCCCTATCTAAATCAGTGCTGTTTGCTCCTAAGCGCAATTCTCATTGTTAGGTCTGTTCCTTAAGACCTCAGGTGGCTTCTTCTCTTTGTGTCCAAGAAGATACTTCCTTTAACCTCCAAGATCTTGCCCCGACCATTCCTGTCAGATGAGATTTGGAAGGTGCTGGGAACACAGCCTTGCTGGCAGTCCCATCAACTTTGTAGCCTCCTGTACTTCTGACAGTTACAAGGCAAAACCCCTACCCTCTTTCATTAGTTTGATCCAAAAAGTATCATCATACATCTGTATTTATTACAGATGCTGGGATAGCAGCGTTCTTTACTGAGCTTGAGATGTTTATATTTGATGGTTGCTGTGACTGAGGAGCTTTCTCAGCCACAAGAGAATGGTATGCATCAAAAATGACAATAAAACTCCACAGACAACCATTTACAAAGAGAAGAAAAACACACACATTTGACTTCAACTCCATCTTCGCCCACCTGTCTTCTTCTCACACCCTTCATATTCTTCATCGCCCAAGCCCATCCAGTCAGACCCCAGTTGGCCTCCTTCCTCCACATTCTCTTCTCTGAGCGTTTTGCCACATCAGATACCAACACCTCACCTTCAAGTCCTTCCTGAAGACCCGCAACAAAAAAAAATCTCATCTTGTTCTCCACCTGCCACCTGATTCTCCCCCACACCACGTCTTTGCTCCTCACACTTCAGGTTCCAAATGCAGTTGTCTCAGGTGTGTTCATTCAAGGCAGATGGTGCACCTTGGGGAGAAGGTCTCATGAACATTGTTGGGCCTTAACAAATAGCTTGGACTTGGACCCATAAATAGCTTGGACCCAGAGAACTGCATGTGGTGTTCTGTTCTATTGGCCTCGAGGGAATCAGTGGCAGAGAAAGTCACTTCTGGGGTTGCTGGAGGGTGGGAATGGAGAGCAGGGCCAGGAAGACATGTCTGATCCACTGCAAGTACACCTATGAAAATAAACCTGTGGCTGCCCCATTACTGTGGATTTACTTTTCCTAAGAGACATACTGGAGCCCAAAGTTGAGAGTCTTTCAGAAGCATTTAAGAGTCCTTGTCTTGCTACTTTCTGGTAAAGAAACAAAGCAGAGAACGAAAATAAAAAAATAAAAGTCAAATTGGATTTTACAGGTCGGGCCCTTTTAGGGAAAGAACTTTGGAGACCCAACTAATTTATTCTGTTTGGAACATTATCATCTTGTGAGGGTCCGAAAGAGCAGAGGGGAGAAAAAACAAGGAAGCCTGCAAGCATCTCTCTGGTGCCTCAAATATTCAGACTTCTACAAACTCAAACTCTCTGACTGGTTGGGGGGGGGCTATCGCTCTTCCCCCCTTCCAATGCCCCGTGCCCCACCACCACAAGATCTGAGGAGATTGCATCCTCTTGTTTGCCAATACACACACTTTGAGCAACCTCTCCCCTGTCTCTGTGTATTTTGGCATACTTTCTCTCCTACTGCATTTGACTGCCAACACTATTAACACGAAGCGTTTGGGGGGGGGGAGTGGAAGGGAGACAGAAAGACTCACACACACACATACATACTCATGCACACAAGCCTTTGGCTCCTGCAGCAAAACCCATCTCCTCCATCATCACCTCCCCACTGCACAACGCACAATGCACCAACTATAAAGCAAATTTCCCATTTCCTCTCGCCCAGCCAGAAGGCTAGGCGGGAACGCTGGGATCTATTCACTGTCTGGCAAAGGCAGAGAGAGAGTCGTATTTGAGGGATGGGGAGGGCAGTTTTTCTCTTCCTTATCTAGCTACCCACAGCCGATGTGAAGTGGGGCATGAGCCCCATCGCCCCACAGAAGAGTCTCCACCCCCCACAAAGAGATTCCTAGAATTGGAGCCTTTAGATGCACATCAACATTTTTTATAACCTAAACAGAATAAAGAAGCAGGATAAAGGAGAGGGGGGAGCCACACATAAGATATGTGTGTGTATGTGTGTGTCTCCACTCTCCACGCACACATACACCCATTAGTCACCAGGATTCTTTTATTGTTGCAGCATCTGCCCTGAATTCTCTCTCCCCCCTCCCCATTGTTTAAACAAGACACAAGAAATGGGGGTGGGAAAGTGTGCTCTCTCTTTCCTCTGCAGAAGACAAAAGAGCATGTGGCATGATGATTATTAAACATCTCTTTCGGTGTCTGTCTGCCTGTACGTATGGGTGTGTACGCCTCCCTCTCCTTCACTCATGAGATTAGCACAAATTTAGAGTGCGGGGAAGGGAAAAGTAAAAGGGGGAACAGAGTGGAGAAAAGATTTTTACCCACCTGTGTGGGTAAGGAAAAATACACCATGCCACAGGAGCTGCAGCTGAATTGTTTAGCAATTCAGTTCCTCTCTCTCCCTCACTTTTTCAAACCTTAAATCAGTGGGATGACCCACTCAGTCTGCAAAGATCTCCCCTACCCGCCAAACACAAAACAAAATAATGCTCAAACTGTTTGGAAGAGGCTTTACCTTCCTAATTACCTTTTTTGGGGGGGTGGGGGAGGGGATAGGTAGATTTTTAAAAGTAAAGACGTGCTAATGAAGGCATGGAGGGGAAAATATGAGATCCTAAATTTCCTGCAAACAGATCTGCAGAGACGGTTAAAAACATACATTCTCTCTTCCCACGCATTCCCCCAGACAAAAAAAAAGCACATATTCTTTCAAAGCACAAAAGGGAGGTGGGGGGGACCCAGAGACAGTTAAACTGAGCTTAAAGAGATCGGAACATATCACTACCCAAATATCTCAATTTGTTGCGCAGCAGATGGAGAGTTTCTTTTGATGTTCAGGGGTGGGGAAGTGAGCAAATGAAAGGACAGGTTCTGCTATTTTTTCTCCCAGATCTCTAACCATCTCAGTGGGAGATCAAATGAAAAGAGTGGATTCTTCTCAGTCACCCCACTTTGCCTGCCCTGATCACAAGGTAGCCTTTCTTTTCCTTTCCCCCAACTCTCAGGTTGTGTTACTTTAAAAGCCAGACTGAAATGTCTTAGACTTAGAGGAATTACTCTATATCTGCTCCCTCGCTGCCAGAGGCAGAAGAGAGAATCGAGCCAACGGTTTGCTAGCTATCTTCTGCCTTTAAATGCAAGCCGCAATCCTCTCACAGCCAACCTGAAAATAGGTGATCGGGTGGTGGGAGGAAGCAGGATAAAGCAGGGCGGGGGAGGGTTTCACGTAGATGAGGTTTGTCTCATAATCTGAGGGTAGGGCTCTCCTTTCCGACGTACCAACGAACCTTCCAGCCACGCTAGTCAGAAAATGGCACGAAGATACCAGGATGGAGACCAGCCACTTCGAAAGAGTCTCGTTCAAGAAGCTCACCTATCACTGCCAATTGGATTCAACGTGGGGGGGGGGGAGGTCTCAGTCCTCTCCCCAGCAAGATGAGGGGTGAGGGGGGCGAAGAGAGAGAAAGTTATTTTCCTCCCCAGACTTCCTCAGGGGGAAAAAAGTGTTTCTCGTTTCTCTTCCACACCCCTCCACTTGGGGAGGAAGGAGAGAGAGAGATGGCATGACCTATAAAAAAATTAGCTGTAAATCCTTGCGCTGCCTCCCCCCACCCCGAAAGACATTTATCGGCTTGAAGTGGCAGTTCTTCAGAAGAGCTACTTCGCCCCTCTGACTTCTGAGAAAGAAATCAGATCTGCAAGAGAGACAGCCGGAGATGTTTTCTGGAGGATATATACAAGGATCCACGTCCTTCCCTTTGGAGATCTCCTCGTTGCAGAAATGCCACCCGCTACCTTCCTTTTGCTACCTACAAGATTATCCCCCCCTCCCCAGGCCGTGTCTCTCCCCCCACCCCCCACCCCTTGCTGGAAATCTGCCTTCACCCACAGATGCCAAGCAGGCTTCTGCTGAACCCCCCGGAGTATTCATTTCCCCTTCCCCTCACAATAGCGGTACCCAGTGGTCCCTTCTCCAGAAAGTCCTCAACTATTAGGGAATGTTCAATGGGATGGTTCCTTTTGGGCATTGGGGGAGGGGATGAGATATCTCTTGGAAGCTGTTACTAGCATCCCCCCATTTCCATCGTGGTACGGGGAGGAGAGGGAGATAGGAGCCAGACACCCCCACCCCCGGCGTGAGGTGGAGGGGGGGAATGTAATTGCATCTTACAGTTCTCAACTCCTGAGTGCGATCCTTCATTGCGATTCCTGTGGGTCGTCAGTGGGCTCTTCTTCCCCCACGTTCCCTGTGGCACAGCAGATAGACACGGGCGGTGGGGAAGGACCCCTCTTCTTTGAGGTAGAGGGTGAGAAGGGAGAGGGGAGCGTTGCTGGGACTTGCAGTGATCGATAAACGGAGCTTCCTGGCTCAGCCAAGCTGGGAAGAGAACGCTGCTCTAAGGATGAATAAAGGTTGATGCTGATGCAGCAAGGCAGGGTGGGAGAATGCAGGAAAGGGCGGGGGGGGGGAGAGAAAGGCAGGGAGGGGGAGCAAGCCAAGAGGCATGCTCCCTCCCACTCAAGGAACCATGGGAGTTGTAGTCTATCACAGAAGTGAGGGGGAAGGCATGGTAAACTGGGTTTGCTTTGCTTTCTCACAATTTCAAGAATCACTTCACCCTGGCAGGAGCCTGTACTTTGTTTTGGAGAAGATTTCTGAATGGTTTCACCCAAGATGACAGTGCCCATTAATTTCCAGGTTGCAGAATCAATTTGGGTGAGAAAACCCTCTGAGTCCCACAGAGAAGCAACAGAGGAGTAATTGACTGGTGTCTATAAATATTGGGGGGGGGAGGGGGGAGAAGAAGCAATACTGGTTACTCCCACTGTAACCACTTCCAAAAGGTACCAATGACTTGGTGGCAACTAGTGTGAATCTGAGTCCCCAGTGTAGAATGTTAGCACCCACCCCTCCTAGTGCGACAGAAGTGTCTTATACTATAAATCATATTAATCTATTATTCACAGTATTATGTTGCTCTCAGAAGTATTGACGTGGGAGTAGAAGTTATGTTGCAAACCTCAGGAAAGTACAAAAAACAGAAATAAGGAACTTGTTAAATGTACTGATGAGCTTAATGACCTATGTTCTATATCATCCCTGTAGCGAACTTATATTAAGAAACATATTATCAGAAGTGTACACGGAAAGTAACAGACAGTATACCCATATATGGAAATAGAGTCAGAAGCGTAATGCCTCTGGCATGGCTAGAATTGCAAAATGTATAAAAGGTACACCTTGGGCGTAGCCCAGGGTTTGGAATCTGACATGTGAATGCTCCGAACCTTTGCTAGCAAATAAAGCTGTGTTCTCCAACTTTTGTGGTCTTGTCTCCTGCATTTGGGAAAGTGGGTTTTCCCACTACATTTCTGGCACCCAAGATGGGACACAATGGGTCATTGGGACTCTCTGGAGGGTCACCCCTCTGCCAGGGGCCTTGTTGAGTTAGAGGGAACTTCCCAGGTGCCATCGGACACTTTGTTCCGAGGGACTTCCCGGCGATGCAGGACCCCTGCAGCGGTGGTTGACGCCTCCAGGAACCACTTGGAAAGGGAACGGAGACCAGGCCAAGTTCCAGCTGGCCAGAGGACAGGAGAACAAGCCTGCAGGCAAGTATTGGGGAATAGGAATAATCCCTCCCTGTAAACCAGGGACGGAGGAGAGGACTGATCACCATCTCTTAAGAGGTAAAGGTACCCTCTTTTTAGAGGTAAAGGGGGGAAGGTCATCAAGTGCGCTTGATGTGAGCATCTACTGCGGTTCCCAATGGTGACCGTTGAGTGTCCAGCGCCTTGGGCCAGTAGGAAGTAATTGGCGTTTGCCGTTCCCATCAGAGACTGTGTTTTTCCGGCTCCCTGGGTTGGACATGGGTGTGTGAAATAATTCCCTCTGTGTTATCCCGAGAGGAAGGACCCCTTACCTTCCTCTCATCCCTTTTCCTCATTTGTCTTGTCTGGTGCCACGGGAAGAACATGGGAGGGGGAGGAAGTGTGCCCCTCACTTCATTAGAGTGCATGTTGCAGCATTTCAAAATTGCTTATGTCAGTCAAGACTATAGCATTAAGTGGAGCAAACAGAGGTTGAGGGTATTCTGTGAGGTAGGCTGGCCTGATAAGGGAACATTAGATCCCTCTATTGCTTTAAAGGTACTCCAGTTAGTGTTCCACCCCACATTAGGACACCTAGACCAAGCCCCCTACATTGATGTGTGGCTCGGCTTACTTCAAAGACCTCCCCCTTGGATCCAGAAATGCAACATTGAACAATGTAGATTCCTAGTCTCACGCACCTTGCCACCCCGAGAGGGAAAAGATTAGGATTGCAGTATCAAAGATAGTGAAGCCTGATCTACCCCAAGGTCACACTCTTGAAGCATATGTCGAGGAACACTTCCCTACGAAGGATCCCTTGTGGAGTCCAAATGGCCAATTATGGGCAATTCAGGACTATCAACATTTGGTGATGCGGGCAGTCCGTGCAGTAGGAAAACCAGCCGTTAACCTGTCCAAGCCTTCCCTGGTGATGCAAGAAGCCACTGAGAGTCCGGAAGCTTTTTATACTTGGTTGCTGGAGGCATACCAAATGTATACTCCTATTGATCCAACAGTGCCTGAAAATGCTCAAATGCTTGCCATGACCTTTATATTATAAGTGCCCCAGATATACGTAAAAAGTTACAAAGACTAGAGGGAGCCCTGGGAAAGCCTATGAGTGAGTTGATGGAAGTTGCCGGGAAGACTTTTGTCAATCGTGACAAGGTGGAGGAAAGGAAGCAGGACCCCCCCCCAAAAAATGCAACGAAAAGCTGAATTGCTGGCTGCTGCTATGATGGGGGTACCAGGAGGAAGGGGAGATGGCAGAGGTAAAGGGTATGGAATGGGTTTGGGACGTAACCAGTGCACCATATGTAAGAAAGAAGGGCACTGGAAGGGTGAGTGCCTGGAAAAGGATAAGGAGGAAGGACAAGAAGGAAGAGGCAGGTTTGTGAAGAACTACAGAGGTGGCCTAGGGAGAAGCCAGGGAGGGAGAGTTTAGTTTAGTTTATTTCGGATTTATATACCGCCCCTTCTCCCAAAAGGGACTCAGGGTGGTGAACAGCCCAAAAAAATTAAAATACATAGAATACAAAAGTTATAAGGAACTAAAATAAATAAATTAAATCCTTGGCTTCTCAATTTAAAAACTCCCAAATCCATAAAATTCCAATTTAAAACCCCGAATCCATATAATTTAAAAAACCCTATTAAAAAACCCTTTGGGCTAGGCCGGCTTGTTGGAATAGGTAGGTCTTTAGGGCCTTACGGAAGGTGCGAAGGTCCGGGATCAAACGTATACTAGGAGGCAGCTCATTCCACAGGGTGGGTGCCCCCACAGAGAAGGCTCTCCTCCTGGGGGCCGTCAGCCGACATTGTTTGGCCGAAGGCACCCTGAGGAGACCCTCTCTGTGTGAGCGTATTGGCCGGTGGGAGGTTATCGGTAGCAGCAGGCGGTCTCGCAAATACCCTGGCCCTATGCCATGGAGCGCTTTAAAGGTGAGAACCAACACCTTGAAGCGCACCCGGAAGACCACCAGAAGCCAGTGCAGCTCACGCAGGAGAGGTGTTACGTGGGAGCGCCAGGTTGCTCCCATAATCACCCACACGGCCGCATTCTGGACCAGCTGAAGTCTCCGAGTGCACCCCAAGGGGAGCCCCATGTAGAGAGCATTACAGTAGTAATGTACAGTAGAGAGGACAAAGAGAAGGATTTTCAAAAGCCCCCCCCCCCCCCCCCTAGGCCTGGCAGAAGTGGAAGAATGGGACTGAGACCAACTGGGTTCAGCCCACCTCCTGGAACCTGTGGTCAGTTTAAAATAGGAGGCAAACCTATCTCCTTCCTTGTGGATACTGGGGCCACTCATTCAGTCCTAACCCAGCCTCTGAGCCAAGCCTCCCCATCCCCACCAATATCCAAGGAGTGATGGGGAAGAAAACAACAGTATGCCTGGATACGGTTACCCCAAGGATTCACAAACTCCCCAACTCTTTTCGGGGCTGCACTGGGAAAAGATTTGACAGCCCTGGAAATCCCCTACCCAGATGTTGTGTTGCAATACATAGATGATTTGTTAGTTGCAGACTAGATGGAAAATGACTGTTGGTGAAACACCCACGACTTGCTCCATCTCTTGCAAGTGCTGGGCTACAAGGCATCCAGGAAAAAGGCATAACCAGTCTTACAAAAAGTCAGATATCTGGGATATGACATTGAACCAGGTAAAAGAACTCTCGGCCATGAGAGAAAGGAGGCCATATACAGTATCAGCTCCCGGTGCCTAGGAATAGGAAAGACTTGAGGGGTTTTTGGGGGGGCTGCAGGCTTCTGTCACATCTGGACCCCCAATTTCAGTTTAATTGCAAAACCTCTCTATGAAGTTATAAGAGGAAGTGATAAGGAACCTCTGGGATGGGAAAAAGAGGAAGAGAAAAGTTTCACAACTTTAAAAGATGCTTTAATGCAAGCTCCCAGCTTAGTACTTACCTGACTTAGACAAGCCGTTTCAGCTGTTTGTCAACACTAAACAGAACGTAGCTGTAGGGTTCTCACCCAGAAAATGGGAACTTGGCATCGCCCCGTTGCTTATCTGTTGAAGCAGCTGAATATTGTAGCAAGAGGGTGGCCTGACTATCTGAAAGCCCTGGCAGGCACGGCGTTGTTAATACAAGAAGCTAGTAAATTAACTTTTGGCCAGGAATTGGATATCTACACCCCCCATGCCCTCAAAGCCGTCTTAGAAACCAAAGGTCATTTGTGGTTGACCAACCCCCGCATGCTGAAATGCCAAGGTTTAATTACGCACAACCCCATGATCAAGTTAATACAATTTACTACATTGAATCCAGCCACATTGCTGCCTGAACCAGATTTAAAAGCTACTCACGATTGTATTCAGACTATTGAGGAAACCTATGCCAGCCATCCAGATATGACTGATGTTCTGCTTTCCAACCCCGACTTTACTCCATACACAGATGGCACCAGTTTTGTGCAGGAGGAAATACGGAAAGCTGGGTATGCTGTCGTAACTCTTGAAGATGTATGGGAAGCTGAGCCGCTCCCTCCCAGTACAAGTGCTCAGCTGGTAGAATTGCATGCTTTGACTCGAGCTTTGGAACTTGCAAAAGGCAAATGTGTCAACATTTATACAGACTCTAAATATGCCTTCTGGACAGTGCAAGTGCGTGGGGCCATATACAAGGAGAGGGGCCTTATTACGGCTGGGGGAAAAGACATTAAGTACGGACCTCAGATCCTACACCGATTGGACAGTGTCTGCCCACCCCCCCCACCCCTGCCTCAGGAAGTGGCTGTTATGCACTGTAGAGAGCACCAGAAGGCCGCGTCAGAGACACAGCAAGGCAATAATAAGGCCACCAGGAAGCTTGTCGAGCCACGCTGAAGCCTTTAATTATACAGGCTAACTGTTTAACTCTATGGTTCCCGGAAGAACAAATTAGACCTAATTATTCTAAGGAGGAATTGCAAAAAGCTAAGGAACTTGAGGCGACATTGGAAGATGGATGGTGGATTCTTCCCAACCAGCACGTTTTGGTCCCACGATATATGGCATGGGATGCTGTGCGACAAGTCCATAAGCAATTACATTTGGGAAAGACTGCACTGGCCAAGGCCCTGCTACGTGAAGTATACACCAATAAAATCCACAGCATTGTTGCCAATGTCTGTATGAGACGTGAAATCTGTGCAGCCAATAATCCCAGACAAGGGCCCCAACCGCCTCAAGGACATCAACCCACAGGAAGTTAGTTTATTAGATTATTAGATTTATATACCGCCCTTCTCCTGACGGACTCAGTTATCAAAAGTTATCCTTTTGATACCCTGATGATTGATTTTACAGATATGCCAAGGTCAGGTCCACATCGTACAACATTAGTTCTTATTTGCACATATACTGTGCATACCAACAAGGACCAAGAAAGGTTTTAGTAGGGATGACACAGGAAAACCAATTTGGCTAAATAAAGGTCCTTAAAAAAGAAAAAGTGGAGTTCAAACTTGCTCATGAGAGCCCTGGCAAGGTGCAAATGATGAGTGAACCAAAGTCTCTATACATTTTGGATCTTTAAAAATAGGCCAGCATCTGCTGGGAGATCCAAGCGAGAAAGAGCTAGACAGAACATCCCCAGGCCAGAGACAATCCAGTGCTTGAGGAGATGAAACAATGGATGAAACCTTGAGTAAAAAGTGAGAAGTTCACTAAAACAATTAGGAAGAATCCCAAACTGTAAAAAGACCCGACTAGTCCTTTCAAGAAAAATATTTAGAAGATGGGAAGCCCCACCATACAATAAGATGATTCAGAAGTTGGGGCTGGCCAAAGAGGATATGGTTAGTGTATACTGTTATGTGTGGTGGTGGGGACCCCAGAATAGGAGAAAAGAGATACTGCAGTGTTATAAAGATTCTGATAATTTACCATTCTTAAAAGACTCAGAGAACTCTGAAAGACCTAAGAATAGAGAAGAAAATTGTTTATTGTTCTTCCCACCCGGGGTTTAGCAGGTAATAAAAAGGTAAAGCCTGTCTAAATGGGAAGACTCATATAATTTGAATTGACTAATTTGATGTGATTTCTGTTAAAAATTATTTGTTGCTGTGCATCTATAATGACTAGTGTATATATCTAAGTCTTTGGGTACCTTCAAGGTAACTGCAAGTGTTAAATGCCTGATCTCTAGAGATATGAATTTTAAATTGTTAGAAATGAGTTGACACCACTGAGAGGAAGGAAAATTATTTCGCCCAGTCTGGTATGGCAATCTAGACAGGGTGAAGAATGGAGTTCAACTTTTCTTTCCTCCCTGTGCTTTTAAGAAAAAGCCCAAGTTTATGTGGAAACTAACTCTTCAAAGGACTAGAGGGAACCTCTCCCCTTCTGGTGACACTCCAGGAGCTGTCCCTCTACGAACAGGAGAGGTGAAGAAAACTCCTGCAGGTGTTACTCTGGAGGCTAACACCCAACGCACGGGCAACGAAAGGATCTTATCCTGGAAATTGCAATCCCACAACCGAACAACTTGACAGAATCTGTGTAGCTATATGTATTGTAGGCCTTGTAGGAGAGGGCAGAGACTCAGGAGTAGGGGGGAATGAGGGAGTAACCCTGAGACTGGTGTCATGCTGCACTCGATAGTCAGAATATGGAAAGAGTGCTTGCCCCTACTCCCACTGTAAATTACCCAGAGGTAATGCATAGGGAATATTGGAGCCCAGACACCCCTTCGAGTATACAAGGGGGGATCCATAGCATGCAGAATGTGGTGGGTTCCAAGATACCTCTGTGTACTGAATGCTTTGTGGCCTTACCCTCGGGTAGGCATTTTGTTTATAGCAGTACCAAACTCCCTAACTGCTCTTCCAATAATCTCCCCCCTGTGAGCATGAAGGGACTCGATACTGGCATATAATTCCATTACCAGAAGTGTACATGGAAAGTAACAGACAGTATACCCATATATGGAAAAAGAGTCAGAAGTGTAATGCCTCTGGCATGGCTAGAATTGCAAAATGTATAAAAGGTACATCTTGAGCGTAGCCCAGGGTTTGGAATCTGACATGTGAATGCTCCGAACCTTTTTTTTTTTGAAAATTTTTAACAAAAGTTTTACATATATCTCCCCTTCCCCCCACCCCTTCCCCCCATACCCTCCCTAGCCCAACCCCAACCCCCACTTCCCAAAGCAAAATACAGAGTATCACATTAAACAATCATAAACTAATTTAAGCTAATAATCTATAGTCTCTTATCACCCTCTTGAACTTTTAACTCCCTTTAACTAATCTAACTTAAAGTACTTTATAACACTCTCTTAACCCATTCCTTATTCAAAAACTAATTGTAATTTTCTAGTCTTACATTTGCGTTGAATATATTCTATCCATCTTTTCCATTCCAACCTAAACTTCTCATTTGAATGGTCTTTTAAATATGCCGAAATTTTTGCCATTTCTGCTAAGTTCATTACTTTTAATGTCCATTTTTCAATAGATGGTAGATCTTCCTTCTTCCAATACTGCGCCACCAGAAGTCTCGCTGCAGTTATTAAATTCAACATCAACTTAGTTTCTGTTACCATGCAGTTTTGTACAATACCTAACAAAAACAGCTGTGGAGTGAATTCAATCCGTTTTTTCAAAACATTCTGTATAATCCACCATATTTTTATCCAAAATGCTTTAACTTTTTTACATGTCCACCAGATATGAAAATAAGTAGCATCAACACAATCACATCTCCAACACTTAGATTGCAAGGTAGGATACATACAAGCTAATTTTTTTTTGGATCCATATGCCATCTGTAAAACATCTTATAAAAATTCTCTCGTAAATTTTGTGCTTGTGTAAATTTTACATTTCTAACCCAGATCATTTCCCAAGTTTCCATCATTACTGGGTCTTCAAAATTTTGTGCCCATTTTATCATGCAATCTTTAACCAACTCTGTCTCTGAGTCAATTTCTATCAATACATTATACAATCTTTTTATATGCATTGGCCTCTGATCTCTGATCTGTTGTATCAAATGCTCTTCACTTTGTGCAATACCAATTTTTTGGTCTTTTTTCCACCTATTCTGCAACTGTACATATTGAAACCATGTTTGAATTACCCTTTCCTCTCTTAATGTGTTCAAAGACTTTAACTGTAACACACTCTATAATCAATAATTCTTTGTAAGTAACTATATCCTGTTGTTGCTCTATACTTATATTCTCAATTGCGTGTCTGGGAACTGTCCACAAAGGTATCTTATCATTTAATTTGTATTGATACTTTTTCCAGACACGCAAAAAAGCATTCCTTAATATATGGCTTTTAAAAATCCTATCCACCTTTTTATCATAAATCAAGTAACCATGCCAGCCATATATCAAGTCATAACCCTCAATATTCAATATCCTTTCTTCTGTTAGGTTAATCCAATCACTGATAGCCGATAAAACAGCTGCTTCATAATACAATTTAAAATTTGGCATTTTCAAGCCTCCTCTTTCACATGTGTCTTGCATTATTTTTAACTTAACTCTTGGTTTCTTTCCAGCCCAAATAAACTTATTTATACCTTTCTGCCATTCTTCCAAATTTGCATCTTTTTTAAGTATTGGTATCATTTGAAACAGAAATAAAAACTTAGGCAAAACACTCATTTTAACTGCTGCAATCCTACCCAGCAATGACAATTGCAGTTTTTTCCACTTCTCTAACTCTGCCTGTATTTTATGCCATAGCACTTCATAATTATATTTATATAACTTCCCATTTGACGTTGCAATATAAACTCCTAAGTATTTAACCTTCTTCACTATCTCACAACCCGTTACTGTCTCCAACTCTTGTCTTTCTTTTATACTCATATTCTTCGTTAACATTTTTGTTTTCCCTATATTTATTTTAAATCCTGACACTTGACCATACTGCTCAACTATATCCATTAAACTCATAGCTGATTTAACTGGTTGAGTTAAGGTTACAACCACGTCATCTGCAAATGCTTGTACTCTATAACCTTGTTGTCTGATCTTAATACCCTGTAAATTATCTGCCCCCCCGTATTTTATTCAACAACACTTCCAAGGTTAAAATAAGCAACAATGGTGACAGGGGACATCCCTGTCTTGTTCCTTTTTCAATTTTAAATGTTTCAAATTTCCATTCACTATTATTTGTGCTGTTTGTTTCTGATATATTGCTTGAATTGATTTTATAAAATACTCCCCTAATTGCATCTTTTGAACTACCTTCTCTAAAAATTGCCAATTCAAACAATCAAACGCCTTTTCTGCATCCAAAAACATGAGCACTGCAGGGACCTGGTTGTTCCTTCCCAAATATTCCAGTATATTAACTATTAGTCTTACATTGCTCAAAGATCAAAGATAGACACGGGCGGCTACTAAACGTAAAGAAGAACTAAAGAAACAACAGATGATAACCCAAGAAATGGTATCTATTAGTACAGAAGCTGTGGGAGGAGCTAGACCTAAGAAATTCCACCAGGATTTTCAAAAGGTTCTCCAGAAGCTTTCAGGAGCCAAAAATGGCAATTAAATTCTTGACCTGGAATGTCAATGGATTAAATTCACCACAAAAGAGGAGGAAGATATTTCATTATCTGAAACAATTTAAAAATGATGTAATTTGTTTGCAAGAGACTCATATAATGACAAATGACCAAAAATATCTGATAAATGCTAGATTGGGGACACATTTTGTAGCAGCTGCACCGGAGAAGAAAAATGGAATAGTTATATATATTAGAAAGGACTTAATGGCTAAATTAATCAAAGCGGATATACAAGGAAGGTATATAGCAATTGAATTATTAATAGAAGGGAAGAAAGTCCTTTTAATGCTCCGAACCTTTGCTGGCAAATAAACCTGTGTTCTCCAACTTTTGTGGTCTTGTCTCCTGCATTTGGGAAAGTGGGTTTTCCCGCTACACTAGAAGAATGAAGTATTTTGAGAAATATTAAAAAAGGCAGAATATTATATTTCCCTAAAGAAGAAACATGTTTCTAAAGACAGAAACTCAGAGCCTCAGCTCCCTGCCCCCAAGCATATACTAAGCTGAGGCCAGCCTTTAGAATTGCAGATTTGGTAATCCATTACTCCCAACAGCAAGGTCTGAACAAAGGTAGAATTAGCCCTCAGCCAAAATAGGAATTGCCCAACAATTGCAATTGCTCATTGCATCAGCACACTTCAACCAAACTTCATTCAGACAAACATGACCCCACATGGCCCCTTGGAAGTCTGACTACAGCCAATAGTATTAGGTGTTTTGTGCCAGCCATGGCAGTTTCTTAAAAGGCCACCAGATGGGAGCAAAGAGGGACTTTTGATCCCACTGGTGGGTCAAGGGGCTCCGGCCCCTGCAGCCCCATTGGCAAGAGTTAATGGCCCTCTGGCCCCCTCACACACCTTGGTAAGGGAGGGGCCAAGGGCCCCTATAAGAACCACTGCACAGGGGCTGCTCTTTGGCTCTAGTTCTAACTTCCTACAGGACTGAACCATGGGCTCAATCCAGGCATGGAGGCCTCCATGCCAGGGAACTCATTTTAGTCTACTTTCACCTCTAAATAAAGACTTAATTTGATTGCATCCTTGCATGCTGACTTTTCTTGGAAGTGCCCTCAACGAACCATCAATCTTCATGAGAGCCCTCACAAAGTGGTAGCAGAGGATGGTTTGAGGCAACACTTCCAAGCCAGCAGAAGCAAGATGCCTGGAGGTTCCAGCAAGAACCCCCAAGAGACGAATGGCAGGAGATACCCGATTGTGACCAGAAGTCTTCAATCAAGGATGGCAACCCTGCATCCAGTCCCTGATGCAAGCTTTGATCCAGAGGAGGGTACAGATGATCTCTATGCCCCCAGAAGACCCAGCGGAACAGAAGGGACCCCTTTGTACATTTCCTTGCAGCTGCAAGCCACAGAGGAAAGCGTGGAAGGCCAGCAGTCCACCCAGGACTGCCAGGACACCGGGGATGCGGCCAGGGACCAGGCTACACCCAGCATAGACCAGCTCACTGGTGAGGAATGCAGAGAGCTGCTACGAATGCTCCTAGCAACCCGAGGGACGTCAGGAGCCAAGCCACGTGGGACACCAGTGCAGGGGGCCTCTGGACACCAGGTAAATCCTTCCCCAGCACCCAGGAGGCTCCCCAACATGGTGCTGGCCATGTGGAAAATTCCCACCAAATCACGACCTGCAGCTTCAGGGGCCAACCAGAAGCAACATGGCGGCCCCCAGGCTACCTACTCCAGCAAGGCTTGGTAGGCCTCAGCTAGGCCACGAGGCCCAGCAACCGATGGCAGCCAGCCAAAGCAGCATGCAAACTGCTCGCCCTCCCCCACCAGCAAGCCTCGAAGTCTGCCTGGCCGCACCTGCTGCAGTGGGCATCAGAGCCGGGATCCAAGTCCTGGTCATGGCTCTGGAGGCCACGATGACTGCAACCTCAACCTTGGGGCAGCCAGCCTCCCTCAGTACCTCCAGGAGACCAACGAGGGGGGAAGTCCAGTCTGGAGCCCCCCAGCCATGACCTGCACCTCCAGAGAGCCTCAGAAGAACCCCTGGGGGCTCCAGCCTTCCCAACACCCCCACCAAGGCAATGGAGGACTCACCTCAATGTCCTCAGGGGGCCTCCAGCCGAGCCTCCCACTTCCGACGATGGCTGCCTCCTCCAGAGTCTTCAAGACCAGCGGTGGGCCCCACCAGATGATCCTCATCTTCTTTGGGCATTTCTGGCCCCATCCTGCAGCCTTCGCCCCCCCCCCGGTAAATGTTCCAATACCAGGGAGGCTTCCAGAGGAATTTTCAGGGCCTCGCAGGCTTGGGCCCAGGCCTAGCCCTGCAGCACAGAGATAGAGGTCTGCTCCCATCGGCTCCTGGGCTGGAATGAGCTCTTAGCATGCTCAGCAGTTCGAGCATGCCCAGTTCACTCCATCTGAAAAGGAGAAAAATAATCAGAGAAAAATACCTACACTTGCCAGCAGAGGGATCCCTCTCCCATTTACTTCAATGGAATCCTCCCAAAGATACCATGGACAGCAAGTGGGATCAGCATTTTCTACCCCAGCTGTGTCAGCACTCCCAAATAAGTTTGAAAAATTACATCTGGGGGGTGAGAATTTCAACATATCGAACAAAGAGATACAGGTATGCCTCTTAAAGGAAGGGACCCTAGACATTACCTGCACGGGGGGGGGGGGGTGTGCACTGGTGATGGGAGCACTCAGGAATAGGCGGACGTGTGCGGGGTGGGGAAGGCGGGGCGACGGTATTAGGGCTTCAACACACCAACTGCTGTATTCACTGACACCCTCACTGCAGAGACGCCGGCACGAGGAGAGGCTGGGAAAACGCTGAGACACCGAGACCAGCATCCGGAAAGAGGAGGGAGGGTGTGGCTTTAAATACAGGGCGGGGCGGCACAGTAACAAGCTCTTTGCTATAAAACAGCTGCATGCCTACGGAATGTAGAGCTAATTTCAAATCGTTTAACGAGTGCAGTACGTTCCTGGAGCCAGCCGGATAATAAACCAGCATAGCACCGACCTGTGAGCGTGTGTTTCTTGGTGTTGCCGTGCTTAGCCTAGGACGGCTGAGAGGAAATTAGTGGAAACGAGTGGAGGAATCGACTACAAAGGGAGGAGACAACAGATGACTGGTTACAAAACAACCAACACGTCCTTACCAAAAGGGATGGTCTCTTCTGGAAGGGGGAGCGAATATACGTCCCTTTGGGGGCTCGGACGAGCGTATTACACCGATGCCATGACTGCAGGGCTGCGGGACACTTTGGTTTCCTGAAGACGTACCATCTGGTCCGACGGCAGTTCTGGTGGCCGCATATGCGACAGGACGTGGAAGAGTATACCCGAGGCTGTTCCGTCTGCGTGAAAACGAAAGCGCGACCTGGCAAACCGCTCGGCCTCTTACACCCAGTCGCTACACCTACCCAGCCATGGGAAGACATAGGAATGGACTTTATCGTAGACTTACCAGAAAGCAATGGGAATACCGTGATCTGGACTATCATTGATTTGTTCTCGAAGCAAGCCCATTTCATTCCCTGTCATGGCCTACCATCAGCTCGACGCCTGACGAAACTATTCATCCAACACATCTATAGGTTACACGGTGTACCCCGTCGTATTATTTCTGATAGGGGGGTGCAATTCACGGCCCGGTTCTGGCGCAACTTTATACGGGCTATAGGGTCATCTCAAGGACTTAGCTCTGCTTACCATCCCAGCACGAACGGAGCAGCAGAGCGGGCAAATGCGATGATAGAGCGTTATCTCCGCTGTTACGTGTCCTATCAACAACATGATTGGGCAACGTTATTACCCTTCGCTGAAGTGGCCTATAATAACACGGTTCACAGTAGCACTGGGTTCACCCCCTTTCGTATAACAACAGGGCGGGAGTTTGTAGCCATCCCAGAGCTAGACCAGACACCAGGGACGGCGGTGATGCCAGCAGAATGGGCAGAAAAGCTCACAGCCGTATGGCCACAAGTGAGAGACGCACTAGAGAGGACAGCAAAGGACTACAAAACACAAGCCGACACAAAGAGGATGGCCCCTTGCCGTCCATTACAGATAGGGGATATGGTATATCTATCAACCAAGTACCTTAAATTGAAAGTACCCTGTCGTAAATTAGGGACTAAATACCTAGGGCCCTTCCCGATTACTAAGCTCATAAATCCTGTAACAGTAGCGCTCAAGCTGCCGCCATTACTGGGAAAAATCCACCCCGTGTTTCATATAAGTCTCCTGAAGCTCGTTCCCCCTGGCCCAGACCCGCATACCCGTCCTGGCCCAACCACAGGGGACCATTATGAAGTGGAGGAAATCTTAGACTCCAAAATGAAAGGGGGTAAAGTGTGGTACTTGATTCGGTGGAAGGGATATCCCCATGAGGAGGCATCCTGGGTGTCCGCCCCAAACGTAAACGCTAAACGATTAGTCAAACAGTTTCATAAGACGCATCCCCAGAAGCCGCGATAGGCTACTAATCTTGTGATTTTCCCTTACAGAAGGACTCGTGGTGAAGGAGGAGCCGCCTGTCAAGCCAAGCAACAGGCTCGACAACATTACCTGCACGGGGGGGGGGTGTGTGCACTGGTGATGGGAGCACTCAGGAATAGGCGGACGTGTGCGGGGTGGGGAAGGCGGGGCGACGGTATTAGGGCTTCAACACACCAACTGCTGTATTCACTGACACCCTCACTGCAGAGACGCCGGCACGAGGAGAGGCTGGGAAAACGCTGAGACACCGAGACCAGCATCCGGAAAGAGGAGGGAGGGTGTGGCTTTAAATACAGGGCGGGGCGGCACAGTAACAAGCTCTTTGCTATAAAACAGCTGCATGCCTATGGAATGTAGCGCTAATTTCAAATCGTTTAACGAGTGCAGTACGTTCCTGGAGCCAGCCGGATAATAAACCAGCATAGCACCGACCTGTGCGCGTGTGTTTCTTGGTGTTGCCGTGCTTAGCCTAGGATGGCTGAGAGGTTTTAGATCCCCCACCTTTCCCTTGGGGACCTCAAGAAGAGTGGTATCACAGGAGAGACTTCTGGTTGGTGCCACGGGGACACAGATGGGGAAATGGCGAGCTCCACGGAGCTTTGCCAAATCCCGTCTGCCAAGCTGCCACCGACAGGTCTTTGGACCTCCCCTGTCTTGCAGGGACAGGGGGACAAGAAGGAATCCCTTGGGCGGCCAAGAGGAATGGACAGGTTCCTCAGGGCCAGAGGTTTTTCCTTCACGCCGGTGGCAGTGGAACAGCAGCCATGGTGGCTGTCCTGAAACCGCGGCAACCAGGAACAAAGATTGTGCTGGAGGAAGAAGGAAGAAAGAGAAAGTATCTCAAAGCCGGGTGAGTGACACCAACCCAGGCAATACAACACATTTATTAGGATTTTTTAAAAAAATAAGACCCCAAACGCAAAAAGCGGCAGCTGAGCTGTGGGGTTTAAAGACTGAAAGGGGGGGGGGGATGGAAAAAGACCTGAATTAGACTTTGTTTCTGTAAATTTGACTTGGAAGAATTGGCTCTCAGACCTCGCAATGCTCCCAGGCACTCCAATAAACCTCGCTGCAGTCAGAAGACGATTACTCAGGTTAGGCTTTATTTCATTCTCTCTGGTAGCTGCGGAAAATGCTGAGTTCAAGGTATGGATCACACAAAGTCAGTGTTGGGCGTTTCCCCCCATCCGCCCCCTTAAATAGCCACACTAAACGCCCCTCCAATCAACTGCACTGCAGGCCAAGTAACCCTGATTCATTCCATTGCGTATTCAATTGGGGAAAAGTATAACTCCCTAACGTGTCCGCCTGCAACGTGTCCACCCGCCTAAACGTTACACACCCCCGCCACCATTAGTGAATTCCTTCCTCCCAGGTCAGTAGTTCTTCCTCCGTTCACTTCATCCTCCCAGATTGGATTTCTTTACTGCTCTGGGTTTTTTCATCGCCCTGGAATGTTGAGCAGAGGTGCTCTCAACAGGCGGCTCCCCCTACCAGGTGTCCTCCTGGAAAATATAAGCAGGAAAGGTTAACCCGGGTTTGTTCCACTACCCACTCCCCCCGGCTTAAAGGGATGTCTCCTATGGTACCGTCGAAGCAACCGGTCAGCGGAGACGTTCTCGACCGGGGTCCATGACACCTCCTCTAAAGGATACCCTTTCCACTGTATCAAATAAAAAAGCCTCCCCCTTCTTAACTTGGAATCTAATATGTCCTCAATCTCGTATTGGTTATTGGTTAGGGGTCCGGGTCAGGTGGAAGGTTCTCGGGTCTCTTCTACTACCTTAAGTAAACTACAATGAAATACCGGATGGACTTTTCCTAAGAAGGGTGGGAGTTTGAGTTTGACAGTCACTGGGTTTATTACCTTTACAATTTCAAATGGCCCCAAGAATTTGGGTCCCAATTTCTTACTGGGGAGTTTTAGTTTAACATATTTTGTTGACACATACACCTGATCCCCTACATGGAAGGGTTTATGGTCTTGTCGTTTCTTATTGGCCTTTACTTTATACTCTTCAGCCGCTTTTTGTAATGCCTCCTTGATTCTTGGCCAGGTTTTCCCTATTCGTAGACTCCACTCTTTCGGGGACACAGTAGTTGTGTCGTTATCATCGAGTTTGGGGATAGCCTTGAATTCCTGACCATGAACTATCTGGAAAGGGGTAGCGCCGGTGCTAAGATGAACGGCATTGTTATATGCGACTTCGGCAAAAGGGATCAGATCCGACCAATTGGATTGTTGATATGATACATAACATCTTAGGTATTTTTCCACCATGGAGTTAGCTCTCTCTGCAGCACCGTTGGTACTCGGGTGGAAAGCAGAGCTCAAGGCCTGAGACGACCCTATCCGGGTGATGAATTCCCGCCAAAACTGAGCGGTGAACTGTACTCCTCTATCGGAGATGATCCGGCTAGGAACTCCATGCAAACGATATATATGCTTTACGAACATACGTGCCAGTTTCTTAGCAGATGGTAGGCCTCGACATGTTATGAAATGAGCCTGCTTCGAAAATAGGTCGATCACTGTCCATATAACCGTATAACCTCTACTGTCAGGGAGATCAACGATGAAATCCATTCCTATGTCCTCCCACAGTCTCTTTGGCTCAGCAACCATTTGTAATAAACCGGGTGGTTTGCCGATTCTTGCCTTCATCATGGCACATATCTTACAACTTTTGGTATACTGTTCCACCTCCCTCCTCAACCGTGGCCACCAGAATTGTTGCCTGACTAAGTGCAACGTTTTGAAAAACCCAAAATGGCCTGCTGGTTTTGCATCATGGCACCGTTCTAATACCGCTATTCGCAAGGACCTAGGAATGTACATTTTTGCGCCCATCCACGCTAAGCCATCTCTAAGGATCACCGAGGTTCTATGCTCCTTTAGCCAGGGATCTCGACTGACTTCCCGTCGAACCTCTTCCTTCCATGATGATTCCACGGGATGACACCCAAGCCGAGCTGCCTGTTGGGGGTTTGGCATAGTCGCCTGGACCACCTCCTCTCTTTTGCTGTTAAATTGCGGCATCCAGGATAATGCATCGGCTAGGAAATTTTTCCCTCCAGGGACGTACTTAAGATCAAAACAGAAACGGCGAAAATACTGAGCCCACCGCACTTGTTTTGGAGATAACCTCCTTGGAGTTTGAAGAGCTTCTGAATTTTTGTGATCTGTCCAAACTTCAAACTTTTTAGGGGCCCCCTCTAGTAAATGTCGCCAGGTAAGAAGTGCCCACCGGACAGCAAACACCTCCTTCTCCCACACTGCCCAACCTCGCTCTGTGGGTGTTAACTTTCTCGAGGTATAAGCACAAGAATGTAATTGTCCATCTGTTGCTCACTGTAATAGCATGGCACCTACAGCGACGTCACTCGCATCCGCCTGTACAATAAATTGGAGATCTGGATCGGGGTGTTTGAGCATCGGCTCCTGTGAGAACAACTCTTTTAATTGTTCGAATGAGCGTTGACACTCAGGCGTCCAATCCAAAGGATGATTGGGTCTTACCGGGCCCCTCATGTGTCTCGTCTTTAACAAATCCGTTAAGGGAAGGGCCACACGGGCGAACGAAGGAATAAAGTGGCGATAAAAATTGGCAAACCCCAAAAAGCTTTGTAGTTGCTTTCTTGTTCGAGGAGCTTGCCACTCCATAACTGCTGTGACCTTTTTAGGATCCATCTCCACGCTGGGTCCAGAGATACGATACCCCAGGTAATCCAACGTGTTACGATGGAATTCACATTTGGACAACTTAACAAACAATTTTGCCTTCAACAACTTCTCTAATACAGTCCGTACCAGCTTTATGTGCTCGTCCATATTCTCGGAATAAATCAATATGTCATCCAGGTAAACCAAAACCCCTCGATATAAATGTTCATGCAGTACCTCATTAATGACCTGCATGAATACGGCGGCTGTTCCCTGTAACCCAAAAGGCATCACACAAAACTTAAAGCTGCCTAGAGGACAATTAAATGTAGTTTTCCACTCATCTCCAGGACGTATTCTAACCCAGTAATAGGCTTCCCTCAAATCTAGTTTCGTAAATATTTTTCCCGTTGACAAAGCGGCCAGTAGATCTTTCATGAGAGGTAAGGGGTATAGATGTTCTACACACACTGCATTCAGACCCCGGAAATCCACACATAAACGAAGACTGCCATCTTTCTTCTCTCTAAACAATATAGGAGCCGCCATGTGTGAACTGCTAGGCTGGATGAAACCCTGGGCTAGATTTTTATCTATGTAACGCCTGAGTTCTTCCAATTCCGGTTTAGTCATTGCATACATGCGTGGTTTGGGGAAGGTTGCTCCAGGTACTAACTCTATGGCACAGTCAGTGGCCCTGTGGGGAGGTAGGACTTCACATTCTTCCTCTGCGAACACAGCTGCAAGGTCTTGATACATGTTGGGAAAACCAGTCGGCGGGTGGGCCTGGTCATCACTTATTGTTTCCCCACATTGTTGACTTTGTACAAAATGGACAGGGTCGGGACCGACTCGTAAACGTAATTTACGAAAGCCATCCTCCCACCAAATGACAGGCTGCCATTTGTCCAACCATACTAACCCCAATATCAATGGTTCAATCATATGATCGACAACTATAAAACGCAGCTGTTCTTTATGTTCTCCTACCTGCAACTCCATCGGTTCCGTAACATAACGAGCTGGAGACCCTCCCAGCAAAGACCCATCTATTTGCTCAAACCGAATAGGGGACTTCAAAAGGCTGAGCTGGAGCCCTAGCTCATCCACTACGTCTTTACACATCAGACACCGGGTACATCCCAAATCGATTAACGCCCCATGATGTGCTTGTTTGGCCATCCTTATATTTTGCAACACCACAGGTATGATAAAAGGCCGCACTGGAGCGGTTACCATAGGATCGTCCATTGTGCTGTCATCACTTTCATCCACCTGTGGAGTGGATTCCCCCTCAGACTTCTTTTTTCCCAGCAACTGAGCACGAGGATGGCTGGAGGGTGTGGGAGTGGGCGGCTTAGAGCTATCTGTTGCTGAACGGGCCTTCTCATTTGACTTGACCCCGGGTGACAATGCTCTAGGAGACTGCACTGGGAAAGGTGGTATGGTACACTCAGCCGCCCTATGCCCTAACTGATTACAACGAAAGCATCGGAAAGGAGTCCCCCTTCCCCCACCGGGTGTCAGTGCCTTAATGCCTGACTGACCTACTGAACCACTTTCCTTCTGGCCCACCTGCTGTGCAGTAGTCACCCGTGGCGGTAAGGTCATCCTTGGTCTGAACTCCCTCAACCCCACTTCCAGTTCTATCACCGCTCGAAACCACTCAGTCAAAACCGGTGGTAAACCCCTATAAACACAGGCCTGTCTTATCTCTCTATCCAGCCCAGAGCGGAACTGGTGTGTTAAGAGCCGCTCAGGCCAAGAGCGCAATTGACCGGATAGTGTACAAAACTCCCTAACGTACTCCTTTACAGGTCTACCTCTTTGTCTAAGACCCAATAGCTCCCCCTCAGCCACCTGGATTCTCGAGTTGTCTTCAAAGCGGACCCGTAGCGCTTCCAGGAACAAACCGACATCAGCCAATACCTTTGCATGGTCGCTATGTAAATACACGACCCAATTCGCTGCCTCCCCCTGCAAAACTGCAGTAATAGCGATAACCATCGCCCATTGAGATGGGTACTTACGCCCATACAAATCCAGATGGCTCAATATCTGACTTAGAAAGATGGATACCCTGTCTGCACTGCTGTCAAACAAAGCCTGTATGGGGGGTGGTCCCCACTGTTGGTATTGCTGCGGGCCGCCAACCCCCGGTGACCACAATGGGGGGGGGATACCCCACTCCCCTCCCTCCAAACATGTCCCTATCATCCACTCGACTCTGCTCAGCATGACCCCTTGTACCTCCCTGACCGCTGCCTCGTTGGCCCGCCTGATGTGGAGGATCCCGTTGTTCTCCTGCTGAATATGTTCTGCCCCCTTGTGGACTAGGATCTGTCACCCTACCCTGCTTCCTGACCTTATCTGGCCTGAACTTAGGACTCGCCAAACGGAACCATGGTTCAGCTCCCTGTCTGCCTTGCCACGGGCTACCACCATCCCCTCCTTCCACCCAGGGCTGCCATGAAACAGCGTCACGAAAACTGCTCTCTCCAAACTTCTCCCTAAGCATCTCTAAAATTGAGGCCCCAAGACCGCCAGATGAATAAGTCCACTCCCCTTCGTCGTCTTCTATCCATTTCCGCTCTCTCCAGCCTTGAAACGGACCCTCAGGGAGATATGGAGTCTGTGTTTTCTTGGCCCCTTTCAACGCCGGGCTAAGACACCACTCCCCTGAAGCACATTTCTCCTTGGCTGTAACGGCTGGGCTCTTCTCCCCCACCTCGTCTCCACATGGAGCTTTCCTTTCCTTCTGTTGGACCACCGGCGGCTCTGCATCCTCATTTCCCTCCAACAACTCCAAAACAGCTGTCGTCTCCTCCTGTGCTGTCTCCTGCTCCGTCGGGCATCTCCCCCGTTGTTCCTTCAGCCATCCCACAACGAGAAGGGAAGGGGGGGGGATGAATGAAAAAGAGCAACACTGACTTTCTCTCAGACCTCGCAACGCTCCCAGGCACTCCAATAAACCTCGCTGTCGTCAGAAGACGATTACTCAGGTTAGGCTTTATTTTGTTCTCTCTGGTAGCTGCGGAAAATGCTGAGTTCAAGGTATGGATCACACAAAGTCAGCGTTGGGCGTTTCCCCCCATCTGCCCCCTTAAATAGCCACACTAAATGCCCCTCCAATCAGCTGCGCTGCAGGCCAAGTAACCCTGATTCATTCGGTTGCATATTCAATTGGGGAAAAGTATAACTCCCTAACGCGTCCGCCTGCAATGTGTCCGCCCACCTAAACATTACACACACACACCCGCCACCATTAGTGAATTCCTTACTCCCAGGTCAGTAGTTCTTCCTCCGTTCACTTCATCCTCCCAGATTGGATTTCTTTACTGCTCTGGGTTTTTTCATCGCCCTGGAATGTCAAGCAGAGGTGCTCTCGACATTGGCATTAATAATTTTGAAAATTGACTTTGCCTTTAATTGGAGTGGAAATGTTTCTTTGGGAGCTAATGCCTCTGGAAGTAAATGAAGCTAATGAAGATAGACAGATGGATGGCTACAAAATAGCCATGGAGTCTGCAGTGACTAAGCAGGAAAGTGGATTGAAGAGATTTCTCTCTGTTTGGAAAGAAACATTTTAAATGGCTTTTTTACTTTGGATTATTTGAAATTAACATTAGACCCATGAATTTTGAAGATTTCTATTCTGTCCCAGATGCTTTTAAGAAAGAAGAAAGAAAGAATATTTTGGATGTTTAACAATGAAGAACAAGCTCAGCAAACAAAATTTAGGTGCGGCGCAGCAACCAAAGACAGGAAGTTGATACGTCACGCTTGGAACAGACATTATAAAAGCTTTAAAGGGACATACAGAATTTCTCAATTTGAACAGATGAACTTTGAAATGGAACATTTATGGACAGATAGGAAAAGGAAGAAAAGGAAGAAATAAAGTGGATAAATGTAGAGGTAATTAACTGAAATGTAAAGCTTAAAAGCCTAAAGGTATATATGATTTTGGGATAAAAACAGGAACTTTTTTGGAGTAATAAAAATAGAAAATAAGAGATGGCAATTAAAATAGAGGATGATATATATGGATTAAAAACAATAAAGAAGAGTATATTTTGAGATGGGACAACTTTAAGAAAAAGTATTGTTTGATGTAATATGCTTTAATTCTCATTTGCAAACAAATGTTAAATTGATGAATAAGGATTTATTGAACAAAATATGAGATACACAGATACTAGCGATAAATTGTGAATTAATGTAACATGCTGGAAATGATTATTATGAAATATATTGAGATTTAAATTGAAAGAGTATGACGGGAAAATGAGATAAATAGATAATTATATCTTAAAGGAAATTAAAATAAGTGGGATGGATACCAACTAGACAAGAGTTTGAGACTTGGAGGAAATGCATTGGAAACTAATCTGAAATGCTGGAAATCAGCCTAATAAATATGGGAGAGTGGGAGGAGAATATGCTGGAAATCAGCCTATAAAATGCTGGAAATCAACCCATAAAATGCTGGAAATCAGCCAAACAAATAGGAGGAGAGTTGGAGGGGATTATGCTGGAAATCAGCCAAACAATGGAGGGAGTTTAGGAGGAGATTATGCTGGAAATCAGCCAAATATAATATGCTGGAAATCAACCAATAATGGTGGTTGGCTTGGAGGAGACCAAATTGAAATTAGTTAAATAGTTGGTGTTTTTAGAGGGGACTATGCTGAGAATCAGCCAAACAGAATATGTTGGAAGACAGCCAAATAATAGAGGGAAGTATGGTAGAAAATATGTTGGAAATTAAATTAAATAAAACATGTTTTTGTGATAAACCTGTGTAATATGTAAAGTGTAATAGATGATAAGTGGGATAAAATCAAGATAAATTGATAAAGCTAGATATTAAGATTTGAGGATAAGGGTCAAAGGATTAAAAATTAGATAGAATTTTGTTTTATAAAGTGTAATAAAAATGGAGTTGTACTGAATTTGTAATTAAGATTAATGGTGATAAAATTGTAAGGTAAACACTTAGAATAAGAGGTTAGAATATTGTCAAAAATTATTTGGATATGGATTGTAAAAGATACAAGATGAAGAAGAACAAGATATGATTAGGAATGATATATAGATATAAAAATGAGTGAAAGTGAATTTGAAATTAACTTGTATTGATATAATGGATTTGTTTAGATTAAGATGTTAGAATTGATGTTAAAATTGGTTCTTTGCGGCCCCGCTGCAGCTCTTTCGGGAGCTCCAACCCCTGGGATCTGTAAAGCTGCTAGAACAGCAAAAATCAGCTGTTCTAGCGGCTTGGAACTTTCCCCTTGGGTGAAGAGGGGAAAGCGAGCAGTTTGGCATGGGTAGAGCTCCCCCAAAAACCCCAGGATCACTCCTGGGGTGTGGAGGGAGAGAGCTCCCCAAGCACCTGAAGAAGCTCTGGACCTGGGAAGTTTCTGTCATTGACAGAATAAGGCGCCGCAACCACCCCTGCGAACTTAAAGATTCCACTGGCTTGAATGAACGCAGGCAAAGCAAAGACAGGAGAAATGGCAATAACTGCAAGTATTAATACTTTAACTCCAAAAAGCATTACTTCCTTCAAGAAGCAAGAGGAAATTAATAAAGATGGTGCTGGCTGGTCTGAGACTGTGAAAACGAAAGTTAAAAGAGGAAAGTGATTGTTAACTCTCGTTAACACTTGTTAAAGCTGTTAACACCTTAAGACTTTGTTGAATGAAAGTGAGGCTTGAAAGCTTAAGGAAATAGGACTAACTGGCTGATGAATTGCAATATATCTACTAAGGACTGAGAATAAGAACTTTATTGGCTTTGTTGTGTTGTGGCTGGGGAAAGTGAAACCTGGAAATGGCGGCTAAGCAAGTTAAGCCTGGGGTGGTTAATAGTGCTGGGTGATCCCCAGCTCAGACTTCAAGAATCCAGTCTTTGGCACACACACACACACACCCAGCCCCTATAGAATCACAAGCTTTAACTTTAGAAGTTTTGGAGGGGGCATTGAAGAAGCTGTCTGATCATTTGGAAGAAAAAATTACAACTCGCTTAGAAGGAAAATTAAAAGAGGTGTATGATGAATTGCAGGATATTAAAGGGACAATTCAAACCAACAATGATGAAATAAGGGAAGACATAGTGGAAGCTTTTAAAGGAGTGTGGGGCTTTGCGACATCCTTAGAAGAAAGGGTGGATGAAATTGATCAGCACAACTTGAATGTGGATGCTAAACTGGAGGAAGCTCAGTTAAAAATGGAAAAAGCAGAAGCTGAACTTGTAATGGGACAATATAAAGCAATGGAGTGGGCAGTGAGGGTGAGAGGATTGAAAGAAAATAATCAAGAGAATCTCAGAGAGATTTTTGCAGAAGCCCTTGTGCAACTCACTGGAGACTCAAAACGCAAGTGTGCCTGGGAATTGGATAAAAGTTTTCGTGTGAATTCATGGATTGCAAGACAGAGACAGCTGCCAAGAGATATTGTGATTTACTTTGTAACAAGGAGAATGAGGAATGAAGTCCTACAGGCATCTTACAAAAAGAAACTTCTAGTGGCTGGACAGGAGGTTGCAATAATGAAGGAGATTCCCCCGAAAATATTGAGATCCAGGAAGGATTATGCCTTTTTAGTGGATGAGCTTAGAAAACGTCAATTACAGTACAGATGGGATGTACCAGCTGGACTAGTGGTGAACTATTTAGGTGAGAGATATCACCTTAACTCAGTTTGGAAAGCAAGAGATTTTTATACTACCGTGTTGCAGGCTGGAAAGCCCCCATCTCCAGAGGCTAAGAGAAGGAAAGAAGCTGGTGAGGTTAGGAAGGAGGGAAAAGAGGCAACACAGGCTCAAGCTCAAGGAGGAGCACTGACCACTCAAGAACAACTGTTGCAAATTATGGAGGATGTACAATTATTGGATTTATTTGAAAAAATCGAGGAACCTAAAGACCAAAGACAGACATGAGCGGCAACCAAATGTAAAGAAGAGCAAAAGAAACAACAAACCCAGATGATGACTCTAGAAATGGTATCTTCAAATACAGAAGCTGTGGGAGGAGCTAGACCTAAGAAAAAATTCCATGAAAATTTCCAAAAGGTGCTCCAGAAGTTTTCCGGAGCTAAAGATGTCAATTAAATTTCTGACCTGGAATGTTAATGGATTAAATTCACCACAAAAGAGGAAAAAGATATTTCATTATTTGAAACAATTTAAAAATGATGTAATATGTTTGCAAGAAACACACATACAACAATGATCAAAAATATTTGATAAATGTTAGATTAGGAACACATTATGTAGCAGCTGCACCTGAGAAGAAAAACAGAATAGTTATATATATCAGAAGTGACTTAATGGCCAAATTAATTGACACAGATAGACAAGGGAGGTATATAGCAATTGAATTATTAATAAAAGGGAAGAAAGTCCTCCTAATGGGAATATATGCACCAAATCAACAACAAGAGAAATTTTACAAATTTTTGCATACAAAGTTAGTACAAATGGATTACAAGTCATGCATAATGATGGGTGATTGGAATGGGGTATTTGATGTCAAGAAGGATAAGAAGAAAATTATGCCAAACTCTCGTACATGGGCTAAACTTCCCCAATCTTTTTTTGACATGGTGGATGATATGGAACTGAGAGATATATGACGTGAAAGAAATTTTGAAGAACATGATTTTACTTTTTTCTCTGATAGACACCAATCTTTTTCTAGAATTGATTTTATTTTACTTACTAATGATTTTCTTTCCAGGGTTAAGAAGACCAAGATTTGTCCAAGAACATTATCAGATCATAGTCCGGTATGGATGGAATTAGAGACTGGAGAAAGATCCAAGAGGTCTTGGAGACTGAATGAGAATTTATTTCGATATGAGGCAAATGTGAATGAATGTAAGAAATTAATGAAGGATTTTTTTGAATTAAACATGCATAAGGGTATAGCTATGGAAATGGTTTGGGATGCAAGTAAAGCATATATGAGAGGAGTGCTAATAAACTTAAATAATATACACAGGCGAAAACAGGAAAAAACAGAGGGAATTGGAAGAGGAAATAAAAAAGAAGGAACAGGCACTAATAGGCAAACCAGATGATAAGAATATTAAAGAAGCTATTATGATATTGCGAGAGCAGTTTAATATGTTGATGTCAGATCAAGTGGCAACAAATTTGCAATTTGCTAAGCATAACACTTTTTGTAATGCAAACAAACCAGGCAGATGGTTAGCATATGTGTTAAGGAAAAAACAAAAATCACGTACAATAGAAAAAATAGAATACAAAGGTAAAGTGGTGTACCAACAGAGTATGATTAAGAAAGCCTTTCTAGATTTATATACGAAGCTTTATGCTGGTGATAAAATACAAGGTATTGATTAGATAGATTTTTGCAGAAGGAGAATATACCTATAATTACTGATGAACAAAGGGAAAGATTGAATTCAATGATTACTAATGAGGAAATTCTCCTTGCAATTAAACAACTGAAAAGTGGAAAGGCTCCTGGAACGGATGGTCTGACATCAGCGTATTATAAAAATTTCCAATTAGAGATGGTGGAGCCAATCAAGGAGTTATTTGTTAAATGGGAGGAGAGGTACCGCCATCCTGGAGAACAGCCTTTATATCTTTGATTCCGAAAGAAGACCAGGATTATACTCAACCAAAGAATTATAGACCTATATCATTGCTTAACACAGATTATAAGATTTTTGCAAAAAATTTAGCAAATAGGTTAATGTCAGTTTTGCAACAAGTGATTCACACTGATCAAACTGGGTTTATACAAGGTAGACAAATGAAAGGTAATGTAAGGCAAATAGTTAATATACTGGAATATTTGGGAAAGAACAACCAGGTCCCTGCAGTGCTCATGTTTTTGGATGCAGAGAAGGCTTTTGATCGCTTAAGTTGGAAATTGGGGGAGTATTTTATAAAATCAATTCAAGCAATATATCAGAGACAAACAGCACAAATAATAGTAAATGGTAATTTAACTGAAATATTTAAAATTGAAAAAGGAACAAGACAAGGGTGTCCCTTGTCACCATTGTTGTTTGTCTTGACTTTGGAAGTGTTGTTGAATAAAATACGGGAGGCAGATAACTTACAGGGTATTAAGATTAGACAACAAGACTATAGACTACGAGCATTTGCAGATGACGTGGTTGTAACTTTAACCCAACCAGTGAAATCAGCAGTATGTCTTATGGATATAGTTAGGCAATATGGTCAAGTTTCAGGATTTAAAATAAATGTAGGGAAAACAAAAATGTTAACCAAGAATATGACTAAAAAAGAAAGAGAAGAGTTGGAAAAAGTAACAGGCTGTGAGATAGTTAAGAAGGTTAAATATTTAGGAGTTTTTATTGGGACATCAAACAGGAAGCTATATAAACATAATTATGAAGTGCTATGGCATAAAATACAGACAGAGTTAGATAAGTGGAAAAAATTACAATTATCATTACTGGGAAGGATAGCAGCGGTTAAAATGAATGTTTTGCCCAAGTTTTTATTTCTTTTTCAAATGATACCAATACTTTAAAAAGATGCAAATTTGCAAGAATGGCAGAAAGGCATGAAAAAGTTTATCTGGGTTGAAAAGAAACCAAGCGTTAAATTGAAAATAATCCAGGATGCATGTGAAAGAGGAGGTTTGAAAATGCCTAACTTAAAATTGTATTATGAAGCAGCTGTCTTATCGGCTATTAGTGACTGGATTAATTTAACAGAAGAAAGGATATTGAATATTGAGGGCTACGATTTGATATATGGCTGGCATTCTTATTTGGTTTATGATAAGAAAGTGGATAGGACTTTTAAAAGCCATATCTCAGACTGCTCGGCAGCCTGGGCACTCCAACAAACCACGCTGAGACGAGATGCTCGAGCAAACAGAAAAGCAGTTTATTTTCGTCTTCCAGGAAGCCGTAGATTACGCTGAGTTCACCAAAAGGGATAACACAAAGTCGGCGTTGGGATTCCCTCACTCCAACTCCGTTTAAATAGCCGTGCTGTACAACCAGCCAATCAGCGCTGCTTCCAGGTTCCACCCCACCCATTATGCAAATTGCAATTGTCTCTCATTAATCATGGTTAGCCTAGCCCGTCCGCAGCGTGACCGACCGCCTAGCTCGTGACACCCCCTCCACCATTGTGCCCATGTGTTTTCTCTTGATAGCAGGTGTGTTCTCTCCGCCCCACCTAGCAGGTAAGTCCTTTGCCCTGATGTGTCGAGCTGGGCAGGCTTGACAGGCGGCTCCCCCTACCAGGAGTCCCCCTGGAAGACAAAAGCATAAAGTTATAGCAATCGCTATCAAACCACCCCACCCAGCTTGCCAGGTTTGTTGGGATATTTTTTATGAAATTGACGATGTAGCCTATTTGCATTAAGGTTTTCTAATGGAACCCAGGTTGCGTCTTCCAAGGGATAGCCTTTCCATCGTACTAGGTAGTACAGCTTATTTCTGCGAACTCTGGAATCTAAGATCTCATCTATTTCATATTGATTCGTGTAGAGAGGTCCAGGGCGGGTTAACAGGTCTCGTGTTTCCGTTACCGGTTTGAGGAGACTACTATGGAAAACAGGGTGGATTTTTCCTAACAAGGGTGGTAACTTCACCTCGACAGTTACTGGATTTATAACTTTTGTGACCGGAAAAGGGCCGAGATATTTAGGGCCCAATTTTTTGCTGGGTACCTTCAATTTGATGTATTTTGTGGACACATACACCTGGTCTCCAACCTTGAATGGTGTAATGTCCCGTCTCTTTCTATCGGCGTATTTTTTGTACTCGTCCGCCGCTTTTCCTAAGGCTGTTCTGATGGTTGGCCATACTTGACAAATCCTCTCCCCCCACTCCTTTGGAGTTGTTTGGGCTTGACTAGTTTCCTCTAACTCAGGGATAGCGGTGAATTCCCGCCCATGCACCACTTGGAAAGGTGTGACTCCTGTAATACAGTGTACCGCATTGTTATACGCGACTTCAGCAAATGGTAGGAGTTGTGACCAGTCGGACTGCTGATACGAAACGTAACACCGTAAGTATTTTTCTACCATCGCATTGGCCCTTTCTGCAGCTCCATTGGTACTTGGGTGAAACGCGGAGCTGAGCCCTTGTGACGACCCTAATAAGGTAATAAAATCTCTCCAGAATCGGGCCGTGAATTGTACTCCTCTATCTGATATTATTCGAGTCAGAGCTCCATGCAACCTATATATATGTTTCACGAACATGTGTGCTAGTTTTCTTGCGGATGGTAGACTTCGGCAGGGGATGAAATGGGCCTGCTTTGAAAAGAGGTCAATCATGGTCCAAATGACCGTGTACCCATTACTGTCAGGGAGGTCCACAATGAAATCCATTCCTATCTCCTCCCACGGTTTGTTGGGGGTCGCAACAGCTTGTAATAAGCCCAACGGTTTACTAGTGTTTGCTTTTGTTGTTGCACATATTTTACACCCTCTGATATACTGTTCTGTATCCTTTCGTAAGCGAGGCCACCAAAACTGTCGTCTAACGAGATGCAACGTTTTTAGGAATCCAAAATGTCCTCCTATTTTTGCATCGTGACATCTGTGCAACACCACTGGTCTCAATGGTTTAGGAATGTATAATTTGGACCCTACCCAGGCAAGACCATCCCTCATTGTTAGTGTTGTTCCATGTTCCTTTACCCAAGGGTCATGGCTTACTTCCCGTTGCAACTCGACTTTTAAGGTATCAGGGTCTAAGGAGGTAGCTTGTGTTCGTGCTGCTTGTTGTGGTTTTGGGATGATAGCCTGAACTACTTCGTTTCTCTTACTATTGAATTGTGGCATGCGTGATAACGCATCGGCTAGAAAATTCTTCCCTCCAGGAACATATTTGAGATCGAAATTGAACCGGTGGAAATATTGTGCCCAACGAACTTGCTTTGGTGACAACTTTCTCGGTGTCTGAAGGGCCTCCAGATTTTTATGATCGGTCCACACTTCAAATTTCTGCCCAGCCCCTTCCAGCAAGTGGCGCCAAGTGAGCAACGCCCACCTTACCGCAAAAGCTTCCTTTTCCCAAACAGCCCAGCCACATTCAGTTGGTGTAAGTTTGTGTGAAGTGTATGCGCACGGTTCTAACTGTCCGGTTTTTGTTCGTTGCAGTAGCACAGCAGCCACAGCTACATCACTGGCGTCTGCTTGTACAATAAATTGCAACGTCGGGTCTGGGTGTTTAAGTACTGGCTCTTGGGAAAAGAGCCATTTCAACTGCTCAAAGGAGCGTTGACACTCCGGTGTCCACGAGAGTGGCTGTCCTGGTTTTACTTTCCCTATGATGTGTTTTGTTTTCAATAACTCAGTCAAGGGAAGGGCTACCTGAGCAAAAGAGGGTATGAATTGGCGATAAAAGTTGGCAAAGCCCAAAAAACTCTGCAACTGCTTTCTAGTTTTAGGTGCCTGCCATTCTAATACTGCCGCTACTTTCTTGGGATCCATTTCCACCCCTGTGCCCGAGATGCGGTAACCAAGATAGTCCAAAGAGGTACGGTGGAACTCACACTTGGACAGCTTGACGAACAATTTTGCTTTCAACAATTTTGTGAGAACGGTTCGTACTAACTGTAGATGTTCTTCCATCGTTTTCGAGTATATAAGAATGTCGTCCAAGTAGACAAGAACTCCTCTATATAAATGCTCATGCAAAACTTTGTTAATAACTTGCATGAATACAGCAGGTGCCCCCTGGAGCCCAAACAGTATTACGCAAAACTTAAAACTGCCTAACGGGCAATTAAAGGTGGTTTTCCACTCATCTCCAGGTCTTATCCGCACCCGGTAATAGGCCTCCCTCAAATCGAGTTTCGTAAAGATTTTCCCTGTGGACAAGGTAGCCAGCAGATCTTTCATTAAGGGTAAGGGGTAGAGGTGTTCTACACACACGGCGTTCAGCCCCCGGAAATTGACACATAAGCGAAGACCGCCATCTTTCTTTTCTCGGAATAGTACCGGCGCTGCCATACGGGCGCGACTCGGTTGAATAAACCCCCGGGCTAAGTTTTTGTCAATGTACCGCCGTAGTTCCTCGAGCTCAGGCTTTGTCATTGCATACATGCGTGGTTTGGGTAATTTAGCCCCAGGGATTAATTCTATGGCACAGTCCGTAACCCTGTGAGGAGGCAGTATTTCACATTCTTCTTCAGCAAAAACAGCCACTAAATCCCTATAGACGTCTGGATATCCCTCCTGTGGAGGATTGTGGTCAACCCCCCTATTCCCAGTTCCCTGGGGTAAGCGCTCCTGTACCATCGGTTGCGACTGAGAGCCTACTTCCAACCGCACCTTCCGAAACCCGTCCTCCCACCATATGACTGGCTGCCACTTGTCTAACCAGGCTAGACCCAATATCAGGGGTTCTACCATATGCTCGATTACCACAAAACAAAGCTGTTCTCTATGTGCCCCTATCCTTAGCTCTACGGGCTCTGTGACATAACGAGCTGGCTCCCCGTCTAGGAGTGACCCATCCATTTGTTCAAAACGAATTGGAGCCCTCAGCTTCCTGATTTGGAGTCCCAATTCTTGGGCCACAGCTTTTCGCATTAGGCACCGGGTGCATCCAGAATCTAGCAGAGCACCATGATGGGCTTCTGTTAGGGTGGGTATGTTTTGTAACACTACCGGGAGTACAAAGGGACTTATTGGGTTGCTTACCATAGGATCCTCTGGTGCACTATCGTCACTGTCCTCCGACCGCACCTCGTCTCCCCCAACCGGTCTCCTGTTCTCCAACAAGGTGGCACAGGTTCCACTAAAGGCTGGTGTGGGCGTCGGTGGCTTTGCCCGTTCTGTAGTTGAGCGGACTCGCTCTCTACTCCTGACCCCAGGAGATGGCCCTTGTGTGCGCGGTGATGACAGGGGGGCCACAGGGCACTCGGCAGCCCGGTGCCCAACTTGGTTACATCGAAAACAACGGAACGAGGTAGCCCGTCCTCCACTTGTGACCAGTTTGATTGTAGGTGAACCTCCTAGATTCAGCTCTTTTATGGTTGGGGGTTTAGTCCCAAATCTTTGTGGTGGAGTAACCCGTGGTCGGTACTCACGCAGCCCAACCTCCAGTTCCACCGCTGCTTTACACCATTCTGCCAATAGGGGTGGTGAACCACGATAGACACATGCAAATTTGATTTAATTACATTTTTAGATTATTTTTAACTTTTATATTGTTTGTATTTTAATGTTTTAATGTTTGGCTGTTCACCGCCCTGAGTCCGTCAGGAGAAGGGTGGTATATAAATCTAATAAACTAAACTAAACTAAACTAAACTTGTCTCACCTCTCTATCCAGACCAGCACGAAATTGGTGGACTAACAATCGTTCGGGCCAAGAGCGGAGTCTCCCAGCCAGGACACGGAAGTCTTTGACGTACTCTTTCACTGGCCGGCCTCATTGCCGAAGGGCTAAAAGCTCTCCTTCCGCCACCTGGATTCTAGCACTATCCTCAAAACGGATCCGTAGAGCTTCCAAAAATAGCCCCACATAGGCCAACTCTTTTGCTTGCTCATTATGCAGGTCCGCAACCCAGTTTGCCGCTTCGCCCTGTAGTCCAGGCTGCCGAGCGGTCTGAGAGAAAGTCGGCGTTGGGATTCCCTCACCCCAACTCTGTTTAAATAGCTGCCCTGTACAACCAGCCAATCAGCGCTGCTTCCAGGTTCCACCCCACCCATTATGCAAATTGCAATTGTCTCTCATTAATCATGGTTAGCCTAGCCCGTCCGCAGCGTGACCGACCGCCTAGCTCGTGACACCCCCTCCACCATTGTGCCCATGCGTTTTCTCTTGATAGCAGGTGTGTTCTCTCCGCCTCACCTAGCAGGTAAGTCCTTTGCCCTGATGTGTCGAGCTGGGCAGGCTTGACACCATATATCGATGTCAGTGTTTCAAAACTGACATAGAAGCAAGGAGGAGAAACGTTTGACATTTCACCTAGAAAAACTTTCGGTGAATTCAGTCTCCTGGGAGATGTTTGGGAGGGGTGACATTCCTGTGTGCTGAAGAGACAGATAAGAGAGAGTGATCTGGAAGGCAGCCAATGGAGAGCAGTTTCTGGGGGAAGGAATAGGAGGGGTTTGGGATGGAGGGGCCAGAACTGTCTTCACCGTTGTCTGGCTTGGATGCATCTCTCAATAAAAAGAATATTTCCTAAAGATGCTGTTTGGAAATTAAATTATTTCGAGGATGAAATTGAAGCTCTGACAGACAGACAGTTCTGCTTTTTTTTCTTTTCCCTTTCCCTCTCCGAGCCAATCTGGCAAGCCTCCAGAGCTCTGGTTCTCTGCCAGAAGTCTGGACACAGTGGAGAGAGAGCCCGGAAACCATGGCTGAAAGCCAACTCTCCAACGAAAGCCTGCTACAAGCAGCGGCACTGGAAGCAAACGTGGATATACAGAAGGCCCAACCCCTCCCTCCTCCAGCAAAGCTGCCAGCCGAGAAGAAGAAAAAAGAACCTTTGTGGGCTTTGCCGAAGTCGGCAGAAATGGAATTCCCCTTTCCAGCCGGGAAAGGTAAGAGCCAGCCTCTAAGTGAATTAGCGAGGGTGGATTGGATGTGGGACTGGCAACAGGCCAGACAGCCGAAAGCTTCAAAAAAGTCCCTCGAAACTTCCATAGATAAGTTAAAAGAACATTTTGACCAGGCTGTCCAACTGGGGGAGGAGCCGTCCTGCAGGCCCAAGGAGAGGGGGAGGCCAGCCCAGCCTACTGAACTGAGTCACCACAAACAGGAGCACAGTCCTCCCCCCTCCCACATCAAACGAAGAGATAGCCCCGGCAGGCATCCCTGGATTCCCCCTCCCCCCACTAAGCCCATCAGCCTGCACCGGGCATCACCCCCCCGCCTCCGGAGGAGAGATGATGAAGAATTCCAACGACATTATGGGCAGGCTGAGAGAGGCCCACAATGGGAGGAGGGGCCGCCTAGGGGGGAGCCACCCCGGTTTAGAGGGAAATTTGATGGGAATCCAGAACAGCTAGCACAATTCATCGATGCGGCTGAGATCTACATTGAGCGCTACGCACACCTTTACCCATTCCCCAGGGCCCTAGTCAGTGCCATCGCAGAAGGCCTGGAGGGAGAGGCAAGGAGCTGGTCAGGGGCCCTGTACAAAAACAGGGCCGCCCAAGAACAAGATGCACCTGGTTTCTTACAACTGCTGCGAGTCCGTTTTGAAGAAACAGGGGAAGACCCCTATGTAGAAGATGAGCTTAGAAACCTAAGGCAGAGGGGAAAGCCCATCCAAGAGCACATTCGTGAGTTCAGGAGAGTTGTTGGGACTTTACCCCCTTTGCCGGAACGGCTGCTCGTGTACTTCTTCAGAACGAGCTTAGATAAACAGATTGCCCAAGTGACCGCTTATCGTGATATTCCGAACCGGCTCACTGACTGGTTTCGGATAGCGACTCAAGTCGAGAGAGGGCTAAGGGCAAACGACATGCTAAAGCAACCACAGGCAAAGGAGAAAGCCCAACTGGACCAGGAACCGTATACCAGACGAGGAACTTCAGCACCACGGCCCACCCAAAGACCACCCACCACCCGGAGCCTACTGAGATGCTACAGATGTGGAGGAGTTGGCCATTTGGCAGCGATGTGTGGAACCCCGGGACCGAGACCAGAGCCTACGGGCAAACCACGGCCAGGACAAGGACCCAGGCGCACCACCAACACACCACGAAGCCCCCCCCCCCGGTTCAGAAGTCTTCGCCCACTTGACCGAAGCAAAGGAGAACCCAGATGATGCGAATCAGCCTCCCGAACTGTATGACAGCGATGACGATGGAGAAGACGACCCAATGGTGAGTGGACCCATCCACCCTTTTCTATTCCCTGTACGCTTAACGGCCCCAAAAACAGGGACCCAAGGGGTTTTCCAAGCTCTAATAGATTCAGGCTGCACGAGGTGCCTGATCAACTTACCCACGGTCCAAAAATTGGGAATACGAGCGAAAAAACTCAGCCACCCAATCCGATTTGAGCAAGTTGATGGATCCTTAGTGGGGGGGGGCGCAGGCCACACATTTAACCGAGCCAGTGAAACTGGAGCTAGCAGATCACTGGGAGATGATTCGGTTTATAATAGCCCCCAAGATGACTAACCCAGTCATACTTGGACTCTCCTGGCTTGACAAGTGGGGGCCAACTATCTGGTGGCAGGAGGGGACCCGCAGACTGAGAATAGCAAGGGGGCCTCACCCCCTGCTGCCCCAGCCACAGAGGACACCTCCCACACAGAGGCCCCGGCCCCTCCCACCAAGAGGACAAAAGATGCCCTCAACCCCAGCGCCCCTGATCAAGAGTACAGCTAAACAACTGACGGCCTCATCTGACAGCCCCCATGACACAAAGCAGATCCCAAAAGAATATCAAGACCTTGCAGAAGTATTTAGCGAGACTGAGTGTAATGTTCTACCACCCCACCGTGAGACCGATTGCGCCATCGAAATCATCCCTGGGGCAAAACTACCTAAACCTAAGCTGTATGCTATGACACCCCGGGAAATGCAAGAAATGCGAAAATACATAGACACTAACCTACAAAGGGGTTTCATTGAGCCAGCCAAACCCCGAATAGTGGCACCAGTCTTCTTCAGAGAGAAGAAAGATGGCTCTATGCGTTTAGTAGTTGACTTTTGAGGTGTCAACAGTGTCTGTGTACGCAATTTATACCCCCTTCCTCTCATGAAAGACATTTTAGCCCATCTGGCCAAAGGAAAGGTTTTCACCAAACTAGACCTTCGCGAAGCCTACTACCGGATACGCATCAAGGAAGGTGACGAGTGGAAGACAGCATTCAATTGCCCATTAGGAAGCTTCCAATTTAAAGTAATGCCTTTTGGACTACAGGGGGCGCCGGCGGTATTCATGCAACTTATAAATGAGGTGCTTCACGACCACCTTTACAAGGGGGTCCTCGTCTACCTGGATGACATTCTCATTTACACGGAAACCATCGACGAACACATACCCCTCGTCCGCAAAGTGCTTGAGAAATTGCTGAAGGCGGACCTTTATGTCAAACTGTCGAAATGCGAGTTCCACCAGTCACGGCTAGACTATTTAGGCTACCGAGTATCCAATGAAGGGATAGAAATGGACCCAGCCAAAGTACAATCAGTCCTTGACTGGCGACCCCCACGCACCCGCAGACAACTGCAAAGCTTCTTGGGTTTCGCGAACTTCTACAGACAATTTATCCCATCTTTTGCAAAAATTGCCAAACCTCTAACCGACCTCCTAAAAACAGGGAGCCCAGCAACAAAACCTCGCCCAGGACAGCCTCTACAGTGGGACCCAGCCTGCCAACACGCATTTGAGACACTGAAAGAAATGTTTGCAAAAGAACCGATCTTAAAGCACCCCAACCCCGACCAACCTTTCGTCATCCAAGCCGATGCCAGCGATGTGGCAGTGGGGGCGGCCCTACTCCAAAAAAATAGCCAAGGGAACTTACAACCCCTCCTCAAGAAGCCCTCCTTGGACCCAGCTATTTTGGCTAATTATCGTCCAGTCTCCAACCTTCCCTTTTTGGCGAAGGTTGTTGAGAGTGTGGTTGCACGGCAGCTCCCTCGGTACCTGGATGAAGCTGTCTATTTAGACCCGCTCCAGTCCGGCTTCAGGTCTGGATACAGCACCGAAACGGCATTGGTCGCGTTGGTGGATGATCTCTGGAGGGCCCGGGGTAGGGGGTACTCCTCTATCCTGGTGCTGTTAGACCTCTCAGCGGCTTTTGATACCATCGACCATGGTATCATGTTGCGCCGGTTGGAGGGACTGGGGGTGGGGGGCACCGTTTTACGGTGGTTCTCCTCCTACCTCTCCGACCGGTCGCAATCAGTGTTGACAGGGGGGCAGCGGTCGACCCCGAGGCGCCTAGTGTGTGGGGTGCCGCTAGGGTTGGTCCTCTCACCCCTCCTGTTCAACATTTATGTGAAGCTGCTGGGTGAGATCATCCGTGGTTTTGGGGTGGAGTTCCACCAGTACGCTGACGATACTCAGCTGTACATCTCCACCCCAGACCACCCCAACGATGCCGTGGAAGTGATGTCCCAGTGCCTTGAAGCCGTGCAGGTCTGGATGGGGAGAAACAGGCTTCGACTCAACCCCTCCAAGACCGAGTGGCTGTGGCTGCCGGCGTCCCGATATAGCCAGCTGACACCATCGCTGGTCATTGGGGGCGAATCACTGGCCCCCACGGAAAGGGTGCGCAACTTGGGCGTCCTCCTGGACCCACGGCTGTCCTTGGAGGATCATACGACAGCTGTGGCCAGGGGGGCTTTCTATCAGGTTCGCCTGATATGCCAGTTGCGGCCCTTTCTAGATCGGGACTCCCTACGCACAGTCACTCAGGCACTCGTCACCTCTCGCCTGGACTACTGCAATGCTCTCTACATGGGGCTCCCCTTGGGGTGCACCCGGAGGCTCCAACTGGTACAGAATGCGGCCGCACGGGGGATTATGGGAGCATCGGGGCGCTCCCATGTTACACCTCTCCTGCGCGAGCTGCATTGGTTGCCGGTGGACTTCCGGGTGCGTTTCAAGGTGTTGGTAATGACCTTTAAAGCGCTCCATGGCTTAGGACCAGGGTACTTACGGGACCGCCTTCTGCCGCCAATTGCCTCCCACCGGCCGGTTCGCTCCCACAGAGTGGGCCTCCTCAGGGTGCCGTCAGCCAGACAATGCCGGCTGGCGACCCCCAGGGGGAGAGCCTTCTCTGTGGCAGCCCCTACCCTCTGGAATGATCTTCCTCCAGAATTGAGAATTATCTCCGACCTCCGGACGTTTCGTCGGGCCCTGAAGACGCATCTTTTTCAACTTGCCGGTTTAGCCTGATCCCTGCTGCATTTTTAGAATTTTTTAAAATTTTAAAATTTTTAATGTTTGTAGCGTTGCTGCATTTTAATATTTTGGTTTTAATTCTCAGCCTCATGTATATGTGTTTTAATTTTTAACTTTTATGTATTGAATTTTTATTTCGGCTGTTCACTGCCCTGAGTCCGTAAGGAGAATGGCGGTATACAAATCTAATAAATAAATAATAAATAAATAAATAAATAAACCCTGTGCCTAGACATCCCGCAAACTCACTGACACCGAGAGACGATGGGCAGCGTGGGAAAAGGAAGCGTTCGCAGTGAGGTGGGAGCTGTTAACGTGGCGACATCTGCTGGAAGGAAGCCAAACACCCTTTGAAGTTTGGACTGACCATAAAAATTTGGAGGCCCTCAAAACTCCAAGGAAGTTATCACCCAGACAGGTCCGGTGGGCCCAATACTTCAATCGTTTCAACTTCGAGCTAAAGCACATCCCGGGGGGGAAAAACTTTCTGGCCGACGCCCTCTCCCGAATGCCTCAATACAACAGTGAACGAGAGCAGGTGGTGAATGCCATCATCCCCTCCACCCAGGGAGCGGGCCAGATAACTACCAGACGGCAGCATCGTGATCAGCAGGGCCAACCAGCGAGTGACCTAACGACAAAGCTCAAAGCAGAAACATTGACGGACCCCTGGTTCCGAGACAATCAACATCTCTTGATGAAAAAGGATGACCTAGCCTGGAAAGGAACAAAACTTTATGTCCCACAGAAGCTTCGCACCCTGGTCCTTAAGAGGAGCCATGACGTTAAGCCAGCGGGACATTTTGGGTTCCTAAAGACTCTGCATTTAGCACGGAGACAGTTTTGGTGGCCACACATGAGAAAAGACGTAGACAGTTATGTAAAAAGTTGTACCATCTGTGCCACGATGAAAACCTGACCAGGAAGACCCCCCGGACTGCTGCAGCCAGTAGCTGAACCGTCTAGGCCATGGGAGGAGATTGCTATGGACTTCATAGTCGAACTACCCAGGAGCGGCGGAAACACGGTGATCTGGACCGTAATAGACTTATTTTCCAAACAGGCACATTTCATACCCTGTAGCGGACTACCCTCAGCCCGCCAATTGGCAAAGCTGTTTGTGAAACACATCTATCGCCTGCATGGAGTGCCCAGAAGAATCATCTCCGACCGAGGTGTCCAGTTCACAGCGAAATTTTGGAGAGAATTTCTACGATCCATAGGATCATCCCAAGGTCTCAGCTCAGCATTTCACCCGAGCACCAATGGGGGGGCGGAGAGACTGAATGCTATGATAGAGCAGTATTTGAGGTGCTACGTAAACTACCAACAGTCGAACTGGGCAGACCTCCTATCTTTTGCTGAGGTCGCGTACAACAATGCTGTCCACAGTAGCACAGGACTAGCCCCATTCAAGGTAGTGAGCGGTATGGATTTTGTCCCCATGCCAGAGTATCCCAGGGACCCCCCTTCTTCCGTCAGTTTGAACGATTGGATGGCGATGTTAAGAGAATCCTGGGAGAACGTCAAGAAGGCATTAGACAAGGCGACACAAGCATATAAGAAGCAAGCAGATAAGCACCGAGCCCCTCAAAGACCATTCCGAGTAGGAGAGAAGGTCTACCTCTCCACCAAGTATTTGAGACTCAAGCTTCCGACTAGGAAATTGGGCCCAAAATTTATAGGACCATTTCCTATAGTAAAAATAATCAACCCTGTCACAGTACAATTGCAATTGCCCCGCTTACTAGGAAAGATACACCCCGTTTTTCACAGTAGTCTGCTGAAACCGGTGATGGGGTCAACTTTAAGGCCAGTGCCACGTGACCCCCCCAGGGCCTTTGATCATTGGGGGCCAAACTCACTATGAAGTACAGCGAATTCTCGATTCGAGGTGGCACAGAGGCCGGCTCCAATACTTAGTTAAGTGGAAGGGTTACCCTTTGTCAGAAGCTACCTGGGTGAAGAGCAACAACATTCATGCTGACCGGCTTATAGCTAAGTTCCATGCAGATCACCCGGGCAAGGCGGGAGGGGGTGGTATGCCTCATCAGATGGGGTGACAGCACTAACCCTGTTGTTTCTCCTGCACAGGCCTCGCTGAGAGAATGAAGGGAGAGGGGCCGGATGTCAGTGTTTCAAAACTGACATAGAAGCAAGGAGGAGAAACGTTTGACATTTCACCTAGAAAAACTTTCGGTGAATTCAGTCTCCTGGGAGATGTTTGGGAGGGGTGACATTCCTGTGTGCTGAAGAGACAGATAAGAGAGAGTGATCTGGAAGGCAGCCAATGGAGAGCAGTTTCTGGGGGAAGGAATAGGAGGGGTTTGGGATGGAGGGGCCAGAACTGTCTTCACCGTTGTCTGGCTTGGATGCATCTCTCAATAAAAAGAATATTTCCTAAAGATGCTGTTTGGAAATTAAATTATTTCGAGGATGAAATTGAAGCTCTGACAATCAGTGGTTCTCAACCTTCCTAATGCCGCAACCCTTTAATACAGTTCCTCATGTTGTGGTGACCCCCAACCATAAAATTATTTTTGTTGCTACTTTTTTTTTTTAAATTTGATTTATATGCTGCCCTTCTCCAGAGACTCAGGGCGTCTTACAATGCATTAAGCAATAGCCTTCATACTTTTCTATATTTATACAAAGTCAGCTTATTGCCCCCACAAACTGGGTCCTCAATTTACCTACCTTAGAAAGGATGGAAGGCTGAGTCAACCTTGAGCCTGGTGAGATTCAAACTTACAGTAATTGCAGACAGCTGGAGTTAATCACAATGCATTAGTCTGCTGAGCTATCCAGGCTCCTGGATACTTCATAACTGTAATTTTTTACTACCGGTTCTATGGGCGTGGCTTATTTTGTGGGCATGGCTTGGAGGTCATGTGACTGACTGGGCACGGCTAGCTGGTCATATGACCGGGTGGCCATGGCTATGTATATAGGGACTACTCAGAGGGCTGAAAAACATGATTTCTGACAGGTCCTCGCACTTTTGACTGGTCTTCGCACTTATGACTGGTCATCATTTATGCCCATTGTAGGATTCTTAACAACTGTGTCACTCATTTCACAACTGCTTCTCTTCACCATGGTGACAAGATAGAGCAAAAATGTAAAATGTGGGGACAGTCGTAAGTTTGAGGACTTGTCAAAAGTGCGAGGACCAGTCAAAAATAACTTTTACAGCCCTCTGAGTAGTCCATATGCATAAAAGGATACAGCAATAGAGAGGGATGAAGGAAGGGAAGGGAAATTAGAGTAGGAGTGAGGGTAAGAGAGGGAGGAAGAGAGGAGGAGAAGGAGAAAGGAAGAGGAAGTAGGGAGGAGAAGAAGGGGGAGAAGAGAAAGTAAGAAGGAAAGAAAAGAGAGAGGTGGTAGGTTTGAGGAGAAAGATTGCTGTACAATAAAAGAGATGAAAGGGAAGAAAACCAACCCCAAACAAATATAAAGATATTAAGATAAAGAATGAATTGTTAAACTTTAAAGAATAAAAGAGAACAAATATGAATAATTTGCAATAATTAAATACACACATACAAACATACAATGTATTTACTTTGAACAGACTATTTGGCCGGTTCACAAATTTAAACAGTGTTTAGTCATTTCAATTATATTTACAATTTCTATATTTCCTTTTTGCCATATTTATTCCTCATCTATATTTTAAAAAAACCAATATTACCCTTCATCCTCATCTCTAATCTTAATCAAATTCAATTTTTCCCTTCTATTCTATATTATACCCCTTCCCATTGTCATCTATTTTTATATCCATCCTCACATTGGTTAATTATGTAATACAGTTGTTTAATACAAATTCAACATTTTAATATAAATCAATTAGTTATATAACTATCTTTTTTGTATATTAATCAATATGAACATGAATATTCCAATTATTTCCATGCAATCCAATTTCTTACAAATCAATTAATTATATTTACCAATAATAATAAACCAAATAATTTCCCCCATATATTCCTCCAAACTACAACTTAACCATTTCTGCTTTCAACACAATATACAATTAATAGTATTTCAATTATTACAATTCCCTAGTTAAATAGAGCTTTTTTTTCTTTTGTGTTTTAAAATCTTGAACTCTCCTCTTTTGCCCTAAATTTCACATTGTTTGCAGTTTTGCACCTACCTCTTTTGGTGAGGAAAAAGAAAAAGCAATCTCTCTCTGCCTCATTTTGTCACATTGCAGCAAAGACCCTGCTTTACTTTCAGTTTCGCTTTTTCAGCATAGCTAGGGGGGGAAAAATCTGCTCCAGCACTGTTTGCACCTAGCAAAAGACCCTTGCTCAAAACAGCTGAGAGCAAATCAGCTGAGAGTTGGGAGATCAATCTAATCAATTTGTGGTAATTAACCTATGCTGAAGCTGAAAGGGGTTGTTTTTTCTATTTTTGCAGGCACCAGTCTACTCATTTGTTTTCTTTTAACACTGATCAGCTGTAGGGCAACCCTTTGAAGCCCCACGGCAAGAATTTAAACAGTTTTTTTCCCTCTAGCTGGGACTCAGGAGGCAGCAATAGATTGGGAGTGGGTGGGGTAAGCGAACGGCGAACGGCGATCCAACAGAGGCAGAGGGTGAGGGTGAGTGAAGGCAGGGAGGGGTGAGAGAGGGCTTTTGCGACCCCTGTGAAATGGCTGTTTGACCCCCAAACGGGTCGCGACCCCCAGGTTGAGAACCGCTGCCATATATTAAGGAATGCTCTTTTGCGTGTCTGGAAAAAATACCAATATAAACTAACTGATAAGATACCCCTGTGGACAGTTCCCAGACACGTGAGGGCAGCATATAAATCAAATTTTTTAAAAAAAGTACCAACAAAAATAATTTTATGGTTGGGGGTCACCACAACATGAGAAACTGTATTAAAGGGTTGCGGCATTAGGAAGGTTGAGAACCACTGCATAAGGGCATGCACCATTTTCGAACAGCACCCTTTACTCCTGTGCAGAACAGAGTGGTTGAAAAGCAAAACGGTGCCCTGCAGACCATGGTGTGTAGCCTGATTGCAGATGCTGGAGTTGCGGAATCATACTGGGCAGAGGCAGTACATTACACCAATTACAACCTGAACCGCACCTGGAGCAGCATTGTGGATCAGACTCCATATTTTCTGGTCCATGGTAGGAAGCCAAGTTTGGGACACTTGCGTGTATTTGGCTCCTATGCTTGGCTGCACATCCCCAAGCAGCTGCGGAAGAAGGGGAGATCCGTCTCCCAGAGACTGAGGTTCTTGGGCTATGCCCCTGGCTCCAAGGCCTACTGGTTCCTGGGAGAAGGGGGCAGGACTGTGACTTCCCAATCTGCCTCCTTCGAAGATGACTCCAATTGGACCCAGATCCACTCAAATGATCTGGGCCCGTACATCAACCGGCCTGGCAAAGCTGCACCAACCACAACACCGCCTGAGACAACCACAGACCCTGCCACCAATGAGAACAAGACGAAGAAGTCAGCCTACCTGGTCCAGATGGGGAGGAATGTACCGTCCAGTCCTGAAGGGAAAGACACGCCATCTTCACTCAACTCTTCGCCTCCAGTGATGCTTCAGAGGCCCATGATGCCCAACACCTGGGACCGAGGGCCTCCACATCCCAGTCGTGAACAGCCAGTTGGCGAGGAACCTGCAGAAGAAAAGGGTGGTGAGTGGCAGGAGGTCACAAGGTCAAAGTGGTTCAACAAGGGTGTCCCACCTAAGAGAATTGACATTGAGCACTTCACGTCCGTCAACAGCATCATGATCACCCCAAAGACTTTCTCTGACATCCAGGAGCTGCCCATCGAAGAACAGGAGAAGTGGCAGCTCATGATGGAACAGGAGATGGAGAGCCTGAGAAAGCTCAAGGTCTTCATCCCCGGGCAACCACCCAAGGATAAGGTCATTCGCACAAGGTGAGTTTTCAAGGCCAAACCACTTGCCAATGGCTCCTACCTGTACAAGGCCTGCTTGGTAGCACAGGGGTTCAGCCAACGCTACATGGAGGACTACATAGAGACCTATTCTCCGACCATCCGGGTGGAAAGCGTCAAGGCCGCCCTCATAACTGCAGCTGCTCTGGGGAAGGAAGTCTACCCATTTGACATCCAGACGGCCTACCTCCACGCCAACTTGGACCAGCAGATCTACGTGAGGGCCCCTCCTGGTTACCAGCAGGAGAGGGGAAACACATGGTTGCTCCAAAAGGGGCTATATGGCCTCAAGCAGTCAGGGAAACTCTGGTATGACTGCCTCAAAAAGGGGTTAGAGTGAATTGGCTTCAGGGCATCTCATGCAGATGAGTACGTTTTTACACGTGACACCAAAGGTGATACAGAAGGGGTGTGTCGAGTATGCTTCCTTCAGTATCCAGGAAAGGAAAACCCAGACTTCATCATAGATTAAAGTATGGTACTTTTACTAGATATGAAATGAACGCAACCATGGAAAGCAGGATTCTGAGGCAAAAAGCGCGAAAGTTACATATAGAAAGCATCCCCTCCCAATGTCCACCGTAAATCATCCAATCCAAAGGTCTCCCAGAGGTCAGGTGGGAGCACACATCTGGCCGTGTCAGCTTCCAGGAATGCAGTGTCCGTTGGCCTGATAACAGCTTAAGAATTGGTTTCGTTTCTTAGATTCATCCATCGCCCAGCTACCTAAACCCCCCTCCCTCCATTACTATGACAGCCAAAGCAGGGAAAGGCAGAGGCTGACATTCGGCCCCCCTTCAGAAGAGATGACCTCTAGTCCTGAAACAGAGAGAAAAAGAGGTAATATCACAACAATTAATAACTATCATTACTTAAGGTTTATCAGGGTATTTGGTGTGAAACAACTGCACTTTTTTAGGTGCCCGAACATCACGTTTATTCACCCATTCAGCTTGTGATAACAGGAAGTGTTTCCAGGCCACCAGATACTGCACTTTACCATGATGTTTTCTAGAGTCCAAAATTTCCTTAACTTCAAAATGTTGTTCCCCTTCAATGAGTATGGGAACGGGAGGAGGTTCTTTGGCTGGACGTAGAGGGGACAAATGTTCCAGTTTCAGTAAGCTAACATGAAACACTGGATGAATCCGTCGTAAATTCTTGGGTAAATCTAATTCAACTGTTACTGGGTAAATGATCCGAGTAATGGGGAAAGGCCCCACATACTTAGGCCCAAGCTTTTTTGATTTTTGAGGAGTTTGCAAATATTTGGTAGAAAGATAAACCATGTCTCCCACTTCATAAACATGCGCAGGGCACCTCCTTTTGTCGGCTTGGGTTTTATGAGCTTGGTGAGCGTCATCTAAAGCTTTTCGGGTTACTGCCCAAGTCCCTCGTAACTGTTCGATCCACTCAATCAGAGAAGGGTTCTGTGGGTTATCTTGAGGTAGCTCTGGGATTGGCACAAATTCCTGGCCAGAAGCCACCTTGAACGGAGTGAACCCTGTGCTGCTATGTATGGATTTATTATATGCCACCTCTGCAAATGGCAGCAAATCTACCCAGTTATCTTGCTGGTAATTTATATAACACCTCAGATACTGTTCTAATACGGCATTGGTTCTTTCACAAGCCCCATTGGTCTGGGGGTGATGGGCGGAGCTTAACCCCTGGGTGGAGCCTATCAGCATCAGGAACTCTTTCCAAAAGTTGGAGGTGAATTGTACTCCCCTGTCTGAAATTATAGGTTTTGGAGCTCCATGTAACCTATACACTTGTTGAATGAACATTTTAGCAAGGGTTTTTGCTGATGGGATCTTAGAACATGGGATAAAGTGCACCTGCTTGGAAAACAAATCAGTCACTACCCATATAACTGTGCACCCCCCACTTTCAGGAAGGTCTACAATGAAATCCATGGATATTTCCTTCCAAGGGGCAGTGGGTCTGGCTACACTTTGGAGTAGACCAGGTGACTTCCCTGGAGGTCTCTTAGCTGAGGCACACACTGGACAGCTCGCTACATATGCCTCTGTGTACTTTTTGAGTGCAGGCCACCAGAACTTTCTTTTGACATGATGTAAGGTTTTGACAAATCCAAAGTGCCCCGCCACTTTGGAGTCATGAGCGTGCTGCAGAACTGTTACTCGTAGGCTGGCTGGAACATATAATTTAGCTCCAAACCAAGCTAGACCATCACAAAGTATACATTCATTTGAGTGGGCTTGGAACCACTCGTCGGTTTTCAAAGTCTCTTGTAATTTCTGGAGCAAATCGCCCGAGAGGCTTGGGTCGCTCTTCGACTGTGCTCTGGTAGTCACTGGTGCCGCCAGTTGGGCTGAAGGGACAATTGGACGAACCACTTCCTCCCTGGTGCTGTTGTATTGAGGCAATCTGGACAGAGCATCTGCCATGAAGTTCTTCCCACCAGGGAGGTAGCGCAAGGTGAAGTTAAAACGGTTGAAGTGTTGGGCCCAGCGAACTTGTTTTGGCGACAGCTTACATGGGGTTTTTAAAGCCTCAAGATTTTTATGATCAGTCCATACTTCAAAAGGATGCTTAGCTCCTTCGAGAAATTGTCTCCAGGTTAGAAGTGCCCAGCGTACAGCAAAAGCTTCTTTCTCCCATATGGCCCATCTCCTTTCAGTTTCGGACAGTTTCCGGGACGTGTAGGCACAAGGCTGTAGTTTCCCATCTGCATTCTTTTGCAGAAGTACGGCTCCTACTGCGACGTCACTGGCATCTGCCTGTACTACAAAAGGTTCATCCATGTCTGGGTGTTTGAGGACTGGTTCGGCAGCAAACAGCCGTTTCAACTTTTCGAATGCTGCCTGGAAGTCCATAGTCCATTCAAGAGGTCTGGAGGGTTTTGGTTTTTCTTCACCTTTGGTTTTCAGGAGATTAGTTATTGGCAGTGTGATTTTGGCGAACGAGGGGATGAACTGTCGATAAAAGTTAGCAAACCCCAAGAAACTTTGTAATTGCTTGCGGGTGTGTGGCGCCGTCCATTCCAATACCGCCCGAACCTTTGCAGGGTCCATTTCTATTCCCCCCTGGGAGATGCGATATCCAAGATAGTCAATTTTGGTTTGATGGAATTCGCACTTAGAAAGTTTTGCATACAGTTCAGCAGCCCTGAGTTTTTTCAGGATGGTGCGCACTAATTTCACGTGGTCGGCCATGTTCTCAGAGTAGATGAGAATGTCATCCAAATAAACCAGCACCCCCTTGTACAAATGCTCATGCAAAACTTCATTGATCAATTGCATGAACACTGCAGGAGCTCCCTGTAGACCAAAAGGGAGTACTCGGAACTGAAAACATCCCAGCGGGCAGTTAAATGCAGTTTTCCATTCATCCCCCTCCTTAATTTGCACTCTGTAGTAAGCTTCCCATAAGTCCAGTTTGGTGAAAACTTTTCCCTTCCCTAAGTGAGCTAGCATGTCCTTCATGAGGGGTAAGGGGTAGACATTTTCCACGCAAATAGCATTTAAGTTCCTATAATCAACTACTAGACGAAAGGAACCATCTTTCTTCTCCCGGAACAGAACTGGCGTGGCCACCCGTGGTCTAGCTGGTTGGATGAAACCCCGTTCTAGGTTTTTGTCAATGAAATTTCGTAATTCCCCCAGCTCCCGGGCGGTCATTGGGTAAATTTTTGGCTTAGGGAGCTTTACTCCAGGGAGTATCTCGATGGTACAGTCCGTAGCCCTGTGGGGGGGTAGCACATCCGAGGCCTTCTCACTAAAGACTTCACGGAGATCCCAATACTCCTTCGGAATTTTCTCCTCCCCTTCAATGTGGTCTATTGCCATCTCTGCTTCTTCGTGTTCCTCTCCGCCCTCAAGGGGGGGTTTTCCCCTCTCTAGTGGTGGGTTCCTAGCACGAATGCGCAAAACCCCTGTTTTCCAGTTAACTCGCGGGTTCCATTTACGTAACCAGGGCAGGCCAAGTATAAGGGGTCGTTCCATGCTAGGGGCCACAATAAAACTGAGAGTCTCTACGCGGTCCCCTAATTTCATTTCAATGGGTTCTGTTACAAAATTGGTTGCCCCCCCCCCTGCCATCGATCCATCTAGCTGACAAAACGCAATAGGCTTTTTCAATGCTTTCAGTCTCAGGCCCATCTCCTCTACTACTTTCGGGCTGATAATGCATCTGGTGCACCCAGAGTCTAATAAGGCTGGCATCTGTGCATGGGCCCCTGTGGACGGCACCCTTAATTCTACAGGGATGAGCATGGGGCCCTCAGTATGACTCACCAAATCATCGGAGTCGGAGTCGGTCTCGCTGTCGTCCACGTCGGTCGGAGTTCCCAACTCACCCTTGGCCCAGGGAGCGAACTCAACGACTTCCCCTTCCAGCACGATTTCACAGACTTTTGTGGATGTTTTGTCTGTCTTCTTAGGCCCTCTGCTGGTAGGTTTTGGCACTGGCTTTGAGGAACACTCAGCAGCCCAGTGACCTTCCATGCCACATTTGAAACACGTGAAGGGTTTCGGCTTGGGTTTGGACTCCGCCCTCCCAACGGCCATCTTTGGAGCTTCCTTGCGGTAGTAGGAGGATGAAGGCTCCCCAGCACGCCCTCTTTGGAGTCGACTTCGGGCTATCTCGATTTCCGCACCCTCAGCTACTATGTACCAACTGTGCAAATCTTCGGGGACCCCCCGTGCTCTACAGTCTTTGTAGATTTCCTCATTCAGACCGTCTTTGAAACTCTCCAGCAGAGCCGTTTCTGACCACCCTGTCATGTATGGTGCCAGCTCCCGAAACTCTTGGGTGTATTCCGCTACCGATCTCCGGCCCTGCTGGATACCCTTCATTCGGAGTCTCGCCTTCCACTCAGCTAGGTGGTCCTCAAAACGCCTCCTAAGAGCTGCCATGAACTGGTTGTAATTACGCAGCAGGGGGGAATTGTTATTGTGGAGGACCACCATCCATTCAGCTGCCACTCCCTCTAAGGCGCTAGTGACACATCTCACTCGAGCTGCATCCGACAAATAGTCCTCCCCCCAGTCTTGCATGTGATTCCACACTTGGGTTAAGAAAAGCCCCAGGGTTTTCGGGTCTCCTCCATATTTTCCAGGCGGGGGGGGGGGAATTTTTGGTTTCTTGCGTCTGCGGGGTGGGGCCTGCAAGGCTGGGGGTCCCTGGACTGCTGCATCCCTCGCTTGACCACCCAAAGCCTGGGATGTATCTTCGCCAGCTCCCTCTTCCTCTCCCCCACAAGCCCCTTCCTCTGGATTTACTTTGGAGTATTCTCTTCCCTTCCCTGCAGGGGTTGCATAAAACTCACGGTTTTTTCGGCTTTCTTCAATATTGTGGATGAGTTGTAGTGCTTGTGCCATCATAAGGCTTTCCTTTTGCTCTTGCAGCCACACTGCCTCTCCTTTTCGGGGTCTGGAGCTGGTTACTCCGTGGGGGGTCCTCCCCAGGTCCGGCAACCTTCCTACTCCCTTCGACCATCGGGCTTCGTCTGGCTCCTCTCTCAGCTGTAAATTCTCCATCCACACCGCGGTCTCTTCTCCCGGCTGGCATGAAGATATTGCTGAGCCATATGCCCCCATGTGATCTAAATCACTTTCTTGATCAGACATTCTGTGGATTTCAGCCCCCTCGGTGTTGTCCGGGATGGCTGAGGATGAGAATCCTGCTTAATGTCGAGTATGCTTCCTTCAGTATCCAGGAAAGGAAAACCCAGACTTCATCATAGATTAAAGTATGGTACTTTTACCAGATATGAAATGAATGCAACCATGGAAAGCAGGATTCTGAGGCAAAAAGCGCGAAAGTTACATATAGAAAGCATCCCCTCCCAATGTCCACCGTAAATCATCCAATCCAAAGGTCTCCCAGAGGTCAGGTGGGAGCACACGTCTGGCCGTGTCAGCTTCCAGGAATGCAGTGTCCGTTGGCCTGATAACAGCTTAAGAATCGGTTTCGTTTCTTAGATTCATCCATCGCCCAGCTACCTAACCCCCCCTCCCTCCATTACTATGACAGCCAAAGCAGGGAAAAGCGGAGGCTGACAGGGTGTTGGTTTATGTGGATGACCTCCTATACTTAGGGCCTGGCAAGGAAAGGTGTGATGAATTTGCCAAGGCCCTGGAGGAAAAATTTACCCTGAAGTCCATGGGGCAGGTTGACAGGTACCTGGGTGTGCATATCTTGGCAACTAAAAAGGGATTTGCATTATCCCAGAGCGAAAAGATTGAAGAGTTGTTGGCCAAATGCAAAATGGCGAAGTCTAACCCAACGCGTAGCCCCATACAAAGTGACTACTATGGCCATGATCACAAGCACAGCCCTGAATTCACAGACAATAAAGTATACAGATCTGTGATTGTTTCCTTGCTATACATTAGCAATTGGAGCAGGCCTGACATAGCTCTAGCCGTAAATCTATTGTCCAGGCACGTGGAAAACCGAAAGGAATTCCATTGGAATGCTGTCAAAAAGGTACTTAGGTACCTCAGAGGCACGGCTGATGCCCTCCTTATGCTGGAGCCAGAGAAGGGGAAGCCAGCCCAGCTCTCTGCTTACTTGGACGCAGACTGGGCTGGTGACACCAAGAGTAGACAGAGCACCTCTGGTTTCCTCATACTGTTAAATGGCTGTCCTATCCATTGGCATGTTAGGCAGCAAAGATTTGTTTCTTGCTCCACGGCTGAGGCAGAATATGCCAGCCTATCGGACACTGCAAATGACTTGATTTGGTTCAATGCTCTGGTAACAAGCATCTGGGCACCCCCTACTCTGCCCATCCAAATTCAGGAAGATAACACGGCCACAATTGGAATCTCGGGGGCATACGTGGTGGGCTCTAGGTCCCGCCACATAGACATCTGCTACAAGAATGTCAGGCAGCTTGTCAGAATGGGGTTTGTACACATCAAACATTGTAACACAACTGACCAGTTAGTTGACCTGTTCACAAAACCTGTACCCATTGACCGACACAACCTTCTTTGTAAGCGTTTGTGTTTGGTCCTGTAAACGATGCATCTGTATGTCTGACACCTGCTCTCCCTCTCACACATATTCACCGTCACCTGTCATTGGCTGGCAAGAAGGGGAATTGTTAGGTGTTTTGTGCCAGCCATGGCAGTTTCTTAAAAGGCCACCAGATGGGAGCAAAGAGGGACTTTTGATCCCACTGGTGGGTCAAGCGGCTCTGACCCCTGAAGCCCCATTGGGAGAGTTAATGACCCTCCGGCTCCCTCACCCACCTTGGTAAGGGAGGGGCCAAGGGCCCCTATAAGAACCCCTGCACAGGGGTTGCTATTTGGCTGTAGTTCTAACTTCCTACAGGACTGAACCATGGGCTCAATCCAGGCATGGAGGCCTCCATGCCAGGGAACTCATTTTACTCTACTTTCACCTCTAAATAAAGACTTAATTTGATTGCATCCTTGAATGCTGACTTTTCTTGGAAGTGCCCTCAACAAACCATTGATCTTCGTGAGATTCCTCATAAATAGAATACATTTCTTGCACAGGAACAGCAAGCTCAAGGGCAAGGCCCAAGAGAAGGTATAAATCAGAGGTCACCCACCAGTGGTCTGCGAGAAAATTTTGGTGGTCCGCAGTGCACCTGGGTGGAGGAGCTGCCCCGGGATGACCAATGGGCCAGTCCTGTGACTAGAGCTTTGGAATATGGGACCAGCCAGGCAGCTCGTGGTGGGGCTGGAAATCTCTGCCGTAGAGTGTGGTATGTGCAACTTGCAACTTTGCAGGTTTGCAAAGAGTAGTACAGCTCTCGCCTGCTGGAACGAGGTAAGGGTGCTGTTGTGGCAAGGGGGGGGGCGGTGGCGCAGGCGGCCTGAAGCAACATGTGTCAGCAGCTCTTTCATCCCCCTGCTGTGGCTCCCTATCGGCTGAACCCACCAGTGGCTGGCCCTGCCCCTCGCCCTCCCCTCCCAGTCACTTCTCTCCTGGTCTGAGAAGGTAAGGGCGACGGTGGCGGATGGAGACTCACTCAATGTTCCAGAGAGGGAGTGAAGCACCCCTATAGGTGCTTCATCTCTTGCTGGGTCTTGTGGGCACTTCTTCAAGCCCTTTTTGGTGCTGCATGCACCTCGGTCACTCGGGGAGATGCATGACTTCCTCTCCGCCCTGAGACACTGGCCCAGCTCAGCTATTTCTCTCTGCCACTGCTGTTTGCACCTCCATGGCCCACCCACTGCTCTTGCAGCACCTTGCACAGCACAATTAAATGTAGCGTGCTTCACAATGGGAGAGATGGTGTCCCCTCCTCCTCCTGGAGCCCATTACAACATGGAGCATCAGGCAGGTGCTGGTGCATCAGAAGTTATCTCTCCTCTTTGTAACTAATAAACTCTGGGCAGGCAGCCACTAGGTTTTTGCCGGCTGGTTTGCTCCTTATCTCCTGAACGCTTGTTGGTGTGTGTGCGTGGGGTCAGGGACAGAACAGATACCTCTTTCCCATAGAAAAGAAAACATCGGGAGCCACAAAACCTGGTTAGGCATGGTTGGGGGAGGGGTCATGTAACTGGGTGGGAGTCAAGTTGGCCATGCCCACCCAGGTTTTGTGGCCCCTGGTGTTTTGTTTTCTGTGGGAAACTGGTCAAATGGCTCTTTTGAGTGTTTTAGGTTGCAGAAACAGGCGGCCAAGCTAAGTGCCTGAAGGACCCCATCCCATCACTGGGAGTCCAGGCGCTTCAGCAAGTGGTGCGCTGGATTCATATTAGTGGTCTGCAGGATTTAAAATTATGAATTTAGCAGTCCCTGAGGTCCGAAAGGTTGGTGATCCCTGGTATAAATAACCCTCATTCTCAACTCCATGTGGTCAGCTGCCCAGGACCTCAAACCCATGTGGTCCTGTTCATCAATAAACCATCTTTCCAATCAGCTTCCATGTTTCCAGTGTCTTCCTCCCCGCTTGGAACTGAACCAGGTGGATATTTCTTCCAACACCAGAAAATTGTAATTAAAATACTATATTTGAGTTCAAGGTGTTATGGCAGCTTTGAAAATAGACCTGCAAGCTTCTAGTCCACAAAAAATTACGCTTGGTAGAAAAGGAGTGACATTTTCTCCTGTTCTTCCACAAAGTGGCTGATTCTGATGCATATGATTCCTGACCACTATGGACAAAACCTTTGGGGAAATAATGATTTTACAGGATGGGTCATAACCCATTCAGAATTCTGACTATGGAACCAAGGAAGGGGGGAGGGGGTTGCTAACAAGCTATAGATCAGCACAAAATAACAAGAAATGTAACCCTACCCCTCTATAATGCCTTGGTAAATTGGAATATTGCATCCAGTTTTGGTTGCCACGATATAAAAAAGATGTTGAAACTTCTAGAAAGAGTGCAAAGAAGAGCAACAAAGATGATTAGGAAACTGAAGGCTAAAACATATGAAGAACAGTTGGTGGAATTGGGTATGTCTAGTTTAATGAAAATAAGAACTAGGGGTGACATGATAGCAGTGTTCCACTGCTATTATTCTGTTATACTATGCATCACACCTCAAGCTTCCTTGAGCCTCCTTTCAACTACAGGAAAAAGTAAGTAGCTATTTGGTGTCCCCAAAGCCAATTTGGTTACAAGGAACTAATCATGAATATTTTCTTACTCTTTTGCTTTGGTAGGCCAGCTAGAGCCATTTCTGCATAAAAATAGTTTAGCCATGGTAACCTCATTGCTCAAGTACAGTAAATAATTTGCTCTATGCGAGACCTGGACATTTTACAACCCTTGGGCTACCTCTGGCCCTTTGGCTGTCTGTATCCGGCCTGCACTAGGTCAGTCAGAAATTAGAAATCAAATATAAATAAGTGTACACCATGCATGCAATATAAATGCATTCCTTTTATTCAATGGTGAAATTCAAAATTTTTTACTACCGGTTCTGTGGGCATGGCTTGGTGGGCATGGTGTGGCTTGGTGGGCGTGGCAGGGGAAGGATACTGCAAAATCTCCATTCCCACCCTACTCCAGGGGAAGGATACTGCAAAATCCCCTTCCCACCCCACTCTGGGGCCAGCCAGAGGTGGTATTTGCCAGTTCTCCAAACTACTCAAATTTTCCACTACCAGTTCTCCAGAACCTGTCAGAACCTGCTGAATTTCACCCCTGCTTTTATTTTGAAGGAGACTGCTATTTATTTTTTATTTATGTATGTGCATGTATGCCTATGCACCATCACAGCCCTATTGGTTTGACCCTCCATTAACAGTTCCAGTTTCTCATGTGGCCCCTTGGGAAAATTAATTGCCCACCTCTGTTCTATGCTCTTATGCATCAACTGGAAACTGTGAATTGGAAACTACCAGGTTAAGTTTACGACTGTGGTATATTGACATGGCCTTAACCAATTTGAGGTTGGACACCAGGTCAGGAACAGATTGTGATCAAGAAAATCTATGTGGTCCCTAAGAGCTGCCCACAACTTGGTAGCATATAACCAACCAACCAACCAACCAACCAGAAAGAAGGATTTTCCTACCGTTGCAACCATTAGAATGTTATTCTTCCTCTAAAGCTTGTACTGTGTCCAACTTTGTACATTTAAGAGGTAGCCAGAAAACAGTTTTTGTAAGGACTTGCTTCTCCTCCTTTCCCAAGAAAGTATAGACTCTTAAAACGTGGTATTTTAAAAAGGAACCTTTTATTGAGAAGAAGTGTTAGCAGAACAGGCGAAGCAGACTCTAAATTCCCTCCCAAACTACACAGTTAGAAATAGGGCTTTAGAATCCCTCCCTCCCATCCGAATGTGGATTTAGCCAATCCACAGGTGTGAAGATGTTTATTGTAATGGCCGTCTTGAGAAACAGATAAGGAGCCTTTCCCAGGATCTTCTTCCACTTTCAGCAAACTGAAACAATCCACATGGTCCTTCCTCCTTATTACATTCCAAAGAAGGTGAGAATACTGCAGGGCACTTAGACACCAGGAAAAAGGTTATAAAAATACAACTTATCCCCATGCTCCTCCCTCCCTCCATTTGAATGGCAGTATCACGTTAGGGATCTGACATACCACCCTTCTTATAAAAAAGGTAGATCCACCCATAAGAGATAAAGAAAAGAACCATTATAGTATATTAACAAGGTTTGTGAAGGTATTGGGTGTGGAATTTCTTTAAGAGTATGGGTAATGATGATGTGTTTTTTCTCCACCCACTCATTTTGGGAAGGGAGTAGGTGTTTCCACATTACTAGGTATTGGGTTTTCCCTCGGTGGATTCTACAGGTACACCCAGTCTTTCACATCAGCCTGTTAAAAAGAGAAGTCACATCCTCACTTAGACCTCATACCCAGGCACCACCCATATGACATTTGAAGCCCATGTCCAAGATCCATCTGTGTGTGGTGGCTCTTGATGCACTGACTCCAGCCTCAGTCCACTCCTTGTGAAAGTCCCCAACACTTTTGAATGGCCTTTTCCTGACAATCCTCTCCAGGCTGCGGTCATCCCTGCTGCTTGTGTACCTTTTTCTTCCACACTTTCCCCTTCCACATAACTTTCTATTAATGTGCTTTGATACAGCACTTTGGGAACATCTAACTTCTTTTGCAATTACCTTTTGAGGCTTTCCCTCCTTATGGAGGGTGTCAATGATGGTTTTCAGCACAACTGTCAGGTCAGCAGTCTTTCCCATGATTGTGATGCCTACTGAACCAGACTGAGAGACCATTTAAAGGCTCAGGAACCCTTTGCAGGTGTTATGGCTTAATTAGCTGATTAGAGTGGGACACTTTGAGCCTAGAATATTGAACCTTTTCACAATATTCTAATTTTCTGAGATTGTGAATTTGGGGTTTTCATGAGCTGTAAGCCATAATCCTCAAAATTATGACAAATCAAGGCTTGAACTATTTCGCTTTGCATGTAATGAGTCTATCTCATATATTAGTTTCACCTTTTAAGTTGCATTACTGAAATAAATGAACTTTTGCACAAGAGCCTGGATAGCTCAACAGGCTAAAAGCAGACTAAAGCCTGTTACTAACATCCAGCTGTCTGCAATTACACCAGTTCGAATCTCACCAGGCTCAAGGTTGACTCAGCCTTCCATCCTTTCTAAGGTAGGTAAATTGAGGACCCAGTTTGTGGGGGCAATCAGCTGACTTTGTATAAAATATACAAAAGTATGAAGGCTATTGCTTAACGCATTGTGAGCCGCCCTGAGTCTTTGGAGAAGGGCGGCATATAAATCTAATTAAAATTTTTTTAAAAAAATCTAATTTTTTGAGTTTCACCTGTAACTCTTTTTTTTTTGAAAAAGTTTTTTATTTTTATAATCAAACACACAAACCTACAAACAAATAAACATATGAACAATACATAGTCAATCAACAAAATATAGCATCTAGTACATCTTTTATATCCTCTTCTTACCCTCAGTTATTTATCATGTCTTAATATCATCATTTCATTTATTATAACATTTCTCCAAATTCCTTACTTCTCTATTAATCCATCTACCTGTCTTTTATTTTATTAAAGATCATAAAACAATTTTTCCCCCACAACTCTCCCTCCCCCCCCCCCCAAAAAAAACTTCCCAGAGCAAAGACAGGACATATCATCTAACAAACCTAAGCTAACATATACTACCTTATTATAAAGTCAAAAAAAATCCCACACATTCTTTAACTCCCCTAATTAACATTCTTCAACATTTCATTTATAAGTTTTCTTATAGCATTAACTTAAAAAAAATTCTTTAAAACATATCTTTGAGACAGTATTATTAACCATTGAACTGAATAACCTCAAACATAAACATTTCGTCACATATAGCCTTTAAAACTTCTAATATCTCACCTTAAGCATATAAAATTTCTTAATACTAAGAACCCATCCATTTATTTTCAAGCTAGCCACTTTAGAACTGCAGTAAGTTTTAAAAAGCTATCCAGTTTTAATTAAAACTTATCCCTCAATACATATAAACCTTTTAAAAATTCTGTTGTGTCACCTTAAACATTTAAAATTTCTTAATAAACCTTTAACCTCAATAAAATATCAATCAAATATGATCCTAGAAAATCTATATAAATCCCAAAGCTTTCAATAAAGTATCACTTGAGTTTTAGTTAACCATTTTAATAACTCAGTAACTCTTAAGAAACTGTCCCTTTTTAGTTAAACATTTATATCAAACATCCAAAATCTACCAAGTATAACCTTCAAAGAGTTCATCGCACATTCTTCCTTTCTTTCTGTATTTCTTCCAGTCTTTCTTTTTAGATGACACTTTCTTCTTAAACATGGTTTGTCCCCCTGCTTTTATTTTCGAAAATTTTTGAAGCATTACTCGTCCCCCTGCTTTTATTTTCAAGAAATTTTGAAGTTGAAATTGCAACTGGTGTCTCTTGAGAGTCCATTCCCCTTTCAAAGTTATTCCCTTCGCTTTAAAACCCCCATCTCTACTTTTTCTGCTTGTAAAATCAGTCACTTCATTCTCTAGGAATTGACTCTGTCCATAAAAACAAAATTTTTCATAGTATTTTGCAATCTGCAATAGTGAGTCTTTTTGATATGCTCCAACTAATTGTGTGGAAGCCTCCACCAAAACTTCTGTTTCCAAAATGCTAGCCTCCATTTTTTTTCTGACTGCCTCTTCTTTGTTCTCCATAATCACGTTAAGCTGTATTATTTCTTCCTCTTTCCCAGCAGCAGATCCTTAAAATATTCCAACTTCCACTCCTGGATAGTGTTTTTAACTATGTCCACAATGTCCAAAACAAAGAGATCAAAAGTTTCTTGTGAATCCTTTAAAGTCCCCATTTGTGTGTTTGCTGACTCACCCCTTCTTTCCTTAATGGCAGCCATATTTCAATTTTTATTTTATATATATTCAACTGTCAGATCAAAATCCAATTGTTTTCCACTATCTTGAGGAATATATGTTAGTTAAAATCCCCATCATAGTTTTTCCTGTCTTCTTCCACTTCTCCTTTAAATCTTCTTATTATTATATAGTCCAATACCTTAAACAATGTAGCAGGGGCTAACAAGCACTTTCACTGGCAAGTTTTGTTTCCTTAGCACCATCTTCCCCTTCCCTTTTCATATGGAGTTAAAGCTTTACTTGCATACTTGCAAATCCCGCTGTCCTGATTTCGCTCTGCCAGCATCCAGAATCCAAATTTCTTGCAATCTTTGAGAAAAATTCTTCGGATCTTTATTCCTATGCTGCTGGTGTGGTCACGATGCCCCGTTCTGCCAAGCCAGGCAGGCACGTCCCTAATCCAGAGCGCTGAGGAGTTTCCAGGGAACTCTCTCCCTTCAGCCCCCAGGCTTAAAAAAAAGAAAGCCTGGGGGTCTTGGGGAGCTCTACCCAAGCTCCTCGGCTATTCTCTCCCCACTTTTCCCAGGGGGAGAATTTTTAGCTGCTAGACAGCTGATTTGCACTGTTCTAGCAGCTTTACAGATTTCGGGGCTGGAGCTCCAAAAAGGAGCTCCGTCGGCATCTGCGGAGCCACAGGAAGCCCGAGTTTCACCTGTAACTCTTGAGCCCTATGAAACCACGTGTTGATTTTGGGAAGAAATGTAGGGTCCAGACGTAAAACCACCCTGTCCGTGTGGAAAATGCAAAGGTCTCCTCGAATGGACAGAGCTGCCAGCTCAGATATGCGCTGAGCAGAAGTGATGGCTACCAAAAATGCTACCTTATAGGAAAGATATTTTAAACTAACTTCCCGGAGAGGCTCCAAGGGACCTCAGGTGAGGGCGGTCAAGACCTTGTTCAAGTCCCATGTAGGGAACCGGTGAACCACAGGAGGTCGAAGATTAGTCGCCCCCTGGAGGAACTGAGAAACCACTGGATGTTTGGACGGAGATTCCCGGTTTCCACATGACAGAATGGAAGAAAGGGCTGCCACCTATCTCCGAAGGTTATTGGGAGCCAGACCAGCCTCCAAACCCTTCTGCAGAAAATCCAATATGTGAGTCACAGAAACCTCAGTGGGAACCAGACCCCCTTTTTTGCACCAAGTACAAAATGCCCTCCAAGTAGCATTATAAATTTGCTTGGTGGAATCCCTGTGGGAAGCTTATATAGTAGCAATGACCTTGGGAGAAAAATTGTCAGACCTCAGGAGGCTCCGCTCAAGTGCCAAGCGATCAGTTGGAGCCACTGAGGATCTAGGTGAACCAATGCGTCCTGGGAGAGGGAGATCCTGTCCCGTGGCAGCTGCCAGGGGCAATCCACTGATAGAGTCACAAGATCTGCAAACCACGGCCTCCTGGGCCAATGAGGGGCCAGAAGCACGACCTCCGCTGACTCTTCCAGAATCTCACAGATCACCCTGGGGATCAGGGGAAGAGGAGGAAAGGCATACAGGAGTCCTGATGGCCAGGGACTCTGCAGCGCGTCCACAGCTTCCGCCCCCTGGCTTAGAAAATGAGAGAAGAACCTCAGTATTTGACGGTTTTCCCATGTGGCAAACAAGTCGACCATTGGCCAGCCAAAACGTGCTGCCAGCTCCTGGAACAGAGAAGGGTCCAAACGCCACTCCACCTGATCTATTGGTGTCCGACTGAGCCAGTCTACCTGGACGTTCACCACTCCTGAAATTTGGTCCACCCAAATGGAAGCTAGATGAGACTCTGCCCAGAGAATCAGCTGTCGGCCGCTTACATGAGAGCCAGGGACCATGTCCCCCATTGGTGATTTATGTGGGCCTTGGCTGCCACATTGTCCATCAGAACCAAAATGTCCTTCCCCGGCACCAGATCTGTGAAAACCTGGAGCACCAGATGAACAGCTCGGTGCTCCAACCAGTTGATGTTGTGTGTTAGATCTACCAGGGACCACTAACCCTGAGTCATGTGTCAGCTGAATGGGCCTATATGTCACGCTAGAGTTGTCTGAACGAAATTTAGATGCCACTCACATTTTGATAATAAAGAAAAAAAAACTTTTATTTGTTGGAACAACCTCTTCACGGACTCATATGCAGCCAGGAAATGACCTCTGCTCCATCATCCCTCCCTTTCCTGGCTTGCTTCCTTATCCTATTGGTCATTATCTAAATCACTCTACTGCACTCTCTCTTAATAATCTCACAGGAATTTAACCCCCTCTTTACAATGTCAGCACTGAGAAGCTGACATCCAGCCCCTCTCCCTTCATTCTTCAGCAAAACCTGCACAAGATAAAACAACAGGTCTAATACCATTACCCCGTCTGGGACTGTGTCCCACCCCCTCCCAGCCTGTCTGGGTGATCTGCATGGAATTTAGCTATAAGGCAGTCAGCTTGAATGTTCGTGCTCTTCACCCATGATGCTTCTGATGATGGGTAACCCTTCCACTTAATTAAGTATTGGAGGCGGCCTCTGTGCCACCTCGAATCGAGAATTCGCTGTACTTCATAATGAGTTTGGCCCCCAATGATCAAGGGCCCTGGGGGATCACGTGGCACTGGCCTTAAAGTTGACCCCACAACAGGCTTCAGAAGACTACTGTGAAAAACGGGGTGTATCTTTCCTAGTAACCGGGGCAGCTGCAATTGTACTGTGACCAGGTTGATTATTTTTACTATAGGAAATGGTCCTATAAATTTCGGGCCCAATTTCCTAGTTGGGAGTTTGAGTCTCAAGTACTTGGTGGAGAGGTAGACCTTCTCTCCTACTCGGAACGGTCTTTGAGGGGCTCGGTGCTTATCTGCTTGCTTCTTATAAGCCTGTGCCGCCTTGTCTAATGCCTTTTTGACGTTCTCCCAGGATTCTCTTAGCATCGCCATCCAATCGTTCAAACTGACTGAAGAAGGGGGTTCCCTGGGATATTCTGGCATGGGGACAAAATCCATACCGCTCACTACCTTGAATGGGGTTAGTCCTGTACTACTGTGGACAGCATTGTTGTACGCGACCTCCGCAAAAGATAGGAGGTCCGCCCAGTTCGACTGTTGGTAGTCTACATAGCACCTCAAGTACTGCTCTATCATGGCATTCAGTCTCTCCGCCCCGCCATTGGTGCTCGGGTGAAATGCTGAGCTGAGACCTTGGGATGATCCTATGGATCGTAGGAATTCCCTCCAAAATTTCGCTGTGAACTGGACACCTCGGTCGGAGATGATTCTTCTGGGTACTCCATGCAAGCGGTAGATGTGTTTCACAAACAGCTTGGCCAATTGGCGGGCTGAGGGTAGCCCACTACAGGGTATGAAATGTGCCTGTTTGGAGAATAAGTCTATTACGGTCCAGATCACTGTGTTTCCGCCACTCTTCGGCAGCTCTACTATAAAGTCCATTGCAATCTCCTCCCATGGTCTTGTCGGTTCAGCTACTGGCTGCAGTAACCCAGGAGGTTTTCCTGGTCGGGTTTTCATCGTGGCACAGATGGTGCAGCTCTTCACATAGCTGTCCACATCTTTCCTCATGTGAGGCCACCAAAATTGTCTTCGTACTAAGTGCAGAGTCTTTAGAAAACCGAAATGGCCTGCTGGTCTAACATCGTGGCTCCTTTTGAGGACTAGGGTGCGTAGAGTTTCTGGGACGTAAAGTTTCGTCCCTTTCCATGCTATGTCGTTCCTCCTTGTCAAAAGATGCTGATTGTCTTGGAACCAGGGGTCCGCCAATGTCTCTGTTTTGAGCCGTGTTGTCAGGTCACCCGCTGGTTGGCCCTGCTGGTCGCGATGCTGGCGTCTGGTGGTTACTTGACCCACTCCTTGAGGTGAGGGGATGATGGCATTAACCACCTGCTCCCGTTCACTGTTGTACTGGGGCATTCGGGAGAGGGCATCGGCCAGAAAATTCTTCCCCCCTGGGATGTGTTTCAGCTCGAAGTTGAACCGATTGAAGTATTGGGCCCATCGGACTTGTCTGGGTGATAATTTCCGCGGGGTCCTAAGGGCCTCCAGATTTTTATGGTCAGTCCAAACCTTGAACGGTGTCTGGTTTCCTTCTAGCAGATGTCGCCAGGTCAACAGCGCCCACCTCACTGCAAACGCTTCCTTTTCCCATGCTGCCCAGCGTCTCTCTGTGTCGGTGAATTTGCGGGAAGTGTAAGCACAGGGCTGAAGGTTCCCATGGCTGTTCTTTTGGAGTAGAACCGCTCCCACTGCCACGTCGCTGGCATCTGTTTGAATGACGAAAGACTGGTTGGGGTCAGGATGTTTCAAGACTGGTTCTTTTGCAAACATTTCTTTTAGTGTTTCGAAGGCTTGTAGGCAGGCCGGGCTCCACTGCAGAGGCTGTCCTGGGCGAGGTTTTGTTGCTGGACTCCCTGTTTTTGAGAGGTCGGTTAGAGGTTTGGCAATTTTTGCAAAAGAGGGGATAAATTGTCTGTAGAAGTTCGCGAACCCCAAGAAGCTTTGCAGTTGTCTGCGGGTGCATGGGGGGCGCCAGTCAAGGACCAATTGTACTTTGGCTGGGTCCATTTCTATCCCCTCATTGGACACTCGGTAACCTAAGTAGTCTAGCCGTGACTGGTGGAACTCACATTTCGACAGTTTGACATAGAGGTTCGCTTTCAGCAGTTTTTCGAGCACCTGGCGGACGAGGGGTATGTGTTCGTCTATGGTTTCTGTGTAAATGAGAATGTCGTCCAGGTAGACGAGGACCCCCTTATAAAGGTGATCATGTAAAACTTCATTTATCAGTTGCATGAACACCGCCGGTGCTCCCTGTAGTCCGAATAAAATTGAATTGAAAACTTCCTAGGGGGCAATTAAATGCTGTCTTCCACTCGTCTCCCTCCTTGATGCGTATGCGGTAGTAGGCTTCACGAAGGTCTAGTTTGGTAAAAACCTTCCCTTTGGCCAAGTGAGCTAGCATGTCTTTCATGAGGGGGAGGGGGTATAAGTTGTGCACGGAGACACAGTTTATCCCGCGAAAATCGACCACCAGACGCATGGAGCCGTCTTTCTTCTCCCTGAAGAAAACTGGTGCCGCTACCCGTGGTTTGGCTGGTTCGATAAAACCCCTTTGTAGGTTCTTGTCTATGTACTTTCGCAGTTCTTGCATTTCACGGGGTGTCATGGCGTACAATTTAGGTTTTGGTAGTTTCGAACCAGGGATGATTTCGATAGCACAATCGGCGTCGCGGTGGGGTGGTAGTACATCACACTCGGTCTCGCTAAATACTTCTGCCAAGTCTTGGTACTCTTTTGGGATCTGGTTCTGGCCGTGGGAGGTGCTGGAGGTGGCCGCCAGTTGCTCTGTTGTCCCTTTACAGGGCGGGTTGGGCACCTGTGTTGGAGGCGTCTTTTGTCCCTCTAGAGGGAGGGGTTGGACCCCCCGGGTGGGAGGAGGGGCCGTTTTCTCTGGTTGTGGTGGCAGGGGGTGGGGTCCCCTTGCTATCCTCAGTCTGCGGGTCCCTTCTTGCCATCAGATGGTGGGGCCCCACTTGTCCAGCCAGGAGAGTCCCAGTATGACTGGGTTGGTCATCTTGGGGCCTATTATGAACCGAATCATTTCCCAGTGATCCGCTAGCTCCAGCTTCACCGGCTCGGTCAAATGTGTGGCATCCGCCCCCCCTAGTAGGGATCCATCAACTTGCTGAAAACAGATTGGGTGGCTGAGCCTTTTAGCCCGGATCCCCAGTTTTAGGACTGTGGGTAGGTTAATCAGGCACCTCGTGCAACCCGAATCTACTAAGGCTTGAAAAGTCCCTTGGGTACCTGTTTTTGGGGCTGTTAGGTGTATGGGGAAAAGAAAAGGGTGGATGGGTGCGCTCACCATTGGGTCGTTTTCACCATCATCATCGCCCTCATACAGTTCGGGGGGTCGATTCGCATCGTCGGAGCTCCCCCTATTTTCAGTCAGATGGGCAAAAACTTCTGCAGTCGGGGAAAGTCTTAATGGTGCCTTGGTGGTGTGCCCGGGTCCTCGTTCCAGTCGTACCTTGGCCGGGGGCCCTGTTTTTGGCCCCGGGGTTCCACACGCTGCTGCCAAATGCCCAACTCCCCCACACCTGTAGCACCTCAGTGGACTCCGTGTGGTGGATGGCCTCTGGGTGGCCCGTGATGCTGTAGTTTCTGGTCTGATCGACGGTTCCTGGTTCAACTGGGTTTTCTCCTTTGCCTGTGGTTGTTTTAGCATGTTGTTGGCACGTAGCCCTCTTTCAACTTGTGTCACTATCCGGAACCAGTCAGACAGTTGGTTCGGAATATCTCGATAAGCGGTCACTTGGGCGATTTGCTTATCTAAGCTTGTTCTAAAGAAGTATACTAGCAGTCGTTCAGGCAAAGGAGGTAAAGTCCCAACAACTTTCCTGAACTCACAGATATGTTCTTGGACAGGCTTCCCCCTCTGCATTAGGTGCCTGAGCTCATCTTCTACATAGGGATTGTCCCCTGTTTCTTCGAAACAGGCTCGCAGCAATTGTAAGAAACCATCTGCATCTTGCAGTTGGGGGGCCCTGTATTTGTACTGGGCTGCTGACCAGCTCCTTGCTTCTCCCTCTAGACCTTCTGCGATGGCACTGACCAGGGCCCTGGGGAAAGGGTAAAGGTGTGCGTAGCGCTCGATGTAAATCTCAGCTGCATTGAGAAATTGAGCTAGCAGGTCCGGATCCCCATCAAATTTCCCTCTGAATCGGGGTGGTTCCACCCTCAGTGGCCTCTCCTCCCATTGCGGGGGTCTGTGAGCCTGCCCACGGTGCCTTTGGGCTTCTTCATCATCTCCCATTTGGGTGCAGGGGAGTGATGCCGTGGCTGGGCTGGGTCGCTTGCTGAGCAGGGAGGGAAGCCCTGAGTGCATTTTGGAGCTTTCTTCTCTCATCTTTTTTTTTTCCTTGTGTGTGTGTGGGGGGGGGGGGCTATGCTGCCGTTTGGAGAGCCATAGAAACTACTCCCCTTACCTGCCACTTGATTGGAGTCCAGCAAAAAGGCATCATAATTTTTTCCTTTTCTGAGGCAAACCTCCGGTGGAGATGGCTTTTTTTTTTCATGGCTTCTGATAAGGTTTCTTGATTTTCAGAGACATCTGAAGGTCTGCCAACGTGTCGGCAGTAGCTCAGGAATGCATAAATATTTTTAGAAGAAAAGCTTCTAAACAAAAAGCATTTCTTTTTTTTTTAAGAAACAGGAAGATGTTATTTTTGATTTCCTGGCTGTCTGTCACGCTAGAGTTGTCTGAACGAAATTTAGATGCCACTCACATTTTGATAATAAAGAAAAAAAACTTTTATTTGTTGGAACAACCTCTTCACGGACTCATATGCAGCCAGGAAATGACCTCTGCTCCATCATCCCTCCCTTTCCTGGCTTGCTTCCTTATCCTATTGGTCATTATCTAAATCACTCTACTGCACTCTCTCTTAATAATCTCACAGGAATTTAACCCCCTCTTTACTATGTCAGCACTGAGAAGCTGACACTATATATATATTATTACAGAGTTCCACGATGGCCTCTTCAGCTTCAGGGTCTACTTGATCCAGATCAGGGTCAGCAATTACTGGCCACAACAGTGACCCTGGGGAAGGTCCTTCTGGTACCGTTTTCCCTGAGGGGAGTAGGGTTCACTGCAGCACAAGACAGCAATCTTCCAAATATTCTCAAGCGGGGCTAAATAAAAGCACACAGCCTCTAATGTGCCCATGCACAAAGTGCAAAAGGAGTCTGGCAGGAAGGGGAAGAGTCCCCTGAGCAAGGAGGCCCCTAGGCCCCAGAGTTCGCCTGAGAGGGTTCTGACCCTACCTGCTATTCAGGAGGAGGTTCCATCAGTTGCTTGGTCTCCAGATGAGGACACAGCACAGGCACCTGTTTCTGCTAGCAGCAGTGAATTGCTTTTTGGCCCAATGCCTGCCTTGGAGCCATCTGTTCCCACTGAGGAACATCAGATCCAGCACAGAGTTTCCTCTGCTGAGGTACCTTTTAGGCCTACTTCTGCTCCCTTAGGGCCTGCTCAGGCATCTGGTCCTCACATTCCTGCCAATTTGTCTGATCTGATTTCTTCTGCCATCAGTCAGGGCATTGAAGCAGGTATACAATGGCTTTTGGCTACTATGGCTTCCAATTTCTCCAGGGTTCAAACTGTCCACCATAGCCATCAGGACCCAGGAGCTTCTCGGTCCTTCCAAGATCTGGAAGGTTACGCAGCTTCTTCCAGCCAGGCCTCCCTCTCAGGGGAAGAGATGCAGTGTGATAGCGAGCTTTCAGAGGATGAAGGTCTTATGCCTGACCAGCCAGCCTTCCTTGGCCTTTTCTGGCCTCACCTTTTCTGGTTTTTGCTTTATAAGGCCAAGGTGACAACATGACAGGGAACAGTGCAGTCAACTCCTGGTACTGTTTTGGATCCCGCTGATCCAGCGGATCCCTTGTTTGTAGAGCCCACAGTGGAATCTGAAGAGGTTCCAGCTCCTGGATCAGGTCCTCTTCCCAGCAGTTTAGATGGACGTTTGTACAATATTGGTTCAGATATGACTAAGTCTTTACAGGTTCCAGTAGTTGACCCTCCTGTGGCAGCACTGTCATCACAGGCCTCATTACCAGGTCCTCCAGAGGAACACCTGCGTCCAGAGGATAAGAGATCCGAAAAAGATCTGGTCAAGAGTCTGTTCTGCCCCAGCTACGGACCCCAAAGAGTGCAGCACACACAAAGTCTGTACAAACCTTAGTTTACTAAATTAAAGTTTTTTTTCAAACAAAGGCTGTTAATTAACTTTCTTAACAGCCTACAAGAATCCAAAGAATAAATAATCTTAATCTTACTATGGTTGGCAGAAAGCCCAGAAGCAATTTGCAGAGAACTATGATCAAGGCACGAAGGAGAGTGAACGAATTTGTTCCCTGAAAATTGCTTCAGTCAGCATTCCTCCTTAAATAGGCTAAGGGAGTGGCCAATTAGCTCCAAGCCTTACTCTTGAGGAGACCTCCTCCTGAGGAGACACTCCTGCCTTTTGGCAGCTCTGCATGCCCTTGCATCGAGAAGAGGCTCCTCCTCTTCTTCCTCTTCATTTATGGGAGCTTCTGGAGGTTCTGAAAGCCCTGGCTGAATCCCCGCCTCTGGCACCACATCTTCTCCAGACTCCTCACTGTCCGACTTGAGCGCCAGCTGCACAGGCTGCTGGCGCAGCACCACACCAGCCTCCTCATTGTCAGAATCAGCTACAATCTGCACAGGCTGCTTACGGGCAACTACACTATCCCCCCCCACAGGGCCCTTCCCCCGAGTCTGTCGATCTGGATGCGGTTGGGACAGGAACTGCTCGTGAAAGGCACGTACAAGTTCTGGAGCGTGAACAGAGGCCGCATCCTCCCAAGTGAAGTCCTCCAGCCTATACCCCTTCCACTCGATGAGGTATTGGAACCGAACCTTCAGCCACCAGGAGTCTCGAATGCTTGCGACATCAAACTCGACCGATTCATCTCCGTCACGAGGCACCAGCTGAGGACAGTCCAGTTGGCGAAGCGGACAGGTAGGCTGTTTGGGAACCAGAAGGGATCGATGAAACACAGGGTGTATCCTCAAAGACCGAGGCAGGGTCAGGTGGTAGGCCACTGGATTGATGACCGCCTCTACAGGGAAAGGTTCAATGTAACGATGATCTAGTTTTCTCACTGGCTGGTCTGAGGGGAGATGCTTCGTTGACAGCCACACACGATCCCCAACAGCCAATGGTGGTGTTGCCCACCGAGAGCGGTCTGTGACCCTTTTATAATCTTCTTTGGCCTTGTCAAGATATTGTTTCACCAGTTGATGAACAGTCTGTAACTCAGACAATAAATCATCCACTGTTGGAACCAGGGAGTCAAGGGGCATGAGCAGGAAGAAATGTGGGTGATAATCCAGATTGGCTAAGAAACGGGTGGCTTGAGTGGAGGTGTGCTGGGAATTATTAAAAGCAAACTCCATGACTGCTAAGTATTCTGTCCAATTGTCCTGTTGTTGATTGACAAAGCAGCGCAGGGACTTCTGGTGGTGATGTGGGGCCAAAGCAGTATGGGAAAAGATCGCAATTTTCTAACGTTTTGGTGCCTTTTGCGGGCGAGGATCAGTCCTAGTGGGACCAGCAAAAAGGAGGGGAATCTTCAGAGGAGGCGTGGAGAGGTGCGATCTCCCGCCACACCAAGAAGGACCCTTAATCCAAGCATAGAAGAAGCCAGCCGGTACAGCTGACTCAGAGGCCTGAATCCCCGAATAAGAACAACGGGAAGCAGAAGAGTGAGCATGGTGCGAGAATCAGCAGTGAGAGCAGAACATGAAGGATTTAAATCATTTTTTGCTGAATAATCCAAAGAAGAGAAGAAGTTGGATTTCAGAGGGGTAGCGGGCTGGAAGAAAGGCTCAGAGTGCGAACGAGCAGCAGACAACGAGGAGAGCAAAACTGAGGAGGTGGATTTTAGACCAACTGAGAAACATTAGAGAAACCAACAGAAATATTGACCGTGGAAGGCGGACGACCCTGGAAGCTGGGAAGGAGAAGTGAACTGGACCCAAGGTTTTATTTCTATCCCCATTTTAGCTGCCCCAATGGAAAGGAAAAGGTGGATTGGCAAAAGTAAGAGACGCATATGAGTGACAGTGTGGATTAGAGATCGCCATATTGGATTACTTCGGAGACTATAGCTGAAATATATTAGACTTTTAAAAACATAAAAAACTTGGAAACATAGTGAACTTTTGGTTATATAATCTAAACACTGATAAATTAATACATTGCTAGAGGAATCATTGCATCTTTGGACCTATTTGGGAATTATATTTAACTGGTAGTAATTTATTATTTATAAAGTTATATATATATCCACAAACTTCTACATCTACATATAATCCGTATGTCAAGGTTCGAAGTTGTCTAAAAATAAATCGCATCTCAGCCAAATTATCGAGGAAAATCATTCATTTATTAGAACGGCATTCTGATCCAAAACTCATTGCAGTCAGCAATGAGTTCTTGCTCCAAGCCCCTTCCCTTCCTGGCTAGCTCTCCTGTTCTGATTGGCCATCTTCCAAATCATTCTACTCCTATCTTTTAACTAAGCTCACAGGAATTTTCCCCCTCCCATCTCATCTCCTAGGGAAGAACTGGGTGAAATGTCAAACGGTCTCTTGCCAGCTGCTCCCCCCCACTCCTCTATGTCAGCCCTGAACAAAGTGTAGCTTGAGGGGCTGACACTGTATTTATATTTACAGTAATTTAAAACTTGTATTTATAATTAATTATTATTACTTGTCTCTTAATTATTTATTAACCTTTTAAAGTTGTGATAGTTTCCTTTTCCTTTTCTACCTTTCTATTTTCTCTCTCTTTCTTTTCAGTACATTTCCTTTTCATTAATTATTAATTATTTAAACTAAGTAAAAAAGTTAATATTTGAATTTTCTTCTTAATTGAGTAACTTTACTAAATGAACTAAGTGACTAATTAATGCTTAGAAATTATATAGGAGATCAGAGTAATTATCAAGAGATTAATGAATTGTTTTTTTCTAAACAGAAATTTAGTAATTAATTTAGTACTGCAGCATATTAAGAGGATAGAAAAGGGAGGGAAAGGCAAGAAGCTGCATTGTAAAGTGAATGGTGAAGGTGATTTGGGACAAGATAGATAAAAACTTAGTGGAACTATGGAGTCTGCAATAAGATTAAGAGGCATAAGAGATAATAATAGAGAAAATTTAAGAACAGTCTGTGCTAAGGCATTAGCGGCATTACTAAAGTTGGAAGATGATCAAATTCTTGGCTGTATGGAAAAAGTCTATAGGGTGAATTCACGTGTGGCCAGACAAAGGAATCTGCCTAGAGATGTTGTTGTCTATTTTACTGATAGAAGATTGAGAAATGATATTTTGCAAAAATCCTACTCTGCTACTGTGCAGGTAGAAGATACACAAATTAGTGTTTATAAAGAGCTACCACCTAAGATTTTAAGAGACAGAAAAGATTTTGGTTTTTTGGTGGAGGAACTGAAGAGAAGTAAGATTCCATTTAGATGGGATGTACCAGTTGGAGTAATTCTGAGATATCAAGATGTGAGATATTGTTTAAATACTATTGAAAAAGCAGAACATTTTTATAACAATATACTTAAGGGAGCCCCCATATCTTCATCCTCACCAATGTCGTTAACTATGGAAGAAGACATTAAAGATAAAGAGCTTGAAAGAGAGACTGAGGAACAATGCAGGCAGATGGAATTAGAAAATCAAAGTGTGTTAGAAGAAAAAGGAGCATTAGGTGGTTTCCCAGATGATTCTATTATGGATTTTCCAGACCTGAAAATAAAGCATCCCAGAGATTCAAGAGATGTGGTACCGGGCCTTGAACTGTTGAAGCAAGAACCGAATGATAAACATATAACTCGAGATGAGAAGCAAACTTCACTAAAGCAGAAGCAGCAGAGGCCCAGTACTCTACAAGAGCAAAAGGGAGATGATGGCAAGCAACAGAAAGCAGAAGTCAAGGGAGGAATTAAACCGAAAACCACTGCTGTGCAACAGAAACTTCTTGAATTGCTTGAATCGCTTCGTGAAACTTAAAGGACATTTATGAATAGATTGAATTTTCTACAGAAAGGATGGCAAATATTTTATTAATTGAAATAGTTTAAAAGATAATCTTGATCATACATGATTCATATACGAAAATGGATTAATTTTTTTTTGCAAAACTCATCCTGAGTTGGATTTAACATTTTGAGAAAGGTAAACAGATCACTGCAATTCATGCAGATGATCTGTGGTTACCCTATTATAGCTTTTTGGAACTAATCATCTAGATGAAGAAAATAAAGATGAAAACATCTTGGAAACCCGAAGGAAGGAAGTGGGAAGGTTGGCAGGATTTGAAAGAGCTTTAAAGGAACATCTGGGAATGCAGCTTGTAGTTTTTATACAAGCTTTGGAAAATTGGGATGAGCTGCATCTGTTTTTCTTTTTAGGTGGTACAGCAGTAGCTAGGTTGAATGTTCTACCTAGAGGATTACAAAATACCTTTGCAGTTGGATTTTACAAATATAAAGTCACTCGGGGGGATTTTTATACGGAGAGATGTTTTTTGCTGATGGGGGCAGCTGGAATATGAAGTTTATAAAAACTATGTTGGAAGATAGTATATTCAACTTCAATCAAGATGAAGAGAAGACTAAAATTTGGATTATTGAGACAGAAAATTATTTGACATAATTGTTATATATTATATATCATATTTTATTATTATATAATAAGGGGGATTGATTTAGGTAAATAATTATTAATATTAGATTAGAGAAATGTTTGATTTTTTTATATATAGCTGATGGGCGCAGTTGGAATATGATGTTGGTTACAGTATACTTAACTTTAATTAAGATGAAGAGAAGGTTAAAAATTGGTTTAAAATTATGGATAAAGGAAATTATTTGATATAGATGCTATATATTATATTTTATTATTATATAATAATGGGGATTGACTTAGGTAAATAATTATTAATATTGGATTAGAGAAAGGTATGACATTTTTTATCTGGGCTTAAATATTATAAGAGTGGTATTGATTGATAAATGAGTATTGATGGTTGATAAATGAGGTAAATATTACTACTAGTAGTTTTTTATTGTAATATTATTAGTTTTAGGAAAAATTTATTACTTATAGGCTTATTTGTTATATTATTTTTGTTATATGTATTTTTTCTTTTTAATTTGTAGCAGAAGCCAAGGGGGGGATGGGGGGGATATGGGATAGGGGGTTGGGGGTAGTTGGGGGGGAAGGGGGGGTTGGGGGGAAGTGGGGGGGGAGAAATGATAAAATTTGTATTGTAAAACTTTTTCAATAAAAAAAAACTTAGTGGAATAGTACAGAATATTAAAAGAAATGACTGGTATCACCACAACTACAGTGAAAACAGGAAAGAAAATCACCTCGACATTGGCTGGACCATCGGCCTCCCCAGCAGCACAAAGGACTTTAGAAGAGATGTTCCCAACAGAGAAACAGCCGCCCACTTTAAATATGCCAACAATGCAGGACACATTGATAACAATTCAAGAGACTATGATTAAAATGCAGGAATGCATGACCAAAAATCATGAAGAAACAAGGAAAGACATGGATGAAATTAAAAGAGAAGTAAAAAGTGATATTCAGAAAATAGATGAAAAGATGGACTCGATACAAGAAATAATACAAAAAAATGACCAACGAATAATAGCTATAGAAAAGAAAACAGAATTGATGGAAGAAAGATTGGAATCCCTGGATTTGAAAATGATGGGACTTAACAAAGAGTTAGAAAATACAGTAGCGCACTTGGAGATGGAGAGGGCTGCATTTTATCTACGCTTCCAGAACGTGGTCAAAGATAGAGAAGAGGATTTAAGGTTAGTAATGGCAGAAGTGATAGCGGAGGCTCTTCAAAGAGAGAAGGATGAAATAATAAACGAGTTGGAGGAAGTTTATAGAGTCCACACAAACTATGCCAGACAAAACAAGTTACCACGGGAGGTCCATGTAAGATTTGTGAGATGGAAAGTTAGAGACATTGTTTACAAAATAACAAAAAACAATCCTATGTTTTACAGAAGTAAAGAAATAATCACTCTGAAGCAAGTCCCCAAGAGAATAAGGGAGTTGAGGAAGGAATATTGGTTCCTAGCCACAATACTAAATAAAAGACATATACCTTTTTGATGGATAACTCCAGAAGGAATGTTAGTAACGTGGCAGGGGAGGAAAATAAGGGTAGACTCACAAAATAAAGCACAGAACTTGCATGACCAAGTGATGGGCATAGAAACAACAAGAAATAGTAGAGAGGAGTTGGAACGGAATGCTAAAGGAAAACAGAGACAAGAACAAGAAAAGTGCCAGAGGAGGGAGGACAAGAAGAAGAAGGAGAAATCCAGGAGGAAGAAGGAGTGACAACAAGAGCCAAGGGAAAGGACAGGAAGAGACAACAGGAAAACTACTAAGGAACGGAGCAAAATTTAAAACTCTTATCACTGAACGTAAACAGTCTTAATGTACCAGCCAAATAGCATCAAATTTTTTAAAAAAATTGGAAACAAAAATTGGATATTGTGTGCCTCCAAGAGGTACACATAAGAAAACATGATGAAAAATACATACAATGCAAGAAATTAGGTAAATCATTTGCAGCACTAGCAGAAGAAAAAAAAAGAGGAATTGTGGTATATGTTAAAGAAGGAATAGAAAGTAATTTAAAGTATGTAGATTTAGAAGGAAGAGTATTAATGTTAGAGGTAAAATTAATTATAAAAGTATTTTATTCGTGGTTATATACACGCTAAATAGTGGACAAACAGAATTTTATAAAAAAGTACATGGAAAAATAATAGAACAAAAAATGGAGAATGTGTGTATGATTGGCAATTTTAACGCAATTATGGATGTAAGAAAGGATTATAAAAGTGAGCAGAGAAATAAAAGGAAGAAAAATGTATTGCCTAGAACCTTTATGGATTTGGTAGAAGAAGTAAATCTAGTTGATAGCTGGAGATTTTATAACCCGGAAGTAAAGAATTTTACTTATTATTCTAACCCCCATACATCCTGGTCTAGATTAGATATGGCATGGGTAACCAAAACACTGATACAAGAGATAGAAAAAATAGAAATAATGTCAAGCAATTGGGCTGACCATAATCCAGTAATGATGATATGGAAGGGACAGCAGAAAAAAAAAGAGTAGATGGATGATGAACACACAGATATTGAAAGAAAAAGAATATATTGAATACATGGAAAAAGAATTAGAATTATTTTTTAAAGATAACACAAAATACCATACCTCCCTCCAGAATTTATGGGATACAACTAAGGCTTATGTGAGAGGACTAACTATAGCTTACAGCATAAAACGAAAAAAAGAAAGGGAAAAAGAATATAATAAGGTACAAGATGAGATTAAAAAATGGGAAGGGAAGCTACAAGATAACCCAGGGGACGAGCAAATTAGAGGCAAATGGGTAACAGCTAAACATAATTTGAACATATTAGAACAGGGAAAATACATAACAGCATTGAAATATATAAAACAGAACCACTTTGAGCATGCGAATAAGCCAGGGAGGTGGTTGGCATATAGATTGAGGAAAGAAAAGGAAAAAAGAATAATCCAACAACTACAGGATAAAAAAGGCAAAATGCAAGAGAACTTAGAAAAAAAGAAAGAGATAGTAACCCAATTCTATCAAGAACTTTATGAACAAGATAAAGCAACAGCCGAAGAAATAGAACAGTATCTAAGTGGGGAAGGAATGTCAATATTAACAGAGGAAGAAAAAGAGATATTAAATAGAGACATCACTATAGGGGGAGCTAAAGGAAGCAGTGAAGAACCAAAAAAACAATAAAACTCCAGGGACTGATGGCTTACCAACCGAATTCTATAAAGGTTTAGGAGAAACACTGAATTGGATACTATTAGAGACATATAATGAGGCATTGATAGAGGCAAAGCTACCAGACTTATGGAGGGAAGCATATATCTCACTGATACCAAAGGAAGGAGTAGATACAACACAAATAAAGAATTACAGACCAATCTCCTTATTAAATACAGACTACAAAATCTTTATGAACATAATAGCAAACAGAATGAAAAAAATATTGAACCATAGAATACATCCAGATCAGAATGGTTTCTTACCTACAAGACAAATAAAAAACAATATAAGAACGATAATCAATGTACTAGAATATTATGAGATGCATCCGGAAAGACAGGTAGCACTGATATTTCTGGATGCACAAAAAGCATTTGATCAGGTTAAATGGCAATTCATGATTCATCAAATAAAAAATATGAAATTTGGGGAGAGATTTGAAAAAATGATATCTGCTATATATACCAAACAAAAGGCAAGCATATTAGTAAATGGAGACATGACTAAATTTTTTGGAATAAATAAAGGAGTACGGCAAGGATGCCTGCTTTCACCTTTATTTTTTATCTTGACACTGGAAAATTTACTTATAAGAATTAGGTCAAATAAAGAAATAAAAGGACTCAAAGTAAAAATAGAAGAATACAAGGTCCAAGCATTTGCGGATGACCTTGTATTCTTCATAGAAGATCCATTAACAACAACATCAAAATTAATAAAAGAGATAGAGGAATTGGGAAAAGTAGCGGGCTTAAAAATTAATAAAGAGAAGACGAAGATGATAACGAAAAATATAATAGCAAAACAAGTAGAGAAATTAGAAAATGAATCAGGACTACAGGTACTAAAAACGGTGAAGTACATAGGGATAAATCTGACAGCTAGAAGTGCAACTATAAAGGATAATAACTATGGAACGTTCGTCCAACAAATAAAAGAAGACTTAGAAAAATGGGGGAAATTGAAACTATCTCTATTAGGGAGGATTGCAGCGATAAAGTCAAATATACTCCCGAGACTCCTTTATCTATTCCAAACAATCCCGATAAAATTGGATAAGAATTTTTTTTAAAACCTGGATAAAATAACAACAAAATTTGTGTGGGAGGGAAAAAAAACAAGAATTAAATTAAGTATCTTACAAGAAAACAGAATCAGAGGTGGATTTGGACTGCCAGCATGGGAAAAATATTATCAAGCAGCAAGTCTTACATGGATTAGAGAATGGGTAAGCCTGGAAAATCAAAGTTTATTAAAACTAGAAGGACATGATTTAATGAAGGGGTGGCTCGCCTTTTTATGGAGTACCAGAAGCAAAACATATAAACATTTTAATAACCATATTATTAGAAATTCATTAATTGGCACATGGCAAGAAATTAAGAATAAACATTATACGGAAGTTCCCACTTGGTTATCGACAATAGAGGCGATAATGCACCCCAACACATTAACAAAGCAAAAGATAATAAGATATATTGGATTCACAGGGATTATTGAAAACACAGGGAGAACTTAAAGAACAAGGAATATTAATAGATTGGTGGCCCTATTTACAAATAAAAACAAGACATAGAAAAGATCAAGAGGAAGGAGGAATAGAACCAAAACCGAATCGATTAGATAAATTATTGGAAAACAAGGAAGAAAAATTAATTTCAAAAACTTATAAATATTTATTAGAATTTGATTTAGCAGAAGAATTGGTTAAAGGACAAATGATAGCATGGGCAAGAAACATTGGACGTAACATACAGTTAGAAGAATGGGAAAGGGTATGGGAAACCAATTATAGCATAACAAAATCAGTAGCGTATAAGGAGAATCAGTATAAAATGTGGTATAGATGGTATCTGGCCCCATCAAGGTTAGCAAAGATGTATCCAAATCTAAATCCAGCGTGTTGGAAATGTAAACAAGCTCAGGGTACATTCTTTCATGCCTGGTGGCTTTGCCCAACAATCAAGAAATACTGGAAGAAAATAAAAATTTGGATATCAGAAATAACAGCAGAAGAAATAGAATTAGAACCAGAAATTTTTTTATTAGGTATGATTAAAGAAAATATTAGAAAATAAATAAAATATCTAATATTACATATAATTACGGCAGCCAGATTGGCATTAGCACAATTTTGGAAAACAGATCAAGTGCCAATAGAGCAGCAAGTAATTCAAAAAAAATTATACATGTGCAGAAATGGATAAATTAACACTGAAACTAAAAGACAAGGAAGACTAAAATTTTTTTAAGGTATAGAATAGATGGTATGAGTGGATAAACCAAAAGAAAAAAGGGTAAAAGTAAAATTCAGTAAGAAATTGAAAGCAACAAATAGGCACCATCATTAAGATAACAAAAGTAATAAGTCACTGTCTATATACATGTATATAAAGATTTATACATATTTAGTTTGTATGTTGTGATCTGTATTGTTTTATGTAATTTTATGGTTATGAATACTTTGTACAGTTTTTATCTTTTAACTTCAATAAAGCTTGTTTTTTAATTTTTTTTAAAAAAAGACAAAGCAGCGCAGGTATTGCTCCAATATTCCAATGACTTTTTCATTCCCGCCGTCAGTTTCGAGATGATGAGCCAATGATAAGCAGATCTTGACATCTAAGGCCGTCATCACCCCTTTCCAAAACTGGGTCCCTCTGTCCGACACGACCCTATCCAGTAGGCCATGTAGCCGAAAGACATATTGGATGAACATGCGGGAGGTGGCACGAGCTGTTGGCAATCCTCTACAGGGTATGAAATGTGCCATCTTCGTCAACATGTCCACCACTACGAACCCGAAGATGGGGACAAGTCCATTAGAAAGTCCATTGAGGTGACACCCCAAGATCTCTCTGGTGTCAGCAAAGGCTGAAGTAGTCCTGGGGGAGCACCCACGACCGACTTGGCCTGTCGACAACAGGTGTAGGACGTCACATATGTCTGGACATCATGATGGAGACGAGGCCACCAGAAGGTCCGTGACACTAGGTTAAGGGTTTTAAACAAACCGAAATGTCCCGCCGCAGGGTTGTCGTGGCACTGGGACAAAACAAGACCCCTAAGCGGCCCCAATGGTACATAAAGTCTCTCCTGGTACCTCAAAAGATTGTTGGTAAACGTCCAGGGAGAGTCGGGCCCTACTTCATGCTTCCAAAGATTGACGTAGGCGTCCTACTGCTGTGCCTCCTGGATCTGAAACCGTAGGTTGACAGGTTCCTGGACGGCAGTGAATGAGTCGACTGGAAGAATTGTCCAAGGCAGAAGCGGGTCCTTGACTTTGGCATATTCGGGTTTTCCTCGAAAGCGCATCTGCTCGTTGATTGTGCCCACTCGGAATGTATGTCACTTTGAAGTTGAAGCAGGTAAAAAAGAAGGACCAACGGATCTGTCATTGATTGAGTTTCTGCGCAGTCTGCAGAAACTCCAGATTCTTGTGGTCCGTTCGGACTTCCACTTGATGTCGGGCCCCCTCGAGGTGATGTCTCCAGGTCTCGAACGCGGCCTTAATGGCCAGTAGCTCTTTTTCCCAGATGGTATAATTGCGCTTGGAAGGATTCAATTTCCGGGAATAGTATGCACAAGGAAAAAGAGTACCGCCAGCCACATGAGCCTGGAGTAACACCGCTCTGACCGTGATATCCGATGCATCCGTTTCCACCACAAATGGATGGTGAGGGTCAGGATACTGAAGAATCGGCTCTGTCATGAAAGCCTGCTTTAAGGCCAGGAACGCCTGCTGCTCGGGGGTGCCCCACCGTAATGGGACTTTCTTCTGCAGGAGTCAAGTGAGGGGCACAATCAAAGTGGCGAAACCAGGGATGAATGTCCAGTAATAATTGGCGAACCCGAGGAGTCGCTGAACATCTTTCACCTGATGGGGAGGTTGCCAACTTCTCAACGCCTCAACCTTACTCCGATCCATCGCGATGCCCTCGGGAGAAATGCGATGGCCCAAGAAGTCAATGGTCGTCTGGTAGAATTGGCACTTCTCCAGCTTGGCATATAACTGGTGTTCCCGAAGCTGTTGCAAGACCAGACGGAGATGTTGGAGATGACTTTTCCGGGATGTTGAGTAAATCAAGATGTCATCGAGATAAACCACAACAAACTGGCCCAAAAGATCCCGGAAAATATCATTTATAAAATGCTGGAAGACAGCGGAAGCGTTAGTTAATCCAAACGGCATGACCATATATTCAAAATGGCCATACCAGGTGCTGAACGCTGTCTTCCACTCATCCCCTTCTCGTACCTGAACCAGATTGTAAGCACCGCGCAGGTTCAATTTGGTAAACACGGTAGCCCCCCGAAGAGTCTCTAAGAGTTCAGGAATCAAGGATAAAGGATACCGGTTACGCACAGTAATGGCATTCAGTTTACGGTAATCACAGCACAGACGCAAGTCTCCGGTTTTCTTCTTGACAAAGAGGACCAGAGCGGACAAGGGCAATGACGACGGCCGGATAAAACCCCGAGCCAGGTTTTTGTCCACAAATTCCCTTTAATGCAACCAATTCAGGGTCCGACATAGAATACAACCTCCCTACAGGGAGCGGTGCGTCCGGGATTAAGTCAATGGGACAATCGTACAACCGGTGTGGGGGCAATTAGTCCGCCTCCTTTTCACTAAAAATATCCACGAAGTCCGAGAAATCGGCCAGCAAAGATACCGCAGGTGGACCCTGCACCTGGCCTGTGCAGACTTGATGAGTATGATCCACACATTGCAGGCTCGGGAATGACATGAAATTCTGGACCAAAGGATGCATGGATCATAAGTCCGAAGCCAAGCCAGCCTCAAAACTAAAGGAAAATGTAATCCGGACGTGACATAAAATTGGATGGCCTCCTCATGCTTACCGATGGTCAGACGCACGGGTTGAGTGGCAGCCTTAATCGGCCCGGACAGAAGCACCCGACCATCAATGGTCTCCACGACCATGGGAGGATCCACTGGACACAGGGGAACGGCAAAGTGATTGGCAAACACCTCATCCATGAACTTGGTCATCGCACTGAACTCCACCAAAGCATGAGCTGGAATCCCTTGGGGGTTATTGGCAACGAAGACTTTGGTATTCAAAATCAAATGATGAGGGAGTCCACAATCCACCTCCGCAGGGCATGAGCTGGTGTTGATATGTGCCCGACCCAGGGTCTCCCCTAGATCAGGCTCCAGTCATTTCCCGACAGGTTAGGCTGTGACTGTGGTATGGGACCAAGAGCCGACGCCCCACGTCGCTTCTTGGGGCAAGAGGCAGTGAAGTGTCCAGGCTCCCCACAATATAAACACAACCCCCCTGCCCATCGCCTGTCCTTCTCAGCTATGGACAGGCAAGGTCTGGCTGCACCGATTTCCACGGGTTCCTTCCTTGGAGCCAGAGCCACACGTACAACTGGGTTCACACAGGGTTCCTGATGGGCATGACAAGAGGGCTGGTGCTGTAACCTCACATCAATTCTGAGGCACAGACGAAACAGCTCGTTAAGAGTCGGAGGAATGTCCACTCTAGCCAACTCATCCTGTAACGCCACCGACAAACCCTCCTGGAATAAATGCAAAAGTGCTGCCTCATTCCAGGCTGAGTCCTGGTTTAACAAACGGAATTCACTAATGTATTCCTGTAGGGGTAGCCGGCCTTGCTTCAAGGACTTCAACCATCTGGTGGATGTTTGTGCTTTGATAGGGCCCTCATACATTTGCTGCAAGTGCTCACAAAACCCCTGAAAGTCATTAAGCAACGGACTGTTCTGGACCAACAGGGGTGTGGCCCAAAGAGCTGCAGAGCCGGAGAGCAGGCTGATAATGAATCTGACTTTATCTCGGTCATGGGGAAAATCTTCAGTTCGCAAACTCATAAATAAATTGCATTGTCCAAGGAAAGCCGGAAACATTCCCAAATTACCAGCAAACTTATCAAGCACAGCTACTGGGCAATTTCTCCGAGGAGGAGGAGGAGGAGGAGGAGGAGGAGGAGATGAAGCCATTTGGGCTTGAAGCTGAGCCAGCTGGCCAGCCATCATAGTTAACTGCTGCCAAAGCTGCACATTCTCTTCTCTCAGCTGCTCCATCGTAATCAAGGTTTGTGTGTGGTTTTTTTCGGGTAATGGTAGGGAACAAACTGTTATGCCCCAGCTATGGACCCCAAAGAACGCAGCACACAAAAACTCTATACAAAGCTTATTTTACTCAAATAACTCAGTCTTTATTAACCATAAGGTAATCACAGTCTTACTAGAGTTGGCAGAAAGCTCAGAAGCAATTTTGCAGAGAATCCAGACGCGAAGAAGAGTGAACTAAAGTTGTTCCCTACAACTTGCTGCAATCGGCGTTCCTCCTCGAAATAGGCTAAGGGAGTGGCCAATTAGCCCCAAGCCTTACTCTCAAAGAGACCTCCTCCTGAGGAGCCACTCCTGCCTTTTGGCAGCTCTGCGTGCCCATGCATTGAGAAGAGGCTCCTCCTCTTCGTCCTCATCACTTAAAGGAGCTTCTGGAGGTTCTGAAGGCCCTGGCTGAATCCCTGCCTCTGGCACCACATCTTCTCCAGCCTCTTCACTGTCCGACTCGAGCGCCAGCTGCACAGGCTGCTGGCGCAGCACCACACCAGCCTGCTCATTGTCGGAATCAGCTACAACCTGCACAGGCTGCTGATGGGCCACAACACGAACAGCCAGGAATAAAATCCCTGACCATGTTCCGCCACCGGAACCGGTTGAACAGCCTGAATGTCCAGTAAGTGTTTGATGGCTGACTCCATAAGAAGCCTTCTGGCCCGATTGTAAGAAATGGGACAGCGGACAAAAATCCTCGGGGGGCTGGAGAGGAACTCCAGGGAGAGGCCCTACCTTACCATCTCCCTGAACCAAGAGTCCGATGTGAAGTCCTCCCACTGGTCGGCAAAGAGAACCAGATGGCCTCCAATGGGAGGATCGGACGAGCAGTCATTTGGATTGTCAATAGGGGTGACCCCTCCCTCCCCGAAAGGGCCGTTTGGGAGGATAACACTGCCCTTGTCTGCTCTGTCTGTCCTGACCATGGCCCTGTCTGCAAGAAAAGGGTCTCTGCGAACGTTGTCCCCCAAGACCACTGTCCGCTCCCCAAAAGGAAGGACGAAAATAAGGCCCTGGGCGGGCCTCCGCCCATCTGATCAAATTAGGCATAATCTTGCATTTGTCTCGAGACTCCACAAGAATGAGGTCAAGAGCTTCTCCAAATAATTTCTCCCCTATATACAGGGAAGAAGCCAATTGCCACTTGGTGCTAGCATCAGTCTGCAACTGGCAAAGTCACAGGAGGCGATGAGCCATAACAGCAGAGCTAATGGCTTTGGCCAAGAAGCGAGACACAGTTAGCATTGCATCGGCAGAAAATTCCACCACTGCCATGATCTTATTGATATCTTGGTGTGAGTGGGTGTCAGTGACTGGCAGACGGCCCTGCAATTGATGTAACCAGAGCAATGAAGCCCTGTTGAAAAAGGATGCAGCAGAAGCCGACTTAGTCCATCAGGTCGAAGCCTGATGACTCTGTTGTGGCCCGTACGCGGCATGTGCAGCTGGTGGCTGATTCCGACAGCGAGTAGGCTGGTGTGATGTTGTGCTCTCCTTCGTGCCTTGATCATAGTTCTCTGCAAATTGCTTCTGGGCTTTCTGCCAACCATAGTAAGATTAAGATTATTTATTCTTTGGATTCTTGTAGGCTGTTAAGAAAGTTAATTAACAGCCTTTGTTTGAAAAAAAACTGTTTAATTTAGTAAACTAAGGTTTGTACAGACTTTGTGTGTGCTGCACTCTTTGGGGTCCGTAGCTGGGGCAGAACAGACTCTTGACCAGATCTTTTTCGGATCTCTTATCCTCTGGACGCAGGTGTTCCTCTGGAGGACCTGGTAATGAGGCCTGTGATGACAGTGCTGCCACAGGAGGGTCAACTACTGGAACCTGTAAAGACTTAGTCATATCTGAACCAATATTGTACAAACGTCCATCTAAACTGCTGGGAAGAGGACCTGATCCAGGAGCTGGAACCTCTTCAGATTCCACTGTGGGCTCTACAAACAAGGGATCCGCTGGATCAGCGGGATCCAAAACAGTACCAGGAGTTGACTGCACTGTTCCCTGTCATGTTGCAAAAACCAGAAAAGGTGAGGCCAGAAAAGGCCAAGGAAGGCTGGCTGGTCAGGCATAAGACCTTCATCCTCTGAAAGCTCGCTATCACACTGCATCTCTTCCCCTGAGAGGGAGGCCTGGCTGGAAGAAGCTGCGTAACCTTCCAGATCTTGGAAGGACCGAGAAGCTCCTGGGTCCTGATGGCTATGGTGGACAGTTTGAACCCTGGAGAAATTGGAAGCCATAGTAGCCAAAAGCCATTGTATACCTGCTTCAATGCCCTGACTGATGGCAGAAGAAATCAGATCAGACAAATTGGCAGGAATGTGAGGACCAGATGCCTGAGCAGGCCCTAAGGGAGCAGAAGTAGGCCTAAAAGGTACCTCAGCAGAGGAAACTCTGTGCTGGATCTGATGTTCCTCAGTGGGAACAGATGGCTCCAAGGCAGGCATTGGGCCAAAAAGCAATTCACTGCTGCTAGCAGAAACAGGTGCCTGTGCTGTGTCCTCATCTGGAGACCAAGCAACTGATGGAACCTCCTCCTGAATAGCAGGTAGGGTCAGAAGCCTCTCAGGCGAACTCTGGGGCCTAGGGGCCTCCTTGCTCAGGGGACTCTTCCCCTTCCTGCCAGACTCCTTTTGCACTTTGTGCATGGGCACATTAGAGGCTGTGTGCTTTTCTTTAACCCCACTTGAGGAAGCTTGAGAATATTTGGAAGATTGCTGTCTTGTGCTGCAGTGAACCCTACTCCCCTCAGGGAAAATGGTACTAGAAGGACCTTCCCAGGGGTCACTGTCGTGGCCAGTAATTGCTGACCCTGATCTGGATCGAGTAGACCCTGAAGCTGAAGAGGCCATCGTGGAACTCTGTAATAATATATATATAGGCCCAATCAGTGGTGAAATGTAAAATTTGTTACTACCGGTTCTGTGGGCGTGGCTTGGTGGTGGTGGTGGGGTAATATGACTGAGTGGGCATGGCCAACTTTTTTTTTTTTACTTTTAAAACCATTTTTTCTGCAACCTCTTTAGCTTAAGAGGTTGTTAAAAAAATGCTTTTAAAGCCTCTGACGATCCCAGCTAACTTGACTGATCGGCAGAGGCTTTCTTTTTTTTTTTAAGCCTCTGACGATCCCAGCTGACTTGACTGATCGGCAGAGGCTCTTTTCCTTTTAAAAACATTTTTTCTATAACCTTTTCAGCCAAAGAGGTTGTAGAAAAAAATGCTTTTAAAAATAAAAAAAAAGAGCTTCTGATGATTGCGCGGCTCAGCTGGGCAATGGTGGGGGAAAGGATTTTTGCTACCGGTTCTTCAAACCATCCGCCTCCATCGTTACCAGATCGGGTGATCCGGTCCAAACTGGGAGAATTTCACCCCTGGGCCCAATGAGAAAAAATGTAGTAAAAAACCTACTAAGATTAATGCTCCCTGAGTCCCACAGACTCCCAATGGGAATAAATGCCAGCCAATAAAAGTGGGAACACGGCAGGGTAAACAACCCCCAAGTGCCTCCCCCACAGGCAAACAGTGCAGGATGGTTCATCTAGGGGCACAGTGTCGCGGTGCAAGCACGTGAATGCCCCCCCATCAGGGAAAGAAATGATGCCAGTGACCTCTGCAAGGGTCGGTCTTACCTGGTTTGATAGAGCAGCAGGAGATACTTCGCTCCCGAGAGCCAGCTACGGTTCCGATAATAACCTCCGAGCCTCCACGAGGCTTCCAAAATGGCCACTGTACCTCCAAGCTGCCTCCAAAATAGCTGCTGCTGCTCCACGAGTTTCAAAATGGCCACCGTGGTCCCTCTGAAGCTTCTTTGCCGCTCGTGGTCACTGAGATGTCAGCGTTACGGAGCCAAGCTCGTAGGTGCTGCCTCTATCAGCTTCCTGTGGTGCCAATCCTGCGCACTCTGTAAGCAAGCACTACGGAGCCAGGCTCATGGGCGCTGCCTGCCTGCAAATTTTTTATTTATTTATTTTTATTAAATTTATATACCGCCCTTCTCCTAGTGGACTCAGGGTGGTGTACAGCCAAGAATAAAAAAGCACTCCAATACAAAATTTAAAATATTAATAAAAGAATTAAATAATTTTGGCCCAATAAATTTAAAAAATAGGCAATTAAAATTTAAAACCCATAAAACTTTAAGCTTAAAAAAGAGGGGGGGGGGTTACGCCAGCCCAGCTTGACAAAATAAAAAAGTTTTTAGGGCACGGCGGAAAGCCCGGAGATCAGGTATCGTACGGATCTCCGGGGGCAAATCGTTCCAGAGGGTGGTGCTGCCACAGAGAAGGCTCTCCCCCTGGGTGTCGCCAGCCGACATTGTCTGGCTGATGGCACCCTGAGGAGTCCCTCTCTGTGGGAGCGAACTGGCCGGTGGGAGGCTATCGGTAGCAGAAGGCGGTCCCGCAAGTACCCAGGCCCTATGCCATGGAGCGCTTTAAAGGTGGTCACCAACACCTTGAAGCGCACCCGGAAGACCACCGGAAGCCAATGCAGCTCACGCAGGAGAGGTGTCACATGGGAGCGCCCCCTTGCTCCCATAATCCCCCGCGCGGCCGCATTCTGCACCAGTTGGAGCCTCCGGGTGCACCTCAAGGGGAGCCCCATGTAGAGAGCATTGCAGTAGTCCAGGCGGGAAATGACGAGTGCCTGAGTGACTGTGCATAAGGAGTCCCAATCTAGATAGGGACGCAACTGGCGTATCAGGCGAGCCTGATAAAAAGCCCCCCTGGCCACGGCCGTCACATGCTCCTCCAAAGACAGCCGTGCATCCAGGAGGACGCCCAAGTTGCAAGCCCTATCTGTGGGGGCCAATGACTCGCCCCCAATGGTCAGTGATGGAGTCAACTGGCCATATCGGGACGCCGGAAGCCACAGCCACTCGGTCTTGGAGGGGTTGAGTTGGAGCCTGTTGCCCCCCATCCAGATCCGCACGGCCTCCAGGCATCGGGACATCACTTCCACGGCATCGTTGGGGTGGCCTGGGGTGGAGAAGTACAGCTGAGTATCATCAGCGTACTGATGGAACTTCACCCCAAAGCCACGGATGATCTCGCCCAGCGGCTTCACATAGATGTTGAACAGAAGGGGCGAAAGGACCGACCCTTGCGGCACTCCACAAGAGAGGCGCCTTGGGGTCGACCTCTGCCCCCCTGCCAACACCGTCTGCGACCGGTCAGAGAGATAGGAGGAGAACCACCGCAAAACGGTGCCCCCCACTCCCAACCCCTCCAGCCGGCGCAGCATGATACCATGGTCGATGGTATCAAAAGCCGCTGAGAGATCTAACAGGACCAGGATAGAGGAGCAACCCCTATCCCGAGCCCTCCAGAGATCATCCACCAACGCGACCAATGCCGTTTCCGTGCTGTACCCGGGCCTGAAGCTGGACTGGAGCGGATCCAGATAGACAGCTTCATCCAGATACCCAGGAAGTTGATGCGCCACCACACTCTCAACAACCTTCGCCAAGAAGGGAAGGTTGGAGACTGGACGATAATTAGCCAAAATAGCTGGGTCCAGAGAAGGCTTCTTGAGGAGAGGCCTCACCACTGCCTCTTTCAAGGCAACTGGCAAGACACCCTCACTCAAAGAAGCGTTAATAATCCTCTGGAGCCAGCCTCGTGTAACCTCCTGGGAGGCCAGCACCAACCAGGAGGGACACGGGTCCAATAAACATGTGGTCGCGTTCAGCCGCCTCAGTATTCTGTCCACGTCCTGGGACCAAAGCCTCAAGTCCCCTTGCTGTTCGGCATTTCGGGATGTAATACAGACCCGTGAGCACCACCCAGAGGTGAGATTGATCGCTTCCTGACCTCCTGCCACCCCAGCAGCCTTCAGCGGGCTCGGGCTGAGTTGCCCTTCACGCTGGAATCCAAATAACCAATTAGAAAAATACAAGGCTAGTAGAAAAGTTAAAATAAATAAAAAAAGAAAGTTTTCCTGCAGGAAAAAAACCATCCAAAATGGACAGCTCTAATAAACACGTCTGTCCAGCTTGACTAAGTCTAAAAAGCTGGCAAGCAACAGGAAGAGATGTGGCTTAACAGTTTTGCAGACTCAGTCCATCAGCTAACAGACATAGTTAACCCATTCCTGACTGCTGTTTCCTTCCTGGTGGAGAATACTGCAGGGCGCTTAGACGGCAGGAAAAAGGTTATAAAAATAAAACTTATCTCCATGCTCCCCCACCCTCCATTTGAATGGCAGTATCACATTAGGGATCTGACAGTTTTATTGACGTTGGCATTGGATGCTTTCTAGCAGACATATTCAAGGCCATGGGTTTGTATATTTTAATGTAGACAAAGGTCACGTTCGAAGGAGTGCCAGAGAAAGTGGCTCTATTTCTCAGTCAGGTGATTAGCCATATGGACCTTTACGGCCGCTTGTATCCGTCTCAGTGGTCTATGGTTGTTGCAGTTACGGCTGTACTCACGGGCAAGACAGTGGACTGGGTAGCTGACCTGCATTGTGACCACGCCCATGAGTTAACGGATCTTGGCTTGTTCCTGGAGGCTTTGCGGGGTCGTTTCAAGGATGAAACCCAAACTCAAATAACTGAAGGGGAACTAGTGGCCCTTAAACAATGTGGAAGACCGGCTAAAGACTATGTGAAGGAGTTTCGGAAACTAGCCGGGAAGCTACAGTCGTGGCCAGAGAGACTTCTTATACATCAGTTCCAAATGGGTCTTGATAGAGACATAAGATGTGTATACCGGGGCTTAGTGCCTCAATTAGCGGAATAGTATAAGGCGGCGGTGGAATTAGATGTCAGGTTATGTGAGTTTAGGACATGGTCCCCGGGTCAAGGCCAACCTAGGTGCAGGGGGCTGAGGCAGTTTACTGATAGAAGTATTGTAAGAACGTTCCTGGCCCCTGGGCCTGGGAGCAGTGACCAGGCTAAAAGGCCGTTCTGCTGTTACCGTTGTACCCAAGAGGGACAAAGGGCAGCTGAATGCCCCCTACCACCACCCCGCATTTCTACCCCAAGAGCGCAGAGCTCTAGCAGTATGCCGAAGGACTGATCCCCGAGAACTCTGGAACATTCCAGGGTTGCAACCCAGACCTCAATGCTAGACACAACTATACGCACTGATGTCGGAGGCCCTTCTGGGACGGCCCATATTCCTGAGACCACCAGAATCAGTGATGAAGAAGAAGAGGTCCAAGATCCCATGGTAAGCGACCCTATATGTCCATTCCTAATCCCGATAACCCTGAAACTCCCATATACAGGAAAAGAAAGCACTCAAGGTGCGCTAATAGACTTTGGTTGCACTCGGTGTCTTATCCGTCGGTCGATAGTGGAGGACTTGGGCTACGCATCGTCAAGTTACGAAGCCCCATAACATTTGAACAAGTAGACGGGTCGACCTTGTGGGGTAAACCAGCTGCCCATGTGACTGAGCCAGTTGTTTTGAAGATAGGAGAACACTGGGAACGTATCCGGTTTGTGGTAATAACGCAGATGATCGAACCAGTAATTCTCGGTCTTGCATGGCTTGATAAGTGGGAGCCAACCATCTGGTGGGAAGGGGGGTTTTGTAGATTAAAACTGACGATAGGACTAGAACCATGTGTTGGGCTCCAACATAGTGATCAGGGAGTAGAAAAACCAGTTCCAGCAGCTAACTGTAGTTATCCCAAAATATACGAGGATCTAGCACAAGTATTCAGTGAAGATGAGTGTGAGGTCTTGCCACCTCACCGTGACACTGATTGTGCCATCAAGTTGGTACTGGGAGCTAAGTTACCGAAGCCCCGTATGTACTCGATGACCCCAAGAGAACTTACGGAATTGAGAAACTACACTGATAAAAACCTAGCCAGGGGGTTCATCCGACCAAGTAGGTCACAAATGGCGGCTCCAGTACTTTTCCGAGAGAAGAAAGATGGAGGTCTGCATTTGTGTGTGCATTATCAGGGCCTGAACGCTGTGTTATTGAACCCTTATACCCCCTGCCTCTGACGACTGATCTGTTGATGACCCTAGCAATCGGTAAGATCTTCACGAAGCTAGATCTACATGAGGCTTACTACCAGGTGCGTATTCGCCCAGGGGATGAATGGAAAACAACATTCAACTGTCCCCTAGGAAGTTATCAATTTCAGGTGATGCCGTTTGGACTGCAAGGTGACCCGGCCGTCTTCATGCAACTTATTAATGGGGTGTTGCGTGAACATTTGTATAGAGGGGTTTTGGTATATCTCGATGATATTCTAATTTACACAAACACTCTTGAGGAACATATCCGATTGGTCAGACAGGTGCTGACCAAAGTGTTAGAGGCATGTCTCTTTGTAAAGATCTCGAAATGCGAATTTCATCGCACAGAAATAGATTATCTCAGGTTCCGGATAACTGGAGAAGGGATACAAATGGATCCAAAAAAAGTCGAGGCAGTTTTAGAACGGCAAGCCCCAAGGACAAGGAAACAATTACAAAGTTTCCTTCGTTTCGCTAATTTTTACAGACATTTCATCCCTTTGTTTGCTAAAACAGCATTGCCATTGACAGATCTGTTACGCACGAAAACACTGTCCAGCACTAAGCCTAGACTGGGACAAGTACTAAATTGGACCCCTGTATGCCAAAAGGCTTTCGAACATCTCAAACAGCTGTTTGCCAAGGAGCCTGTCCTCAAACACCCAGATATATCAAAGCCTTTTGTCATACAGGCTGATGCTAGTGATGTGGCTATTGGGGCAGTGTTATTGCAACAGGATACAAACAGTAACCCATGGCCTTGTGCGTACACATCACGTAAATTCACGTCAACCGAAAGAAATTGGGCGGTGGACAGCCAAGATTAAGATACATACAATATAAAAGTTAAGATAGTTTAAAATATAATTAAATCATTTGGCCTCCCAATTTAAAACCCCTCAGCTATAAAATTTAAAACTAACCCATTAAAATCCTTTTAGGCCAGCCCAGCTTGCTGGAATAAAAAAGTTTTCAGGGCCTTGCGGAAAGTACGGAGATCTGGGATCAGTTGTATTCCTGGGGGTAGCTCATTCCAGAGGGCGGGTGCCCCCACAGAGAAGGCTGTCCCCCTGGGGGCCACCAGCTGACATTGCCTGACCAACGGTACCCTGAGGAGGCCCTCTCTGTGAGAGTGTATTGGCCGGTGGGAGGTTATCAGTGGCAGAAGGCGGTCTCATAAATACCTTGGCCCTAAGCCATGGAGCGCTTTAAAGGTGAGAACCAATATCTTGAAGCGCACCCGGAAGACCACCGGAAGCCAGTGCAGCTCGTGCAGGAGAGGTGTTACATGGGAGCGCCATGTCGCTCCCATAATCACCCGCGTGGCCGCATTCTGGACCAGTTGGAGCCTCCGGGTGCTCCTCAAGGGGAGCCCCATGTAGAGAGCGTTACAGTAGTCCAGGCGAGAGGTGACGAGGGCATGAGTGACTGTGCATAAGGAGTCCCGATCCAGAAAGGGATGCAACTGGCGTATCAGGCGAACCTGATAAAAAGCCCCCCTGGCCACGGCCGTCATATGCTCTTCTAAAGACAGCCGTGTGTCCAGGAGGATGCCCAAGTTGCGAGCCCCTTCCGTGGGAGCCAATGACTTGACCCCAATAGCCAGCGAAGGCACCAGCTGGCTATATCGGGACCCCGGCAGCCACAGCCACTCAGTCTTGGAAGGGTTGAGTCGAAGCCTGTTCCTCCCCATCCAGACCCGTATGGCCTCCAGAGATTGGGACATCACTTCAAGGGCATCATTGGGGTGGTCTGGGGTGGAGATGTACAACTGAGTATCATCAGCGTACAGATGGCACTGCACCCCAAACCCACGGATGATCTCACCCAGCGGCTTCACATAAATGTTGAACAGGAACGGCGAGAGGACCGACCCTTGTGGCACCCCACAAACAAGGCGCCTCGAGGTCGACCTCTGTCCCCCTGCCAACACGGACTGCGACCGGTCAGAGAGATAGGAAGAGAACCACCGCAACATGGTGCCTCCCACCCCCAATCCCTCCAGCCGGTGCAGCATGATACCATGGTCGATGGTATCAAAAGATGCTGAGAGGTCTAATAGGACCAGAACAGAGGAGCAACCCCTGTCCCGAGCCCTCCAGAGATCATCAACCAATGCGACCAATGCCGTTTCTGTGCTGTACCCAGGCCTGAAGCCAGACTGGCACTGATCTAGATAGACAGTTTCATCCAGGTACTGCGGGAGCTGTCGCGCAACCACACTCTCAACAACCTTCGCAATAAAGCGAAGGTTGGAGACCGGATGCTAATTTGCCAAAACAGCTGGGTCCAGAGAAGGCTTCTTGAGGAGGGGCCTCACCACTGCCTCTTTCAAGGTGGGAGGCAAGAAACCCTCACTCAGAGAAGTATTTATAATCCTCTGGAGCCAGCCTCGTGTAACCTCCAGGGTAGCCAGCACCAGCCAGGAGGGATATGGGTCCAATAAACATGTGGTTGCGTTTAACCTCCCCAGCATCCTGTCCACGTCCTCAGGAGCCAAAGGGTGAAACTCGTCCCAGATAACAGTCTCAAGACCCACCTCAGCCACCCCGCCGGAATCTACCCAGTCAGAGTCCAAGCCTTCCCGAATTTGAGCGATTTTATCGTGCAGATACTATGCAAAATCCTCAGCTTGCCTTTGCAAGGGGTCCTCCCGCGCTCCCTGATGAAGGAGGGAGCGGGTCACTCTAAACAGGGCAGCTGGGCAATTATCTGCTGATGCAATAAGAGCGGAAAAGTAATTACACTTTGCTGCTTTTATTGCCACTAAATAGGACTTAATATGAGACCTAACTAGTGTTCGGTCGGATTCGGAACGACTAGCCCTCCAACAACTCTCTAGGTGTCTTTTCTGGCGCTTCAACTCCCTCAGCTCCAAGGAGCCGGGCGGGTTCGGTGCCAGGTCAGAGGCCGCAAAGGCACGACTCATTCCAAAGCACTGGCGGCCATCCTATCCCAGGCGGCCACCAGGTCTTCAGTTGAGCCGTGAGCCAGAGTCTCAGGAAATGGCCCAAGCTCCCTCTGGAACCTATCAGGATCCATCAGGCACCTAGGGCGGAACCACCTAATCGGTTCCGACTCCCTGCGGTGGGGTCCAGCGGTCAGAAAGTCCAGCCTCAGGAGAGAATGGTCCGACCATGACAGGGGTTCAGTAGCTATATCCCCTACATCCAGGCCATTCAACCACTGACCAGAGACAAAAACCAAGTCCAGAGTGTGTCCTCCCATGTGAGTAGGGCCATGAATTAGTTGAGTCAGGTCCATGGCTGTCATGGAAACCATGAACTCCTGAGCCATCCCAGACGCTTCACTGGCAGACAGCAGGTTGAAATCCCACATGACCAGAAGTCTGGGGGTATCAACCGCCACCCCGGCAATAACGTTGAGAAGCTTGGGCAGGGCCGCTGTCACGCAGCAGTGAGCCAGGTACGTGGTGAGCAAGCCCACCTGCATCCCATGGCCCCACTTCACCAGGAGGGACTCACATCCGGCTATCTGAGGTACAGTGGCCTCCCTCGGATCAAGACCTTCCTTTATAATGACCGCCACCCCCCCCCACCCCTGCCCTGGGCCCTCGGCTGATGAAATGCACGGAAACCTGGTGGGCACATCTCTACGAGGGGGACCCCCTCCCCCTCCTGGCCCAACCAGGTCTCTGTAATACCCGCCAGGTCCGCTCCCCCCTCCTGAATTAACTCGCAAATGATGGGGGCCTTGTTAAACACGGACCTGGCATTGCACAGCATCAGCCTAAGGCCAGGGCTCCGCAGCTCTGGACAACCCAGGGAACGAGAAGAGCCTTGGGGGCCGAGGCACACCACCGCTTGAAGACAGCGGGTGCGTGCCCCCACAACACGATCTGGCCCCCTGCTCCCACCATATCTGTCCCTCCCAACCACGGTCCTGATGGAGTCACCCTCCTCCCTACCAGCACTAAACCCCTCAACACCCCGCTCCGCACCTCCCATTCCGTGCCCCTGCACCGGGCCTGACCTATAACCCTCCCTCATCCGATAGCCCTTCCCCTGAACCCCTTAAAAGATTAACTAGTGACAATTTAAAAAAAACCCTCAGCCCCCTCTTTGCGGCATGCCACCTCTTGGGGTTCCAAAACCCGTCATCAAGGTAGGCCCTCGATAGAGTGGAGGGCCAATCCTGCAAGAGAGGGGAATCTCGCAGACCAAGAAGCTCCGCTGCTGAATACATCTTGCCACAGAGGATGAGAGTGACCATATCCTAGAGGGTCCATATAAGAAAGGGTCCAAGGGAGAACATAGATGATGGGAGTCTCAAAAGTTCCAAGACCAAGTCCACTGTCCTCTCACATCAGAGATCAAAGTCCATTTCCAGGTCGACACAGTCCAAGGGGGGGAAGGTGAAACCCAACCACCCTCTCACGGTGGTTTGGTCTGATGGTCAGCCCCCTCTACTTGTGAGATGGAAGTGATGGACCAATGCAAGCAGCACAGCACCTGAGGTTCAAGTCCAAAACCGCCCTCTCACGGCGGTTGGTCCGATGGTCAATCCACTCTGCTGGCAGGGTGCAAAATAACCAGTGCCATCCCAGCTCAACCCGAGGGGCTCAGAACCAGGACCACCCTCTCACAGTGGTTAGTCTGATGCCCAGCCCTCTCAGCTGGTGGGATGGAGTCATATACCAGCTCCCAATCAAATTTAATTAGTCCTCCCCACGGCTAGGGAAAAGGCTCAGATGGAATGAGTTTACTATCGGCATCAGGTGAATTGGATAAAGCAAACAGCCAGTTAGAAGGCAGTGAACACCCTTTCGAGGTCTGGACAGACCATAAGAATTTAGAAGCACTCCAAACACCACATAAACTGTCCCCAAAACAGGTTAGATGGGCACAGTATTTCCAACGCTTTTGTTTTCTTCTCAAATATATGCCAGCAGGGAAAATGTTTCTAGCTGATGCCCTGTCCCGTATGCCCCAATACAACAGTAGACGGGACAAGATGCTACAGGCCTTAATACCACCACACAAATGGGAACACGAGCTGTAGAAAGACAACCAAAACAGGAATGGATACTAACCTTAAAGAAGGAATTAGCGTCTGATGATTGGTTGATGAACAATCAATCAACGGTGACCCACCGGGCGGGTCTAGCATGGTGGGGGGATAGACTGTACATTCCTGCATCGTTAAGACAACAAATACTAAAACAATGCCATGACGTTAGGACTGCAGGACATTTTGGGTGCCTGAAGACTTTACACCTTAGGAGACGGCAGTTTTGGTGGCCCAAAATGCGTAAAGAAATTGAGGAATACGTTCGTAAGTGTCACATCTGTGCAACCTCCAAACCAAGACCAGGAAAACCGCTAGGACTGTTGCAATCAGTGGCTGACCCCAGTAGACCATGGGACGAGGTTGCAATGGATTTTATTGTAGACCTTCCTGACAGTAGAGGACATACAGTGATATGGACCGTGCTTGACTTGTTTTCTAAGCAGGCCCATTTCATTCCATGTAAGGGGTTGCCTTCTGCACAATGTTTAATGAAGCTTTTTATTCATCATATATATAGATTACATGGAGTGCCCAAACGGATTATATCGGATAGAGGGGCACAATTTACAGCCAAATTCTGGAGGGGGTTCCTCCGTTGCATTGGGTCAACACAGGGGCTAGGTTCTGCCTACCGTCCCAGCATGAATAGAGCTGTTGAGCGGACCAATGCGATGGTAGAACGATATCTGCGCTCCTACGTAACTTATCAACAAAAAGATTGGTCTGACCTCTTAACTGTTGCAGAGACAGCATACAATAATTCGATACACCGTAGTACAGAATGTACCCCATTTAAAATAGTGACCGGAAAAGAGTTTCCAGCCATCCCCGACCTGGACCTCCAAAACCCAGAAACTACCACACCTGTCGATTGGTCAAATAGCATACAAAAGATCTGGCCCCACGTAAAAAAGGCGTTAGAAAAGGCATCAGAAGAATATAAATATCAAGCAAACAAAAAGGAGGATTGCCCACCATTTCGGGTCAGGGACCAGGTATATTTATCTACAAAATACCTCCGATTACGAATACCTAGCAGAAAACTGGGTCCCAAATATAGCGGTCCTTTTACTATAACGAAAATAAAACCGGTGACAGTCGTGTTGAAACTACCTCCTTTACTGGGTAAAATACATCCAGTATTCCATTCTAGTTTACTAAAACCAGCCACAATACCACGAGATCCACAGACATATCCCGGGCCTATAACAGGTACACATTATGAACTGAAGGACATTATTGACTCCAGATATCATAGAGGACAACTCTAATATCTAGTCCGGTGGGCAGGTTATCCAGACACAGACGCATCCTGGGTACCAGTAGGAGATATCAATGCACCAAAGCTATTGAAAAGGTTTCACAAAGCCTATCCCCAAAAACCATGACTTGTAAATACACGCTAACCTCTTTCTTTTTTCCTCCATAGGCAGACACCTGGTGGGGGGGCTGCCTGTCGAGCATCAAGCAACCCTCGACACCAAGTCCTGGATGAAACTCTGGATGAGGGGAGGGGGGAACGGATAGCACAGGTGACGGTGGTGGGGCTAGGACCCACGAATAGGAGTTACAGCTCACGGGTGACGGGTATAGCAGGGTTACGTGAGGATATTGTGGATCGGATGGGCAGCGGATGGCAGCGAACGGCAATGGCATCGAGAGGAGGGGCGATGTCCTACTCCCACGACTGGGCTGCAGCTGCGGCAGTAGATATAAACAAGAACTCCGTGCCGCTGGCTGTAATTACAAGGGCACACCCAACCCGGAAGAAAAGAGCAACCCTTATAAAAAGGCGCTGAATAACAGCCATCCTCAGCTTTGACTTTATTTGCCATAGCATTCTGGCATCGAGTAAGAGCTGTTGCGTTGTGGATATTTTAATTTTAATTTGATTTATATGCCACCCTTCTCCAGAGACTCAGGGCGGCTTACAATGCGTTAAGCAATAGCCTTCATACTTTTGTATACTTATACAAAGTCAGCTTATTGCCCCCACAACTGGGTCCTCAATTTGCCTACCTTAGAAAGGATGGAAGGCTGAGTCAACCTTGAGCCTGGTGAGATTCGAACACAGTAATTGCAGACAGCTGGTGTTTAATTACAATGCTTTTAGTCTGCTGAGCCACCAAAGCTTTAATATTTAATTTAATATTTAATTAAATTAATATTTAATCAATATTAAACCAGGATTGATACACCACTCTCAGGCTCTTGTGTATTCCCTGCGTGTCCGCACCCACAGCCTAGCGGGGCCGAGACCTTGCTTTATATATTTAATGATAGTTCAAACTGCATGGAAAGTATACATGACCCAGCAAGCAATACACAAATACTTTCCAGTAATTAATAAGCAACTTGCAAGCAGAGAATGGAAATGCAAGTTCTGACCCAGCCTTAGTAGAAACAAGAAATAGGCTCCTTGTCACAAAAAAACCCTCTTTATTTATCTCCTGTGAAATAATGTGTCAGCCTCTCAGTGCTGACATAGTAAAGAGGGGGTTAAATTCCTGTGGGATTAGTAAGAGAGACTGCCGTAGAATGATTTAGATAATGACCAATAGGATAAGGAAGCAAGCCAGGAAAGGGAGGGAATTTGGAGCAGAGGTCATTTCCTGACTGCATATGAGTCCGTGAAGACGTTCTAACAAATAAAAGTTTTTTTTTCTTTATTATCAAAATGTGAGAGGCATTTTATTTCTCTAGACAACTCGAGCCGGACAGACAGTCAGGAAAATTTTTAAACAAACAAACAAAAAAATGCTCTCTTCAAAAACTTTTCTTCTAAAAATATTTATGCATTCCTAAGCTACTGCCGACGTTGGCAGACTTTCAGATGTCTCCGAAAGTAAACAACCTTATCAGAGGCCATGACGAAAACCATCTCCACCGGAGGTTTGCCTCAGAAAAGGAAAAAATTATGATGCCTTTTGCTGGACTCCAATCAAGTGGCAGGTAAGGGGGGAAGGTTCTATGGCTCTCCAAATGGAAGCATAGCCCCCCCCCCCCACACACACACAAGGAAAAAAAAAGATGAGAGAAGAAAGCTGTCTGACTGGTTCCGGATAGCGACGCAAGTTGAGAGAGGGCTACGTGCCAACAACATGCTAATACAACCACAGGCAAAGGAGAAAACCCAGCTGGACCAGGAACCGTCTACCAGACTAGAAACTACAGCATCACGGGCCACCCAGAGGCCATCCACCCCACGGAGTCCACTGAGGTGGTACAGATGTGGGGGAGTTGGGCATTTGGCAGCAGCGTGTGGAACCCCGGGGCCAAAAACAGAGCCCCCGGCCAAGGCACGACTGGAACAAGGACCCAGGCACACCACCAAGGCACCATTAAGACTTTCCCCGACTGCAGAAGTTTTTGCCCATCTGACTGAAAATAGGGGGAGCTCCGACGATGCGAATCGACCCCCCGAACTGTATGAGGGCGATGACGATGGTGAAAACGACCCAATGGTGAGCGCACACATCCACCCTGTTCTTTTCCCCATATGCCAAACAGCCCCAAAAACAGGTACCCAAGGGACTTTCCAAGCCCTAGTAGATTCGGGTTGCACGAGGTGCCTGATTAACCTACCCACGGTCCTAAAACTGGGGATCCGGGCTAAAAGGCTCAGCCACCCAATCCGTTTTCAGCAAGTTGATGGATCCCTACTAGGGGGGGCGGATGCCACACATTTGACCGAGCCGGTGAAGCTGGAGCTAGCGGATCACTGGGAAATGATTCGGTTCATAATAGGCCCCAAGATGACCAACCCAGTCATACTGGGACTCTCCTGGCTGGACAAGTGGGGCCCCACCATCTGATGGCAAGAAGGGACCCGCAGACTGAGGATAGCAAGGGGACCCCACCCCCTGCCACCACAACCAGAGAAAACGGCCCCTCCTCCCACCCGGGGGGTCCAACCCCTCCCTCTAGAGGGACAAAAGATGCCTCCAACACAGGTGCCCAACCCGCCCTGTAAAGGGACAACAGAGCAACTGGCGGCCACCTCCAGCACCTCCCACGGCCAGAACCAGATCCCAAAAGAGTACCAAGACTTGGCAGAAGTATTTAGCAAGACCGAGTGTAACGTACTACCACCCCACCGCGACGCCGATTGCGCTATCGAAATCATCCCTGGTTCGAAACTACCAAAACCTAAATTGTACGCCATGACACCCCGTGAAATGCAAGAACTGCGAAAGTACATAGACAAGAACCTACAAAGGGGTTTTATCGAACCAGCCAAACCACGGGTAGCGGCACCAGTTTTCTCCATGTGTCTGGTGGTCGATTTTTGCGGGATAAACTGTGTCTCCATGCACAACTTATACCCCCTCCCCCTCATGAAAGACATGCTAGCTCACTTGGCCAAAGGGAAGGTTTTTACCAAACTAGACCTTCGTGAAGCCTACTACCGCATACGCATCAAGGAAGAGAGACGAATGGAAGACAGCATTTAACTGCCCCCTAGGAAGTTTTCAATTTAAAGTGATGCCTTTCGGACTACAAGGAGCACCGGCAGTGTTCATGCAACTGATAAATGAAGTTTTACATGATCACCTTTATAAGGGGGTCCTCGTCTACCTGGACGACATTCTCATTTACACAGAAACCATAGACGAACACATACCCCTCGTCCGCCAGGTGCTCGAAAAACTGCTGAAAGCGAACCTCTATGTCAAACTGTCGAAATGCGAGTTCCACCAGTCATGGCTAGACTACTTAGGCTACCGAGTGTCCAATGAGGGGATAGAAATGGACCCAGCCAAAGTACAATCGGTCCTTGACTGGCGCCCCCCACGCACCCGCAGACAACTGCAAAGCTTCTTGGGGTTCGCGAACTTCTACAGACAATTTATCCCCTCTTTTGCAAAAATTGCCAAACCTCTAACCGACCTCCTAAAAACAGGGAGTCCAGCAACAAAACCTCGCCCAGGACAGCCTCTACAGTGGAGCCCGGCCTGCCTACAAGCCTTCGAAACACTAAAAGAAATGTTTGCAAAAGAATCAGTCTTGAAACATCCTGACCCCAACCAGTCTTTCGTCATCCAAACAGATGCCAGCGACGTGGCAGTGGGAGCGGTTCTACTCCAAAAGAACAGCCAAGGGAACCTTCAGCCCTGTGCTTACACTTCCCGCAAATTCACCGACACAGAGAGACGCTGGACAGCATGGGAAAAGGAAGAGTTTGCAGTGAGGTGGGCGCTGTTGACCTGGCGACATCTGCTAGAAGGAAACAAGACACCGTTCGAGGTTTGGACTGACCATAAAAACCTGGAGGCCCTTAGGACCCCACGGAAATTATCACCCAGACAAGTGCGATGGGCCCAATACTTCAATCGGTTCAACTTCGAGCTGAAACACATCCCAGGGGGGAAGAATTTTCTGGCCGATGCCCTCTCCCGAATGCCCCAGTACAACAGTGAACGGGAGCAGGTGGTTAATGCCATCATCCCCTCGCCTCAAGGAGTGGGTCAAGTAACCACCAGACGCCAGCATCGCGACCAGCAGGGCCAACCAGCGGGTGACCTGACAACACGGCTCAAAACAGAGACATTGGCGGACCCCTGGTTCCGAGACAATCAGCATCTTTTGACAAGGAGGAACGACATAGCATGGAAAGGGACGAAACTTTACGTCCCAGAAACTCTACGCACCCTAGTCCTCAAAAGGAGCCACGATGTTAGACCAGCAGGCCATTTCGGTTTTCTAAAGACTCTGCACTTAGTACGAAGACAATTTTGGTGGCCTCACATGAGGAAAGATGTGGACAGCTATGTGAAGAGCTGCACCATCTGTGCCACGATGAAAACCCGACCAGGAAAACCTCCTGGGTTACTGCAGCCAGTAGCTGAACCGACAAGACCATGGGAGGAGATTGCAATGGACTTTATAGTAGAGCTGCCGAAGAGTGGCGGAAACACAGTGATCTGGACCGTAATAGACTTATTCTCCAAACAGGCACATTTCATACCCTGTAGTGGGCTACCCTCAGCCCGCCAATTGGCCAAGCTGTTTGTGAAACACATCTACCGCTTGCATGGAGTACCCAGAAGAATCATCTCCGACCGAGGTGTCCAGTTCACAGCGAAATTTTGGAGGGAATTCCTACGATCCATAGGATCATCCCAAGGTCTCAGCTCAGCATTTCACCCGAGCACCAATGGCGGGGCGGAGAGACTGAATGCCATGATAGAGCAGTACTTGAGGTGCTATGTAGACTACCAACAGTCGAACTGGGCAGACCTCCTATCTTTTGCGGAGGTCGCGTACAACAATGCTGTCCACAGTAGTACAGGACTAACCCCATTCAAGGTAGTGAGCGGTATGGATTTTGTCCCCATGCCAGAATATCCCAGGGAACCCCCTTCTTCAGTCAGTTTGAACGATTGGATGGCGATGCTAAGGGAATCCTGGGAGAACGTCAAAAAGGCATTAGACAAGGCGGCACAGGCTTATAAGAAGCAAGCAGATAAGCACCGAGCCCCTCAAAGACCGTTCCGAGTAGGAGAGAAGGTCTACCTCTCCACCAAGTACTTGAGACTCAAACTCCCGACTAGGAAATTGGGCCCGAAATTTATAGGCCTGTGGTGGGGTCAACTTTAAGGCCGGTGCCACGTGATCCCCCAGGGCCCTTGATCATTGGGGGCCAAACTCATTATGAAGTACAGCGAATTCTTGATTCGAGGTGGCACAGAGGCCGCCTCCAATACTTAATTAAGTGGAAGGGTTACCCATCATCAGAAACATCATGGGTGAAGAGCACGAACATTCAAGCTGACCGCCTTATAGCTAAATTTCATGCAGATCACCCGGACAGGCCGGGAGGGGGTGGGACACAGTCCCAGACGGGGTAATGGTATTAGACCTGTTGTTTTATCTTGTGCAAGTTTTGCTGAAGAATGAAGGGAGAGGGGCCGGATGTCAGCCTCTCAGTGCTGACATAGTAAAGAGGGGGTTAAATTCCTGTGGGATTAGTAAGAGAGACTGCCGTAGAATGATTTAGATAATGACCAATAGGATAAGGAAGCAAGCCAGGAAAGGGAGGGAATTTGGAGCAGAGGTCATTTCCTGACTGCATATGAGTCCGTGAAGACGTTGTTCTAACAAATAAAAGTTTTTTTTTCTTTATTATCAAAATGTGAGAGGCATTTTATTTCTCTAGACAACTCGAGCCAGACATAATGGCACTCACACACCGAAAAGTCCAGGCAATAGTCCTTTAAAGAGTTAACTGTAGTAACAGACTTTATCAGTTCCTTGCGACAGGCCGTGAGCTCCCAGCCGCAAAGCTACAAATTAAGTTCTGGCAAGCAGTCTTTGAGGCATGAAACACAATGAGCCAAATCTTCAGGAATCCAAACTGTTGTCTCCTATGACCACCACTCCCCTTTCCTTCTATTTATTACCCAGCCAGGGAGGGGCCATTCAGCGTCCACGTGTGCCTTGCTTCCCGAGTCAATTCCTTATCCTCAGTTGTTCTCCTTTCCTACCAGCTCTGTGCATATGCGCATCTGGAACAGGCCCCAGATGTTTTGCCTCCCCACTTATCTCAGCCTCTAAAGGCAGCTGCCTCTCCGGTGGCTGGGAAATGTCAGACGGCCCTGGCTCTATCTCTGTGTCCGACACAGAGCATCCATCAGAGCCTTCCCCAGACTCCAGAGCTGGCCCCAGTTCCTCCCCAACCTCCTCATCGTCCGAGTCTGCGGCCAGCTCTGCTGGCAGCTGGCGGGCCACAACAATGCAAACTTCTGCTGACTTCTATCAGAAACATGTACTAATAATGACTTATTTTTGGCCAAGGACAAAGCCAAGGTGGTTTCATTCTGGCAGGGAAGAGGAGGAGGAGGAACTGGAGTCACGTGATCACAATTTGTAACCTTCCCAGCCAGCTTCCGACAAGCAAAATCAATGGGGGAAACCAGATTCGCTTAATGGCAACACGATTTGTTTAACCACTGCAGTGATTTGTTTAAGAACAGTGGCAAAAAAGGTCATAAAATGGGGCAAAACTCACTTAACTGGCTTGCTTAGCAATGGAAATTTTGGGTTCAATTGTGGTGGTAAGTTCAGGACTACTTGCATGTTCAGTCACACCCATGCAGAGTACTCTAGGCCAGGGGTGTCAAACTCAGGGCCCGCGGGCTGGATCCGGCCCACGGGGTCATCGTGGTCGACCCAGTGTGAAGAGGAAAAATCAGGCCATCATAGCTTCGGCCCCGTCTACCCAATGTGAAGAGGTAACATGCGAGCAGTTTGGGGCGTGGTGTCAAGCTGGCCACGTGCATCCAGTCAGTCACACTCACCCAGTCAGCCACATCCACCCAGGTGGCCATGACCACCCGGGCCCCCAAGGTCAACCACAGCCCTGATGTGGCCCTCAATGAAAGTGAGAGCAAATGCTGTGAATTATATGTTAGATCATGAGTCCTCAAATACAGCCCGCAGACCGGATATGGCCTGCTGAAGCCATTAATCCAGCCCATGTGGGACCATGAGGCTGCCCCGCCCACATTGCCCTGCTCACCCGCTGACCCCCACCCTTTGGCTGAGCACAGGATTTACCTTTGCAGGTTGGAAGTGGAAGGTAAGGCAGAGAGCTACTGGAAGCCAGGGGAGGCCAAAAACAGTCATTTTTGGCTAGCAGACTGCTTCTGGGGGCCAGGAAGGCAAAAAAGGCCCGGCATTGCAGCCTGTGTGGCTTCCCTTATTATTTATTTATTTATTTTGTCACATTTCTATGCTGCCTCACTCCCAAGGGACTCTTTCCCTTTCACTGGGACCACCCCCACCCTGCCCCACATGGGAAAGCCACAGCTGCGGTAAGCACGGCCACCAGCAGCATTGCCAAACTCTGGAACAAGATAGGAATGAGAAGAAGGCAGGCAGGGAAGGTAGGAAGGAAGGTGAGAAGGAAGGAAGGAGAAAGAAAGAGAGGTTCTTTTTGTGGGGAGGCAGCAAAAGAAGCAACATTCCTTGGCTGGGAAGCGGGCAAAGGCAGAAAGGGAATGTAAATTTCAGACCCTGCAAACTGCCACTTCCTGGAAAGGAAGGAAGAAAAAGGGGAGCCCAAAGCTTAAATCCCTGGGACTGTCATGGATTGGTTGGCATTTGAGCTCTCCCACTCCAGCTTCCTTGCTCAATTGGTAGCTTTCTTTAGTTCAGAAGCAGCCATGTGGAAGAGGAGGAGAGGGTTTCACCCTGAGGTTTTATTATTATTATTATTATTATTATTATTAAAGAGTTTTACAAAAAAAATTCCAAATATTTTCCCCTCCCCCACCCCAACTTCCCAGAACAAAATACAGGGTATAACAATTAACAATCATATACTAAACTAGGCTAACTATCTATGGACTCCTATCCCCCCTTCACACTTTAACTCCCCTTTTACCTAACTAAATATGAATACTCTTAATTTTTCTATTCATTCATAAGCTATTTGATACTTTTTAGTCCGATATTTGTTTTGAATATAATCAATCCATCTTCTCCATTCCGATATATATCTTTCTTGTGAATAGTCTTTCAAATATGCTGAAATTTTTGCCATTTCTGCTAAGTTTGCTACTTTTAGTGTCCATTCTTCAATAGTAGGCAAATCTTCCTTCTTCCAATATTGCGCCACCAACAGTCTAGCTGCAGTTATTAAATTTAAAATCAATTTAGTCTCTATAACCATGCAGTCTGTAATTATACCCAACAAAAACAACTGTGGAGTAAACCTTATCTTCTTTTTAAGAATATTTTGGATAATCCACCATATTTTTATTCAAAATGCTTTAACTTTATACAAGTCGACCATATATGATAATAAGTGGCATCATCACAATCACATCTCCAACACCTAGATTGCAAATTCAGATACATACAGGCTGACTTTCTAGGATTTAAATGCCATCTATAAAACATTTTATAAAAATTTTCTCTATAAAAAATTGCGCTTGCGTAAATTTCACATTCCTAACCCATATTTTTTCCCAAGTTTCCAGCATTATTGGTTCCTGAATATTTTGTGCCCATTTTATCATACAATCCTTAATTAATTCCATTTCTGAATCTATTTCTATCAATACATTATATAATCTTTTTATGTGCATTTGACTTTGATCTCTAATTTGTTTTACCAAATTTTCGTCATTCTGCATGATACCGATTCTCTGATCTTCTTACCATCTAGCTTGCAGCTGTCCATACTGAAACCAAGTTTGAATTATCCTTTCTTCTTTTAATGTATTTAAGGACTTTAACTGCAATATACACCCTTCCATTTTAAGAAGCTCTTTATAGGTAATCACCTCTTGCTTTTGTGCTACACTTATATTCTCTATCGCATGTCTGGGTATTGCCCATATAGGTATCTTATAGTTTAACTTATATTGATACTTTTTCCAAACTCGTAACAAGGCATTCCTTAGTATACGGCTTTTAAAAGTCTTATCCACCTTCTTATCATATAATAAATAAGCATGACAACCATATAACAAATCATATCCTTCAATATTCAATATTCTTTCTTCTGTTGAATTAATCCAGTCACTAATTATGGATAGGACAGCTGCTTCATAGTATAATCTTAAATTGGGCATTTTGAGACCTCCTCTTTCACGTATATCTTGCATTATTTTTAACTTTATTCTCGGTCTTCTCCTAGCCCAAACAAATCTATTAATACCCTTCTGCCATTCCCTCAAATTTGCATCTTTCTGGAGTATTGGTATCATTTGGAACAAAAATAAAAATCTGGGTAAAACATTCATTTTTATTGCTGCTATTCTTCCCAACAAAGATAATTGTAGTTTTCCCCAATTCTCCATCTCTTTCTGTATTTTTTGTCATAACAATTCGTAATTATTTTTATATAATTTCACATTTGAAGCTGTTATACCCCTAAATATTTAACCTTTTTTACTATTTCAAATCCCGTTAATCTTTCTAATTCTTCCTTTTGCTTTACCGTCATATTTTTAATTATTATCTTTGTTTTTTGCTTATTTATTTTGAATCCAGACACTTGTCCATATTGACTAATTATGTCCATTAAACCTAAAACTGATTGTACTGGTTGAGTTAAAGTAACAACCAAGTCATCTGCGAATGCTCTTAGTCTGTAATCATGATGTCTAATTTTAATTCCCTTTATTTTATTTGACCCTCGTATTTTATTCAATAAAGGTTCCAAAGTTAAAATAAACAATAATGGTGACAAAGGACATCCCTGTCTTGTTCCTTTTTCAATTTTAAAAGTTTCTGTTAAACCACCATTAACTATTATTTGTGCTGTTTGTCTCTGATATATTGTCCTAATGGATTGTGTAAAATACTCTCCAAACTGCATCTTTTCTATTATTTTCAATAAAAATTGCCAATTCAATCGATGAAATGCCTTCTTCGCATCCAAAAAAATAAGCGCTACAGAGACTTGGTTGTTTCTTTCCAGATATTCCAATAAGTTTACAATTTGTCTTACATTACATTTCATTTGTCTCTCAGTTATAAATCCAGATTGATCATTATGAATCATTTGTTGCATAATTATCATTAATCTATTTGCTAGTATTTTGGCGAAAATCTTATAATCAGTATTTAAAAGCGATATTGGCCTGTTATTTTTAGGTTGACTATGATCTTGATCCTCCTTTGGAATCAGTGAAATAAAAGCTGTTCTCCAGGATGGGGGTACATCGCCTCCAGCTTGAATTTTGCTAAATAGTTCCTTAAGCGGTTCCACCATTTCTAACTGCAAATTTTTATAATAAGCCGCTGTCAGCCCATCTGTACCTGGAGCTTTACCCCCTTTTAGCTGCTTAATTGCTAAAATAATTTCCTCCGAAGTTATTGGTTGTGTTAAGGATATTGTTGTTGTGTAACAACTAGCAGAGTAAAGTGCACAGAGAAACGTTGCTGAGAGCAATGAGATGGAGATACATACAAACTGGTGTTATCAAAAGTTTTCTTTATAATGGGAAATAAACAATCTCGTAGTCTTCTAAACAGTCCAAGTCTTTACCGGTTAACTCCAAACAAACTCTTACCAAACAAACAGTAGTTGGTTCACAAACTCCGGATGGTAGCAGATCCACCCACACACGATAGCAGCTTATCATCCACTGAATACATTACAGTACCCTTCTTAAATACATTGTTAAATTACAATTAATTATAGCATGACTCAGCATTACAGCATGATGCAGCATTAAAACTTAAAGTAACAGAACACATATATTGCCTGGACAACTGTTAGGCCCAAATCATATCCTAACAGGTTGGTTCAATCCTTCCCTTTGCTCTGGTGTAACTACAGGAATATTCTCCTCCTGTAAATATCTATCTATGTCTTTACCTTGAATTGTATCACTAGCATATAACTTTGTATAAAATTCTAAAAAAGCTTTTTAAATCATATTTTGTTGATATACCCCTTTACCTTTATATTCTATTTTTTCTATAGTACGTAACTTTTGTTTTTTTCTTAACAAATAAGCTAACCATCTACCTGGTTTATTCGCATTACAGAAAGTATTATGTTTAGCATATTGTAAATTAGTTGCCACTTGGTCTGCCATCAGCATATTAAACTGCCCTCGCAACAAATTTATTGTTGCCTTTATTTTCTTATCTGTTGGATTCAATATAAGTGCCTGCTCTTTCTTTTTTATTTCCTCTTCTAAATCCTTCCGTTTCTTTTCTTGTCTACGTCTATATTTATTATTCAAATGTATTAAAATTCCTCTTATATATGCTTTACTTGCATCCCAAACCATTTCCATAGGTGTACCCTTGTGCATATTCATAACAAAAAATTCTTTCATTTGTTTTTTACATTCTTTCACATTTTCCTCATATCTAAACAAATTTTCATTTATCCTCCAAGACCTTCAAGCTCCCTTTTCCTGCTCCAATTCCATCCACACCGGGCTGTGATGAGTTAAAGTTCTTGAACATATCTTCGTCTTATTCACCCTAGAAAAGAAATCATTAGTGATTAATATAAAATCAATCCTGGAAAAAGATTGGTGTCTATCAGAAAAATAAGTAAAATCCTTTTCTTCAAAATTTCGTTTTCGCCAAATATCTCTCAGCTCTATATCATCCATCATATCAAAAAAAGATTTAGGCAATCTAGCACAATTTTGGGTGTTTTGAAATAATCCTTTTTTATCCTTTTGAGTATCCAATACTCCATTCCAATCACCCATTAATATACATGATTTGTAATCCCATTGTATTATTTTAGTGTGCAAAAGCTTATAAAATTTTTCTTGCTGTTGGTTGGGTGCATATACTCCAATTAAAAGTGTTTTCTTCCCTTCTATTAAAAATTCAATTGCAATGTATCTTCCTTGAACATCTGCCTCAATTAATTTGGCTGTTAAATCTGTCTTTAGGTATATAACTATACCGTTTTTCTTCTCAGGGTAGATGCAACAAAATGTGCTCCCAATCTTGAATTTATCAAATATTTTTGATCTGTCACTCTAATATGTGTTTCTTGTAAGCAAATTACATCATTTTTAAACTGTTTCAAATAGTGAAATATTTTCTTCCTCTTTTGCAGTGAATTTAAGCCATTAACATTACAGGTTAAAAATTTAATTGCCATTCTTAGCACCTTGAAGCTTCTGGAGCGCCAGCTGGAAATCCTCCTGCACCTTTTTCTTTGGCCTTGCCCCTACTACTGCTTCTGTTTTTGTAGTTTCTTGAACTTTCATTTGAGTTTGCTGTATCTTTAGGTCTTGTTCTCTTCGTTTAGCTGCAGCTCGGGTCTGTCTTTGATCTTTTGGTTCTTCTCTTTTTTCTGTTAATTCCAAAGGTTGATCAGTACCAAAAAATCGCAGTAAATCTTCTTCAATAAGTGAAGTCTCTCCTTCAACTTGTGGCTGTTTCTCTTCCTTCTGTCCCTGTGTTGCCAGCTCTTCTTTTCCTCTCCTCACTTTCGGAGATGATGGGCATCCAGCCTTTAATACATTAGTATAAAAATCTTTTGCCTTCCAGATTGTATTAAGACGATACCTTTCTCCCAAGTAATTCACCACTAGTCCAGCTGGAACATCCCATCTAAACTGAAGCTGTCGATTTCTAAGTTCATCCACCAAAAAAGCAAACTCTTTTCTGCTTCTCAACATTTTTGGAGGGATTTCTTTCAGTACTAAAACCTCTTGTCCTGCCAGTTGGAGTTTATTTTTATAGGAAGCTTTTAAAATTTCATTTCGGATCCTCCTCGTTGTAAAATAAATCACAATATCTCTTGGCAATTGTTTCTGTCTGACAAACCAGGAATTAACGCGATATATTTTGTCAATTTGCAATGAAAGATCTGCTTGTTGCTCTCCAGTTATCTTTGCAAAAGCCTCTGCAAAGATCTCTCTCAAATTCTCTTGGCTGTGCTCTCTCAAACCCCTTATTCTCAGATCAAACTCCATCGCTCTATATTGTAACATCACCAGTTCATCATCCACCCTATCCATCTTGATCTGAACTTCATCAAATTTATTTTCCAAGTTCACATTAGACTGATTAATTTCTTCTACCCTTTCATCCAACAATTCACTGTGTTTTGCCAGACCCTGAAATGCCATTTCAATATCTTCTCTTATTTCCTTATTCCGAGTTTGGATAACCTCCTTAATTTCAGCCATCTCCTCAGACACTCCCTTAATTTTTCCCTCTAAAACAGAGGTTTGCTGCTTAAAAGCCTCCTGTAGAGACTCTTGTAAAGCTTCCAAAGTCAATATTTGTGGATTTGAAGTAGACAAAGATTGTAGTTTAGATGGTTGTGCTGGTGATACTCCAGTACTTTTAAAAGAGCCGGGTTTTATTTGCTTAGAAGCCATTTTTACCTTTCAATTTATACTTCTTGCAGCAACCAAATCAATAAGTCCAATTATTTTTAAATCTTTTGTAAATATAGTAATTTATTTAAAGTCCCTGCAGACTTTCCACTTTGAGTCTTTCTTCTTTCTTTCTTTCTTTCTTTCTTTCTTTCTTTCTTTCTTTCTTTCTTTCTTTCTTTCTTTCTTTCTTTCTTTCTCTTTCCTTCCTTCCTTCCTTCCTTCCTTCCTTTCCTTCCTTCCTTCTTTTAAAATCCAATAATCTTTTTTTATTGAACAGTTTTAAAAAAGTTTTCATATATATCCCCTCCCTACCCCCACCCCTACCCTTCCCCCCGCCCCCTCCCCAACCCATCCCCACCTCCCCTCCCCCCACCACTTCCCCTTCCCACCTACCCACCTCCCCCCTCCCAACTTCCCAGAACAAATTACAGGGTATAATATTCAACAATCATAATCCATCCTAATCTAATTAACTATAACATCTAACATCTCCTAATACTTTAATTCCCCAATCATCCTGCTAAATTTAATTACCTAATAACGTCTTACTGGTTATTCATAACCTATCTGCAACTTCTTATTCCGATATTTACTTTGAATATAGTCTATCCATCTTCTCCACTCCCTCAAATATTTTTCATTTGAATGATCCTTCAGATACACCGAAATTTTTGCCATCTCTGCTAAATCTGTTACTTTTAATGTCCATTCTTGAATTGTAGGTAAGTCTTTTTTCTTCCAATATTGCGCCACCAGCAGTCTTGCTGCAGTTATTAGGTTCAAAATCAAATTAGTCTCTATAATTGTACAGTCCATGACTATACCCAACAAAAACAGCTGTGGTGCAAATTTTATCCTCTTTTTAAAAATATTTTGTAAAATCCACCAAATTTTTATCCAAAATGCTTTAACCTTTTTACATGTCCACCATATATGAAAATAAGTAGCATCCTCACAATCACATCTCCAACATTTAGGTTGTACATTCGGATACATACAAGATAATCTTTTAGGATCTAAATGCCATCTATAAAACATTTTGTAAAAATTTTCTCTTAAATTTTGCGCTTGTGTAAATTTCACATTTCTTGCCCATATTTTCTCCCACTTTCCATCATTATTGGTTGCTCAAAATTTTGCGCCCATTTTATCATATACTCTTTAACTAATTCTGTTTCCGAGTCTATTTCTATCAATATATTATACAACCTTTTTACATGCATTTGACTTTGGTCCCTAATTTGTTTTGCCAAATTTTCATCACTTTGTGTAATACCAATTTTCTGATCTTTTCTCCATCTGGCTTGTAATTGCACATACTGAAACCAGGTTTGGGTTATCTTTTCCTCTTTCAGCACGTTCAGAGGCTTTAATTTTAATATACCTTCCACTGTATTAAGAATTTCTCTATATGTAGTTACATCCTGCCTACTTTCTATACTTATATTCTCTATCGCATGCCTGGGTGCTGTCCATATAGGTATCTTGTCATTTAACTTATATTGATATTTCTTCCAGACACGCAATAAAGCATTCCTCAGTATGTGACTCTTAAATGTTCTATCCACCTTTTTGTCATACACTAAATAAGCATGCCAACCATATACCAAATCATATCCTTCAATATTCAAAATCCTTCCATTTGTTAAATTAATCCAATCACTAATTGCAGATAGGATGGCTGCTTCATAATATAACTTTAAACTGGGCATTTTCAAACCCCCTCTTTCTCGCGTGTCCTACAGTATTTTTAATTTTACCCTTGGTTTCTTCGCTACCCAGACAAACTTATTAATACCTCTCTGCCATTCTTCCAAATTAGCATCCTTTTTAAGTATTGGTATCATTTGAAAAAGAAATAAAAACTTAGGTAAAACATTCATTTTTACTACTGCTATTCTACCTAGCAAAGACAATTGTAGTTTTTTCCAGTTATCCATTTCTGCCTGTATTTTATGCCATAACAGCTCCTAGTTATACTTATATAATTTCCCATTGGAAGTTGCAATATAAACACCTAAATACTTAACCTTTTTAACTATTTCACATCCCGTTACTCTTTGTAGTTCTTCTTTTTGATTTATTGTCATGTTTTTAGCTATCATCTTTGTTTTTCCAATATTTATTTTAAACCCAGATACTTGACCGTATTGTTTAATTATCTCCATCAGACCCATAACTGATTTCATTGGCTGAGTTAAGGTTACAACCAAATCATCTGCGAATGCACGTACCCTGTAGTCATAATGTCTAATCTTAATTCCCTCTATCTCATCTGATTTACGTATTTTATTCAACAGCAACTCCAGAGTTAATATAAATAGTAATGGCGATAAGGGGCATCCCTGCCTCGTACCTTTCTCAATTTTAAAAGTTTCTGTTAAGCTACCATTAACAATTATTTGAGCTGTCTGTTGCTGATATATTGCTTTTATAGATTGCGTAAAATAATTTCCAAATTGCATCCTATGCACCACTCTCAATAAGAATTGCCAGTCCAATCGATCAAAAGCTTTTTCAGCATCTAGAAATATAAGCACAGCAAGGATTTGGTTGTTCCTTTCCAAATATTCCAGTATATTAACAATTTGTCTTACATTTTTCATTTGCCTCCCTTGTATAAAACCAGATTGATCACTATGGATCATTTGTTGCATTACTGACATTAACCTATTTGCCAATATCTTAGTAAATATCTTGTAATCTGTATTCAGTAATGATATAGGTCTATAGTTCTTTGGGTGTGTCAAATCATGATCTTCTTTTGGAATTAATGAAATGAAGGCTGTTTTCCATGAAGGTGGTACCCCTCCTCCCAGTTGTATTCTATTGAACAATTCTTTAAGAGGTACAACCATTTCTAATTGTAAATATTTGTAATACACAGCCGTCAATCCATCTGTACCAGGAGCCTTACCAACTTTTAACTGTTTAATTGCCAGGAGGATTTCCTCCTCTGTTATTGGTTGATTCAACTGTTCTTTGTTCCTCTATGACTATAGGGATATTCTTCTTATCCAAATATCTGTCTATAGCTACACCTTGTATTTTATCTTTAGTGTACAATCTTGTATAAAATTCTAAAAAGGCCTTTTTAATCATATTCTGTTGATAAACCTCTTTACCTTTATAATCTATTTTCTCTATGGTACGAGATTTTTGTTTTTTCCTCAACATATATGCCAACCATCTACCTGGTTTATTTGCATTACAGAATGTATTGTGTTTAGCATATTGTAAATTAGTTGCCACTTGATCTGACATCAACATATTGAACTGCCCTCGTAATAAGCTAATTGCTTCTTTAGTTTTCTTATCCTCTGGATTACATATCAACACCTGTTCTTTTCTCTTTATCTCTTCTTCTAGTTCCATCCTTTTTTGCCTCTGTCTACGTCTATATGCATTATTCATATTTATCAAGACCCCTCCCATATATGCTTTGCTAGCATCCCATACCATATCCATAGGAGTTCCCTTATGCATATTTAAAACAAAAAATTCCTTCATTAATTTTTTACACTCTGTTACATTTTTCTCATATCTAAAAAGATTTTCATTTAAACGCCAAGATCTTCTAGACTTTTCTCCATACTCCAATTCCATCCAGACTGGACTATGGTCCATTAAAGTTCTGGGACAGATCTTTGTCTTCTTCATCCTGGAAAAGAAATCATTTGTAATTAGTATAAAGTCAATTCTCGAGAAGGATTGATGTCTATCTGAAAAAAATGTAAAATCTTGCTCTTTACAGTTCCGTTCACGCCAAATATCTCTCAGCTCCATATCCTCCATCATGTCAAAAAAGGATTTGGGCAATCTTGCTCTCATTTTAGTAGTTTGCAAAAGTTTTTTCTTGTCCAATTTGGGATCCAATACTCCGTTCCAATCACCCAACAAGATACATGAATTATAATCCCATTGTAATAATTTTGTATGTATCAACTTGTAAAACTTTTCTTGTTGTTGATTAGGTACATATATCCCCATTAAAAGTGTTTTCTTTCCTTCAATTAACAATTCAATTGCTAAGTATCTTCCTTGTTGATCTGCTTCAATTAATTTAGCCATCAAGTCTTTCCTCAAATACATCACTATCCCATTCTTCTTCTCTGGGGCAGACGCCACAAAATGTGTTCCCAATTTCGCATTCATCAAATATTTTTGGTCATTTATCCTAATATGTGTTTCTTGCAAACATATTATATCATTTCTAAATTGTTTCAAATAGTGAAATATTTTCTTCCTTTTCTGTGGTGAATTTAAACCATTGACATTCCAGGTTAAAAACCTAGACATCTTTAGGCTCCCGAAGCTTTTCGAGAACCGATTGGAAATCCTCTTGGAACTTCTTCTTCGGTCTCGCTCTTCCCACAGCTTCTGTGCTTATATTTGTACTTTCTTGTAGTAATGTCTGAGCTTGCTGCATCTTCATTTCTTGTTCCTTACGCTTAGTTACTGCTCTAGTTTGACTTTGTTCCTTAACATCCTCTATTTTCTCAGTTATCTCCCATGCTTGTACAGCACCTGAGAGTTGCAGTAACTCTTCTTGCATACTCATAGGACCGCCTTGGGCTTGTGTTTGCATACTTTCCTTGTTCCCCTCTGCTGCTTCTCTTCCCTTTTTGGTTCCGGAGAATGGTGGGTATCCAGCCTTGAGTATATTGGCATAAAAATCTCTTGCCTTCCAAATTGTATTAAGATGATACCTTTCTCCTGCATAATTCACCACTAGTCCAACTGGAACCTCCCATCTGTATTGTATCTGACGATTTCTGAGCTCATCTGCCAGGAAGGCATAGTCTTTCTTGGATTTCAACATTTTGGGAGGAATTTTTTTGAATACTGCCACCTCCTGTCCTGCCACTTGTAACTTGTTTTTGTAAGAGGCTTGTAAAACCTCATTTCTGATCCTTCTAGTAACAAAGTAAATTACAATATCTCTTGGTAATTGTCTTTGTCTCGCTATCCACGAGTTAACGCGATAAATCTTGTCAATTTGCCATTCATACTCCCCTCTGGTATCTCCTGTAAACTGTGCCAAGGTTTCCACAAAAATCTCTTTCAAATTTTCTTGAGAATTTTCTTTCAAGCCTCTCACTCTCACAGCAAATTCCATTGCCCTGTACTGTGTCATCATTATGTCTGCTTCTGTCTTTTCAATCTTAGTTTGAGCTTCTTCCGCTTTACAATCCAGATTCTCATTGGCTTGGTTAACTTCTTCAACTTTGTCTTCTAAATAATTAACATGCCTTACCAGTCCCTGGAGTGCATCAACAATATCCTCCCTTATTTGCTTATTTTGAGTTTTGATTATGTCCTTAATTTCTGCCATTTCCTCTGAAACTTCTTTGAATGCAAATGTAATTTCTTCTTTAACTCCTTCTTTAATTTCCCCCTGCATTTCTTTTAAGGCTCCCTGAAGCATTTCAGGTGTTAATATTTGCATTTGTGATTGTGTTTGAGCTTGTATGTCTGCTGGGGCCAAAAAAGATTGCAGCCTGGTGGTCTGGGCGGGAGAACTTCCCGCACTCCCAGCAGATTTAGTCACCCCAGGTTTTGTCTGCTTTGAAGCCATTTTAAATTTACTCAATCCCAGAACCAACTCAACACGCCAGAAATCCAATAATCTTGAACAGCCTTAATAGCGCTAACGATGTTAACAATCACTTTCACTATAACTTTCACTTTTCCACGCCCTGTTACAGTTCAGGCACCATTTTTCCTTTCCTTTTTAAAGATGATCTTGGAAGAAAGAAATATGGATACAGAGTTAAAGTTCAATACTTGCAATTACTAGGACTCCTGTTTTTGTTCTGCCTGTTTTAGGATTAGTTTAAAGCTGAATGTTGATTGCAGGGGTGGTCGTGATGTCTTGTTCTGCTTAAAAGCAGAAAAGTCCTGGATCCGGAGCTCTGTCAGGCTAACAGGGAGCTTTCACCCTTCAAGCCCCAGGATTGTTCCTAGGGCTTTTGGGGAGCTCTACCTTCACCCGGCTGCTCGTCTTTCCCTCTTCTCCCGAGGGAAAGGTTTCCAAACTGCTAGACAGCTGATTTGCGCTGTCTTGGTGGTTTTAACGAGATCGCGGGGCTGATGATCTGAAAGAAACATCTGCCAGTGCCTGCGGTGCCACCGGAAGCCCACCCTGAGTTTTTAAAGTCCCAAGGTTTTTCTTCCTACTGCAGCTCTGGGAGCGTTGTTTCTGGGCTGGGAGCTTTTTCCCTTGGATTCAGAAGAAAAGGGGGTGGGAGTGAAGGATGCAGTGACTGGGGCTTGTAAGGGTTCCTTCTCTGACTTTGGATGCGTGTTTACTAAGGTGAACATTTTGCTAAGGATCTTTCCCACTCTGGCTTCCCTGCTCAATTGCTTTAGTTCAGAAGCAGCAATGTGGGGGAGAGTTTTTTTGTTGTTGTTTCATTACCTGTGTTCCAGTGCCTAAATTGATTAGTTGTGTAATTACCAGAGTAAGCCTATTTAACTGAAAAGTTTTTCTTTTCTTTCTCTGTCACCTCTCCAATTCTAAATGAAACTTGAGGTGCAACTGTCTTTAGTTATCAGGGAGTCACTTTCTGATCAGTCATCCTGATTTGGCCACTTTTAGATTTAATCAGCATTGAGGTATTGCCTGTAACATTTACTTTATATATAATATTTACCTTTTAAAGCAGATTGGTGTGTGTGAGTGAGAGAGAGCAAATTGGTGGGGGTTGTGTTTGGCTACAGACAATCTCAATGGGGTTTATATAATCTGAAATCTGTTCATTTTAAATAAAGTAAGAAATGCTGGAAGTAGTAACAAAAGATGATTCCATAAGTTAAATGCATCAGAAATCAATTTACAATACATAAGATAAAGATATATGGTGCATTCAGAGAAATGCAATGCTAATGCATTTGAGAGTGAGTCTCTTTCCCAAATCTTGGGGGTTTTAGTTGCAGTCTTAATTGGTGCATTTCTCAGTCTGGTTTATTGTGTGGTCTTCTGAAACGTATTATCAGGAGTTATTTTGAAGGAAATCCTGTTTGTTTTATTCTTTTTTTAATGGCCTATTTTAAGAAGCCTGTACTGAAATTAGACAAGCGGCAAGAAAGTTGTGCTCTTTTTCCCGGGGGTGAGGGGTGGGGGGTGTCTTATTAAATTTATTTATTTATTTATTTTATTTCAATTTATATACTGCCCTTCTCCCCGGGAGGGGGACTCAGGGCGGTGAACAGCCAGATTAAAACACATATAATACAAATATTAAAAAATTTAAAATTAGATTAAATCGTCGGCGTTCCAATATAAAAGTCTCAAAACCAGTTAAAATACCCAATTTAAAACCCCAAAAATTAATAATACCAAAATTTAAAAACCCCATTAAAATCAATCAAGCAAGGCCGGCTTGTTGGAATAAATAAGTCTTAAGGGCCTTTCGGAAAACGCGGAGGTCCGGGATCAAACGAATTTCAGGAGGTAGCTCGTTCCACAGGGCAGGTGCCCCCACAGAGAAGGCTCTCCCCCTGGGGGCCGCCAGCCGACATTGCTTGGCTGATGGCAGCCTGAGGAGGCCCTCTCTGTGTGAGCATACTGGCCGGTGGGAGGTTATCAGTAGCAGCAGGCGGTCCCGCAAATACCCCGGCCCTATGCCATGGAGCGCTTTAAAGGTCAAAACTAACACCTTGAAGCGCACCCGGAAGACCACCGGAAGCCAGTGCAGCTCGCGCAGGAGAGGTGTCACGTGGGAGCACCCTGTCGCTCCCATAATCACCTGCGCGGCCGCATTCTGGACCAGTTGGAGCCTCCGGGTGTACCCCAAGGGGAGCCCCATGTAGAGAGTGTTACAGTAGTCCAGGCGAGACGTGACAAGTGCATGAGTGACCATGCACATGGAGTCCTGATCCAGAAAGGGACGCAACTGGTGCATCAGGCGAACCTGATAAAAGGCCCCCCTGGCCACGGCCGCCATATGCCTTTACAAGGACAGCCGTGAATCCAGGAGGACACCCAAGTTGCGAACCCCCTCTGTGGGGGTCCATGACTCACCCCAAATAGCCAGCGATGGCACCAGCTGGCTATACCAGGACGCCGGCATCCACAGCCACTCAGTCTTGGAAGGGTTGAGACGAAGCCTGTTCCTCCCCATCCAGACCTGCACGGCTTCAAGGCACTGGGACATTACTTCGAGGGCATCATTGGGGTGGTCAGGGGTGGAGATGTACAACTGAGTATCATCAGCGTACAGTTCGCAACTCACCCCAAAACCACGGATGATCTCACCCAGCGGCTTCACATAAATGTTGAACAGGAGCGGTGAGAGGATCGACCCTTGCGGAACCCCGCAAACAAGGCGCCTCGAGGTCGACCTCTGCCCCCCTGCCAACACAGACTGCGATCGGTCGGAGAGATAGGAGGAGAACCACTGCAGCACGGTGCCTCCCACCCCCAAACCCCCCAACCGACGCAGCATACCATGGTCGATGGTATCAAAAGCCGCCGAGAGATCTAACAGGACCAGGACAGAGGAGCAACCCCTGTCCCGAGCCCTCCAGAGATCATCCACCAATGCGACCAATGCCGTCTCCGTGCTGTACCCAGGTCTGAAGCCGGACTGGCACGGATCTAGATAGATGGTTTCATCCAGGTACTGTGGGAGCTGTCGCGCAACCACACTCTCAACAACCTTCGCAATAAAGCGAAGGTTGGAGACAGGACGAAAATTTGCCAAAACAGCCGGGTCCAGAGAAGGCTTCTTGAGGAGGGGCCTCACCACCGCCTCTTTCAAGGCGGCAGGCAAGAAACCCTCGCTCAAAGAAGCATTTATAATCCTCTGGAGCCAGCCTCGTGTAACTTCCCGAGTGGCCAGTACCAGCCAAGAAGGACACGGGTCCAATAAACATGTGGTTGCGTTTAGTCTCCTCAAAGTCCTGTCCACGTCCTCAGAAGTCACAGAATCGAACTCATAAATAGATGCCTTGGGTTCAGCAAGTACATCTTAGGAAGGACAAAGGCAAAATGGACTGCTAAATTGGCCATGCCCACCCCGTCACATGGCCACCTAGCCATGCCCACTCAGCCAGTCCACCCCCCCTCCAACAGTCTGAGGGACCGTGAATTGGCTCGTTTAAAAAGTTTGAGGACCCCTGTGTTAGATAGACTGGTTTGGGTTGTTTTCTCCAGAGCATATTAAATCCTTGGTTGAGATTACCCTGTGGAAAAGCACCATAAAAGCAGAACACAAAACCAGAACACCACCACAAAGGGTTACAATATTACTCAAATGATGGACCTAGCAATGATGATAGATGAATTCTTAGGATATTTTAGAGAGGAAATGTTGAACACAGGGCACTAGATTTAAAATGCACAACACATACTAGAATGCCAACTTCCATACACACTAAAAAGTGAAAAAAGAATGCACCGATCTTAGGAAGTCAAAAGTGTGTTGAAGATGGATTTATCCATCACTTTAAGAATTGAATAATATTGGAACGGAACCCTTGGCTTCTAAAGCTCATTGTCAGCGAAAGAGTTGTCTGACGGAATTAGATGCCTCTCACATTTTGATAATAAAGAAAGAAAAACTTTTATTTGTTAGAACAACGTCTTCACGGACTCATATGCAGCCAGGAAATGACCTCTGCTCCATTATCCCTCCCTTTCCTGGCTTGCTTCCTTATCCTATTGGTCATTATCTAAATCATTCTACGGCACTCTCTCTTAATAATCTCACAGGAATTTAACCCCCTCTTTACTATGTCAGCACTGAGAAGCTGACACTCATTTTTAGAAAAGGTTATGCCTAGAAGAAACTCAGGAACTGCTTGAAGAAGTGGGAAATATGATTAGATTCTCTAGGTAAGCATTGGTGGGATTGTATGTCTATGAGCAATAAGCAGAATAAGCCTGTAGCGTAATTTATGGTTTTAGGTTGAGAAGACAGTATTCAGATCTCCCCCTCACTAATAAAACTTGTTTATTAATCCATCACTACAGGTAGTCCTCAATTTACAACAGTTCATTTAGTGACCGTTCAAAGTTACAATGGCACTGAAAAAAGTGACTTATGACCATTTTTCACACTTAAGACCTTTGCAGCATCCCCATGATCATGTGATCAAAATTTAGAGGCTTGGCAACTGGTTCATATTTATGACGGTTGCTGTGTCCCAAGATCATGTGATCCCCTTTTGCGACCTTCTGACGAGCAAAGTCAATGGGGAAGCCAGATTCACTTAACAACCATGTTACTAACTTAACACAACTGTGGCAATTCACTCCACAACTGTGGCCAGAAAGGTTGTAAAATGGGGCAAAACTCACTTAACAAATATCTCACTTAACAACAGAAATTTTGGGCTCAATTGTGGTTGTAAGTTGAGGACTAGCTGCAGTCCGGCTCATTTTAAGGCACTATAGAAGTTTATGGTGGGGGACACCCGCCTAGCCAGCCAGATCAGCCGAATCAACCCTGGTGATCAATGGGGTGACAGAAGTTGCAGCCAGAACACCCTCACATCCATGGAAAAAGAAATAGAGATTTTTCTGAGCATAAACAAAAAGAGGATATTTCATCTCAAAATCTCTGGGACACTCTAAATCTTATATTAGAGGGGTCTTGATTGCTTATATCATGAAGAAAAAGAGAGAGAAAAATTTACAACAAAACAAACTACAAGAAGAACTCCAAAAATTAGAAGAAAAACTATATAAAGACCCCAAAATAAGAAAATTAAAGAAGAAAGAAGGATAATTAAACATAAATTAAATTTGATAACACAGGAAGAATTGGCTTGGAAAATAAAGATAGTGAAACAAAACTACTTTGAGCATGCAAATAAAATAAGTAGGTGGCTAGCCTACAAATTGAAAAAAGAAAAGGACAAAAGGATGATACAATGCCTGAAAGTTGAAGAAGGGGTAATCCGATATAGAAAAGAAGATAAAAAACGAATAATTTATAATTTTTTCTCTAAATTATACACACAAGACAAAAAAGAAGAATCTGAAATTAAAAAATATTTGGAGGAAATAAGTGTTTGCAAATTGACAGATGAACAAAAAGAAATATTGAATAGACCAATTTCTGAAACTGAATTTGGGATGGCTATAAAAAGACAAAAAAACAATAAGACTCCAGGCCCCGATGGACTCCCGATTGAATTATATAAGAATACAATAAATCAGATAGGAGGACTAATGCTAGATATATTTAATGAGGTACTGCAGGAGACAAATATTCTGAAATCATGGTCAGAGGCATTAATTACACTTATTCCAAAGAAAGATTCGGACCAACAACTAATACAAAGCTACAGGCTGAATAAGCATATTCATCCAGATCAAAGCGGATTCTTACCAGGACACCAAATTAAAAACAATACACGTACAATAATTTATATATTAGAGTACTATGAAATACATTCGGAGAAGCAAATTTCACTGGTTTTCCTTGATGTGCAAAAAGCTTTCGATAATCTGACTTGGAAATTTATGACAAATTTGATAAAGAAAATGGAATTTGGACAAAAATTTGGAAGAATGGTTGAAAAAATATACTCAAAACAAACAGCAAAAATAATGTTCAATCAAGACACAACAGAGGGATTTGAGATAACAAAGGGTGAAAGACAAGGTTGCCCTCTTTCCCCACTTCTCTTTATTTTATCACTGGAACCACTCTTAAATAGAATTAGGGAAGACCAAGAGATCAAAGGTTTGAGAATCAAAAATGAGGAATATAAAATTCAAGCTTACGCTGACAATATGGTTTTTATAATTGAAGATCCACTAGAATCAGGCCCTAAATTGATCAGGAAAGTAGAAGAATTTGGTGCAGTGGCGGGTTTAAAAATCAATAAAAATAAATCCAAAATATTAACTAAAAACTTTACAAAAGAACAGGAGATAGAATTAGAAAAGATTATGGATATACAAACCACCAAAAAAATAAAATATTTGGGAATTTGGCTAACCTCAAGAAGCTCTTCAATCAAAAAAGAAAATTATGATAAATTGGTTTGGCAAATTGAGAAGGATTTAGAAAATTGGACAAAGTTGCAAATTTCTTGGACAGGAAGAGTAGCGGTGATAAAAATGAGTATTCTACCCAAAATCTTATTCCTCTTCCAGGTTATACCGATTAGAATGGAAAAATTTTTTTTGACGTATTAAATAGAATGACCACAAAATTTATTTGGCAGGGGAAGAAAGCCAGAATTAGATTAAAAGTAGTACAGGATACAAGAGACAGAGGAGGAATAGCTTTCCCGGACTGAGAGACCTATTACCAAGCAGCTGGCTTAGTCTGGATAAAGGAATGGATAGAATTAGAAAATAAAAGACTCCTAATATTAGAGGGACACGATCTTCATGTAGGGTGGCACACCTTTCTGGGGGGGCGGGGGGGGCAGAGCACTCATGGATACTTTAAAAGACATGTAATTAGAAACTCACTTTTAACAATATGGAACAAAATTAAGAAACATCAGTATATAGGAGTACCGCCCTGGATCTCCCCAGAAGAAATATTAACACAACCAAATTTGGTTGACTGGTCCAAAATTATCAGATATAGGGATATTGTTAATGAAGGGGGAACTCTAAAAACAAAACATGAATTTGAACAGGACTTAGGTAGGGAAATACAATGGTGGTCATACCTACAAATAAGATCAAAATATATTGAGGAGAGGAAAAACGATCAAATTAGAGTAGAACAATCTGACCTTGATAAAATTCTGTTAAAAAATGAACAAAAACTAATTAGTAAAATATACAAATATCTACTTTGGTATAAAATGGAAGAGGAAACGGTGAAAGAGACGATGATCAAATGGGCCCAAAATTTTAATTACCCGATAGAATTGGAGAAGTGGGAGAAGATGTGGAAAACGAATATGAAATTAACAATCTCAGCTGTATACAAGGAAAACCAGATGAAAATGCTTCACAGATGGCACCTTCCACCAGCAAGAATAGCGAAAATGTTTCCCAGCAACTTGCCGAAATGCTGGAAGTGTAAGATTAGTTATGGAACTTTTTATCATCAATGGTGGACATGCCCAGTGGCGAAAAACTTCTGGAAGAAAATTAAAAACTGGATTGAAGAAATAATTAAGAATTCAATAGAGGGGAAACCTGAACAGTTTTTATTAGGTATGTCAATAGAAAATTATACCAAAGAAACACAGTATCGCATATTACATATGTCACTGCGTTTTTGTATTTACCAGCTGAGCTTTTATTTTTGGACTCTGACTTACGGTAATTTGCCAGAGCCTTATCAGTAGCCACTGCACATGTCTACATTCCTTTCTTCTTCTCTAAAACTTTTCTTTGTTCTCCTGCCAAGAGAGGTAGCCGGGAAAGCTTCCAAGATGTAACCTAATTAGATTAGTAAGATAGTTTTTATTTCTTTACAATAAATATGAGTTTTTCATTAGAATGTATTTCGGTTCATTTTCTTGCAAAGTATACTGAAGAAAAAAGCCAAGATCCACCTCTAATTGAGGGCAATTACCCCAGGATGGGAACGGGGCTGATTGCTGCTCTGACAACATATATTGACTGCAGCACGTATTATATATGCACAATACTGGATGAAAGAAGAAGTACCACCAGATAAGGATATAATTAAAAAGATTTTTGAATGTGCAGAACTAGATAAACTAACTAAAGAAATTCAGGGGGAAAAGGAAACCAAATATTACGAAGTGTGGAATAATTGGTATGAATGGTTGAAAAATAAGGCAATAAATTAAAGGAATAAAGAAGGGAAGGAAGATAATGTGACAGATCAATTAATATGTTAGTAGAATTGAAATATAATAGGAGAAAAAGGCTGAATAAGTTAACATTATAATATCTGTAAATATTTAATATTTAGTAAGAAATGGATCTGTCACGCTAGAGTTGTCTGAACGAAATTAGATGCCTCTCACATTTTGATAATAAAGAAAAAAACCTTTTATTTGTTAGAACAACATCTTCACGGACTCATATGCAGCCAGGAAATGACCTCTGCTTCATCATCCCTCCCTTTCCTGGCTTGCTTCCTTATCCTATTGGTCATTATCTAAATCACTCTACGGCACTCTCTCTTAATAATCTCACAGGAATTTAACCCCCTCTTTACTATGTCAGCACTGAGAAGCTGACATCCGGCCCCTCTCCCTTCATTCTTCAGCAAAACTTGCACAAGATAAAACAACAGGTCTAATGCCATTACCCCATCTGGGACTGTGTCCCACCCCCTCCCGGCCTGTCTGGGTGATCTGCATGGAATTTAGCTATAAGGCGGTCAGCTTGAATGTTCGTGCTCTTCACCCATGATGCTTCTGATGATGGGTAACCCTTCCACTTAATTAAGTATTGGAGGCGGCCTCTGTGCCACCTCGAATCGAGAATTCGCTGTACTTCATAATGAGTTTGGCCCCCAATGATCAAGGGCCCTGGGGGATCACGTGGCACCGGCCTTAAAGTTGACCCCACCACAGGCTTGAGAAGACTACTGTGAAAAACGGGGTGTATCTTTCCTAGTAACCGGGGCAACTGCAATTGTACCGTGACCGGGTTGATTATTTTTACTATAGGAAATGGTCCTATAAATTTCGGGCCCAATTTCCTAGTTGGGAGTTTGAGTCTCAAGTACTTGGTGGAGAGGTAGACCTTCTCTCCTACTCGGAACGGTCTTTGAGGGGCTCGGTGCTTATCTGCTTGCTTCTTATAAGCCTGTGCCGCCTTGTCTAATGCCTTTTTGACGTTCTCCCAGGATTCCCTTAGCATCGCCATCCAATCGTTCAAACTGACTGAAGAAGGGGGTTCCCTGGGATATTCTGGCATGGGGACAAAATCCATACCGCTCACTACCTTGAATGGGGTTAGTCCTGTACTACTGTGGACAGCATTGTTGTACGCGACCTCCGCAAAAGATAGGAGGTCCGCCCAGTTCGACTGTTGGTAGTCTACATAGCACCTCAAGTACTGCTCTATCATGGCATTCAGTCTCTCCGCCCCGCCATTGGTGCTCGGGTGAAATGCTGAGCGGAGACCTTGGGATGATCCTATGGATCGTAGGAATTCCCTCCAAAATTTCGCTGTGAACTGGACACCTCGGTCGGAGATGATTCTTCTGGGTACTCCATGCAAGCGGTAGATGTGTTTCACAAACAGCTTGGCCAATTGGCGGGCTGAGGGTAGCCCACTACAGGGTATGAAATGTGCCTGTTTGGAGAATAAGTCTATTACGGTCCAGATCACTGTGTTTCCACCACTCTTCGGCAGCTCTACTATAAAGTCCATTGCAATCTCCTCCCATGGTCTTGTCGGTTCAGCTACTGGCTGCAGTAACCCAGGAGGTTTTCCTGGTCGGGTTTTCATCGTGGTACAGATGCTGCAGCTCTTCACATAGCTGTCCACGTCTTTCCTCATGTGAGGCCACCAAAATTGTCTTCGTACTAAGTGCAGAGTCTTTAGAAAACCGAAATGGCCTGCTGGTTTAACGTCGTGGCTCCTTTTGAGGACTAGGGTGCGTAGAGTTTCTGGGACGTAAAGTTTCGTCCATTTCCATGCTACGTCGTTCCTCCTTGTCAAAAGATGCTGATTGTCTCGGAACCAGGGGTCCGCCAATGTCTCTGTTTTGAGCCGTGTTGTCAGGTCACCCACTGGTTGGCCCTGCTGGTCGCGATGCTGGCGTCTGGTGGTTACTTGACCCACTCCTTGAGGCGAGGGGATGATGGCATTCACCACCTGCTCCCGTTCACTGTTGTACTGGGGCATTCGGGAGAGGGCATCGGCCAGAAAATTCTTCCCCCCTGGGATGTGTTTCAGCTCGAAGTTGAACCGATTGAAGTATTGGGCCCATCGGACTTGTCTGGGTGATAATTTCCGCGGGGTCCTAAGGGCCTCCAGATTTTTATGGTCAGTCCAAACCTTGAACGGTGTCTGGTTTCCTTCTAGCAGATGTCGCCAGGTCAACAGCGCCCACCTCACTGCAAACTCTTCCTTTTCCCATGCTGCCCAGCGTCTCTCTGTGTCGGTGAATTTGCGGGAAGTGTAAGCACAGGGCTGAAGGTTCCCTTGGCTGTTCTTTTGGAGTAGAATCGGTCCCACTGCCATGTCACTGGCATCTGTTTGGATGACGAAAGACTGGTTGGGGTCAGGATGGTTCTTTTGCAAACATTTCTTTTAGTGTTTCGAAGGCTTGTAGGCAGGCCGGGCTCCACTGTAGAGGCTGTCCTGGGCGAGGTTTGGTTGCTGGACTCCCTGTTTTTAAGAGGTCGGTTAGAGGTTTGGCAATTTTTGCAAAAGAGGGGATATATTGTCTGTAGAAGTTCGCGAACCCCAAGAAGCTTTGCAGTTGTCTGCGGGTGCGTGGGGGGCGCCAGTCAAGGACCGATTGTACTTTGGCTGGGTCCATTTCTATCCCCTCATTGGACACTCGGTAACCTAAGTAGTCTAGCCGTGACTGGTGGAACTTGCATTTCGACAGTTTGACATAGAGGTTCGCTTTCAGCAGTTTTTCGAGCACCTGGCGGACGAGGGGTATGTGTTCGTCTATGGTTTCTGTGTAAATGAGAATGTCGTCCAGGTAGACGAGGACCCCCTTATAAAGGTGATCATGTAAAACTTCATTTATCAGTTGCATGAACACCACCGGTGCTCCCTGTAGTCCGAATAAAATTGAATTGAAAACTTCCTAGGGGGCAATTAAATTCTGTCTTCCACTCGTCTCCTTCCTTGATGCGTATGCGGTAGTAGGCTTCACGAAGGTCTAGTTTGGTAAAAACCTTCCCTTTGGCCAAGTGAGCTAGCATGTCTTTCATGAGGGGGAGGGGGTATAAGTTGTGCACGGAGACACAGTTTATCCCGCGAAAATCGACCACCAGACGCATGGAGCCATCTTTCTTCTCCCTGAAGAAAACTGGTGCCGCTACCCGTGGTTTGGCTGGTTCGATAAAACCCCTTTGTAGGTTCTTGTCTATGTACTTTCGCAGTTCTTGCATTTCACGGGGTGTCATGGCGTACAATTTAGGTTTTGGTAGTTTCGAACCAGGGATGATTTCGATAGCACAATCGGCGTCGCGGTGGGGTGGTAGTACATCACACTCGGTCTCGCTAAATACTTCTGCCAAGTCTTGGTACTCTTTTGGGATCTGGTTCTGGCCGTGGGAGGTGCTGGAGGTGGCCGCCAGTTGCTCTGTTGTCCCTTTACAGGGCGGGTTGGGCACCTGTGTTGGAGGCGTCTTTTGTCCCTCTAGAGGGAGGGGTTGGACCCCCTGGGTGGGAGCAGGGGCCATTTTCTCTGGTTGTGGTGGCAGGGGGTGGGGTCCCCTTGCTATCCTCAGTCTGCGGGTCCCTTCTTGCCACCAGATGGTGGGGCCCCACTTGTCCAGCCAGGAGAGTCCCAGTATGACTGGGTTGGTCATCTTGGGGGCTATTATGAACCTAATCATTTCCCAGTGATCCGCTAGCTCCAGCTTCACCGGCTCGGTCAAATGTGTGGCATCCGCCCCCCCCTAGTAGGGATCCATCAACTTGCTGAAAACGGATTGGGTGGCTGAGCCTTTTAGCCCGGATCCCCAGTTTTAGGACTGTGGGTAGGTTAATCAGGCACCTCGTGCAACCCGAATCTACTAGGGCTTGGAAAGTCCCTTGGGTACCTGTTTTTGGGGCTGTTAGGTGTATGGGGAAAAGAAAAGGGTGGATGGGTGCGCTCACCATTGGGTCGTTTTCACCATTGTCATCGCCCTCATACAGTTCGGGGGGTCGATTCGCATCGTTGGAGCTCCCCCTATTTTCAGTCAGATGGGCAAAAACTTCTGCAGTTGGGGAAAGTCTTAATGGTGCCTTGGTGGTGTGCCCGGGTCCTCGTTCCAGTCGTACCTTGGCCGGGGGCCCTGTTTTTGGCCCCGGGGTTCCACACGCTACTGCCAAATGCCGAACTCCTCCACACCTGTAGCACCTCAGTGGACTCCATGGGGTGGATGGCCTCTGGGTGGCCCGTGATGCTGTAGTTTCTGGTCTGATAGACGGTTCCTGGTCCAGCTGGGTTTTCTCCTTTGCCTGTGGTTGTTTTAGCATGTTGTTGGCACGTAGCCCTCTCTCAACTTGCGTCGCTATCCGGAACCAGTCAGACAGTCGGTTCGGAATATCTCGATAAGCGGTCACTTGGGCGATTTGCTTATCTAAGCTTGTTCTAAAGAAGTATACTAGCAGTCGTTCAGGCAAAGGAGGTAAAGTCCCAACAACTTTCCTGAAGTCACGGATATGTTCTTGGACAGGCTTCCCCCTCTGCATTAGGTGCCTGAGCTCATCTTCTACATAGGGATTGTCCCCTGTTTCTTCGAAATGGGCTCGCAGCAGTTGTAAGAAACCATCTGCATCTTGCAGTTGGGGGGCCCTGTATTTGTACTGGGCTGCTGACCAGCTCCTTGCTTCTCCCTCCAGACCTTCTGCGATGGCACTGACCAGGGCCCTGGGGAAAGGGGAAAGGTATGCGTAGCTCTTGATCTCAGCTGCATCGAGAAATTGAGCTAGCAGGTCCGGATCCCCATCAAATTTCCCTCTGAATTGGGGTGGTTCCACCCTCAGTGGCCTCTCCTCCCATTGCGGGGGTCTGTGAGCCTGCCCACGGTGCCTTTGGGCTTCTTCATCATCTCCCATTTGGGTGCAGGGGAGTGATGCCGTGGCTGGGCTGGGTTGCTTGCTGAGCAGGGAGGGAAGCCCTGCGTGCATTTTGGAGCTTTCTTCTCTCATCTTTTTTTTTTTTCCTTGTGTGTGTGTGGGGGGGGGCTATGCTGCCGTTTGGAGAGCCATAGAACCTTCCCCCCTTACCTGCCACTTGATTGGAGTCCAGCAAAAGGCATCATAATTTTTTCCTTTTCTGAGGCAAACCTCCGGTGGAGATTGTTTCTTCCATGGCCTCTGATAAGGGTTGTTTACCGACGGAGACATCTGAAGGTCTGCCAATGTCGGCAGTAGCTTAGGAACGCATAAATATTTTTAGAAGAAAAGCTTTTGAAGAGAGCATTTCTTTTTGTTTTAAAAAACAGGAAGATATTTTTCCTGGCTGTCTGTCACGCTAGAGTTGTCTGAACGAAATTAGATGCCTCTCACATTTTAATAATAAAGAAAAAAAAACTTTTATTTGTTAGAACAACGTCTTCACGGACTCATATGCAGCCAGGAAATGACCTCTGCTTCATCATCCCTCCCTTTCCTGGCTTGCTTCCTTATCCTATTGGTCATTATCTAAATCACTCTACGGCACTCTCTCTTAATAATCTCACAGGAATTTAACCCCCTCTTTACTATGTCAGCACTGAGAAGCTGACAGGATCACTGTTAAGTAGCTGAAAAAGAAACTAAGATTTTTGTATATGTTATATGTCTATGTATGCCTTTTTAATTATGCTTAAAATAAAAAAAACTTTTTATATAAAAAAAGAAGTTTATGGTGAGAAGGAATCGGAAGAAAGATGGATAGGGAAATAGAAATGATGAAAGAAACATGCAGAGAGAAAGGGGTGGGGGTGGGGTGGCTTGCCTCATTCTTCCATCTCCATCTCAAAATGCACAGCAAAATTTTAAGTTTGGGACCAGAATAAAGTGGCATAAATGCAAAAATTAAATACAGGTAGTCCTCGACTTACAACAGTTCGTTTAGTGACTGTTCAAAGTTACAATGGCAAGAAAAATAAGATTTTTCTTGGAATTAAGAAGAGCAAGAAAGGTGTTTGATTACTCTGAGAAAGAAGAGAAGGATTACAAATGGAATTACAATGAACGGAAACTGATTAAAGAATTGAAGTGGGGGGGGGGACATAGTTTGGCTATACTGTAGTACCATCTAGTGGCAAAAAAGAAAAGACTTTAAAAGTGATCTATGATGATATATCTTTTTTCTTGGCTTTCTTTCTTTCTTTCTTTCTTTCTTTTTTGGATGGACAGGATTTGGGGATATTTTTTTTTCTCTTGGGGGGTATATTGGATTTTTGCAACTTTTATTTTGCATATTTTTTCTTTTTTTCTTTTTCTTTTTTCTAGTTCACCCATCGGGTTAGACAGCATCACCACCAGATGGATTCGTAACTGGCTGACCAACCACACTCAACGTGTAGTCCTCAATGGAACTGCATCTACATGGAGGGAAGTATGCAGTGGAGTACCCCAGGGCTCTGTTTTAGGCCCAGTGCTTTTCAACATCTTCATCAATGACTTGGACGAGGGGATAGATGGGGAACTCATCAAATTTTCAGATGACACCAAGCTGGCAGGAATAACCAACACTCCAGAGGATAGGCTCAAGATACAGAAGGATCTTGACAGACTTGAACATTGGGCACTATCTAACAAAATGAAATTCAACAGTGAAAAAAAGCAAGGTTCTACATTTAGGGAAGATAAACAAAATGCATAGGTACCGTATATGTGGTACCTTGCTCAATAGTAGTAACTGTGAGAGGGAACTTGGAGTCCTAGTGGACAACCATTTAGATATGAGCCAGCAGTGTGCAGCAGCTGCCAAAAAAAGCCAACACAGTTCTGGGCTGCATAAACAGAGGGATAGAATCAAGATCACGTGAAGTGTTAATACCACTTTATAATGCATTCAGTTCTGCTCGCCACAATGTAAAAAAGATGTTGAGACTCTAGAAAGAGTGCAGAGAAGAACAACAAAGATGATTAGGGGACTGGAGGCTAAAACATATAAAGAATGGTTGCAGGAACTGGGTATGTCTAGTTTGATGAAGAGAAAGACTAGGGGAGACATGATAGCAGTGTTCCAATATCTCAGGGGTTGTTGCAAAGAAGAAGGAGTCAAACTATTCTTCAAAGCACCTGAGGGTAGAACAAGAAGCAATGGGTGGAAACTAATCAAGGAGAGAAGCAATTTAGAACTAAGGAAAAATTTCCTGACAGTTAGAACAATTAATAAGTAGAACAACTTGCCTGCAGAAGTTGTGAATGCCCCAACACTGGAAATTTTTAAGAAGATGTTGGCTAACCATTTGTCTGAAGTGGTGTAGCGTTTCCTGCCTCGGCAGGGGGTTGGACTAGAAGACCTCCAAGGTCCCTTTCATCTCTGTTATTCTATTCTATTCTAGATATTTGGATTACAAATATCAACCAGAAGTGGATTACAAATTTGGGATATATAATGATAAAACATGAAGAAATTTACAGCACATCTACATTCAGCAGCAAGCCCCTCTATGACAGAAACATTGAAAACATCAGAAACGATGGATTTAAAAAATCTGATAGTCACTGCATGATGATCTGAAAGAAGATTTAAAAGAAGTGAAGGAGATGATTGGGAGAAATGAAGAAATAATTCAAAAAGTAGAGGAAAAGGCAGAGTTAATGGAAAAGAAAGTGGAAGAATTAGAGGAAAAATTGACATCAGTGGATAAAAACCAAGAACGAACAATTATTTCTCTTGAGATGGACAAAGCTGATTTTTACCTAAGATTTCAAAATATAGAGGAAGAGAAAGGGGAAAACTTGCTGGAAGTAATGGCAGAGATGCTGGCAGAAATGTTGGAACAACCCAAGGAGAAGATAATAAATGAGATGGACAAGGTATTTAGAGGGCACACAAGATATGCAATGAGAAGTTACCAAGAGAAGTTCATGTAAGATTTACAAAGAAAGCGATAAAGACAGAGATACTACAAATAACCAGAAACACTGAAATGAAATATAAAGATAAAGAGATAGTGATGTTAGCAGCAGTTAAGATGAACGTTCTACCTAGATTTCTGTTTTTGTTTCAAATGATTCCGGTGCTTAAAAGTGATAAAAATTTGGCTGAATGGCAATCAGGACTGAATAAATTTATCTGGAATGAGAAAAAGCCAAGAGTAAAACTGAAAATTATTCAAGATGTTCGGGAAAGAGGTGGCCTTAAGGTTCCAAACCTACGGTTATATTATGAAGCAGCAGCGTTAACACAAGCAAGTGATTGGTTTGGAACAACAAGGACTGAAATTTTGAATATAGAAGGTCATGATTTGGAATTTGGTTGGCATGCTTATTTATTTTTGGAAAATAAAGTGGACAATGTATTTAGAAGTCATATATTGAGAAACTCTTTGATGAGAGTTTGGAAGAAGCACCAGTCTAAATTGGATTACAAAATACCTTTGTGGTTGGATCTTGGGCATATCATATGGAATATAAAGTCACTCGGGGGGATTTTATATAAAGAGATGCTTTTTAATGATGGGGGCAGCTGGAACTTGAAGTCTTTAAAAACTGTGTTGGAAGAAGGGATTAATTTAACTTGGTTACAGTATACTCAACTTCAATCAAGATGGAGAGAAGATCAAAAAGTTGGTTTAATGTCGTATGAAGAAGATTTGGTGATACAGATAAAACAGAAAGGGCCGATGCATATTAAAAGGGTTTATAACATATTGTTTGAAAGAGACTCTGAAAGCGAATTGGTTAAAGATTGTATGATAAAGTGGGCACAAAATTTTACAGAACCAGTTATGTTGGAAACATGGGAAAAGATATGGGTCCAGAATGTTAAATTTACTCAGGCACAGAATTTGAGGGAAAACTTCTACAAAATGTTTTATAGGTGGCATTTAGATTCTAAGAAACTGTCATGTATGTATCCTAATGTTCAACCTAAATGCTGGAGGTGTGACTGTTTAGATGCTACATATTTTCATATTTGGTGGACTTGCAGAAAAGTGAAAGCTTTTTGGATTAAACTCTGGTGGGTTATGCAGAATGTTTTGAAAAAGAAGCTTCAATTTTCTCCGCAATTGTTTTTGTTGGGTATAGTTAAGGATTGTTCACCGAGTGAAACAAGATTGATTTTATACATGACTACTGCAGCTAGGTTACTGATTGGACAATATTGGAAAAAAGATAGTGTACCTACTATAGAAGAATGGACTTTGAAGATGACTAATTTTGCAGAAATAGCAAAGATCTCAGCATATTTAAAAGATAGGACCCAAGAAGCATTTGTCCGGGAATGGAAGAAATGGGTAGATTATGTGCAGAATAAATATCAAACCAAGAAGTATCAGTTAGTATTCGATTGAGTAGTTAATGATTGGGGATAGGTAATTGGGGGAAAACTAGGGTTTTCTTTTTTTTTGAATTTTATTATGTATTTAGGGGGATTAATTAATATAGATAATTAGTTTTACTATATTTACTATATTGATATTTAGAAAAATTTTAATGTTAAAAAATATTTGATATGTTTATATACATTTGATACGTTTATATACATGTTTGATTGAAGAAGGAGGCAAAATAAGATATGGAATTGTGATTGATACATTAGAACTGATAAATTACAGCATATATTTGATAGAATAACTTTATTTTATATACATGATATATTAGAATTGTTAAATTATTAATACAGCATATATTTGACAGAATAATTTTATTTTATATATATGATGACACTGGAATATTATAATGTACATGTTACATAGGGATTAGTTAATGTTTGGGGATAAGTAATTGGGGAAAATTAGGTTTTTTTATTTTTTGGATTTTATTATGTAATAAGGGGGATTAATTAACATTTAATGTCAAAAATATCTGATATGTTATTTGGATTTCACCTTTATTTCTGTTTAATGTTGATAGACACATAAGAACAATATTTTTTCTTTTTTGTAAGGGAAGCCAAGGGGGGGAAGGGAGGGGAGGGAGGGTTGGGGGGAGGGGGGAAATGGGGGGGGGGAGAAATGATAAAATTTGTATTGTAAAACTTTTTCAATTAAAAAAAAAGAGATAGTGATGTTGAGACAAATACTCAGAGATTTGAGGAAGGAATATCATTTCTTAACAAGACTTCTGATTACAAAAGGAGTGAGTTTCAGGTGGCTAATACCAGAAGGGATACTGGTGACATGGCAAGAGCAAAGACACAGATTAGATTCTATTGAAAAAGCAAAATTATTCTCTGAGCAATTTTGGGGACCATTAGAAGAGGGGAAAGTGGGAGAATCAAGAGAGACTGGATACCAAGAGAGAAGTCTAAAAGAGAAAGAAGAGAAAACAAAGGAACAGGAAGAGTGAGCAATGAGAGAAAGAGCAAGAGCAAAAGATGCAAAAGAACAAATAGAGATAAGAGCGACCAGATTGAAAGTTAGTAATAAGTAAAACATGGAAGAAGAAATCAAAGCAATATCAATAAATGTAAATGGGTTGAATTCAGCATTAAAAAGAAATAGATTCTTGAACAAATTAAACAAATTAAAAATGGACATATGCTTACAGGAAGTACACATTAGAAAACAACACACAAAAGAGCCTTGGTGGAGCAGCGGACTAAAGTGCTGTTAAATAGCACTTAGCTGCCAGCTGCCTGCAATTACTGCAAATTTCAATCTCACCAGGCTCAAGGTTGACTCAGCCTTCCATCCTTCCGAGGTAAGTAAAATGAGGACCTGGATTGTGGGGGCAATAAACTGACTTTGTATAAAAAAGAACACCGCTGGGGGGGCCCAAAAGCCCTACTAAGCAGGTATATACAAAAGTATGAAGGCTATTGCTTAACGCACCAGCTAGATTGGAAAATAAGTTTTTCAAAAAGTTAAACCAACATGTTTCAAAATTTATTTGGCAAAATAAAAAACCTAGGATTAAACTTAAAATGCTTCAAGAGTTGAAAGAAAGAGGGGGATTTGGCGTTCCAAAATGGGAATACTATTACCAGGCCGCAAATCTAGTCTGGATTAGGGAATGGATATTGCTGCGTAGAAGGAGACTGCTCACTTTGGAAGGTGAGGGACTACACCAAGGCTGGCATTATTTCCTTTGGCAGAATAAAATATTAAAATACAGGAGTTTTGCAGGGCACTATGTGAGGAACATATTAATCGATTCCTGGAGGAAAATTAAGTCTAAATTCTACTTTGCTACTCCTCTGTGGTTGGTCCCACTTGAGGCCATAATGTATAGGCCCCTATACAACAAAGAAAACCACCTCCCCTACCGGGAACTTCTGGACCCCCAAGGCTGCCTGAAAACTAGAAAGGAGTTGGAATTGCAAGGAAGGCAATTGGACTGGTGGGCTTATGCCCAAATCTCCTCGAAATATAAAAAAGATGATCAGGAGGGCATTAACTTGAATAAGCACGACTTGGACAATATCATTTTAGGGAAGGAAGACAAATTGCTATCAAGAATATACAAATTTTTGATCGAATACTGGATAGGAGATGAAATAATTAAAGATTCAATGATTGCCTGGGGAGAAATATTGACTATTCAATCGATTTGGTAAAATGGGAAGAAATCTGGCTTAAACACATTAAACTTCTGTGGGCAACCTCGTATAAAGAAAATGTATATAAGATGCTATATAGATGGCATCTCCCTCCTGCTCGCCTCGCCAAAATGTATCCAAACCTCTCCCCAAATTGCTGGAGGTGTGGGGAGTTCGGCAGCTACTTTCATTTGTGGTGGACTTGTCCTAAGATATCTGAATTCTGGAAAATCATACAGACGTGGATTCTGGAAATTACAGGATATAAACTAATTCTGAAAGCAGAATATTACTTACTGAATATCAGGCCAGATAATGTAGGCATAAATATATGGTGTCTGTGCGTATTCATCATCACGTCAGCAAGAATTTGTTTAGCCCAGTTTTGGAAGGGGAAAGATCTGCCAGCGGAAGACATTGTTTTGGAGAAAATCATGGAGTATGCGGAAGCTGACAGATTAACTAAAGCACTGAGAGACCAAAAGGATTCTGCTTACTTTCAATGCTGGGACAAATGGTATGTTTGGTTTAATCATAAATTCTCAAAAGGTCAAAGATAATTCGAATTATTGTATGTTAAATTCCTCTGAAGTTTAAACGTTGTAAATATCTTGTAAAGTTTCTGTCGCGATCATTTTTTTTGGTCTATTTGCTTTGTTGTACTGTTTTAAATAATCAATAAAAATTTATTTAAAAAAAAGAGAAGATACCTGATGGAAAGATAAAACAATTTTTAGAGAAATCTGATTTACCTAAAATACCTGAACTATATAAGGAAATATTAGAAGAAAGAATATCACTGATGGGGACTTCCAGCAGTGACGTCAGCGTTTTAGGGACGAGGGAATGGTTCTCCAATCTCGAAGTCCCTAATATTCTTGATTTGGGAGCCGATTTAGGCGCTATCAACCTTGGAGAGGTCGATAGAAGAAAGGGGAACTTCTGAGGACCTCGGGGAGGACAGCAATCCCTCCAAAGGTTCAGGAAAACCCCCTTAACTCTGATTGAGGAAGAACCAGCCACCCAGGCTGGCCTGAAACGGTGACTGCTGTTTAGAGGGAAGCGAAAATCGTAAAAAAGAAAGCATCGGTGGAAATAGAAAGAGAGAAATAAAAGAAGAATCGAAAAAGGTACACTTACATTTTCAAATTGTCGAAAGAAAGCGGGTGGAAGGAATCTCCAAGTAAGAGATAAGAGAGAGAAGCGGCGATTGAAAAACGGAGCAGAGGGGGAATCCATTTTGACAGTGACAGCGCATAATCTGACAGCCAGTGAAATCTGAAGAAATCCAGAGGAAAGCTGGTCATTTGAACGTTTGGACGATATTTAGAATTTTACAGTAAGACTCTGTGAGAAGTGAAAGCTTTAGAAAGTTGGAGAATACTTGACAGGAGGACCATTAGACTACCAGAAACTCAAAGAAGAAAAGATGGAGAAGCCCTGCCGATTTGAAGCAGAGTGAATGCAGCGAGTATTGGACTTATAATACTTTTGCTTCTCGGACAGCTTGGACTTAGGCTTTCTCGACAATACTTACTTGGATAATTGGATAACTAGATAATTAGACAATTGGACTAAGATATTTTGACAGGCAGACATTTTACAATCTCGGCGGACATTCAACGTGTATTGGACATATAAAGAAAGAAAGAGCGATCGTGGAGTGTATTGGATCTACAACATTGCCCTTTTTTCCTTTTCCCTTTTTTGAAGACTTGGACTGGGAACTTTGGAATATTTGGATAATATTTAGACATTTGGAAACCTTGATATTGTGAGAGGAAGTCACTTTGGATTCTAGCTGGATAGTTAACGTAAAGAATTTCGGGGCGTGGGACATTTAAAGAAGTAGGAGAACGTGACGAACATGGGATTTATAATATTTTCCTTTTTTCTCCCATTTTTCCATTTTTTTTTTTTGAATGACAGGACTTTGGAATATTTGAAAGATTCTTAAATACTTGGATAATTAGAGAACTGGACTGAACGGGTGGATGCTTAATTTAAAAGGCACTCGGACGCTGAACATTTAGAATAATTAATTGGAAAACAGAGAAGAATAAAAGAAGAGAGTGATCTAAGAGAAGAAAATTTAAAAGAGTTAAGGATTTGTAATTAAGACTGTTTAACACCAGTGACCAAAAGTTATATATATATATATATATATATATATATATATATATATATTTGTTTTCTGAGGTTTTCGCGGGTGTTTGTATGTAGGTCTTTGGTTATTCGGGTCTTCTCCCGCGTAGAATTGGAAGTATCTTGGCGACGTTTCGACGAAGTCTCATTTGTCATCTTCAGGCTGGTGTTCCTGGCTTCGTGCTTTCAGGAGCAACGTGAGATTGCAGCTGTCCCTTCCTTTTAACTGCTAGTGGGGGTGTGAGCTGATTGGGTGGGAGCTTGGCTGTGTTCTGATTGGCTGGGTGTGTGTTCTGTTTGGGTGGGGGCTTGGTTGTGCTCGGCTTAGTCTGAGTTGCAGGGGGATTTGAGCTGGTGAGCTGCGTTGTTGTTGTTTGGCTTCGTGTTTGTGGTCGTGAGAGCTTTTCATGGTGGGTGTTGGTCTGATTCATGTATGGATTGGAGGGGTTAAAAGTGGCTAATGATGCAGCTGCGGTCTGGCTTCTGGTCCTTGGTCGTGCCTCATTATCAGTGTGGGTTTGAGTCTGCTTTCTGCGTGGATGTGTGGTGGTGACATACTGTGTGGCTCTTGTGAGTGTGGGTCTGGTGTCATTCATCATGTTAGGGACTCGTTTGTCAATAAGGGCGGGTTTCCAAATGGCTGGCAGGCGGGAGGTATCGTCTCGTTTGTTCATGCTGTGTGGGCGTTTTTCTATCTCAATGGCTTCTCTGATTATTCTGTGATTAAAGTGTTCAGTTTTGGCGATAGTTCTGGTCTTTTTAAAGTCAATTTCATGTCCTGTGGCTTTAAAGTGTTGGACCAGGGAAGAAGTTGGTTCCTCTTTTTTGACTGAGTTTTTATGTTCTTCAATGCGTGCACTTATTCTTCTGTTGGTTTGTCCGATGTATGTGGTGGGGCAGGCGGTGCATGAGATTTCATCAAGGAGTATATGAAATTCATGGGATTAAATCAAGGAGTATATGAAATTCATGGGATTAAATCAAGGAGTATATGAAATTCATGGGATTAAATCAAGGAGTATATGAAATCCCATGCACCACCTGCCCCACCACATACATCGGACAAACCAACAGAAGAATAAGAACACACCCCCAGCCAATCAGAGCACAACCAACCCCCCATCCAATCAGAGCACAGCCAAGCCCCTAACCAGTCAGAACACACCTCCACCCAATCAGAACACAGCCAAGCTCCCACCCAATCAGCTCACACCCCCACTAGCAGTTAAAAGGAAGGGACAGCTGCAATCTCACATTGCTCCTGAAAGCACGAAGCCGAGAACACCAGCCTGAAGATGACGAATGAGACTTCGTTGAAACATCACCAAGATACTTCCAATTCTATGCGGGAGAAGACCCGAATAACCAAAGACCTACATATACATACACACACACACACACACATACACATATACAGTTGCAAGAAAAAGTATGGGATTACATGGAGTTTTGCATGAATTGGTCATAAAATGTGCTCTGAACTTCATCTAAGTCACAACACTAGAAAAACACAGTCTATTTAAAATAATACTACACAAGCATTAGATGTTGCCATGGTTTAATTGAACATAACATGTACACATTCACAGCGCAGGGAGGAAAAATATGTGAACCTTTGGACTTAATAACTGGTTGACCCTCCTTTGGCAGCAATAACCTCAACCAAACAGATAGATAGATAGCTTTTATTGCGGTCAAAGACCAAATTAAAATACACATAAAAGGGGGGGGGATAGATTTTACAAATGTAAATAGATCATGCGACAGTACACCATCTACTACCTCGGATACAATCTGTACTGTCAATACTAGTGATCCTCTGCCGTAGGGATTACCTGTCTCTTCCCCTGTTTTTTTTACAGCCACGACTGCAGCAAAATTTTTTGCCACCTTTGAGGTTATATTAGGGTCTGCATCCTGGAGTAGGAAATAAAGGCTGAACAGATCAGGTGATCCAGGGAATCTCTGGGAAATAGGGGAAATGAATCTTGATCTTATGTCTCGGTAGTGGTGTTGTGGCCCCGTCCTCTGAGCCTATCCCATTGGAGGAAGGAAGCTCTGAGCAGGAGGAAGAGGAGCCAGCCAGATCTCCCAGCCCCCCCCCCTCTGGCACCGTCTCAGGTGCCAGCTGAAAGAGAGCAAAGTAGTGGGGAAACAGGTGTCTCAGATGAGTGTGAGGGAGAGACGTCATTCCTGGACGCACGTCAAAGAAGGCGAGATAAACGCTTACAGCAGCTGCGGAGACGCACGAGGGAATAGACCTGAGTCACTGGACTGGAGTCACAGGACCAATGAGTCACTGGACCACACCCAGAGACTATATAATAGACAGGGTGGTGGTTACTGATCTCTGTGATGAACAAAAACTCAATCTAGTAGTCTTTGGAGCTAAAAGAACGGATTTTGGCAAAGCTACGTAGGTGATTTTCTTTTTGTGAACTATTAAAGCCCTTGGCAGACGGTGTGCATATTGCTGCCAAGTTTGAGATAAGAACTGTGGAGTGTGCCAAGTGCTTCTTTAACCCTCGACTGGCTGTGTTTTTGTGGGTATCTGTAGAGGGGGGACAGATCAAGTGGGGACATACAAATGTAATGTGGAACAGAGATTCCGGGGATCGGCCATCACATGTACAATAGGTGGATTTTACTCCCCCCGAGAGCCTACTGTCGAGGACATTCGAGGGTATCACATTAAATCGTGCCTTCATAAATGCGAGCCTATGTTTGATAGAGTGTAACGCGGAGAGGTAAGGCGGAGGGTGAGGCAAAGGAACAATTCCAAGGGAAAATGGTGAGCATGTTCCTGATCCATTTGCCAGATTTAGTTGTCTATCAATGTCGTCCAGCCCTTGAAAAATCAACGATTTGGCAGCATCAGGGCCTAAAATAAAAGCTTCAATGAGGGAAATCCCGATCTTCAAAAGTTTTGTATGGATATTATGGGCCCAGGGACTATGAAAAGGGTCCCGCCATAGGCATTGGCCTAGGTAATAGCCTGGGAGTCTGGTCCATAGGGATAACCAATAACCAATTGCATGTTTCCACATGATTGTAGCAAGTGAAGATATGCCCAGTTCCAACCGAATTGCGGCATTACTTACGCAGGGAGGGACTCCCATCAGACGGCGTAGGAACTGGCTGTGGACAGACTCAAGAGAGGAGATGTTGGATTGGACCCATAGGGGGGCGCCGTAGGTGATAGCCGCTATCACCTTTGCCCTGTAGACTTTTATTGCTGAGGGGATAAGCCTCAACCAAACATTTCCTGTAGTTGCAGATCAGACCTGCACAACGATCTGGAGTAATTTTGGACCACTCCTCTTCACAAAACTGTTTCAGTGTAGCAATATTATTGGGATGTCTGGTGTGAATCGCTCTCTTAAGGTCATGTCACAAGATTTCAATCGGGTTGAGATCAGGACTCTGACTGGGCCACTCCAGAAGGTGTATTCTGTGCTGTTGAAGCCATTTTTTGTTGAATTACTTGTATGCTTTGGGACATTGTCCTGTTGCATCATCCATCCTCTGCAGAGCTTCAGTTGGCGGACAGATGGTCATACGTTTTCCTGCAAAATGTCTTGATAAACTCTGGAATTCATTTTCCCCATCAATGACAACAATCCGTCCAGGCCCTGAGGCAGCAAAGCAGCCCCAAACCATGATGCTCCCTCTGCCATGTTTTACAGTGGGGATGAGGTTTTGATGTTGGTGTGCTATGCCTTTTTTTCTCCACACATAGTGTTGCGTGTTCTTCCCAAACAACTCAATTTTGGTTTCATCTGTCCACAGTATATTTTGCCAGTAGTGCTGTGGAACATCCAGGTGCTCTTTTGCAAACTTCAAACGTGCTGCAATATTTTTTTTGGACAGCAATGGCTTCCTCCGTGGTGTCCTCCCATGTCCTCCATTCTTGTTTAATGTTTTCCTTATTGTAGATGTGTCAACAAAAATGTTAGCATGTGCCAGAGATTTCTGTAGGTCTTTAGCTGACACTCTAGGATTCTTCTTTACCTCATGAAGCATTCTGCGCTGTGCTCTGGCAGTCATTTTTACAGGACGACCATGCCTAGGGAGAGTAGCAACAGTGCTAAACTTTCTCCATTTGTAGACAGTCTGTCTTACCATGGACACATGAACATCAAGGCTTTTGGATATACTTTTGTAACCCTTTCCAGCTTCATGCAAGTCAACAATTCTTGATTGTAGGTCTTCTGAGAGCTCTTTTCTGTGAGGCATGGTTCACATCAGAAAGTGCTTCCTGAAACCAGTACACCCAAAACAGGTGTGTGTTTTTAAAGGGCAGGACAGCTGTCAGCAACACATCCAATATCATCACACTGATTGGAGTCAAGGTTGGCTCACTCCTGGCTCCAATTAGCTCTTGGAGAAGTCATTAGGCTAGGGGCTCACATACTTTTTCCTCCCTGCACTGTGAATGTGTACATGTTATGTTCAATTAAACCATGGCAACATCTAATGTTTGTGTAGTATTATTTTAAGCAGACTGTGTTTTTCTATTGTTGTGACTTAGATGAAGTTCAGAGCACATTTTATGACCAATTCATGCAAAACTCCACGTAATCCCAAGGGGTTCACATACTTTTTCTTGCAACTGTACATATACATATACATAGAGAACACTAGAACACTATACTTTTCCCTCAACCCCTCCTTTTTAACTTCCCTCATTACTGTCTCATAATATTGAAGAGTATTGAAAGAATATTAAAAAGTGAAAGATAAACCTGGGTGCAAATTTAAGAAATAGATTTATAAATATTGATTAGTATATGAAATTCTGGGAAATAATAAAACAAGAAATACTAATGGCAACTATAAGCACAGCAACAACAACAACCAAAACAAGTAAGAAAATACCATTGAGCCAAATGATACTTATGGCCTCTCCGGCCCAACAAAAATCAGTCGAAACCACAGAAAAGGACAAGACGAGCCCCGCTTTTAACATGCAAAATATCCATTCTGCGTTAGCAATGATCCAGGAAGGAATGAACAGAATGCAGGAAACGATGGCCCACAACCATGAAGAGACAAGGAAAAATCATGAAGAACTGAGGTTAGATGTGGGTGAAATAAAAGACAATACTAAAAACATGGACGAGAAGATAGAAAAAATCCAACAAAATATAGCGGAAAACAAGCAGAGGATCCATAAGGTGGAAGAAAAAATAGAATATACAACCAACAGAATGGAAAGGGTGGAACAAGACCAAGCGGCGTTTAACAAGGAAATGGAGGACGCATTAACCTACCTCAAAATGGAGAACGCATCTTTTTATTTACGATTTCAAAATGTAGAAGAGCAAAAAGATGAAGATTTAGGGGAAACGATGATTGAGATATTGGCAAAGGTAACCCAAAGGGATAAGGAAGAACTACGAACCGGAATAGACGAAATATACAGAGTTCACACGAACTACGCAAGAAGGAATAAACTATCTCTTGGGAGGAAAGAAAGTATAGGTTTGATAATTTAGAAAAGGCTCAAGACTTTTTTGAACAACATTTCATATGTGAAGAGGAACAGGAGAGAAGGGAAGAAACGGAACCCAGGAGGCAAGAGGCACAGTGGATAGAAAAAGAAGAAAAAGATCAAGAAGATAAAAGAAGAGCGGAGAGAGAAAGAATGGAGAGAGAGGGAGCGAGGGAAAAGACACAAAGAGTTACCAGAAACACAACAAAGTTGAAAATAACAAACAGATAAATCCAATAGAGATGGAAGGAGAACTAAAAATCATTTCGATCAATATAAATGGACTCAATTCTCCAATGAAAAGGAAATATATATTTACAAAATTGCAAAAACTTGATATCGACATCATAACATTACAAGAAGTACATATTCAAAGACAGCAACAAAAACTGTTGGAAAATCAAAAATTAGGAAGATTATATACATCCTTAGGAGAAGGTAAAAAGAGGGGGGTGGCAATGTATGTTAAAAACCACCTAAAAACCAAACAGATATATACAGATAGGGAAGGACGAATCTTAATAATGGAAATACAAACAGAAACAAAAAAAATATTGCTAGTATCCATATACGCACCCAACAGAAATCAGAGGGGTTTCTACAAGAAATTGCACGACATAATCAAAGACCTGGAGTATGAGAACATCTGCATTGTCGGGGATTTTAACGCAATTATGAACTTACAAGAAGATTATCAGAGTAATAAAAGAAGTAAAACCAGAAAGAAAACCCTACCGGATACATTTAAAGATATGGTCAAAGAATTACACTTATTGTCAGCATTCCAGGGCTGACATAGAAGCTTGAGAAAGAGTGTGACATTTCACCTAGAAAAGCGTTTTGAACTTAGTTTCCTGGGAGACGCATGGGAGGGGTGACATTCCTGTGAGCTAAGGTGGGAGAGAAGAGAAGAATGATTTGGAAGACAGCCAATGGGGAGCAGAGAATGGGGGCCGGAAAGGGAGGTCTTGGGGAGCCAAAGTTCAGTGCTAATTGCACAGAGTCATGGATTAGTTTGTTATGCCCAATAAAGACAAATATTTCCACAAAGAACGGGCATTTGGAAATTCATTTGTTTGGAGATAATAACGGATCGTGACACTTATACGATGTGTGGAGAGAGGCGAACAAACAAATCAAACAATATACATATTACTCAAGTCCTCACCAGTCATGGTCTAGGATTGACATGGCCTGGATGATGCCAGATCTTAGAAAGGAGTTACAAGTTACTGAAATCATACCGAATACCTGGGCTGATCATAACCCTATAAAAATAATATGGAAAGGATATCGTAAGCAAAAGAGGTGGATGACGGACACTGGAATAATAAAAGATAAAGAATATGTGTGGATGATGGAGAAGGAGCTTAAAATATTTCATCAAATAAATACTAAGGAACAGACTTTGTTACAGAATCTGTGGGACACAACAAAAGCCTATATTAGAGGCCTCACCATAGCGTATACAACCAAAAAAAATAAAAAATAAAGACAAACAACAAAAAAGAAATAACCTATTAGAAGAACTTAACATATACGAATCACAACTGCAGAAACAGCCCGATGATTAAAACAATAAAGGCAAAATTGAACATTACTAAACATAAATTGAATTTAACTATGGAGACAGAAATTGCACAGAAAATTAAAATGGCAAAGCAGAAATACTTTGAACATGCAAATAAAACAGGTTGCTGGTTAGCATACAGACTGAAGAAAGAGAGGGAGAGGAGAATAATATATCAATTACAAGATGAAGCAGGACAAATATACAGTACGAACCCAGATAAAAAACATATAGTTAAAGAATTCTATCAAAAACTTTACACACAAGAGGAGATCCAGGACCGAGATATCAAGGAATATCTGCACAAAGCCAATATTTCAAAACTGGAGGAAACCCACAGAGACATATTAAATAAACTGATCACGATGATAGAGTTGATGGAAGCCCGGAAGAAACAGAAGAACAACAAGGTGCCAGGCCCAGATGGAATTCCAACCGAATTTTACAAAAATTGTCAGTCCGCAATAGATGAGCTACTTCTTCAAGTCTTCAACGACGCATTGTTAGAAGCAGAAACTCCTAAATCCTGGGCCGAAACTATTATTTCACTTATCCTCAAAGAAGATACCGATCTGACGCAGGTTAAGAACTATAGACCGATCTCGCTACTAAATGTCGACTATAAATTATTTATGACAGTTATAGCACAAAGATTGAAAACAGTCATACACAATTATATACATTCTGATCAAAATGGCTTTGTCCCAAGGAGACAGATAAAAAATAATACGAGAACAATTATAAACGTCTTAGAATATTATGAGCAAAAAATTGATAAACAAGTAGCTTTAATCTTTCTCGATGCGCAAAAGGCATTCGACAATTTGAATTGGAATTTCCTTATATCACAACTAGTTTTTATGGATTTTGGCGATAAATTTTTAAAAATGATTAAGAAAGTATATTCTTCCCAGACAGTGAGAATTACAATTAACGGGCACATGACAGAAAAAATGGACATACAAAAAGGGGTAAGGCAAGGGTGCCCAGTGTCTCCCCTACTGTTTATAGTATCACTGGAAGTTTTACTAAATGAAGTAAGGAAGGAAGAAGAAATAAAGGGCTTGAGGATACGAAAAGAGGAATACAAATTACAAGCCTTCGCCGATGATGTGGTGTTCATAGTGGAACAACCAGAAGCATCAGGAATTAAATTATTAGCGAAGATAGAAGAATATGGCAGAGTGGCGGGACTTAAAATTAACAGACAAAAAACCAAAGTTCTGACAAAAAACTTGACTAAGACACAAGAGACAAAATTGGAAGAAAAATTAGGAATACAAACTGTAAAGAAAGTAAAATACTTGGGAATTTGGCTCACTACAAAAGCAACAACGATTAGAGAAGATAATTATATCAAACTGATGACACAAATTAAAAAAGATTTGGAAATATGGAATAAATTACAGCTGTCACTTTTGGGTAGAATAGCATCAGTAAAAATGAACATATTACCGAGATTACTTTATCTCTTCCAAGTGATACCAATTGGCCCAGGAAAAGACTTTTTCAAGGGCCTCAATAAGATAATAATGAAATACATCTGGCAAGGAAAGAAGGCCAGAATTAAAATAAAATGTTTACAGGATACCCGTGAGAAGGGAGGCCTTGGTTTACCGGACTGGGGGTTATATTACAAAGCAGCGTCACTAAATTGGATTAGAGAATGGATAGACTTAAAAAACAAGAGAACACTATATCTAGAGGGATTCGACTTGAACCGAGGCTGGCACGCCTTTTTGTGGGAAGGCACAGACAAACAACATGGGTACTTTCAGCGACACATTATCAGAGGCTCATTATACAAAATGTGGCAAGAAATTAGAAAGCAACATTACACTAAAATCCCGCGCTGGTTGTCAACTATGGAAGCCTTAATCTACCCAAACACCATAGAAATAGGAAAAATGAGGAATTACCAAGAATTATTGAGTAGTGAAGGGAACTTATATACGAGACAAGAATTGGAAAGTCGGGGTATAGTTATCGATTGGTGGCCATATCTCCAAATAGAGTCAAGATAATTGGCAGATTGGACACAATATGGATTTCAAACTGAACCAAATGAATTGGACAAGATATTAAAAGGTATGGATGAGAAAACGATAACTAAAATTTACAGATATTTAGTAAAGTATAAATTAGAGGAGGAAACGGTGAAAGAAAATATGATAACCTGGGCAAGAAATATAGGACACAGCATAGAATTGGATAAATGGGATAAATTATGGACAGAAAATTATAAACTGACAATGTCAATACCATATAAAGACAATCTTTACAAGATGTTCTACAGATGGCACCTCCCACCGGCACAATTGGCTAAAATGTTTCCAAATATGTCTCCAATGTGCTGGAAATGTCACAAACGGGGTCATATTATCATCTCTGGCGGTCTTGTAGATGGGCGCAACATTACTGGCATGAAATCAAGATAATGATTGAAGGACTTCCAGGTGGCGCCTCCGTCATTGTCCGCGGTCGTTTCATGACCACCGGCCTCCCGGCGCGTGAAAGAGCCGCCTCACAGCTGGCAGGCGGCTCGAAAACCCCGCTCTTCAATCGGAAGAGCGGGTAGAGCTACTGGGGGTGCGGTAGAGCCCCCTGATTTGCCCCCAGGACTTTTTTTTTGTCCTGGAGAGGGCTCAGGGTGATGGCTCCCTATTCACCCCCAGAGAAGCTCCACGCCGAGAGGGATCTCTGCTGCTTTTAGCAGCGGAGCCAGACGTCGTGAGCAACACCACGATTGATGGAAAACTTAAACAACTGAATATGGAGTACTCAAAAAGGAAAAATGCAAGTATTGTTTTTTTATTAATTTTCTAGAAGAAAAAAAGAAAAAAAAAGAGAGTGACCAGAGAAAGTGCTTTGAAAATGGCGACTGGCTTTGCTCGGAGAAAATGGAGAGTGGAAAGTGAAAGTTAGAGCTTAGCCAGCGCTGAGGTATTTTAAAAGCATTTTAGTATGGAAAAGAAATAAAGACTGATTTAAACAGAATTTTTCTGTTTTTTGAAAAAAGAAGAATTCCTCTGTTTTCCTGGAAAAACAAAAGTCAAACCCCCCCTTTTTTTAGAAGTATGACTCCTAAACCAAAATCAAGGGGGGGGGGGCTCCCTTACAACTCAGATAAAGGACAAAGCAGAAATGACTCAAACGTATTTGCAGGGAACTGCAAATGAGGATTTAAAAGATTTTATAACTAGGTCTCTAGGAAATGTTGTTGAGAAGATAATAAGCTCACAGAAGAATCTTGAGGAGCTGGTACAGGGAAAATATGACCAATTGAATCAAACTATCACTAAAGTAGTTTCTGATCTTTCAAGTGCAGTGGTGGAAATGGGGAAGAAAGTGACTGAAATTAGTAGTAAGTTTGACTCCCAGATGAAAGAAATACAAGAAAAATTTGTGGAAGCTGATGCTAAAAACCAGAATATAGAGAATGATGTGATGATGCTTCAAATTAAAGCTATGGAATCAGCAGTTAGATTAAGAGGCATAAGAGAAAATAAGAGAGAAAATTTAAGAACAGTTTGTGCAAAGGCTTTTGCGGAATTATTAAAGTTGGAAGATGAGTTAATTTTTGGTTGCATGGAGAAAGTTTATAGGGTCAACTCACGTGTAGCTAAACAAAGGAATTTGCCTAGAGATGTTGTTGTCTACTTTACTGACAGAAGATTGAGAGATGATATGATATGAGAAGAAATCCAAAGTGTGCCAGAAGAAAAAGGAGCACCAGGTGGTTGTTCAGAGGATTCTATTATGGATTTTCCAGATATGAAAATTAAGCATCCAAGAGATCCAAGAGGGGTAGTACGGGACCTTGAACTGTTGAAACAAGGATTAAAAAATAAAATCATAACTCGAGATGAGAAACAGCAGAGGTCCAGTACTTTACAAGAGAAGGGGAGTGATGCTAAGCAACAGGAAGTTGAAGCTAAGGAAGAAATTCGACTGGAAACCACTGATGTGCAACGGAAGGAGATTTATGAAATGTTCAAGTCTTTTGCAGAAAGGTGTGAAAAAATCTGATTAACTGTACAGTATAAAAGATAATTTTGACTATATCTGAATTATATATGAAAATGGATTATAATTTTTTTTTGCAAAGTTCATCCTGAGTTGGATTTATATTTGATTTATACATCAAAATGGATTATAAAAATCTTTTACAAAGTTTATCCTGAGTTGGATCTAACATCCTGAGAAAGGTAAACAGATTGCTGCAATATATGCAGACGATCTGTAGTTACCCTATTATAGGTTTTTTTTTTGGAATTAATTATCCAGAAGAAGAAAATAAAGATGAAAACATCTTGGGAACCTGAAGGAAGGAAGTGGAAAGGGTGACAGGATTTGAAAGAGTTTTAAAGGAACATCTGGGAATGCAGCTTGTGGGGGTTTTTTTCCCTTTTATTTTTTTATATAAGGCTTGGAAACTTAGGAGGAGCTGCATTTGTTTTTTCTTTTTTTAGGTGGTACAGTATTAGCTAGTCTGAATGTTCTGCCTAGAGGATTACAAAATACCTTCGTGGTTGGATATTATCAATATAAAGTCACTCGGGGGGATTTCTATATGGAGAGATGTTTTTTGCTGATGGGGGCAGCCGGAAGATGAAGCTTATTGGAACTATGTTGGAAGGTAGTATATCTAATTTCAATCAAGATGAAGAGAAGATTGAAACATGGATTATTGAGATAGAAAATTTTTGGATATAATTGTATAATTATAACTATATATGTATAATCATATATTATATTCTATTAGAATAGAGATATGTTTTATGTTTTTGCTTTTTAGTTGAGGGGCGTAGCTGGGATAAAATTATTTGATATGGATATGGATGTGATATATTATATTTTATTATAAGGGGGATCGATTTTGGTATATAATTAGTAATGTTAATATTGATGGATTAGAGAAAGGTATGATATTTTTCAATTGGGTTTAAATATTATAAGTAAGTTATTGATTGATAAATGAATATTGATGGTTAATGGTTGATTAATGAGGCAAATTTTATTATTATTAGTTCTCTTTATTACAATATTGTTAACTCTAGAAAAATTTTATTACTTAGGTTTAGTAATAAATAAGGAGGTTTAGTTGTTATATTATTTTGTTATATGTACTTGTTTTTTTTCTTTAAATTTTTTCTTTTCTAAATTTTTTTTAATTGTAGCGGAAGTCAAGGGGGGATGGGGGGAAATGGGGTTGGGGTGGAGGGAGGTAGGGGGAAGGGGGGGTTGGGCGGGGGAAAAAGAAAAAAATTTGTATTGTAAAACTTTTTCAATAAAAAAAAAAAAGATAATGATTGAAGAAATAACAAAACAGAAGGTCGAAATGAAACTGGAATTTTTCTTATTTGGAATGACCACACCACAATATACCAAAGAGATAAAATATCTTACTATTCATATCTTAACAGCGGCACGTATAGTGTATGCTCAAAACTGGAAATCCGAACTACTACCAACAGAAGGAAAAATAATTGCAAAAATAACAGAATGTGCAGAAATGGATAGAGTCACAAAAGAATTACAAGAGAAGGATGATACTGATTACTATTTAGTCTGGCAAAGATGGTACTCCTGGTTAGAGGGAAAGATAGGACTAATAAAATAATGCTCTTGGAGAATCTAACCAAGAAGCGCAGACAATTACACACGAGGAAGGACAGAACGATTGTATGTATAAACACTTAGAATGATTTCTAGAAAGTTATATAAAAGCAATTGATAGCTTCATATAGAAAAAAAAATCAAAAAATAGAGTATAAATCTAAGACTCGGATATGCATAAATGTGTAAATAAGTAAATATGTAAAATAGATATGTATAGAGAAAAACAGGTGAAATAGAAAACAACCACCGATGCAACAGTCTTCAGAAGTCAGTCGGTGGACTGAATTAGTGTTGGTTTGTTTTTTCTTTTGTATTGTCTTAATGTATTTATGTTTGTATGTATTTTTGTTTCATGTTTTTGTTTAATTTATAAAACTTTAATAATAATAATAAAAAGAATATCACTGATGGAATTGACAGAGGCAATTAAAAAACAAAAAAATGGGAAAACACCGGGCCCAGATGGACTACCAGCACAACTATATAAATCATTCCAAGACGTGTTGAGCAATGTAATGTTGGACTTATTTAATGAATTACTGGTGAAAAGAAAGATTCCAGATTCTTGGACAGAGGCTTATGTCACACTTATACCTATAGAAGATACAGATTTACTACAAGTTAAAAATTATAGACCCATTTCATTGCTGAACATGGATTATAAGATTTTTGCTTCAATAATGGCGAACAGCTTAAAAAAACTTTTAAATGAAATAATTCATATGGACCAAAATGGGTTTTTACCTAAGAGACAAATTAGAGACAATATGAGGATAATTTTGAATACTTTGGAGTATTATGAGGTACACTCAGAAAAATAAATGGCGGTGATGTTTTTAGATGCACAGAAAGCGTTTGATAAAACGTGAATTGGAAATTTATGATAGAACAATTACAGATGATGGAGTTTGGGGAAAGATTCATAAATATGATAAAAACAATTTATAAAAAGCAATCGGCAAAAATAATGATGAATGGAGAGATGACAAAAAAAGTGATAATGAAAGGCACAAGGCAAGGATGTCCATTATCACCATTGTTATTTGTATTAACATTAGAAGTGGTAAATAGATTAGAATAGAATAGAATAACAGAGTTGGAAGGGACCTTGGAGGTCTTCTAGTCCAACCCCCTGCCCAGGCAGGAAATGCTACATCACTTCAGACAAATGGTTATCCAACATCTTCTTAAAAATTTCCAGCATTGGGGCATTCACAACTTCTGCAGGCAAGTTGTTCTTATTAATTGTTCTAACTGTCAGGAAATTTCTCCTTAGTTCTAAATTGCTTCTCTCCTTGATTAGTTTCCACCCATTGCTTCTTGTTCTACCCTCAGGTGCTTTGAAGAATAGTTTGACTCCCTCTTCTTTGCGACAACCCCTGAGATATTGCAACACTGCCATCATGTCTCCCCTAGTCCTTCTCTTCATCAAACTAGACATACCCAGTTCCTGCAACCGTTCTTCATATGTTTTAGCCTCCAGTCCCCTAATCATCTTTGTTGCTCTTCTCTGCACTCTTTCTAGAGTCTCAACATCTTTTTTACATTGTGGCGAGCAGAACTGAATGCATTATAAAGTGGTATTAACACTTCACGTGATCTTGATTCTATCCCTCTGTTTATGCAGCCCAGAACTGTGTTGGCTTTTTTTGGCAGCTGCTGCACACTGCTGGCTCATATCTAAATGGTTGTCCACTAGGACTCCAAGTTCCCTCTCACAGTTACTACTATTGAGCAAGGTACCACATATACGGTACCTATGCATTTTGTTTATCTTCCCTAAATGTAGAACCTTGCTTTTTTTCACTGTTGAATTTCATTTTGTTAGATAGTGCCCAATGTTCAAGTCTGTCAAGATCCTTCTATATCTTGAGCCTATCCTCTGGAGTGTTGGCTATTCCTGCCAGCATGGTGTCATCTGCAAATTTGATGAGTTCCCCATCTATCCCCTCGTCCAAGTCATTGATGAAGATGTTGAAAAGCACTGGGCCTAAAACAGAGCCCTGGGGTACTCCACTGCATACTTCCCTCCATGTAGATGCACTTCCATTGAGGACTACACGTTGAGTGTGGTTGGTCAGCCAGTTACGAATCCATCTGGTGGTGATGCTGTCTAACCCACATTTTTCTACTTTATCTAGTAGTAGGTTATGGTCTACTTTATCAAACTGAAGTCCAAGTAAATTATATCGACAGCATTCCTCTGGTCCACTAATTTTGTCACTTTGTCAAAGAATGCAATAAGATTAGTCTGGCATGATCTGTTTTTGACAAACTCATGTTGGCTTTTGGTTATTACTTGGTTTGCTTCTAGGTGTTTGTGTCAGGGTAAATGCCTAACTGTTCCAATATTGTGGGCACACAGCATTGTAAGGGTTAATCCACCACACATCCCATCATCCCCATAGCCACACCTTACCTTCTGGCCACGCCTCCCGGGTATATAAGCTCCCACCACGAGGTATTCCTGTGTGTTCCAGATGTGTACCTGAAAGAGAAAGGTTCAAGGTCAGTGACTTCTGGCTCCAAGGGCCTAGGATCAATCCAGGCCTGCAATAAAGGAATTGATCTTAAGAATAACAAATTGTCTTATGAGTTATTGGGCTAGATCCATCACTACAACAAATGGTAGCAAGAGGATGGTTGCCCATAGCTCCAAATGATGACTGAACCCAGCATCTGCCTTGAAGAGAAAAACAGAGTACAGACAAGAGCACTCATCAAGAAGATGGCTGCACAGCTGGCTTCCAAAGGCGCTACAATGAAGGAGACGCTAGCTGAAAGTGAGCAGGACTCCAGCCTGGACTCACAATCCGATGAAGAGAAGTCACCAGAAAAGACCATCAGCCTAGAAGAAAAGAAACCACAGAAAATAAACAAGTTTAAACTTTCCATCCTGAAACTGATGGAAACAAGCAACAATGAAGAAAACCTCATCGCGAATCTCCAGAGCCTCCTCGAGCAGCAAGGAGCAGCGATCGAGGCCCCAGAGACAAGCGAGGAAGAAATGGCACCGGAAAGAGGTAGGCCAGTCCAGTCGGATGACCTCGAGCTGGCCAAAACCTTTTTCGGCCTTCTTCCCGGCGGCCATCTTGGAATGGCCACCAACCAATAGGAAGCCAGGATTTGAATTTCCTGGCGCGAAACAACCTGAACCCTGAAAAAGATGGGGAGCACCCAGAGAGCGACCACAAAGAACCAGCAAGACCCAACGAGAGATCGCCTACCGATCTCGAAGTTCAAAAGGCAATCGAAACACTGACTGCCGCGTTCGGCTCCGCTTCCGAGCCTCCCGCAGCAGCCAAAAACCGAAAAAGAAATCCTGAAAGCCAAGCGGGCATCAGGACAACCAACAACAACAGGACAGCTGGCCCTCAGCCATCTGGAGAGGCCACTCGCACCAAGAACAAGCGCCGGAACCCAATCACCTGCAGGAACGATCAACCGCAGGACTCGAACCCAGGACCCGCTGCACCAACGATGCAAGACCAGAGGAAAAGGAGGAGAACCGGCCGCCGATCTTCAGAAGTCCTCAACCTGCAACCACCTCACCTCCTCACCTTCTCCCGTTCTTCGCCAGGAATCCAGCCGCCCAGCAGTGGTGTCTGCCGTCCAGAGGGAACCCCAGACTCTTCAGAGGTGAGTCCAGCCTCCCACCGACAGGCCTAGGCCCAGGCCTGGGAGCAGCAGCAACAGGATCTTCACTCCACGGCTTCCAGCGCGAAATGAGCTTCGCGCATGCTCAGTCGCCGCCTGCAACAAGAGAAGCAAGATACATAGAGACAAATCAGAACAGACTTGCAACAGACATCCCAAAGCCTTATTGTGAGTCCAATCATGCTATGGACCATGGACAGCTACCCCCAGTAAGTAACTTCCATAGCAATTTTGGGACAAATTATGCTAATCTACCAAAATTACAACTAGATGGGGGTAACATCATAGAATGGAGTCAGCAGTTACAAATTGCTCTTATGAGAGAAAATGCACTGTTTCTAATCCAGAGACCCCCACAGAAACCCTGGCCACTAGAAATTGACAATGTTCACCATAAGGCATTTTGTATTATGTTAACCACCATTCCTTCCACAATGTATCCCACTATTGATGATAACCTGACTGTATTTGAAATTGTACAAAAATTATGTAGCATGTTTTATAGCCAGAGTAGGGCCACCACCACGAGGATATCCAGGGAGTTTCATTCTGCTAGGCATAAGCAAGGGGTTCCCATGAGCGAACACATACTAAGGCTAAATGCAACAAGTGCAGAACTCATGCAGAGGGGAGAAATAATTACTGAGGAGAGCATGATGAGTGTTATAATCAACTCTTTAGACAGCAGCTGGGACAACTTCGTAACCCAGCTGGATAGCCTCAGTCTACAACACTTATCACTAGGCACATTAACAAACAGGCTCATTGCAGAGGACAAGTTGAGAAGGGATTGCCACCTGGCCAGGAGGGATCTCAGACCAACTAGGAGGGTTGAGTTCCAAGATAGAGTAGGAAACACCCCAGAATGTTACTCTTGTGGGTCCAAGAACCACATAAAAAGGAACTGTCCCAGAAACAACAGGGATAGGAGACACAATGGCAATAGGGGAGGGCGATCACCTGAGCGCAGGCACACAAGGGAGAAAGGGCGAGGGTGGTCCCTCAATCCCAGAAGACATCACGAACACAGGGACAGCTCTAGAGACAGCAACCCAGGTTCCATGTATGGGCTCAAACATGACCACTCAAACACTAACCACAAGATGGACAGGGACACATGGCTTCTAGACTCAGGGGCCACAAATCACACAACTTGTGACCCAAAACTACTAGAATCACTCACCGAAGTAGATTTCGAGCTGAAGGTAGCCAACCAAAGCAAAGTTCAAGTATTAGGGAAGGGGAACACATGCATCCCACAAATAGGGAAAATAGAGGGGGTACTGTATGTGCCAGAGATACCCCACAACGTACTGGCCATTAACAAGTTAACACTGAACTCAGACACCGAAGTAGTGTTCAGGGATGGGAAGGCCTACATGATTAAGCAGGGGAAGGAAATAGGAAGGGGAACCATGCAAGAGGGACTAGCTTACTTCACACCCAACATAAGAAAGGAAGGAAGCATAAACACTAGCACTAACCAAGAGATAGAAGGAAACGCAGGAACTGAGGGGGTGCAACAGGGAGTAAACAAATGTAAACAAAATGCCAAAAACTCTGTATCCATAGGGAAACCAATGCATGATAATTGCGCCCACCTTCTCCACAGAAGGCTGGGACACATCAGTTTTCCAATTGTTAAAAAAATGCCTGAATGTACCGAGGGGCTCAAAGTAAAAAACTGCGAAAACTACCTGGAGTGTTCAATCTGTAAGCGGTCAAAGATCAGAGTCAAAGCTAAACCCAAACGATCAGAACGAACCACAAAATTCCCATTTCAATTGGTGCATATGGACTTGGTAGGGCCATTGAGGCCGTCTATCAGACATAAAAAGAAATTCTTCCTCACCATTGTGGATGACTTTACTAGATATGGGTATGTCTATTCCCTGAAACACAAAAATGAGGTGTTCCAAAGATTTAGGGAATTCCATAAAAGAATAGAACTACAACACAACATGAAAATAAGACAAATAATGACAGACAGGGGTTCGGAATTCATGGCTAAGGATTTCACAAGGTGGCTGAGGAAGCAAGGCATAGCACATTACACTTCTTCGTTGTTCTCACCTTTCCAGAATGGGGTTGCAGAGAGAAAAAACGGGATGTTACAAACAATGATGAGATGCACCTTGGAGGATGCAGGGATGGGACAGCATTTTTGGTCAGAGGCATTGCATTACTCCAATTACACCCTGAATAGACTGTGGTCAAGCTCCATCAACAAAACCCCATATGAGATGCTTTACAAAAGAAAACCCAACATATCCTACTTACACATATTCGGCACCCCAGCTGACGTACACATCCCCAGACAACTGAGAAGGAAGGGGGAGAAAATATCAAAGAGACTGAGGTTCATGGGTTACGAACCAGGCACAAAAGGCTACAGGTTCATCGATAACAACAACAGGTTTGTTGTGTCCAGATCTGCTGATTTCCACAAACACTCAAACTGGTCGAGGGTTCACTCCAATGAAATTCTCACCAACAAAGACACACCCAAACATGACCAGGAGGGAGAGAAGACGGAAACACCCAGGACCAACCACCAAAAAATAAATACCAAAGAATGGAAAGAAGGGCATCCCTCTCTAAAACTAGATTGCCTCACAAACAAAGAGGCAGACCACATGCAGGAGACCGACCCACCTCCTAGTAGACCAATCAGAGAGAACAGAAGCAAACTACCCAAAGGTTAGAAGATTACATCATGTCCATTCACAACAACCATATCACACCCAATTCATATGAGGACATTCTTGGCCTCCCCCAAGAGGAAAAAGAAAAATGGATATCAGCCATGGAGAGAGAGATGGAGAGCCTCAGAGATCTGCATGTATACTCGCCCGCTCAAGTTCCAGAGAACAGAAAGCCAATAGGAACTAAATGGGTGTTCAGGGTCAAAACACTGGAGGACAACAAGGCCCTGTACAAGGCGAGACTGGTTGCTCAAGGTTTTGCCCAGAGGTATCCCGAAGATTACACTGACACATATTCACCCACTGTCAGGGCCGAAAGTGTCAAGAGCGCCCTGGTGGTGGCCACCATCCTGGGACTTGAGGAGTTCCAATTCGATGTACAGACTGCATACCTCCACGCTGAATTGGACAAAGAGATCTACGTAAAAGCACCACCTGGGTATGACAAAGGAAAGAACAAAACCTGGCTACTGAACAAACGAGGTGGTATGACTGTCTAGCCAAGGCCCTAAGATCCATGGGCTTCGAAGCCACCTCAGCTGACAAGTGCCTATTCACAAAGAGAGAAAATAACTTATTCGAAGGCGTACTCGTTTATGTGGACGATATTCTGTATATAGTTACTTACATACAGACAGATGTGATCAATTCGCCACTGAACTGGGTAGCCACTTCTCCCTGAAATCGCTAGGCAAGATTGACAAGTATCTAGGAGTTCACGTAACAAAAACCAACAAAGGGTTCAGGCTCTCCCAAAAGGATAAAATCATCGAATTGCTGTCAAAATGCAACATGTCAGAGGCAAAGCCCAGTGAAACACCCATGCAACCAGAGTTCCTGAAGAGCATGTACGATGAATCAGAACCATTCACTGACAATAGATTGTACAGGTCCACCATTGGGTCACTACTGTACATAGCCAATTGGACCAGGCCTGACATTGCCTTAGCCGTCAACCTTCTATCCAGACACATAAGCAACCCCACTGTATCTCACTGGAACGCCATCAAGAGACTACTCAGGTACCTGAAATTCAGTATAAATGCGCAACTCTGTTTAGAACCAGACATATCCGATAAACCAAAACTAACTTGTTACGCTGATGCCGATTGGGCAGGGGACATAAAAAGCAGGAAAAGCACTTCCGGCTATGTACTGCTACTCAACAACTGCCCCATCCATTGGTACACAGGAAAGCAGAAACTCGTTGCCACCTCAACCACATTCGTCTGTCTATTCAAGGCCACAAACAATCTGGTATGGTTCGACGATCTACTCAATGATATTTGGACTGAACCTTCATACCCAATAATCATCCATGAAGACAACAAGGCCGCAATAGAAATATCAAAGGCCGATGCCGTAGGTCAACGGTCCAGACACATTGACATCAAATGCAAACACGTCAGACAGTTTTCAGAGATTGGTTTCATTAAGGCAGTACACTGCGACACCGAGGAACAAACCGCTGATATACTTATGAAATCTTTACCACTTAAACAACACGCATACTTAATGTCAAAAATATGTGTTTATATGTAATCTATGTATACCCATGTATAAATGTATATGTATGTAAACAATGTATAACTGCACCCAGTTAGACATTGAGAGGGGGTTCTGTCAGGGTAAATGCCGAACTGTTCCAATATTGTGGGCACACAGCATTGTAAGGGTTAATCCACCACACATCCCATCATCCCCATAGCCACACCCTACCTCCTGGCCATGCCTCCTGGGTATATAAGCTCCCACCACGAGGTATTCCTGTGTGTTCCAGATGTGTACCTGAAAGAGAAAGGTTCAAGGTCAGTGACCTCTGGCTCCAAGGGCCTAGGATCAGTCCAGGCCTGCAATAAAGGAATTGATCTTAAGAATAACAAATTGTCTTATGAGTTATTGGGCTAGATCCATCACTACAACAGTTCGGTGATTCGTTGTTTGATTATCTTTTCCAGAATCTTCCCTAGTATTGAGGTCAGGCTGATAAGGTCTGTAGTTTCCTGGATCTATTTTTTTTCCTTTTTGAAGATGGGAACTACATCAGCTTTTCCAATCCTCTGGCAGGTCCCCTGTGCTCCAGGATCTTTGAAAGATATAGTTCAGTGGTTCTGAGATTTCGTCTGCCAGTTCCTTCAGAACCTTGGGGTGTAATCCATCTGGTCCTGGTCATTTGAACTCGTCTAGGGTAGACAGGCGTTCACTTACCATTTTCTTCCCTATTTTAACTTGTGTTCCTAATCTGTTTTTTGTGGTGCTGTTTTTGATAGGTTGGACTGTTTTTTCCTTTTGTGTAAAGACAGATGCAAAAAATGAGTTAAGTAGTTCTGCTTTCTCCCTGTTGCTTGTCACCTTCTTGCCACTTTCTCCCAGCAATGGGCCGATTGTTTCCTTGACTTTTTTCTTGTTTTTAATATGTTGGAAGAAGCTTTTTTTGTTATTTTTTACTTTAGTCGCAAGCCTTTGTTCATTGTGAGCCTTAGCTTTCCTCACTTCATCGTTACAGGCTCGGGCTATTTGCTGATATTCTACCTTAGTTATTTGCCCCCTTTCCACTTTTTATACTTGTCCTTTTTGTCTTTCAATTTGTTAGAGAGTTCTTTATGCAGCCATGCTGGTTTCTTTTGAGATCTATTATTTTTCTTCTTCGTTGGTATTGTGCTAGACTGGGCTTTTATAATCTCACTTTTCAAAATTTCCCAAGCTTCTTGAGTTGTTTTCCCCTTGAGGATTCTCATCCATGGAATCCTTCTCAAGCGCTCTCTAAGTTTATTGAAATTAGCTCTCTTAAAGTCTAAGTCTCTAGTTTGACTTTGTTCTACTACTTGCGTTTGCTGTGTTTGTTTAATGTTGAATTCCAATATTGCGTGATCACTTGCCCCCAAGGTTCCTGTAGCTTCAACACCTTCTATCATTTTGTCTGTTAGGAGAATTAAGTCCAATATGGCTGATCCCCTTGTTCCCTTCTCTACTTTTTGGGAAACAAAGTTGTCTGCTAGGTTTGTTAGGAACCTGTTGGATCTTCCACTTGGTGCAGAGTTTGTCTCCCAGCTGATGTCAGGGTAGTTAAAATCCTCCATTACTATTGCGATGTGCTTCCTACATACCTTAGTTAGCTGACTGGCAAAAAGTTCATCTACTTCCTCTGTTTGGTTCGGTGGCCTATAGTATAGACCTATGGCAATGTCATTCCCCCCCCCCTTTAATATTGACCCAAATGCATTCAAGATAATTTTCATCATTGTTGTGCTCTATTTCTGTAGAGATGTAGTTATTTCTTATATATAGTGCAACTCCACCTCCTCTTTTATTTGGTCTATTTCTTTTAAATAATTTATATCCCTCTAGCTGCATGTTCCATTTGTGGGTTTCATCCCACCAAGTTTCCGTAATGGCAACAATATCATATCTACCCTCATTTATTTGAATTTCTAATTCACCCTGTTTATTCCTCATACTCTGTGCATTGGTGTATAGACATTTTAGTCCATTTTGATTGACCCTATGTTTACTGTCTACACAACCTGTGTTGTGCCTGACTGCCCCTGCTTTCTTGCCACCTGTTTGATTTTTTTTTAATTGAAAAGTTTTATAACAATACAAAATAAAAACATTCCCCCCCTCCCAACACCCCCCACCCCTTTTTTCCCCCTCCCCTCCCTTCCCCGACTTCCCAGAGCAAAATACAGGGTATTAAAAAGAAAAAAAAAACAGAGATCATCTAAATTAATCTATCTATCCTCAAATTAACAAACCCCCCCCCCCCGAATCTTAACTCCAATATAGTTAACACAACATTTCTTTACTTTTATTTCATTCATACGCAATTTGGTGTCTTCTTATTTGATGCTTATTCTGGATATAGTTAATCCATTTTGTTCACTCCAAAATATACTTTTCCTGCATACAATCTTTCAGATATGCTGAGATTTTTGCCATTTCAGGTAAATTTATTACTTTTAAAGTTCATTCTTCTACAGTAGGCAAAGAGTCTTTCTTCCAATATTGTGCAACCAGCAATCTGGCTGCTGTTATTAAGTTTAAAAGCAATTTCATCTCTAATACTGTACAATCATTTGTTATACCCAATAGAAACAATTGTGGGGTAAATTTCAACCTCTTTTTCAAAATGTTCTGCATGACCCACCAAATTTTTATACAAAATGTTTTAATTTTCTTGCAAGTCCACCATATATGATAGTAAGTTGCATCTTCACAATCACATCTCCAGCATTTGGCTTGTACATTAGGATACATACATGACAGTTTCTTTGGATCTAAGTGCCATCTATAAAACATCTTGTAAAAATTTTCTCTTAAGTTTTGTGCTTGAGTAAATTTAACATTTCTAACCCAAATCCTTTCCCATGTTTCCATCATTATTGGTTCCTGGAAGTTTCTTGCCCATTTAATCATACAATCTTTGACCAATTCTGTTTCTGAATCTATCTCTAATAATGCATGATATAACCTTTTAATATGCATAATACTCTGATCCCTAATTTGTTTTACCAAATTTTCTTCGTTTTCCATAAAACCAATTTTTTGATCCTCCCTCCATCTAGCTTGAAGTTGACCATATTGAAACCAAGTATAAATTATCCCTTCCTCCTTCAGTGCCTCTAACGGCTTCAGTTGTAGTTTACCCCTTTCATTAAACAGAAGTTCTTTATAAGTAATCACTTCCATCTTTTGTTCTATACTTATATTTTCTATTACATGTCTAGGATTTGCCCATATAGGTATCTTATAGTTTAACTTATATTGATATTTCTTCCAAACTCTCAACATAGCATTCCTAAGTATATGACCTTTAAAAACTTTATCTACTTTCTTTTCATATAATAACTAGGCATGCCATCCATATAATAAATCATATCCTTCTACATTTAAAATTCTTTCCTCAGTCAAGTTAAACCAGTCACTAATTTGTACTAGCACAGATGCTTCATAATACAATCTTAGATTAGGCATTTTCAAACCACCTCTCTCCCGAACATCCTGTATAATTTTTAATTTAACTCTACGTTTTTCCCCTGACCATATAAAAGTATTAACTCCTTTCTGCCATTCCCTCAAATTTTCATCTTTCTTAAGCACTGGTATCATTTGAAACAAAAATAAAAATTTAGGTAGTACATTCATTTTTATTGCTGCTATTCTTCCTAATAGAGATAACTGTAATTTTTTCCAATTTTCCATTTCTCTCTGCACTTTTTGCCATAAAACCTCATAGTTATTTTTAAATAACTTCGTATTTGACCCAGCAACCATTACTCCCAAATATTTAACCTTTTTAACTATTTCAAATCCCGTTATTTTTCCTAACTCTTCTCTTTGAGAAACAGACATGTTCTTAGTTATTATCTCAGTTTTATGTTGATTTATTTTAAATCCAGAAACTCTACCATATTGTTCTATCATTTCCAACATATATGTGACTGTAGTTATAGGTTGAGTTAATGTAACAACTAGATCATCAGCAAACGCTCTTAATCTATAACCTTGCTATCTAATTACTATTCCTTTAAGTTCATCAGATTCACATATCTTTTTCAATAGGATTTCTAAAGATAAAACAAACAGCAATGGAGATAATGGACAACCCTGCCGTGTTCCCTTCTCAATTTTAAAGCGATCCGTTAGACCTTCATTGACAATTATTTGTGCTGATTGCTCTTGATATATTGCTTTAATTGACTGTTTAAATTGCTCTCCAAATTGCATTTTATCTATAATTTTAAACAAAAATTGCCAATTCAATCGATCAAATGCTTTCTCAGCGTCCAAAAAGAAGAAAGCAGCAGAGATCTGGTTGTTTTTTTCCAAGTATTCCACCAAGTTTATAATTTGTCTCAAATTGTATTTCATATATCTCCCTTTTATAAATCCTGATTGATCATTATGAATTATTTGTTGCATAATTGGCATTAGTCTATTCTTGCCACCTGTTTGATTAATGCACATGGCATGGCACTCGCTATTAAATGCTTGGTTTTGGTTGACAGCAGGGGTGATAATCTTACTCGCACAGACATCTATGTTACATGCATTGATAGCCCTATTAATTTTGGATTGCTGGGGACAGAAATGTTCTGTATCAATTAATTCTGTCCCCACTGTTCAGTTTAAATGTTTATCCAGAAAATCTGTGAATTTATTGCTAAGTAACTCAGTCCCTTTCTTTGATGGATGCAATCCATCTCTTTTGTACAGTTCTTCATTGGACCAGTGTCAGCTTTGGAAGCCATATTAGGCCGGAAGCTTCAATGCTGCCACCTTCTCATGTGTGGGAAAGTAGGAGGGGGGATTAAGGAGAGGGGTTGTTATAGTAGACATAATAGCATTCTTCCTGTCGGTCAAGGTCAGGGCAATCCAGCATCTGGAGGAGTGGTCAGGGGGCTGGGTAGAGATGGAACAGACGTTGATTGGAACATGTGATCGACTGGGGAGTGAGGGGATGGTTTTGGGGGTTTTGACTTACTGAGGGAAAACCCGGACCTCTCAGATTCGGGTTTTCCCAGATGTGCCAGTTTACCTATTCTAGTAAATAGAACTTTGGAAAATGCTTGCTTCAGAGTTTTACTTGGAGTTGGGGGCTTTCTGGAATGCTTACAGATATACACAATTGAATGCAGAATTCTAGAGAATAGGTAGAATACCTTCTAAAATGAACAGTGCAAAGAAATAGAAGAAAACAATAGAATAGGGAGGACCAGGGATTTTTTTTTATTGAAAAAGTTTTACAAAAGGTTTACATGTATATCCCCCTTCCCTACCCCCCACCCCTCCCCCTTCCTCCTCCCACCCCTCCCTTATCCCTATCCCCCCACCCCTTCCCCTTCCCAACCACCCACCTCCCCCCACCCTACTTCCCAGAACAAATTACAGGATATAGTATTCAACAATCATAGTCCATCCTAATCTAGTTAATTATAACATTTAACATCTCTTATTACTTCAATTCCCCAATCACACTGCTAAACTTAATTACCTAAAAACATCTTCATATTTATTCATAACCTATCTGCAACTTCTTATTCCGGTATTTACTTTGGATATAATCTATCCATCTTCTCCAGTCCCTCAGATATTTTTCATTTGAATGTTCCTTCAAGTACGCCAAAATTTTTGCCATCTCCGCTAGATTTGTTACTTTTAATGTCCATTCTTGAATTGTAGGTAAATCTTGCTTCTTCCAATATTGCGCCACCAACAGTCTTGCTGCAATTATTAAGTTCAAAATCAAATTAGTCTGTAACCGTACAATCCGTGACTATACCCAACAAAAAAAACCTGTGGTGTAAATTTTAACCTCTTAAAAATATTTTGTAAAATCCACCAAATTTTTATCCAAAATGCTTTAACCTTTTTGCATGTCCACCAAATATGAAAATAGGTAGCATCCTCAGTCACATCTCCAGCATTTTGGTTGTACACTCGAATACATGCAAGATAATTTTTTTGGATCTAAATGCCATCTATAAAACATTTTATAAAAGTTCTCCCTTAAGTTTTGCGCTTGTGTAAATTTCACATTTCTTACCCATATTTTCTCCCATGTTTCCATCATTATTGGTTTCTCAAAATTTTGCACCCATTTTATCATACAGTCTTTAACTAGCTCTGTTTCCGAGTCTATCTCTATCAATATATTATACAACCTTTTTATATGCATTTGACTTTGGTCCCTAATTTATTTTATCAAATTTTCATCGCTTTGTGTAATACCAACTTTCTGATCTTTTCTCCATCTGGCTTGTAGTTGTACATACTGAAACCAGTTTTGAATTATTTTTTCCTCTTTCAACACGTTCAAAGCCTTTAATTTTGATATACCTCCCTCTATATTAAGAATATCTCTATATGTAATTACATCCTGTTTGCTTTCTATACTCGTATTCTTTATTGCGTGCCTGGGTGCTGTCCATATAGGTATCTTTTCATTTAGCTTATATTGATATTTCTTCCAGACACGCAATAAAGCATTCCTCAGTATATGACTTTTAAATGCTCTATCCACCTTTTTCTCATACTCTAGATAAGCATGCCAACCGTAGACCAGATCATATTGTTGTAGAAAATGAAAGACTGGAAAACATTCCTGGGTCAGATAGATGCATTTATTTTGCGCAAAGGTTCAGTGCAGTATTGGTTCTCGCAAATCTGAACAAAGAGCAGCTTTTCTTACACTGGTTTTATCTGTTTTCAAAACAGGGAGCGCTATTAGCTCTTCCGACTTCCATATATGGTTACATTATAAATACATCAAACTTACATTACACTTTACTAAACATCAAACCATTACATACTAGTAAATGAAATTATTTTGGCTGTTTCTGGGGCCGTGGGGGGTCTAGATTCTGGAGGCAAGAGGGCTCTCACTGAGCCCTCTGCTGAGGGTTGTGCTATTAATACGCTGTGTGGGAGGGGCAGACATGGCGTGAGCAGGGGACCATATCAGGTGGTGGGGGCACGCACTCGCTGTCTTCGAGCGACTGCGTGCCCCGGTCCCCCGAGCTATTCCCGTTCCCCGGGTTGTTTAGAGTCTCGGGACCCGAGGCTCCGGTTGCTGTTATGCAATGCGAGGTCCATTGTCAATAAGGCTCCCCTCATATGTGATCTCCTTGAAGAGGGGGGTGCGGACCTGGCCGGTATAACTGAGACCTGGTTGGGCCACGAGGGGGGGGGGTTCCCCTCGTGGAAATGTGCCCACCAGGTTTTCTTGCATTCCACCAGCCGAGAGCCCAGGGCAGGGGTGCGGGAGTAGCAGTCATTATTAAGGAAGGTCTGGATCCGAGGGAGACCACTGTACCTCAGATAGCCGGGTGTGAGTCCATCTTTGTGAGGTGGGGCCGTGGTGGGCAGATGGGTCTGTTAGTCGCGTACCTGGCTCCCTGCCACGTGGCAACGACCCTGCCCGAGCTTCTCAATGTTGTAGCCGAGGTGGCGGTTGAGACCCCCGGGCTTATGGTCATGGGGGACTTCAATCTGCCATCCGTCGGTGAAACATCTGAGATAGCTCGGAAGTTCATGGCTTCCATGACGGCCATGGACCTGACCCAAGTAATTCAGGGCCCGACCCACATCGGTGGACACACCCTGGACTTAGTTTTTGTCTCTGGTCAGTGGTTGAGTGGTCTTGACATTGGGGATATAGGTGTTGAACCCCTGTCATGGACTGACCACTCGCTCCTTCGACTCGACTTTCAGACCGCTACACCTCACCGCAGGGAGGCGGAACCGATTAGGTGGTTCCGCCCCAGGCGCCTGATGGATCCTGATAGGTTCCAGACGGAGCTTGGGCCATTTCCTGAGACACTGACACGCGATTCGGCTGAGGACCTGGTGGCGGCCTGGGATAGGGCGGCCAGTGGGGCCTTGGACCGCATCGTGCCTTTGCGGCCTCTGACCCGGCGTCGAACTCACTTATCTCCTTGCTTCACCGAGGAGCTGAGGGAGATGAAACGCCGGAGAAGACGCCTAGAGAGCGGTTGGAGGGCCAGTCGCTCCGAATCTGACTTGACACTAGTAAGAGCTCATATTAAGACTTACTTAGTGGCGATAAAAGCGGCGAAGTCTAACTATTTTGCCGCTCTTATCGCGTCATCAGATAATCGCTCAGCCGCCCTGTTTAGGGTGACCCGCTCCCTTCTTCATCTGGGAGCGCGGGAGGATCCCTTGCAGGGTCTTGCTGAGGACTTTGTTCAATATCTGGATGATAAAATAACTCAGATTCGGGATGATTTGGCCACTGACTGGGTTGATTCAGGCGGGGTGACTGAGGCAGGTCTTGAGAGTGTTATCTGGGCTGAGTTCGATCCTGTGGCTCCCGAGGACGTGGACAGGACTCTGGGAAGACTGAACGCAACCACATGTTTATTGGACCCGTGTCCCTCCTGGTTGGTGCTGGCCTCCCGGGAGGTTACACGAGGCTGGCTCCAGGAGATTATAAATGCTTCTTTGAGTGAGGGTGCGCTACCGCCCGCCTTGAAGGAGGCGGTGGTGAGGCCCCTCCTCAAGAAGCCCTCCTTGGACCCAGCTATTTTGGCTAATTATCGTCCAGTCTCCAACCTTCCCTTTCTGGCGAAGGTTGTTGAGAGTGTGGTTGCGTGGCAGCTCCCTCGGTACCTGGATGAAGCTGTCTATTTAGACCCGCTCCAGTCCGGCTTCAGGTCTGGATATAGCACCGAAACGGCATTGGTCGCGTTGGTGGATGATCTCTGGAGGGCACCCGGGGTAGGGGGTACTCCTCTATCCTGGTGCTGTTAGACCTCTCAGCGGCTTTTGATACCATCGACCATGGTATCATGTTGTGCCGGTTGGAGGGACTGGGGGTGGGGGGCACCGTTTTACGGTGGTTCTCCTCCTACCTCTCCGACCGGTCGCAATCAGTGTTGACAGGGGGGCAGCGGTCGACCCCGAGGCGCCTAATGTGTGGGGTGCCGCAAGGGTCGGTCCTCTCGCCCCTCCTGTTCAACATTTATGTAAAGCCGCTGGGTGAGATCATCCGTGGTTTTGGGGTGGAGTTCCACCAGTACGCTGACGATACTCAGCTGTACATTTCCACCCCAGACCACCCCAACGATGCCGTGGAAGTGATGTCCCAGTGCCTTGAAGCCGTGCAGGTCTGGATGGGGAGAAACAGGCTTCGACTCAACCCCTCCAAGACCGAGTGGCTGTGGCTGCCGGCGTCCCGATATAGCCAGCTGACACCATCGCTGGTTATTGGGGGTGAATCTTTGGCCCCCACGGAAAGGGTTCGCAACTTGGGCGTCCTCCTGGACCCACGGCTGTCCTTAGAGGATCACACGACAGCTGTGGCCAGGGGGGCTTTTTATGAGGTTCGCTTGATACGCCAGTTGCGACCCTTTCTAGATCGGGACTCCCTACGCACAGTCACTCAAGCGCTCGTCACCTCTCGCCTGGATTACTGTAATGCTCTCTACATGGGGCTCCCCTTGGGGTGCACCCGGAGGCTCCAACTGGTGCAGAATGCGGCCGCGCGGGGGATTATGGGAGCGACAGGGCGCTCCCATGTGACTCCTCTCCTGCGTGAGCTGCATTGGTTGCCGGTGGACTTCCGGGTGCGTTTCAAGGTGTTGGTGATCACCTTTAAAGTGCTCCATGGCTTAGGACCAGGGTATTTACGGGACCGCCTTCTGCCGCCAGTTGCCTCCCACCGGCCGGTTCGCTCCCACAGAGAGGGCCTTCTCAGGGTGCCGTCAGCTAGACAATGCCGGCTGACGACCCCCAGGGGGAGAGCCTTCTCTGTGGCAGCCCCGACCCTCTGGAATGATCTTCCTCCAGAACTGAGAACGATCCCTGACCTCCGAACGTTCCGTCGGGCCCTGAAAACGTATCTTTTCCAACTTGCCGGTCTAGCCTGACCCTCGTTGAATTTTAACATTTTTAGTGTCTTAGTGTTGTGGTATTTTAATATTTAAATTGTTCTTAATACTCAGCCAAAGTTTATATGGGTTTTAATTGATTTTTAACTTTTGTACACTGTATTTTTATCTGGCTGTACACCGCCCTGAGTCCGCAAGGAGAAGGGCGGTATATAAATCCAATAAATAAATAAATAAATAAATAAATAAATAAATAAATAAATAAATAAATAAATAAATACACAATTTTACTACTTCATTAGTTTACTAATTATTAAGCTATTACACTTTCCTTAAATGCTTGTAGTTGCTAATGGGAAATTTACTGCTATCCTTGGGTCATAAGACCTTGAGGCAGGTCTTGAGAGTGTTATCTGGGCTGAGTTCGATCCTGTGGCTCCCGAGGACGTGGACAGGACCTTGGGAAGACTGAACGCAACCACATGTTTATTGGACCCGTGTCCCTCCTGGTTGGTGCTGGCCTCCCGGGAGGTTACACGAGGCTGGCTCCAGATTATAAATGCTTCTTTGAGTGAGGGTGCCCTACCGGTCGCCTTGAAGGAGGCGGTGGTGAGGCCCCTCCTCAAGAAGCCCTCCCTGGACCCGGCTATTTTGGCTAATTATCGTCCAGTCTCCAACCTTCCCCTTTTAGCGAAGGTTGTTGAGAGTGTGGTTGCGTGGCAGCTCCCTCGGTACCTGGATGAAGCTGTCTATTTAGACCCGCTCCAGTCCGGCTTCAGGTCTGGATACAGCACTGAAACGGCATTGGTCGCGTTGGTGGATGATCTCTGGAGGGCCCGGGGTAGGGGGTACTCCTCTATCCTGGAGCTATTAGACCTCTCAGCGGCTTTTGATACCATCGACCATGGTATCATGTTGCGCCGGTTGGAGGGACTGGGTGTGGGGGGCACCGTTTTGCGGTGGTTCTCCTCCTATCTCTCCGACCGGTCGCAATCTGTGTTGACAGGGGGGCAGCGGTCGACCCCGAGGCGCCTAATGTGTGGGGTGCCGCAGGGATCGGTCCTCTCGCCCCTCCTGTTCAACATTTATATAAAGCCGCTGGGTGAGATCATCCGTGGTTTTGGGGTGGAGTTCCATCAGTACGCTGACGATACTCAGCTGTACATCTCCACCCCAGACCACCCCAACGATGCCGTGGAAGTGATGTCCCAGTGCCTTGAAGCCGTGCGGGTCTGGATGGGGAGAAACAGGCTTCGACTCAACCCCTCCAAGACCGAGTGGCTGTGGCTGCCGGCGTCCCGATATAGCCAGCTGACACCATCGCTGGTTATTGGGGGTGAATCTTTGGCCCCCACGGAAAGGGTTCGCAACTTGGGCGTCCTCCTGGATCCACGGCTGTCCTTAGAGGATCACACGACAGCTGTGGCCAGGAGGGCTTTTTATCAGGTTCGCCTGATACGCCAGTTGCGGCCCTTTCTAGATCGGGACTCCCTACGCACAGTCACTCAGGCGCTCGTCACTTCTCGCCTGGACTACTGTAATGCTCTCTACATGGGGCTCCCCTTGGGGTGCACCCGGAGGCTCCAACTGGTGCAGAATGCGGCCGCGCGGGGGATTATGGGAGCGATGGGGCGCTCCCATGTGACACCTCTCCTGCACGACCTGCATTGGTTGCCGGTGGACTTCCGGGTGCGTTTCAAGGTGTTGGTGTTCACCTTTAAAGCGCTCCATGGCTTAGGACCAGGGTACTTATGGGACCGCCTTCTGCCACCAGTTGCCTCCCACCGGCCGGTTCGCTCCCACAGAGAGGGCCTCCTCAGGGTGCCGTCAGCGAGACAATGCCGGCTGGCGACCCCCAGGGGGAGAGCCTTCTCTGTGGCAGCCCCTACCCTCTGGAACTGAGAATGATCCCCGACCTCCGGACTTTTCGTCGGGCCCTGAAAACTTATCTCTTCCAGCTTGCCGGTCTAGCCTGATCCCCGCTGAATTTTAACATTTTTAGTGTTTTAGGGTTGTTGTATTTTAAATATTTAATTGTTTTTAACTGTCAGCCAAAGTTTATATGGGTTCTAAAGATTTTTAACTTTTGTATACTGTATTTTTTATCCGGCTGTTCACCGCCCTGAGTCCGCAAGGAGAAGGGAGGTATATAAATCCAATAAATAATAATAATAATAATAATAATAATAATGACTTTTTGTAACATACATATCTTTGTGTCTTTGACAGTGATGCCCATCAAATGTTTTCCATATGGCTTGTCCTTCCTTGGTAGCTAGCTGAGCTTTCCTCATCAGAAGATATATTTACCAATAATGGCTTTTAGCTGATTTTTAATATAATCTCCAAGCCCTTTTCTTCCTTATAATGTGAATAGAGAGTGTCCATTAACTGACCCTTTCTCCCTTATAATAAAAGTGAACAAAGAGTGTCTTTTAGGGTTCATGTAACTGATTCTGTATGATTCCTACTTTATTCACTTTTATTCCCATTTACCTTATTCCCATTATTTTATTCACTTTTATTTACTTTAATATCCTTCAATATTCAGGATCCTTACATTTGTTAAATTGATCCAATCGCTAGTTGCTGATAAAACAGCTGCTTCATAATATAACTTTAAATTAGGCATTTTCTCGTATATCCTGCATTATTTTTAATTTTATCCTTGGTTTCTTGCCTACCCAGACAAACTTATTAATACCTTTCTGCCATTCTTCCAAGTTGGCATCCTTTTTAAGTATTGGTATCATTTGAAAGAGAAATAAAAGCTTAGGTAAAACATTCATTTTTATAACTGCTATTCTGCCTAGCAAAGACAATTGTAATTTTTTCCATTTATCCATTTCAACTTGTATTTTATGCCATAACTCATAATTATACTTATATAATTTCCCATTAGAAGTTGCAATATAAACACCTAAGTACTTAACTTTTTTAACTATTTCACATCCCGTTACTCTTTGTAACTCTTTATAATTTATTGTCATGTTTTTAGCTATCATCTTTGTTTTTCCAACATTTATTTTAAACCCAGATACTTGACTGTATTGTTTAATTGTCTCCATCAAAACCATTGCTGATTTCACTGATTGGGTTAAGGTTACAACCAAATCATCTGCAAATGCCCGTACCTTATATTCATAGTGTCTGACTTTAATTCTCTCTATCTCATCTATGTTACGTATTTTATTCAACAATAGCTCTAAAGTTAATATAAATAGTAATGGCGATAAGGGGCATCCCTGCCTCGTACCTTTCTCAATTTTAAAAGTTTCTGTTAAGCTACCATTAACAATTATCTGAGCTGTCTGTTCTTGATATATTGCTTTTATAGATTGCATAAAATAATTTCCAAATTGCATCCTATGCACCACTCTCAATAAGAATTGCCAGTCCAATCGATCAAAAGCTTTTTCAGCATCTAGAAATATAAGCACCGCAGGGATTTGGTTGTTCCTTTACAAATATTCCAGTATATTAACAATTTGTCTTACATTTTTCATTTGCCCCCCTTGTATAAAACCAGATTGATCACTATGGATCATTTGTTGCATTACTGACATTAACCTATTTGCCAATATCTTAGCAAATATCTTGTAATCTGTATTCAGTAATGATATAGGTCTATAGTTCTTTGAGTGTGTCAAATCATGATCTTCTTTTGGAATTAATGAAATGAAGGCTGTTTTCCATGAAGGTGGTACCCCTCCTCCCAGTTGTATTCTATTGAACAATTCTTTAAGAGGTACAACCATTTCTAATTGTAAATATTTGTAATACACAGCCGTTAGTCCATCCGTACCAGGAGCCTTACCAATTTCTAACTGCTTAATTGCTGAGAGGATCTCCTCCTCTGTTATTAGTTGATTCAGCCGTTCTCTTTGTTCCTCTGTAGCTATAGGGATATTCTGCCTGTCCAGATATCTCTCTATATCTACACCTTGTATTTTGTCTGCAGTATACAATCTTGTATAAAATTCTAAAAATACCTTTTTAATCATAGTTTGTTGATAAACCTCTTTGCCTTTATACTCTATTTTCTCTATGGTACGAGATTTTTGGTTTTTCCTCAACATATATGCCAACCATCTACCTGGTTTATTTGCATTATAGAAGGTACTGTGTTTAGCATATTGTAAATTAGTTGCCACTTGATCTGAAATCATGTTAAACTGCCCTCGTAATAAGGTGATCGCTTCTTTAGTTTTCTTGTCCCCGGGTTAAGTATTAACACCTTTTCTTTTTTCTTTATCTCTTCTTCTAATTCCCTCCTTTTTTCCTTCTGTCTCCGCCTATATGCATTATTCATATTTATCAAAACTCCTCTCATATATGCTTTACTGGCATCCCATCCCATATCCATATATGTTCCCTTATGCATATTAAAGACAAAAAGTTCCTTCATTAATTTTTTACATTCTGTTACATTTTTCTCATATCTAAAAAGATTTTCATTTAAACGCCAAGATCTCTTAGACCCTTCCCCATACTCCAGTTCCATCCAAACTGGGCTATGGTCCGTTAAGGTTCTGGGACAAATCTTTGTCTTCTTTACCCTGGAAAAGAAATCATTTGTAATTAGTATAAAATCAATTCTCGAAAAAGATTGATGTCTATCTGAAAAAAATGTAAAATCTTATTCTTTATAATTCCGTTCATGCCAAATGTCTCTTAGTTCCATATCCTCCAACATATCAAAAAAAGATTTAGGCAATCTCGCTCGCAGTTTAATAGATTGTGAAAGCTTTTTCTTATCAATGTTGGGGTCTACTACTCCATTCCAGTCCCCCATCAAAATACGTGAGTTATAATCCCGTTGTACTAATTTTGTGTGTATCAACTTGTAAAATTTAGGTGCATATATCCCCATTAAAAGTGTTTTCTTTCCTTCTATTAACAACTCAATTGCCAAATATCTTCCTTGTTGATCTGCTTCAATTAATTTAGCCGTCAAGTCTCTTTTTAAATAAATCACTATTCCATTCTTTTTTTCCGGGGCAGACGCAACAAAATGTGTTCCCAGTTTTGCATTCACTAAATATTTTTGATCAGTTATCCTTATATGTGTTTCCTGCAGGCATATTATATCATTTTTAAATTGTTTCAAATGGTGAAATATTTTCTTCCTTTTTTGTGGTGAATTTAAACCATTAACATTCCAGGTTAAAAACCTAGAGGCTATCTTCAGACTCTCGAAGCTTGGCAAGAGCCGATTGGTAATCCACTTGGAACTTCTTTTTCGGTCTTGCCCCTCCCACAGCTTCTGTACCTGTATTCACACCTTCTTGTAGTAAAGCCTGCGCTTGCAACATTTTTAATTCTTGTTCTTTACGTTTAGTAACTGCTCTGGTTTGTCTTTGTTCTTTAACTTCTTCTGGTTTTTCAACTATCTCCCATGCTTGGACAGCACTTGAAAGTTGCAGTAATTCATCTTGCATACTCATAGCACCACCTTCTGCTTGCATCTGCAAATCCTCTTTTTTTCCTTCTATTGCTTCTCTTCCCTTTTTGACTCCCGCAGATGGTGGGTATCCAGCCTTTAGTATGTTAATGTAAAAATTTCTTGCTTTCCAAATTGTGTTAAGGCGATATCGTTCTCCTGAATAATTCACCACTAATCCAACTGGAACTTCCCATCTGTATTGTATCTGACGATTTCTAAGTTCATCTGCCAAAAATGCATAATCTTTCTTAGATTTCAACATTTTAGGTGGTATTTCTTTAAATACTGCCACTTCTTGTCCTGCCACTTGTAGCTTGCTTTTGTAAGAGGCTTGTAAAATCTCATTTCTAATCCTTCTAGTGACTAAGTAGATTACAATATCTCTTGGTAGTTTTCTTTGTCCGGCTATCCATGAATTAACGCGATAAATCCTGTCAATTTGCCATTCAAGTTCTCCTCTGGACTCTCCAGTGAACTGTGCCAGGGCTTCCACAAAAATCTCTTTCAAGTTTTCTTGAGAAACTTCTTTCAATTCTCTCACTCTCACAGCAAATTCCATCATCCTATATTGTGTCATCATCACATCAGCTTCTGTCTTTTCAATCTTGGTTTGTGTCTCTTCAAATTTACTGTCCAGAATCTCATTAGCTTGAGCAACCTCTTCAGCTCTATCTTCTACGTAATTAACATGCTTTACCAGTCCCTGAAGTGCATCAACTCTATCTTCCCTTATATATTTATTTCTGGTCTTAATTATATCTTTCATTTCTTCCATTTGATCTGAGACTCCTTTAAATGCAAATGCAATATCTTCTTTAAATCCTTCTTTAATTTCTTTTATGGCTTCCTGGAACATTTCAAGTGTTAATGTTTGCACTTGTGGTTGTGGTTGTGGTTGAACTTGTATATCTGCCGGGGGCAATCAAGTTTGCAGCCTGGTGGTCTGGGCGGGAGAACTTCCCGCACTCCCTGCTTTAGACACCCCAGGTTTTATCTGCTTTGAAGCCATTTTAAAATCACACAGTCTCAGAAATCAATTCAAAAAGCCAGTGGCGAAAATCCAGAAAGGAGAAGGAAAAAAAAAGCCCAAAGATAAACCTTACATTCTGATTGTCAGTGTTCCAGGGCTAACATAGAAGCGTGAGAAAGAATGTGACATTTCACCTAGAAAAGCCTTTCGGTGATTTTAGTTTACAGGGAGACGAATGGGAGGGGTGACATTCCTGTCAGCTGAGGTGGGAGAGAAGAATGATTTGGAAGACAGCCAATGGGGAGCAGAGAATGGGGGCCGGAAAGGGAGGTCTTGGGGAGCCAAAGTTCAGTGCTAACTGCACAGAGTCATGGATTAGTTTGTTATGCCCAATAAAGACAAATACTTCTACAAAGAACGGGCGTTTGGAAATTCATTTGTTTCGGAGATAATAACGGACCGTGACACTGATCTTTTAACTTTGACTTTAAACTTTAAGTCCCAAAGTCTTAAATACACAAATAAATCCCAAAATTTTAAGTGGGGCTGGTAGCTTAAAGGAGTTAATGAGTTAACAAGTCAATAGGAACTTTCTTTCTTAACTTTCACTTTCGTCTCTGTGTTAACGAGCCAGCACCATTTTTTTCCTTTTCCACTTCACCCCCCGCTCTTGTAGGCTCAGAAAGAAGCGATGTTCAATGGAATTAAAGTATAGTTACTTGCAATTATGTAATCTCCTGTCTTTGTTCTGCCTGCTTCAATTTTCAATTCGTCTCAATTTAGTTGCAAGGGCGGTTGCGGCGTTTTGCTCTGCCTTGGGGCAGAGGCGTCCCGGCTTTGGAGCTTTCCCAGGCTCCTGGGGAGCTCTCACCTTTCAAGAAGTATTTCTGGGGCTCTTAGGGAGCTCTACCCTATGCCTGGCTACTCTCTTCCCCCTCTTTTCCCGGGGGGAAGGTTCTTCGCCGCTAGACAGCTGATTTTTCGCTGTTCTAGCGGCTAACAAAGTCGCGGGGCTAGTGCTCCACAAAGGTGCGTCCGCAACGCCTGCGGAGCCACCGGAAGTCCGACCACAGATCTTTTCAAGAAAATTGGAAATATGAAGGGAACATTTCATGCAAAGGTGGGCATGATAAGGGACCAAAATGGCAGGGGCCTAACAGAGGCAGAAGAGATTAAGAAGAGGTGGCAAAATTACACAGAAGAATTATACAAGAATGAGCTTAACATCCCTGATAACCACGATGGGGTGGTCACTGACCTTAAGCCAGACATTCTAGAATGTGAAGTCAAATGGGCCTTAGGAAATCTGAGCAACAACAAAGCTAGTGGAGGTGACAGTATTCCAGATGAGCTATTCAAAATGTTAAAAGATGATGCAGTAAAAGTGCTACACTCAATTTGCCAGCAAATTTGGAAAACTCAACAGTGGCCACAGGATTGGAAAAGGTCAGTTTACATTCCAATTCCAAAGAAAGGCAATGCCAAAGAGTGTTCAAACTATTGCACCATTGCACTCATTTCACATGCTACTAAAGTTATGCTCAAAATCCTACAAGCTAGGCTCCAGCAGTATGTGGATCGAGAACTACCAGAAGTACAGGCAGGATTTTGAAGAGGCAGAGGAACTAGAGATCAAATTGCCAACATATGCTGGATCATGGAGAAAGCTAGGGAGTTCCAGAAAAACATCTACTTCTGCTTCATTGACTATGCTAAAGCCTTTGATTGTGTGGATCACAACAAATTGTGGCAAGTTCTTAAAGAGATGGGAGTATTAGACCATTTTATTTGTCTCTTGAGAAACCTATATGCGGGTCAAAAAGCAACTGTCAACTTGCAAAGCTTTCAAGTTGCCATGAGCAGGAGGGAGGGAGAACTGATGGAGCTGATTGATTTCCCTAACTGAAACTACATTCCACAGCAATCAGTAGGAGAGTGTTGGGTTTCACAGCCAGCCAAAGTGGTTAATTGGAGAATGTGATTTATGACACGGCCAGGGAGGAAGGGAGAGACAGGGTCATAGGGGAATGTAAATCTACGTGGGATTAGTTCTAACTGCATCTGAATATTGCCGGAATGGTGCTCCTAATAAACGACTGTATTTCTTTTGAAGTTTGGCTTGTGGCTCATGAATTAATTAGGGTATCTTTTGGAAACTTCACAGCAACAGTGAGAAGTGGACATGGAACCACTGATTGGTTCAAAATTGGGAGAGGAGTCTGGCAAGGCTGTATAGTGTCATCCTGCCTATTTAACTTATATGCAGAGCACATCTTGAGAAAGGCAGGGCTAGATGAATCAAAAGTTCGAATTAAGATTGTTGGGAGAAATATCAACAACCTCAGATATGCAGATGATACCACTCGAAAGGCAGAAAGTGAAGAGAAACTAAAGAGCCTCTTGATGCTGGTGAAGAAGGAGTGCAAAAGTTGGCTTGAAACTCAATATTAAGAAAACTAAGATCATGGCATCCGGCCCTCTCAATTCCTGTCAAATAGATGGGGAAGAAATGGAAGTAGTGACAAATGGAGTATGGTGCTGGAGAAGACTCCTGCGAGACCCTTGGACTGCAAGGCGATCAAACCGGTCAGTCCTAGAGGAGATCAACCCTGAGTGCTCTTTAGAAGGCCAGATCCTGAAGATTAAACTCAAATACTTTGGCCACCCAATGAGAAGGAGGGACTCACTGGAGAAGAGCCTAATGCTGGGAAAGATTGAGGGCAAAAGAAGAAGGGGACGACAGAGAATGAGGTGGCTGATGGAGTCACTGAAGCAGTAGGCGTGAGCTTAAATGGACTCTAGAGGGTGGTAGAGGACAGGAAGGCCTGGAGGAACTTTGTCCATGGGGTCGCGATGCGTTGGACACGACTTCGCAACTAACAACAACTATCTAGACTTGAAATACTTAACAAATTATGGTCTATGTCTCGTACATACAATACATTGTCCATGTTCTGCCCCAGCTCCAGATTCCCGAGGATACTGACACATGCCAATGGTCCTTATCAAGTTTATTAAGTAGCAAGAATAAACCAAAGTCCGGCAAAGGTTGGCAACCAGCCCAGAAAGCAAGATATGATAAGACTTTTCCAAAAAAATGATCTGATGATAATTACAAGTTGTTTCTAGAAAGAAACTTACTAACAGTGTGTGACTTAAATAGGCTAAGGGAGTGGCCAATTATCCTCAAGCCTTACTCTCGAGGAGACCTCCTCCTCCTGAATAGCCACTCCTGACTTTTGGCAGCACTGCGTGCTCAAGCATTAAGAGACTCCTCCACTTCGCGCTCTCCACTTGAAGGAGCCTCTGGAGGATCTGAAGGCCCTGGCTGAGTCTCTGCCTCTGGTACCACATCTTCAGCCTCCTTGCTGTCCGATGAGAGCGCCGGCTGCGCAGGCTGCTGGCACGACACCACACCAGCCTCATCATCGGGATCAGCCACAATCCGCGCAGGCCGCTGGCAGGCCACAACAGTCCAACATTTCCCCAATTTCAGCTACATAGACTTTACCTTCCCCTTTTATAGCAGACCGTTGTCCATTAGCCAAGCTGACAAATGTTTGTTTAGCTGGTCTCAAGCCAGAAAACATTTGTGGGTCATTTGCAATATGCTGACTCGCCACACTGTCCAACAACCATGTGTTTCTAGTGTTTTCCAGTGACTCTGCTGTCAGGGAAAATTATGATGAGCCATTCCTCATGGGTTGCGTAGCTCTATGCCTATGTTTTGCTGCTTCTTTGTTTCTCCTCTCAGGGCAGCATCTCTGGATATGCTCTGTAGAACCACACGTGAAGCAATGTTTCACCGTGTAAACGTTCTTGGCTATTCTGCTAGGATCTTGGTGTCAACTCGCAAAGTATTCCTGACCTGCTCTCAAATTGCCATAGGTAAGGGGGGTGGGAAAGCGAACTTCACAATTGCATCAAGGAGCTTGCATCTCAGTCAAAATAAGGCAGATTCCAACTGATATGCCGAGGTCATCTCCACGGAAACCCACAGTGGCTGGAGGGGAGTGACTTTTACAATCTGCAAAATTGCTTCATTGCAGAATGTGACTGATGACACATATTTTGGGGAGGGGGAAACAGGGTCAAGGGCAAAACGTGAATTAACTAAGGTCAGAGTTGGCTCCACCTGGTCCGTGCCGGCATGAAGCTCCTAATAAATAACTGGATTTCTTTTTAAGCTTGGCTTGAGGCTCATGATTTAATTAGGGCATCTGTCAGAACCCTGACCTTTGGGATGTTGCAGTTTTAGGCCTTGGCTGAGCGTTATCTCCTCCCCTTCCTTGTTGCCTCTCCAGCTGCTTTTGTTCCTCCTCCAGCAATTGGCCAGTCAAATACCGCATGGTTAAGTCCCTCTCTTGTTCTAGACTCTAGTCACTAGAATGTCCCATGAAATGTCTAACAAACTGAGCACCACATACACTTTGTGTGCCTCAGTAAATGTCATTCCTCTTACTTCTAACTCTAGGAATGTCTTTCTCATGGACTGCAAATGCGTAGACATGCTCTCTCCCAGTTTCAGTTGAGCCTTATACAGTTTGTCAGCATTACCTTGCTGCTTGCAGTCTCTCTAACGTACACACTGCACAAAGCCTCCCAGAACTCTTTAGCAGACTGGAGACCCCTTACGTGTATCAGCTGGCTGTCCTCCAAATTTAGTATTATGCTGGCCAATGCTTTTTCATTCCTCCTCTGGTTCCCAATATCTAGAGCTACTGGTGGATCAGTAACTATCATCCACAACTCCTCCCTTCGCAGGTACATTTCCATCTCCACACACCATGAGAGATAGTTTGTCTCATTTAGCCAAGGCACCATGAAACCTCCCATTGCGCCAACGGAATCCATGTTGCTTGCTTCTTTTTTAACAACCACCAACCACAAGCAAACCACGATGCACTACTCCTCTGACTCTGGAGCAAGCTCTCACTGCGTGTCTCTGCTCTCTGGGCCCATAACCTGTCAGAGCGCGCACAGGTCTATCATGTGTATCGGTCCAGGAGCAAGTACAACCAACAGTGGTTTGTATCAAATAGTGGTTTTTATCTACAATAGAATATATAGGAATACTATACAGACACGTGCTAAAAGCAGTATCTAAACAAACAGCGATTACAGCACGGAAGAAACTGGATGAACTAACCAACACGCCAGCAAAGCCTCCTCTTATTACACAGGCTCTTAAAGGGATAGCAGCCAAAGACCCTGCTGACTCATTCCCCTCATTGCATCAGCTGGTCAGCTTTTAAATTATGGGGGGGCGGGGAGGATGGAAGTGATTATGCAACATAAGAACATGAAAAGATGGATATCAAATCATTCAGTTTTGCAAATGGGGAAGGGAAAGTGGTAGCAACTGGTATTTCATGTGTGATCATTTAAAATTAATTCATCCAGACTGAGGAAAAATGAAAACATTTAGCAGCGCTTACTCAAAGTTTCCTGCAAAATTGGCTTGGGTGGTGGGAGTCAAATGACAAGATAGTGACTCTCCAAAGATTGGCATCTTTCTTTGAGGTCAGCCTCCATTAATAAATCATACTAACCATGTCACACAACTGCTTGGAGGACAACAATCAGAACCATCTCACAGATGCAGGATGATTACATACATCTAGGCATTTCTGAACACTAAGCGCAGGGGGGCATTAAATGAAGAGCGAGGTAAAGTACAATTTATTTGAAACTACCGTTATCAGAGCCTTTTTTAAAATTATCAAATGGAAACCAAAAAGCCCACATCACTGTTTATTTCCCACCTTGTGTATCCTGTATGAGGCCATGTCAGGAAGTGGAAAGAAATATAAATATGACACATCAGACCTACTGGTGGAAGAATTCTTTTTTCACCTAAAAGTGTTGAAGAAAACAGGTATTTTAAACAAAAAGCTTGTTTCTCTTCCCCAACATAACCCAATTGCTACTTTTCTGCTACCGATCCTGCACAGGAAAAAGCTAGACATTAATTCTAAGAGGCACTTATTTTTTCCCCACAGGATTACACCAAAATGCCATTTTGCAGGTTGGGGGATATTTAAGAATGGAGCTCTATTCATCACTAACCAGCAGGGGAAAGCTGGGATAAAAAAATATGCACACCGATTCTCACAAGGTTGAATTCCACTGAATTCCACAAAAGCAGGAATAAAAGAATAAAGAGATAATGTATGGGTGCGGTGCTGCACAATCCCAAAACTACTTTTGCATCTTTGGCTACAGTTGTCAGGGATTGGATCCATGCATTTTGAGATCTGGAAACATCCTTTAATAGGTCTAACGTAATCTATTTAAATTTAAAACCTAAAACTTCCATAACCTACTCACTCAACGTAACAATTTCTGATCTCACCCGCATTTGTATCATGACCGTGGTGTGTTGACATAAATTTAGGCCCCAGCCCTCAAGATTGCCCATCCAATGTAAAACATTGCATTCAGATGAAGTATGCTAGCAGCATCCTTGCACCTACCTATTGGCCTATAGAAGCAAAGTATTTTGTTCTATAATAGGGGACCTCCAAATTTGGCAACTTTTAAGTCCACAAGTCTTAAAGTTGCCGAATTTGGAGAGCCTTGTCCTATAATGAGGTACCCCTCAACCTTTCTCTAAAGTAGCCAAATCTTAAAACTTTCTGCTGGTTGAAGGCAGGAAGTTCTGCATTCCCACCCACTAAAGCTGCATGTGGCTCTTTCACCCCTCTGCTGCGGCTCCCTGTCACTCAAAATATGCGTCACAACCACCAATGTGCAACACCTGCCAACATGCAACTTGGTTGGTCACCCCCCGGTAGACCACCCTCCCGGTAGACCAACCATGGATAAATCCAAGAGAAAAAAAACAGAACATTTAATTCAACTACATATGCTAATTTTGTGGCCGCTCAAGAAATAGCCAGGCATGGGAAGGGTATTGCGGCTCCTGGTGTTTTCTTTTCTGTGGGAAACGGGTCCAAATGGCTCTTTGAGCGTTTAAGGTTGCAGACCTCTGCACTAAACTCAAGTAATCCTTCATCTTCTGTGTCTTTTGATCCCCGATTGATGCTGTAAATCTGGTGACTCTGAAATCAATCCGCCAGTATCTGGTTCAGGTGATAAATATTTTGTTAAATTTGAGGGTTCTCTTATGCAGCAATTGTATCATACTTTCTAGTTTCTTGCTGAACTTGTAAAAAGAAGCTGAGATGTCTATTTGTAGACCCAGCTATGGCTTCTTGCAAGCTTTATCTAGCAATGGAGTCCAGCAGCTCAGGTACAGGGGTTGCTATGCAACAGGAAGGCTGGTACAACAACAAATCCCAAATGATCCATAGACCCTGACTTAAATGAACAGGGTCTCATATCCAGCAATCTGTGGAACAAAGCTCCAGAGAGCCTTAAGAAACTTCCAGGTGACCATCACCGCATTGCTACTCGTGCCCAGATGTCTTGGCTGATACCACACTTGATGCTCCACCGGACACATTTCTGAAACATCCATTCCCACTTCTGAACCCAGCCAGGTCTTGGTAATACATGCCAGGTTGGTCATCTCATCTATGATTAAATCATCTCATTTCTAAATCACAGATGAGGGAGACCTTACTACAGACTTTACTACAGACCAACCTAGCATTTAGTAGCAGTAGCTGAAAGCCAAGGCCTCTGAAGATATATGGTTGAGAAGCAGCACATCTCTTTAGAAAAGAGAAACTACTTTGTAACTGTTTTTAAAAGTGCTTTTATTTTATATTACAAAATATAGTCAGCCTGCTTTTGAGTACATTGAGACTTCAAAGTAATTGGGGGAAAAAGCTTAATTCTCTATTTTTTTTTTCAAAATACAAAAGTACTGGATTTTTAGAAACAGGACCAGGAGATCCTAATTTCCACTTGTATCATGATTTCCCCAAATAATTTAGCTGGACTTGCATGGAACAACACACCAGATGACTTGACTTGCTAGACCGTTTGGGACCTTGATTTAACCTGGTCCTCTGAACATGATATTTAGGCCATAGTTCGGTCTCTGTGCAAATCCCACCAGGGACAAAGTTTGTATAGTTCACTCTCAATCCTTTTAAAGTTGGCACTGGGATATTAATCAGGATCATAAGATCCAAGTGAGAGAATGAAGTAATCTGTAGTCACGACCAAAAGTTGGGCACACAATTCCTAAGGCACGTAGGTAGAGAAAAGACACAGCAACAGCTCTAAAGGCAATTGGAAAATAGCTTGGCAACCCCAATATTTCAGCTAAGAATGAACCAGGATGTGGTCATCTGCTATCCTTTATCAAAACAGGTTGTGTCTCTAAGACAAGGAGAAAAATCCAACAGATCAGCTCAGGATGAAGAGTAGATTTTCCCCCTGTATGGCTGAGCATAGGATGTGAAGGATCAAGATCTGTCCTAACCTCTGCAGAATATTCTTATCTTTCTTTGCTCTCTGGTGAACATAGGATATTTTGGGTGGGGAGGAGCCTATTTTTAAAGTGACATGGCATGAACTGTGATAGGTTGAGGAAGGTGCTAGAGCAAGACTTGGGAGAGAACTAGAGGGAAAGTGCCATGATCAGTAAAGGAAAACTAGGGTTGCTTGTGGTGTTGCTTTGTTGTGTCTTTACAAGAATAAACAACAACAAGAATACAATTCATTCTTTGAGGATTCTTTCATGGAAGTGACTGATCACCGTTTCTGACTGCCGTATCTATTGAGGAAAACCTTACAAAAATAATCCAGAAAGGTCAAAACCAAAGTAGTAGAGACCGTCTTCTAGATTATGACCGTTATAGGCACCTGGACATGATTTTGAACATAGGGAAGGTTTCTAAGCATAGGCAGCATGTGCTTCCAGGACTGAAGGGGCTGGAGGAGTCCCACCAGTCATCTGTAGTGCAAAGGCCTCCCCAGTGAAAGGGGAACAGTTCCAGGATAGAGATGCAGCCCAAGGGAAATCCTAAAAAGAGGAGAAAAACAATTCCAGAGTCACTATTTCCATTCTTACCCCAACTGAAAAGCTCTAATACATGACCTGTGGACTTCAACTGAGCCAGCATGGAATTCTGGGAGTTGAAGTCCACAGGTTGTAAAGGAACCATAGTTGCCCCCTCCAATCTAATATGCTAGCCATCCTGTAGCCTTCCCAGTTGCCTAACTTGTACAATTAGCCTTTCCAAGGGTTTCACTTCTTTCCATGAGACATGGGACATTAAGAAAGCATCTCTATCTCCGTGAAATGCTGAAAAGAGCTGCATTGTTGAATCGTCTGAGAAAGAGCACATGGAACCAATATGTCTAGTTAAATGGCTACGGACATTTTTTTTGCTCATATATTCATATACTTATCATTTAAATACAAGATTAATAAATTATAATATAAAGCATTTTTAGGGATGCATCTCATCACCATGTCTCTGTTCAAGCCTGCTTAGTGGGCCAATCAAGTTTAACCCAGCCCAAGGTTAACCTTGGGTTTTCATCTCCTTGTACGTACCATCAGGCTTTGATCATGCAGCATGAAGAGAGACACAAGGGGGGAAGTCCTTCTAAAGTGTAAGGGTCAGGATGATGATGAGAATAATGATGAGTGCTGTGATGGTCAAGCAGATGCCAATCATGAACTTCTTCTGCAGAGCCCCAAAGGCAAAAGAGAAGGCAGAAAGATGTGAAGAGATACAGATGGGGAAGCATCTCCACTCCTGCTATACTGATTCTTTCTCTGCTAGCTTCAGGGAATAACAAAGGAAGTTCCTCAACCACAGCGTACTTGCTCAATGCACCTTTCATCTCCCTAAGATTTCACCATGTGCTACTAGCTATTTTGGACTGCAAGCACTCAAAGTATCGTCCGTCCGTCCCCGTCCACCCTGGAATTGAAAGCAGAAACTCCCAGGAGTTAATCCTTGTAAGATACAACAGAAGGGTATTTCATTTCATACTGTTTCCCCAAAAATAAGACCCAGTCTTATATATTTTTGGCTCTAAATTAAGCACTAGGGCTTATTTATGGGGAAACTCAACTTCAGAGTGATCACCCCCAGCCCGACCTCCTGGTGTGAGCACAAGAGGCGGCAAGCACGGGGGAACTGACGGTATCCTGCAGCAGTTGTAGCCTGCTTGTCCCTTGGTTGGCACACCCTGGGGCTGTGCAGCCTGCGCAGCACAGTTGAGTTGATTCCCTGTCCAAGCAGCAGATGGAGGCAGAGGCACCGGTGTGTGTGTGTGTGATCCGGATGCACTGTGCAGGCTGCAGACAAGCTGAGAGATACTAAGATGAGTCTACCATGGCTGGCCATCCACTCCAGCCCACTGACTCTCAGCTTTCCTGTCACCCCCGTAGCACATCCGGATCGCCTGCCTTCCACCACCACCACCACCACCCCGGTGCCTCCCCCGCCATCTCCTGCCAATGCCACCATGCAAAGATAAGTCTCCTGCGGCCGGCTGCCGCTCCAGCCTGACTCTTGGCTTTCCCATGGCCTGCACAGTGAGTTCAGATTGTGCCCCTCCCGCCTCCACCTGCTTTTTAGAAAGATAATCAACTTACCTGTGCTGTGTGGGCTGCTGGACACTGTTGGGCCGCATGCTCTTGCCACCTGTGCTGGCCACACCCACACCCTTCACTAGGGCTTAGTTTTGAGGAAACACGGTAGAACATGCGTACTGAATCCAGGTAATCCTCGACTTACAATAGTTCTTTTAGTGACCATTTGAAGTTACAACTCCACTGAGAAAAGTGATTTACAACCCCTTTTCACAGTTACAACCGCTGCAGCCTAATGCTTGGCAAATGACTCATATTTATGATGGTCGCCATGTCGTGGGGGATCATGTGATCCCCTTTTGCCAGCTTCTGACAAGTAAAGTCGATGGAGAAAACCAGATTCACTTAATAACGTTACTAACTTAACCAACTGCAGTGGTTCACTTAACAACTGTCTCACTTAGCAACCAAAATTATGGGCTCTACTGTGGTGGTAAGTTGAGGGCTGCAGATGGGGTCAGTTTACCTTGAGAGCTTTCTTCTGACTCTCCTGGGCTTGGTGAAGGTGCAGTTGCCCTTTCTTGATGTAGTCCCCGGAGTCTAGAATGTTCTTCTCTATCCTGTCAATCATGTCTCCCTGAATGGAATCAAAAGGGGACGTTTGGATAAGGAGCTTTAGGGCAAAGATAACCAGTTCTTTGGGGGTGGGGCAGAACAGAAAAAGCAGCAAAACTAAGAGGTTCCTCTGCAGGATTATGCGACAACTAGTGGTAAAGTGAAAACAAAGCAAACAAACTCTCAGCCCCTCTGGAGCTGCCAGTGCTTCACCGGGCGCAAACGAACATACACACACAAAAAGGAGGATTCGTTCCAAAACCCGGTTTACTGGAGGCAACACAGCAGCGTACAGTAGAGACTGAGCTGCTAAGCAAAACAAAGTCGGAAATGCCCTAGTTCTCCGCCTGTACTTTTTTATAGGGTGTGGATACAGTTAACTATCATTAGGCAGGCAATGATTTCTCACAGCTGTCACGATCAAAGCTGCCGCTTGTTCCATTCATGCTCGTCGCAGGCATAAGACGTCATTCTCCTCCGCACTCTTATCTCTTCAGCAGCTGATTTACGTGCCCATTCCACCCCCCCTCTTCTTGCCTTCCATTCATCACCCACTATTACTGTAAATGGTGTCCTAATGCAATAACCCCCTCCACCATGTTTTATTGCTGGAATTTGTCAGTATTCTCTTGATACCCTTCATGGTCTTCAATACAATCCATCAAGGATGATGTGTTGTCGAGGGGCTTTTGACACTCGACACAAACGGCAGTTCAAAACTGTTCAAATGTAGCGGCTCAACTTTTGCATCATTAATAGCGATAGCGCTTAGACTTATATACTGCTTCACAGTGCTTTACAGCCCTCTCTCAGCGGTTTACAGAGTCAGCCTATTGCCCTCAACAATCTGAGTTCTCATTTTACCGACCTCGGAAGGATGGAAGGCTGAGTCAACCTTGAGCCTAGTAAGGATCAAACTGCAGGCAGCTGGCAGTCAGAAGTAGCCTGCAGTACTGCATTCTGACCACTGCACCACCACGGCTCTTGGTGAGTAAAACCTCCTAGAAAGGCCATACAGGAAGTCTACTTGACAACAGTACTGATAGGAAGGAGACTGGATTGCTTGTAGAGAGTTAGAACAGGGAATAAGAGGACTGCACAAAGATTCCTTTCTCTCTTTGGCGAAGTATTGCCTATCCTTTTCATGCAAGAAATCCAACCGTCAGTGGTTAACATTTCCAAAGAAGCTGGGAAAGCTACAGCTGGTCAGTGTAAACCCTACTAAGGTAATCGGGCTGATGGTCTGATTCAACAAAGTCTGACCAAAGCACAACCCCCCTTGCTTTTCTCTTTTTCCACTTCATACTTGCAGCTCCACTTCTGTAGCCAGGAACATAAACAGGTCATGTAGCTCCTGGATACTGTGCTCCAATTTCAGAATTTCACTGTGCCTGGTTTCGATCTCATTGAGAGCTTGTTTTGTCACTTGTGTGTCCTTCATGAGCTGCACGAAAAAGGTGAGGTAGATGAATCCCTTTGTTTAGAGCCTTTTCCTCCTTTCAAAGGCCTCAATATTCTGATACTCACATTTGAAATAAATACTTCTGTCTGACCGCTCTCCAGCATTTCATCCAGTTCGTCATCAGATACCACTGTGCTACCAGCTAGAAGGAATAAAAATACAGTGTCAATATCAATAAACAGTTTTCACTCTTCCATCAGAAAAGGAAATGATGTTTGAAGTATCTTTTTCCTGGCATTCTGACACTTGTTTTGCCCTGTGAACAGAATCCAAATTTTAGGGGCTCTATCTGAAGCATAAGACCCAAAAGTCAAGGGTGCACTGGAATTTTGAAATTATCTGCTCTGTGCTGGTACCACAATGCCCTCTCATGGTAAACTGCATAGCTAGCTAAAAGGCAGAGAACCTGATAAAGTTAAGGGTAAAACCCTCTATTTCACAACTGGGTGATATCATCAGACAGCTTTGTTGCTTGTTTGCTTTCTTTCCATTTGCTACAGAGATGCTGAAATGGCTGCAATTGTGATTTTACTAGTAGTTGTTTCAACTTTTGATGCTAGGAGTTGGTCAACACATCTTGAAGTTGCCAAAGTTAAGAAACAGTGCTTTAAAGGATGGCATTATCCCTCAGATGCTACCTTTCTGAGGGATAATGACTTGATTAATATATAAATAGCACACATTGCTGAAGGGCTTTATAAATCTGAACATTCAGAGGTGGAACATAAAAGATAACCCTAGAACAGGGACGTGGCCAAGATTGCAGCGATACGATGGACTCTTTAGGGGCTCCTAAAGAGTAGTCGATATCCCCGTTGTCTGAGGGTCCTTTGTGACCTAAGTTGTCTTGTAGGTACGACCAACAAGAGGAGATCCAGGGGGACTGCAAACTCCCCAGAAAGACTAGAAGAAGCTCCTCAAATTGGACACGGTGGGAAAGCGACCAAGAAGTCGCTAAAAAGCTGGGACGGCCATAACAGAAGAGAAAGTAAAGAGCCAGACTGTGACATCGAGGTGAGATTGACCTGACTTTATCATTTTGAAAGTTTCTCTTAAAACTAACTGGAAGATCAAAAGGGTGGAGAAGAGTGGCTGAGAGTGAGGAGTGGGTGCAGGTGTGTACTCGCACCCACACCTGGAAAATTGGGGCAGCAAGGAACGCATGACTGAAAGCCCATTAAACTGTCTTTTATTAAATTTTTACTGAAAAAAAAGACAACTTGGAGAATTTAAAAACAATTGGATATTTGGACATTAAAGCGTTGAATGACTGAATGGATTACATATATATACATATATGTATGTTTTCTGAGGTTTTCGCGGGTGTTTGTATGTAGGTCTTTGGTTATTCGGGTCTTCTCCCGCGTAAAATTGGAAGTGTCTTGGCGACGTTTCGACGAAGTCTCATTCGTCATCTTCAGGCTGGTGTTCTCGGCCTGAAGATGACGAATGAGACTTCGTCGAAACGTCGCCAAGACACTTCCAATTTTATGCGGGAGGGGGCGTGGTTATGGCCGTGGTGGTGTGAGGACGTTTTCTCCACTTCGCAGGGCATTTTACGGAAGATAAATGTGGATTAAAGTGTTTGAAATGCACCGATAAGAGCCAAAAATTTTATATATTGTATTGGAAGAGCTACTGACCCAGCAGACTGACTTTGGAATCGGTAGGTCACCCTGAACCACTCAAATTTTGAAGTTTTTCATAGCATGGGAAAGCAGAAGGAGTGAGGGGGCGACCAGATAGGCAGTCACGATTGCGTATTTGGAGTAAATAGCTGCCTTTTGTTCTCATTATTATCGCGATCTGCGTTTGACTTTGCTGTGGGGTAAAGGCACGGGTTTTTCAGAAGAATACGTGAATTTTAAGCTGATTTGTTTGTTTGTGAAAGTGCCGGAGCCGAAGCGGCAAAACGCATTTCTGGGCAGTGCCTTCCAACGGATGTTAGGTTGTTTTTTTTTAAAGGAAAATACGCAAGCTGAATTGAGAGCTATAAACTTTTATTGTTGGCCCTTTTAAGTGCAATAACAAGCTGTCTCAGCTTCAATTAGGAATTACTGCCCGTTAATCTTCATTAAAGACCCTCTTGGCAAAAGCGGACAACTAAAACCTACCAGAACTTATTAAAAATGGCGACTTAACAATCTTTAGAAATGCAACAAGTTGCTGTGGCTTTATCTAAAATTGGCGAAAAGATATCAGGACTGTCAATATGGATAATATGACATTGGAAATTAGAAGAATGAAACAAGAAATGAATGAAAATTTTGCAAAGCAAACAGTAGAAATGACAACAATTAAAGATGAAATTGAGCAGATTCATGTACATGATGCAAAGATAGATCGACAAATTGGAGAAATTTTTTTTAAAATGAACAAGATAAAAAAAATTGTCTTTTGGAAGAAGAAGTGAGGAAATATAATTTGGTTATTCGAGGAATTCAAGAAGAAAAAGTGGACAATTTGAAACAACGAGTCTTAAAATGGCTCAATGATTTGGATACACAAATCACATTTTCAGCAACAAATCTCGCAGGTGTTTTTAGAATTGGGTATAAAAGACAAAACGGCTTAAATAGAAATGTACTTGTCAAATTTGCAAATCTTAGTGACAAATTGGAAGTGATGGCGAAAGTGAGAGAGACGGGTGAAGCTTTGAAATTTGAGGAGAAAATTATCCAAGTCTTTCCGGACATATCAAGAGAAGAAAGAGCGTGGAGATTTTTTTTAAAACCAATTACAAAGGTTCTGAGAGACAATGGAATTAAATATAACTGGAGGTTACCACAGCAACTAAATTTTTTTTATAAAGGAAGAAAGCAAATAATTACTTCGGAAATAGATGCAGTGTTATACTTACACGAACTTGGACTGATTGTAAAGAATGAGGATATAACAGAAATAAAAGAACAAATGCTTAAGATGGGTGGAACATATGTAAAAACATCAACACCAGAAGAAAAAGGGGCTGCTGGAGGACAAGACCCTAAAGGATTAAAGCGGAAGGAAATCTCACCTGCGATGGTTGAACAAAAGAAAAGTCGTGATGATATAATGGGAGATGGAGCAGATAAGAAAATGAAGGACCTTGAAAAAGAATTGCAGGAAGCTGAGTGCGGAGAAAAGTTACCACCCTTTTCTTTGAGAGATGAACTTAAATAGACTGCCCGAAAGAAGTGACCCGACCATCAGCACGTCCCCTTTCCCCCACTCTCTTTATAGAGGCGGAATCCAATTGAGGATGTGGGGGACAAAGATTGTTTGTTATTTAATGTCTGATGTGTCTACTGTCCTTTTTTATTTTTTTTTATTTTTTTTCTTCTATGTCGAATGTTGTTTGGAATGTGGGAGACTGGTGTTGGGATCTGGGCACAGAAAGGAAGAGGAGGGGAAAGGAATAAAAAAAGTCACAGTTTAAATGGGTTTAATAAAAATAATGACATGGAATGTGAAGGGTACAGGAAATCAGATCAAGAGACGACGATTGGAACTTAAAATTAAAAGAGATTTGCCAGATATATTATTCTTGCAAGAAACCGATCAGAAATCTGAAGGTTCAAATAAAATGTATATAAAGGGTATGCAAATTTATGAAAAATCTTTTGGAACTTCAAAAGCTAGAGGAGTTGCGACATTGATAGCAGATAAGGTACATTTTGAAAAAGAACAAGTAATCGTGGATGATGAAGGAAGATATGTAATAATTGTGGGAAATATTAATGAGGAGAAAGTGACACTGGTTAATTTATATTTAACAAATGAGAAACAAAAAGAATTTCTTGAAAAAATAACTAAAATTTTGGAAATTGAAAGTGTAGGGAAAGTAATTGTGGCTGGGGATTTTAATTTAATTAGAGATAAAATAGACAGTACTAACCCCACTCGTTGTGAAGGAGCAAATAAAATGGGGCTTTTAAATAAATGGATGTCTCGAAACGGTGTGGTGGATGCCTGGAGAGAGGTGAAAGGAACTGAAAAAGTGTACACTTTCTATTCTAAGACACATAACACATATTCAAGAATTGATTATATCTTAGTTTCTAAAGAATTGTTGAATAATGTGGATAAGATAGATGTGGGAATTTTTAAGGATTCTGATCATGCAGAAGTTACGATGGAAATAGATTTTAATTTCGAGAAAAAAGAAAGTTGCTGGAGATACAATGAAAAACTGTATAAAAATGAAGAGGATAAAAAAATGGATATTTAAAAAATGGGAAGAATGTTGGAGATTGAATGATAATGGAGAGGTTAAATTTGAAATTCTTTGGGATGCGATGAAAGCAGTGTTTAGAGGGGAAAGTATAAAGTTATCAAGCAGAAAATATAAAAATTATAAAAATAAAATTGAAAAAGATAAAAACCAGATTAAGGAATTGGAGAATCAATTTTTGCTTACTAAAAAAAAAAGATTTTTGGAGGAACTAAAATTGTTAAAAAATAAATTGATAGAAGAGGATATAGAATTCGTAAAAAAGAATATGAGATATTTAAATAGGAATTTTTTTGAATTTAGTAATAAAAACTCTAAGTTATTGGCAAGGATGGTGAAAATTAAAAGACAGAAGAGAGAAATTGGAGCTTTGATAGATGATAAGGGTATAAGATGCTATAAAAAATTAGAAAAATGTGAAGTGGTCAGGAAGTTCTTTCAAAATTTATATTCAAAAAAATTAATAGATCGGGAAAAACTGAGAAGTCATTTAGAAAAATATGTGGTGAAAATCGACCAAACATATAAAGACTTGATGGAAGAAGATATAACACAAGATGAGATTTATGGAGTAATACAAAAAATAAAAACAGGGAAAGCTCCAGGTGAAGATAGATTACCTGCTGAGTTTTACAAGGAATTTAAAGAAATAATAATACCAAAATTGCAAAAACTATTTAATGGAATTCTACATGGTGGAGAAGTTCCGTTGTCATGGAATAGAACGGTGATATCTATAATCCCTAAACCAGATAAAGACTTAGAAAGGATTGAGTCCTATCGGCCTATCTCCTTAATTAATCAAGATGCAAAGATATTTACTGCCATTATAAATAATAGATTAAGTAGATTTATAGATAGATATATAAGTTATAACCAAGTAGGCTTTGTGAAGGGTAGATATATGAGTGATATTGTCAGAAGAGTATTAAATATTATAGATGTTGCTGAATATAATGCTGATAAAATAGGTATAGTATCATTAGATATTTTTAAAGCTTTTGACTCTGTACAATGGGAAACTATTAAAACAATCGTTGAGGTATTAGGTTTTGGTAACAAGTTTATACATGTTATTTCAAAATTGTATCAAAAAAGTAGTGCAAGAGTGAAGGTGAACGAAAGTTTGACAGAAGAGATAAGATTGGAAGCGGGTATGAGACAAGGATGCCCCTTGTCTCCAACATTATTTTTATTAGTTATGGAAATTTTGACTAAAATGATAGAAAAAGATGAAGAATTGGAAGGGTATAAGGGATATAAGATAAATTTGTATGCGGATGATACTTTGATTATTTTGAAAGATATAGAGAAAGATTTAAAAAAGATACATAAGCATTTGAAAGAATTTGCGAAAATGACAGGTTTGAGAATAAATTGGTCAAAATCTGAACTATTAATAAATAATAATGGTAAGGAGCGAGAGAACATGCAAGCACAACTTGGGATAAGGATTAAAAACACATTGAAATATTTGGGTATAACACTTTCACTCAAAGTTAAAGAAATGAAAAAACTAAATTATGATGAGATGATGAATGAAATTGAGAAAAAGATAAGTAAATATAAAACGATAAAGTTGTCTTGGTTTGGTAGAATTGCAATGTGTAAGATGATGTTGTTGCCAAAGTTTAATTTTTTATTTGAGATATTACCGTTAAATTTGACAGAGAAAGATATTGAAGGATATCAGAAGAAAATAGATAAATTTTGCAATGGTGGGAAAAGACCTAGATTAATGAAGAAACTGTGGTATCAAAGTCAAAAGGAAGGTGGATTGGGAATCCCTAAATTACTTAATTATTATTGGGTTTATGCTATTCGGACTGTGGTAAAAATATTTAAAGGTGAAGATAGTCATTGGAGAGATTTAGAATTAAAAGATATCAAGAGATTCGGCTCAACATGGTTTTTAGATAAAGCAAAATCAAAATGTGTAATTAATAGCTATTGGTTAAAGGGATTGAGTAAAATTTGGAATAAATTTGTTAAAATCTTAATCCCAGATATAATTTTCTTAGGGAAGACAATTGAAAATTGGCCGATTAAAACTAATATAAGTCACGATAGGGTAATGGAAGATGAAAATATACAAATTATAATAGATTGGTTAAAAGCCTTAGAAAATGAAAGGAGGAAAAAAGAAATCATTGAAAAATTGGGTTTAGGCTGGTTTGAAAAAATACAGATAGAAAAATGGACTAAGAAAGTAAGGGACAATTGTGCGATAAGCAGAAGTAAAACTGAATTTGAACATTTAGTATTCCAAATTATGAAAGATGAAATTAGGCTAAAGGGACTCGTTAGTAAGATATATAAGATTATAAATTTTAATGAAAAACCACAAAGGGTGATGAAGATGAATTGGGAAAAAGAACTTAATATTAAAATATCAGATTTAGATTGGAATGTGAATTGGAAGAGCAGAATTATGAAGACTTTATCTGTAAGGATTAAAGAGCATAATTACAAGGTTGTTTGGAAATGGTACTTGACTCCATTAAGACTGTCACTGATGGATAACAAAATTAGTAAACAATGTTGGAGATGTGATATGGAAATAGGGACTTATGAACATATGTGGTACAAATGTGATAAAGTTAAAACGTTTTGGCAACAATTGGAGAAAATGATATTTGAAATGATAGGGAAAGCAATAATATTGAGACCAGAATCTATATTACTGTTGATAATCAAGGAAATAGAACCAACAAAACATGAGAAAGAATTGATCAGAATTATGATTATAATTGGTAGAATTATAATAGCCAGATACTGGAAATTAGAGGTGAATTTTAGAATAGAAGAATGGTATTGTGAAATGTTGAAATTAGCCCTAAACGATAAAATGACATGTGATATTAAAGTTATAAATGGCGATTATAAAGAAGATGTTTTCTGGAAAATTTGGAAATCATTTGTGGACTATGCGCTGGGAAAATTGAATGCTTCGGTACCTGTACCCCGAGAACGTGGATTTTGGTGTTCATGAGGATATATCCAAAGAACCAAATCTTCCTTTCTTATGTATAGCACAGGGTGAAGTATTGTATACGTTGTTTGTAATGTTATTTTAATTAATAAAATTATTAACAAAAAAATTAAAAAAATAAACAATTTTACGCAGGAGAAGATCCAAATAACCAAAGACCTATATATATATATATATTCTTACTTTTTGTAGGCTTTATGTGTGTTTTTCTTTTAGCCAGGTTTTTCCTACGTAACCAAGATGTTTCTGCAAGCCTAGTTGAGTGAAATCACATTCACTACTTTTGGGGCTTTTTTTTCTTCTTTTCATTCTGGCAGCCAGTACATTTTGTGCTGCCCAATGGGAGACTTATATAGCTATTTCTGGCTCATTAGCCATCATCAGTAAGCCACACCCTCATCCTATGTATCCTCCCTGTAAAGGTACAATATCTATTTTCTTACTTTTCGTAGGTTTTATGTGTGTTTTTCTTTAAGCCAGGTTTTTCCTATGTAACCAAGATCTTTCTGCAAGCCTAGTTGAGTGAAATCACATTCACTACTTTCTTGGGGGGGGGGGGTGTTCCTTCTTTTCATTCTGGCAGCCAACAGATTTTGTGCCGCATAGTGAGAGACTGTTTCTCTCACTATTTGTCTCTGGCTTAAAGGAAACGCGCGCGCACACACACACACACACACACACACACATTTTTCCTTTAAGCCAGGTTTTTCCTACGTAACCAATATATTGGCCTTGTGGAATGTAACTTTTTATTTTACTTTCTTTTTCTTTTCTGGGTTGTTCAGTTTTGCTTTGAGAACTATAAAGAAATTTACGCAGCCAGCACCAAGTCCCTCAGTGGCAGAAACGCAGAAAACTTCCAAGATGATGGAGTTACGTAAATTTATGCAATCACTCCATGATGATATCAAACAGGAACTACAAGAAATGAAAGAAATGATAGGGAAGAATGAGGAGAGAATGCAGAAAGTAGAAGAAAAAGTGGAAATGAAAGAGAAAAAAGTTGAAAATTTGGTTTCCATAGACAAATCTCAAGAAAGAACAATTATTCTGCTGGAAATGGAATGTTCTGAATTTTACTTAAGATTCCAAAATATAGAAGAAAAAGGAGAAAATCTACCAGAAATAATTGCAGAGATTTTGGCTGAAGCCTTGGAACAACCCAAGGAAAACATTTTTTTTTATTGGAAAAGTTTTACAAATACAAATTTTTCATTTTTCTCTCTCCCCAATTCCCCCCCCCAGCTCCATATCCCCCCATCCCCCCCTTGGCTTCCCTTACAAAAGATATTATTTTATACAGTCTACAAATATTAGACAAAAAGAATACGGTGAAATCCGAATAAAATAACATATCAAATCCCACTATTAATAACAAAATTTTTCTAAAAATAACATCCAAATAATAATAATAATTACCTTGAGTTATCAATCAACATAATTCAAATTCTACAAATATTAAACACAAAGAAGGAGAAATCCAAATAAAACATATGAAACCTTTTTCTCATCTGATCTACCCCATTAGTGATAAAATTTTTCAGTCTACAAGTATTATAATGATTAAATCAAAATAAAAGATACCAAACATTTCTCTAATCTAATAATAATAATTATTTACCTTTATCGATCTCCCCAATATGTAATAATAATAAAATATAATATAATATATAATAAAATCACATATATCAAATAAGATTCTGTATCAATATGTCAATCTCTATTCTAATTTTAAATACCTCCACTTACTCTTTCCATTGTATGCTGTAAGCCCTCTGCACAACTTAACCTTCTTCAACTAAATACTAACTGGTACTTTTTTGTTTGATATTTATTCTGCACATAACCTATCCATTTCTTCCAATCCCTGACAAAAGTTTCTTGAGTCCTATCTTTCAAATAAGCCGAAATCTTTGCCATTTCTGCAAAACTAGCCATTTTCAAAGTCCATTCTTCAACAGTAGGTAAAAAGTCTTTTTTCCAATATTGCCCAATAAGTAATCTGGCTGCAGTAATCATATATAATATCAATCTTGTTTCGTTCATTGGAAAATCCTTAACTATGCCCAATAAAAACAGTTGTGGAGAAAATTGAAGCTTCTTCTTCAAAACATTCTGCATTACCCACCAGAGTTTAATCCAAAAAGCTTTCACTTTTCTGCAAGTCCACCATATGTGATAATATGTAGCATCTAAACAGTCACATCTCCAGCATCTTGGTTGAACGTTAGGGTACATGCATGACAGTTTCTTAGGATCTAAATGCCACCTATAAAACATTTTGTAAAAATTTTCCCTCAAATTCTGAGCCTGCGTAAATTTAACATTCTGAACCCATATCTTTTCCCATGTTTCCAACATAACTGGTTCTGCAAAGTTTTGTGCCCATTTTATCATACAATCTTTAACCAATTCACTCTCTGAATCTCTTTCTAACAATATATTATAAACCCTTTTAATATGCATCAGCCCTTTCTGTTTTATCTGCATCACCAAATCTTCTTCATGCAACATCAGACCAGTTTTTTGGTCTTCTCTCCATCTTGATTGAAGTTGACTATACTGTAACCAAGTTAAATCAATCCCTTCTTCCAACAGAGTTTTTAATGACTTCAAATTCCAGCTGCCCCCATCAGTAAAAAGTATCACTTTATATAAAATCCCGAGTGACTTTATATTTGTAATATGCCCAAGATCCAAACACAAAGGTATTTTGTAATCCAATTTAGACTGGTGCTTCTTCCAAACTCTCATCAAGGAATTTCTGAGTATATGGCTTCTAAATACATTGTCCACTTTGTTTTCATAAAATAAGTATGCATGCCAACCAAATTCCAAATCGTGGCCTTCTATATTCAAAATTTCAGTCTTTGTTGTTCCAAACCACTCAGTCATTTATGTCAACGCTGCTGCTTCATAGTATAATCGTAAGTTTGGAACTTTAAGGCCACCTCTCTCCCGGATATCCTGTATGATTTTCAGTTTTACTCTTGGTTTTCTCTCATTCCAAATAAATTTATTCAACCCTGATTGCCACTCAGTCAAGTTTTTATCACTTTTGAGCACTGGAATCATTTGAAACAAAAACAGAAATCTAGGTAGAACGTTCATCTTAACTGCTGCTATTCTACCAAGTAGAGATAGTTGCAGTTTTTTCCAATTTTCCAAATCTTTTTGCACCTTTCGCCACAAAACTTCGTAATTGTTTTGGAAGAGTTTTGAATTTGAAGCTGCAACCTGCACTCCTAGATATTTCACCTTTGAAACTATTTCAAAGCCTGCCAACCTTTCCAATTCCTTCCTTTGGGCTTCCGACATATTTTTAACTATCATCTTTTTTTTTTTCTGATTCAATCTGAATCCTGAGACCAAACCATATTCCTCTATAATGTGTTTCATCTGGATGATTGATTCCAAAGGATGTGTTAGGGTAACCACCAGATCATCTGCAAATGCCCTTACTCTATAGTCCTTTTGCCTTACAACTATTCCCCTCAAAGCGTTCGAGTCCTGTAATGAGTTCAACAAGACTTCTAAAGTTAAAATAAACAACAATGGGGATAGCGGACATCCTTGTCTTGTTCCCTTTTGTATATTAAAATTAGTTGTTAAACGCCCATTAATAATAATTTGCGCTGTTTGCTCTTGAGGAGATGGCGGCGAGTTTGAGCTGCGAGCGGCGAGCAGCGGCGGTGGTGAGAGGACGCCCAGCAGCTGCTTTGCAAGTGGTCGTTCAGTATGAGATTCTGCTTGGCCGGGGAGGCGCTGGAGTCGCTGGCTGCGCTGGTCACTGGGGCAGCTTTGTGTTGGTCTTCGGGCGCTCTAGTGGCAGGAGAGTGCCTGAAGACGGAGGAGATCGTGATGTGAGATGGCGCCGATGGCTCCAGCGGCCTGTAGGCGACGCCGATGGTTCCGGCGGCCCCCCGGCTGGTTAGCGGACCCATTGGGGGCTGGTGGGGGCTGTTTATCGTTGGAGGGCTTTCTATGAGGAGCTGAAGACCCAAATGGGTCCAACGGGGTTGCCCCCCTTGTGGCTACTGTTTGTGGGTGAAGATTCTCCCACCAGCAGTGTGTACTTATAATCTGGGGGCTACCCCTCTTTTTACAGGAAGAGCTGCCCTCCTCCCCCCACCCAATCCCATTTGTCCTCCGCTGGCCCTCGAACTATTTTTGCTCCCCCGCTATCTGCCTGCTGTTCTCTGGAGCTGTGACTTTGAACTTGGCTTTATTCATCATCCCGCTGGCTGGCTGGCTATACTGGAGAACAGGCCAGCTTCGGGAGGACTTATGGAGCCAGTTCTCTTACGACCTACCCTGAGGGATGCCACACCGGCAGGATGAACTTGCCTGGGCCACTGTGAGAGAGTGGCCTGGGACTTTCCAACTCTCCTGTCCCTTATGGGGACCACCGTGAGAGGGTGGTTGGGACATCCTCTCAGTTGGACAAAATGCAGAGACTCCCAGCCGCTACAGTGAGAGGGTAGCGGCGTTTCTCCAGTCTGACCTGGTTCTCCCTTGGAACATCTTCTATGGACCTTAGCCAAGCCTTCCATCCTCTTGCCCATGTTTTGGATGAGATGTATTCTAGGTCTACGCTGCTTGCCCTGCGAGATTCCCCCCTCTCGTGGGCATGGCCATCTATGTTATCGAGGGCCTACCTTAATGATGGGTTTTGGGACCCCGAGAGGTGGCATGTTGCAAAGCGGGGTTTGAGGGGTTTTTAAAGTTCTTTTTTAATGAGTGTTTTAGGGGGTTCCAGGGTGGGGGTGGGTGCGGGTTTGGGGGGAAACCCGCAGGGGAGAGGGACAGGCCCGGCTGCTTACGGTGCCATAGGGGGTGTAGTTTCTGGAGGCAAGAGGGCTCTTGTGGAGCCCTCTGTTGAGGGCGGCGCTATAAATGTGCTGTGTGGGAGGGGCAGATATGGCGTGAGCAGGGGACCATATCATGTGACGGGGGCACACACTCGCTGCCTTCGAGCGATTGCGTGCCCCGGTCCCCTGAGCTATTCCCGTTCCCCAGGTTGTTTAGAGTCTCAGGACCCGAGGCTCCGGCTGTTGTTATGCAATGCGAGGTCCGTTGTCAATAAGGCCCCCCTCATATGTGAGCTTCTTCAAGAGGGGGGTGCGGACCTGGCCGGGATTACCGAGACCTGGTTGGGCCATGAGGGGGGGGGGTTCCCCTCGTGGAGATGTGCCCACCAGGTTTCCTTGCATTCCATCAGCCGAGAGCTCAGGGTAGGGGTGGGGGAGTAGCGGTCATTATTAAGGAAGGTCTGGATCTGAGGGAGACCACTGTACCTCAGATAGCCGGGTGTGAGTCCATCTTTGTGAGGTGGGGTCGTGGTGGGCAGATGGGTCTGTTAGTCACGTACCTGGCTCCCTGCCACGTGGCAACGACCCTGCCTGAGCTTCTCAATGTTGTAGCCGAGGTGGCGGTTGAGACCCCCGGGCTTATGGTCATGGGGGACTTCAATCTGCCATCCGTCGGTGAAACATCTGAGATAGCTCGGAAGTTCATGGCTTCCATGACGGCCATGGACCTGACCCAGGTAATTCAGGGCCCGACTCATATCGGTGGACACACCCTGGATCTAGTTTTTGTCTCTGGTCAGTGGTTGAGTGGTCTTGACATTGGGGATATAGGTATGGAACCCTTGTCATGGACTGACCACTCGTTCCTTCGACTCGACTTTCTGACCGCTGCTCCTCACCGCAGGGAGGCGGAACCGACCAGGTGGTTCCGCCCCAGGCGCCTGATGGATCCTGATGGGTTCCAGACGGAGCTTGGGCCATTTCCTGAGACACTGACACGCAACTCGGCTGAGGACCTGGTGGCGGCCTGGGATAGGGCAGCCAGTGGGGCCTTGGACCGCATCGTGCCTTTGCGGCCTCTGACCCGGCGTCGAACTCACTTATCTCCTTGCTTCACCGAGGAGCTGAGGGAGATGAAACGCCGGAGAAGACGCCTAGAGAGCGGTTGGAGGGCCAGTCGCTCTGAATCTGACTTGACACTAGTAAGAGCTCATATTAAGACTTACTTAGTGGCGATAAAAGCGGCGAAGTCTAACTATTTTGCCGCTCTTATCGCATCATCAGATAATCGCCCAGCCGCCCTGTTTAGGGTGACCCGCTCCCTCCTTCATCTGGGAGCGCGGGAGGATCCCTTGCAGGGTCGTGCTGAGGACTTTGTTCAATATCTGGATGATAAAATAACTCAGATTCGGGATGATTTGGCCACTGACTGGGTTAGTTCAGGCGGGGTGACTGAGGCAGGTCTTGAGAGTGTTATCTGGGCTGAGTTCGATCCTGTGACTCCCGAGGACGTGGACAGGACTCTGGGAAGACTGAATGCAACCACATGTTTATTGCACCCGTTTCCCTCCTGGTTGGTGCTGGCCTCCTGGGAGGTTACACGAGGCTGGCTCCAGGAGATTATAAATGCTTCTTTGAGTGAGGGTGCCCTACCGCCTGCCTTGAAGGAGGCGGTGGTGAGGCCCCTCCTCAAGAAGCCCTCCTTGGACCCAGCTATTTTGGCTAATTATTGTCCAGTCTCCAACCTTCCCTTTTTGGCGAAGGTTGTTGAGAGTGTGGTTGCGTGGCAGCTCCCTCGGTACCTGGATGAAGCTGTCTATTTAGACCCGCTCCAGTCCGGCTTCAGGTCTGGATACAGCACCGAAACAGCATTGGTCGCGTTGGTGGATGATCTCTGGAGGGCCCGGGGTAGGGGGTACTCCTCTATCCTGGTGCTGTTAGACCTCTCAGCGGCTTTTGATACCATCGACCATGGTATCATGTTGCGCCGGTTGGAGGGACTGGGGGTGGGGGGCACCGTTTTACGGTGGTTCTCCTCCTACCTCTCCGACCGGTCGCAATCTGTGTTGACAGGGGGGCAGCGGTCGACCCCGAGGCGCCTAGTGTGTGGGGTGCCGCAAGGTTCGGTCCTCTCACCCCTCCTGTTCAACATTTATGTAAAGCCGCTGGGTGAGATCATCCGTGGTTTTGGGGTGGAGTTCCACCAGTATGCTGACGATACTCAGCTGTACATCTCCACCCCAGACCACCCCAACGATGCCGTGGAAGTGATGTCCCAGTGCCTTGAAGCCGTGCGGGTCTGGATGGGGAGAAACAGGCTTCGACTCAACCCCTCCAAGACCGAGTGGCTGTGGCTGCCGGCGTCCCGATATAGCCAGCTGACACCATCGCTGGTTATTGGGGGCGAATCACTGGCCCCCACGGAAAGGGTGCGCAACTTGGGCATCCTCCTGGACTCACGGCTGTCCTTAGAGGATCACACGACAGCTGTGGCCAGGGGGGCTTTCTATCAGGTTCGCCTGATACGCCAGTTGTGGCCCTTTCTAGATCGGGACTCCCTACGCACAGTCACTCAGGCACTCGTCACCTCTCGCCTGGACTACTGCAATGCTCTCTACATGGGGCTCCCCTTGGGGTGCACCCGGAGGCTCCAACTGGTGCAGAATGCGGCCGCGCGGGGGATTATGGGAGCGTCGGGGTGCTCCCACGTTACACCTCTCCTGCGCGAGCTGCATTGGTTGCCGGTGGACTTCCGGGTGCGTTTCAAGGTGTTGGTAATGACCTTTAAAGCGCTCCATGGCTTAGGACCAGGGTACTTACGGGACCGCCTTCTGCCGCCAATTGCCTCCCACCGGCCGGTTCGCTCCCACAGAGAGGGCCTTCTCAGGGTGCCGTCAGCCAGACAATGCCGGCTGGCGACCCCCAGGGGGAGAGCCTTCTCTGTGGCAGCCCCTACCCTCTGGAATGATCTTCCTCCAGAATTGAGAATTATCTCCGACCTCCGGACGTTTCGTCGGGCCCTGAAAACGCATCTTTTTCAACTTGCCGGCTTAGCCTGATCCCTGCTGAATTTTTTAGAATTTTTTAAAATTTTTAATGTTTGTAGAGTTGCTGCATTTTAATATTTATTTGGTTTTTAATTCTCAGCCTAACGTATATGTGTTTTAATTTTTAACTTTTATGTATTGAATTTTTATTTCAGCTGTTCACCGCCCTGAGTCCGTAAGGAGAAGGGCGGTATATAAATCTAATAAATAAATAAATAAATAAATAAATAAATTGCTGATATCACCTGAACAAACTGGTCCCCAAAGTTCATTTTAGACAAAGTCTTCAATAGAAAGTTCCAATTAACCCGATCAAAGGCCTTTTCCGCATCCAAAAACACCAGCACTGCAGGGATCTGTTTACTTTTCTCAAGATGTTCCAATAAATCTATGAGTTGCCTTACATTATCCTTCATGTATCTGCCCTCTATGAATCCAGCTTGATCATGATGAATCACCTCTTGGATAACTGGCATCAATCTGTTGGCTAATACTTTTGCAAAGATTTTATAGTCCGTATTCAAAAGAGAAATTGGTCTGAAATTTTCTGGTTTTGTAGAACCATCCTCCTTTGGTATCAGTGAGATAAAGGCCGTCTTCCATGATGGGGGTATTTTACCCCCCTGTTGTATACTGCAGAATAAATCCTTAAGATGTTCAATCAATTCTGTTTGTAATGTTTTGTAATACACTGCTGTCAAACCATCCGTCCCAGGAGCTTTGGCTGTTTTCAGTTGTTTAATTGCAAGTGTAATCTCTTCAGAAGTTATTCCTTGATTCATTCTTTCCTTTTGTACAGTAGAAATTTTTGTAATTCTAGTCCCTTCAAGGTATTCATCTATAAGCTCATTTTTTATATTTTCTTTATGATATAGTTTCGAGTAATAGTCTAAAAAAGCTTGTTTTATTAAATTTTGTTGGAAAACTTCTTTCCCTCCATATTCAATAGTGTCAATAATACGAGAGCATCGCTGTTTTCTCAATGTATATGCCAACCATCTGCCCGGGTTATTGGCATTACAAAATGTATTATGTTTTGCAAATTGTAAATTAGTTGCCGTTTGTTCTGCTATAAGCATTTGAAATTGGTCTTTCAGAAATTTTATAGATTCTTGCAATTTATTATCTTGCGGGTTTTTAATATGTAGTTGTTCCTTTTCCTTTATCTCTAGTTCCAGTTCTGTTGTTTTCCTTTGTTGAATTGACTTATGCTTAGAGTTCATATAGATAAGTACACCTCGCATATATGCCTTACTCGCATCCCAAACGATTTCAATGGATGTACCCTTATTCAAATTCATTTGAAAAAATTCCTTCACATGTTTTCCAAGTTCGGTTATATTCTTTTCATACCTAAACAAATTCTCATTCAATCTCCAAGATCTTCTCTCTTTCTTCTCCAATTCTATTTCTATCCATATCGGACTATGATCCGTTAGCGTTCTGGGAAATATTTTAGTCTTTGTCGTTTTAGTAAGTAAGTCAGGTGTAACCAATATAAAATCAATCCTAGAAAAAGATCTGTGTCGGTCTGAAAAAAATGTAAAATCCAATTCCTTCGGGTTCTGAACTCTCCATACATCTTTTAATTCCAAGTCCTCTTTCATAGCAAAAAAAGTCTGTGGTAATTTAATCCCTGATTTTGCCAAGCTCTTCTTATCAACTTTGATATCAATCACCCCATTCCAATCTCCCATAATCATAATAGATTTATAATTCCATTGTAATATTTTACCATATAATAATTTATAAAAATTTTCCTGCTGTTGGTTGGGGGCGTAAATTCCAATCAGTAGCAGTGGATCATTCTGTAAGTTTATTTCAATTGCAATGTATCTTCCATAATCATCTGTTTCTATGATTTTAGCTGGTATTCTTTTAGAAATATACAACACTACTCCATTCTTTTTTTCCGGGCTTGAAGATGAAAAATGCGCTCCTAATTTAGAGTTTATCAAGTATTTTTGATCCTGAATTCTAATATGAGTTTATTGCAGGCAAACAACATCATTATTAAATTGTTTCAAATAATGAAATATTTTCCTTCTTTTCTGTGGAGAATTCAGCCCATTCACATTCCAGGATAGAAATTTAACTGTCATTTGGAGTTTCACGAAGCGAATCAACCATTTGCCGAAGTCTCTGTTCCAGAGCAGTAGTTTTCGGTCTGGCTCCTCCCATGGCTTCAGATTTCTGTGGTGTACCACTGGCCCCTTTCTCTTCTTGTGGTGTACTGGACCTCTGCTGTTTCTGCTTCTCTAACATTTGCTTCTCAGCTGCTCTAGTTATACGTTTATCTTTAGGTTCCTGCAGCAACAGTTCAAGGTCCATTGCCACCTCTCTTGTACTTCTAAGGGGCTTCTTTTTAATCTCTGGAAAGTCCATGAGAACATCATCTGAAAGACCACCTACTGCTCCTTGAGCTTCCTCTATTGCTCATTGAGTTTCTAATTCCATCTGCTTGCAGTATTCCTCAGTCTCTCTTTCAGATTCTTTGTCTTTAACACCTTCCTCTATAGTTAACAACGTAGATGAACGTGGAGGTGTGGCAGTCCTTTTGAAAATATTATAATAGAAATGTTCCGCTTTTTCAATAGTGTTTAAACGGTATCTTTGATCTTCATATCTCAAAATTATACCAACTGGGGCATCCCATCTAAATGGAATCTGACATCTTTTCAATTCAGTCACCAAAAATCCACAATCCTTTCTGTCTCTTAGCATCTTGGGTGGTAACTCTTTGTATACACCAATCTGATTTCCTTCTACCTGGATAGTGGCAAGGAAGGAGTTCTGCAAAATATCATTCCTCAGTCTTCTGTCAGTAAAATAAACAACAACATCTCTAGGCAAATTCCTTTGTCTTGCCACACGTGAGTTCACCCTGTAAGCTTTGTCAATTCTGCTAAAAATTTGATCAGATTCTACCTTTAACAACCCAGCTAATGCCTCAGCGCAGACTATTCTTAGGTCTTCTCTGTTATTTTCTTTTATACCTCTCAGTCTTAGAGCGAACTCCATAGATCTGAACTGAATCATTGTCACCTCATTTTCAATTCTTTGTGTTCTGACATCAGCACTAAAAAAATTTTCTTCTGTAACTTTCATCTTAGATTCAACTTCTGTGCTAAGTTCTCCCACTTTTTTCTCAATTTCCACCACCGCATCTGAAAGACCAGAAACTACTTTAATTATATTTTGGTTCAGTTTATATTTTTCTTGTACCAACTCCTTATTTCCTTTTGAGATCTTTTCATTGATCTTTCCATTTTTTCCACATTTCCCAAAGTCATAGCTATAAACTCCTTCAAATCCTCATTTCCAGTTCCCTGCTCGTGACTTTGAATCTGCGTTTGTGGCTTTTCTGACTTTTCCTTTGTCTGATGGGTAGGGGAGCCCCCCCCCCCCGATTTGGTTTGTTTCGAAGCCATACCTCCACACAGTCTTAGCTTTTCCAAAAAAGAGGATTTCCCTCCTTTTCCAGCTTTTCTCCCCAGTTTTGTGGAGGCAGAAATTAATCTTCTTAGATGTTTAAAATTACCAATTAAATGCTTTAAGCAGTCAGAGTCTCTCACTTTCACTTTTAACTCTCCCTTCTTCCGTTTAAACCTGTCGCCATTTTAAGTTACTTTGTATCTCTTTCTCCCATTTGAATCCTTCTTTTAAAGAAAAAGTTAGCAGGAATACTTGCAGTATTAAGGTCCAGATTTCACCCTATTTTCCCTGCTGCAGACTTCTATTATTGTTGAAGGCGTTGCTCTCACCGTCTTGCTTTGTCAAAACAGAGATCCTCCGCTGTCCGGAGCCCTGGCGAATTGAAAGGGGAGCCTTTTTTCCCTGAGTCCTCCCCAGGACAAAAGAACGAGCCTGGGGGCTCCTCAGGGGGCTCTACCCCATCTCGCCGGCTCTAGCTGTCGTTCCTTACGGAATGCAGACTTTCGAGCCGCCTCACAGCTGTTGAGGCGGCTCTAACAAACAACAAAGCCGGCGGTCATAAAAGAACCGTCCGACAACGGGAGAGACGCCGACCGGAAGCCCCAAGGAAAACATTTTAAATGGGATTGATGAAGCCTTTAGAATATACACTAGATATGCAGTAAGGAATAAATTACCAAGGGAAGTACATGTAAGATTCACAAACAGAGCGATGAAAACAGAGATACTTCAAGCAGCAAGGATTACAGCATTGAAACACGAAGATAAAGAACTTGTGGTTCTACGACAAATACCCAGAAGAGTTAGAGATTTGAGGAGAGAATATCAATTCTTAACGAGATTTTTAATATCTAAAGAAGTGAGTTTTAGATGGTTAATACCTGAAGGGATCATGGTGATATGTCAAGAACAAAGACACAGACTTAATTCAATTGAGAAAGCAAAATTATTTTATCAACAATTTTGTGGACCAATGGAAGAAGATTTGGGAGCTGTAGGCGTTGCAAAAGAGAAAGATGAAGAAAAGGATAAAGAGGAAAAAGCTAAAGAGGAAAGGGCTCGGAGAGAAGGGGCAAGAGCCAAAGATCCAATCGAACAAAGAGAGACTAGGGCAATGAAATTAAAACCTAGTAATAAGTAAATATGGAAGAAGAAATAAAAGCAATATCTTTAAATGTAAATGGACTAAATGCGGCGATAAAAAGAAACAGATTATTGACTAAATTAAATACTCTGAAGATGGACATTATATGTTTACAAGAAGTTCGTATTAGAAAACAACACATAAAACTACTACAATACCCAAAACTAGTTTTATTTACATCACTGATACAACAAAGTAAAAGAGGTGTGGCATTACATATTAAAGAAAAATTAGAACCTAAATCAATTTTTGAAGATGAGGAAGGCAGGATTTTGATGGTGGAAATAAAAATGAATTTTAAACAAATACTCTTGATAGCATTGTATGCACCAAATGAAAAACAGGAAGAATTTTATTGTCGATTGCACAGGAAAATTATAGCATTGAACTATGAAAACGTATGTATAATGGATGATTTTAATGCCGTTACAGACCCAGATTTGGATTATAAAACTGTGCAGATAAATAAAAAATCTAGAACATTACCAAAATCCTTTTTTACAATAATAGAAGAATTAAGTATCCAAGATATTTGGAGACAAAAACATGTGAAGGAGAGTCAATATACTTTTTATTCAAATAAACACCTATCATGGTCAAGGATAGATATGGTATGGATGTCAACTGGACTTATAGAAGAGGTGCAAGAAGTGAATATTGGTTCAAATATTTGGGCAGACCATAGTCCGATGACAATAGTATGGAAAGGGCAAAAGAAAAAGACAAGATGGACTTTGAATACAACAATATTAAATGAAAAAGGATTCCAGAAATTTGTGGAAAAGGAATTGGAATTTTTTTTTAAATTAAATAAAAAGGAGGATACATCACTTCAAAATGTATGGGATACAATGAAAGCATACATTAGAGAACTGGCAATAACATACTTGGGGAAAAAGAACAAAAAGAAACAGCAGAAACAAGTAAGATTGAAAGAAGAGTATAAAAACCTGGAAAAAGAGATCCAGAAAGATGTTCAAAATAAAAAAAAATTAAGAAATGGATGGAATTGAAGTAGCATGAAATAACCTTAAATGAACAAGAATCACTAGCAAATCAACTGAGAGCATCGAAACAGAATTTTTTTGAAAATTCAAATAAATCAGGAAGATGGCTAGCGTACAAACTAAGAAAAGAGAAGGAGAAAAAAGTTATAAAATATCTACAAGATGAAGAAAGGAAATTACAATATAGAACTGAGGAAAAAAATAAAGTAATCCAAGAATATTATGAAAAACTTTATTCTCAAGAGAAGATCCCCGAGGAGGAGATACAAAACTACCTGGAAAAATCAGATTTAATTAAAATATCAGAACAATTTAAAGGAATGTTAGATGAAAGAATAACAATGATGGAATTAACAGAAGCAATAAAAAGACAAGAGTGGAAAAGCGCCTGGACCAGATGGTTTACCAGCTGAGTTGTATAAAACATTGGAAGAAGTGATTAGTAATGTAATGTTGGATTTATTTAATGAATTATTATTGGAGGCTAAAATGCCAGATTCATGGAAAGAGGCATATGTGACACTCATACCTAAAGAAGATACAGATTTACAATTGATTAAAAATTATAGACCGATTTCATTATTAAATGTAGATTATAAGATTTTTGCTTCAATAATGGCAAATAGGTTGAAAAACAGTTAAATGAATATATCCACAGTGATCAAAATGGTTTCTTACCAAAAAGACAAATTAGAGATAATATGAGGATGATTTTGAATACCTTGGAATATTATGAGACTCACCCAGAAAAACAAATGGTGTTCATGTTCCTGGATGCACAGAAAGCCTTTGATAATGTGAACTGGCAGTTTATGATAAAGCAATTACAGAGAATGGATTTTGGGGAGAGATTTATAAATACCATAAAAACAATATATAACAGGCAATTTGCCAAGATAATGACAAATGGAGAAATGACAGGAAAGATTAATATAATGAAAGGTACCAGGCAAGGATGTCCTCTATCACTTTTGCTGTTTATTTTGACTCTAGAAGTTTTAAACAGGAACATTAGACAGAGTGATGAGATAAAAGGGATGAAAGTCAAAAAAGAGGAGTACAAACTACAAGAGTTTGTCAATGATTTGGTTTTCATTATAGAGGAACCGCAAATAACAGGGCCTAAATTACTAGAACAGATAGAAGGATATAGAAAAGTATCCAGTTTGAAAATAAACGAAGACAAAACAAAAATTTTGGTGAAGAATACAACAGAAAAACAAAATAGAGAGATAAAAGAAAACTTAGATATACAAGACTCTGGCTGAGCCAGGAAAGCCCTTTTTCCAGCAGCGGAGCAGCAGCCATTAGGCTGCAGAGGCTGTGGCAACTTCAGAAGGAAGATCGGAACGACAGTGATCAGAGCGGTGAGAACTTTTACTTTTCTTTTTCTACTAAGAACACCCTTATTAGTGCATGGAACAGTGATGGACAGTAAATGAAGAGAAGCAAAGAACCTATTTTGGATTGATTTTATTTTTCCCAATATATTTTAAAAGACTTGAAATTGCCTAATTGTTTTATTTTCATCTTGGATAACTGGACTGGATTAAAAGCAGGAAAAAAAGTATTGGGACATTTTTGAAATTTTTGGAAACTGTGGATTTTGGTCTGCAATATTTGCTGAGTTAATACATCTGGATTGCCACTACTTTTTTTATTTTATTTTTGCACTATTTAAAATAAAGTTTTTCTTACTTTCCCCCCTTTTTCCCCCCTTTCCCTTATAAGGATAGGAGAACTAGGGGAGTGTGTAGTGCTGCCACCCACTGGAAGAGAAATTTTGTTCCAGAAGAAAGGAAACATTGTAGTCAAAACAAATGCATAGACTGAAGAGTTACTGAATGTTGTTTACACAGGTGCTCTTCTAAGTTGATAAAGCCTGGGAATATACTGGAAGGCTCTGGTTTTTTTTTATTATTTTATTTTTTCTTTTCGCTGTGTAATTATTTTAATCCCAGTGAGAAGTGTGGCTTGGAAAGAGGCAAAAGGAAAAACTACTCCCTGTAGGTTCTTTGGACATAAAGGATTTGAAGAATTAAATTTTCCCTTGTTGCTTTTTTTTTTCCTTTTTCTTGATTTGTATACAAATTTTGGATTAAGGCATTCAAGAGCCTGAAGAATTATTGCTAATCTTTAATTTTTTTTCTTTTTTTTTCTTTTGGCTTTTTATTTGGAGGAGCATCTTAATTTTTTGTTTCTTCCCTTGGATTGGGGTTTTTGAAAGAACCTGAAGAGCTGGAGAAATTATTATTATTATTATTATTCCCTTTTTACTACTGTTTTTTCTATTTTCTCTCCCCCCCCCTTTTTTACCCTATTTTTTCAATTTTTTGGAATTTGAAGTGAATTTAGCCAACTCTAAAATGAGCAAAAAAGCAGCGACGGTGGGAGCTGCAGCAACTACACCATCCTCATCACCACCTGGAGGCCAACGCTCCATCCAGACAATGTTACAGCAAGAGAAAGAGAGATGACACAAATGATTCTACAAACACTTCAAAGAATGGAAAAACAACAACAAAGAATGGAACAGCAACAACAAAGAATGGAGCAACAGTTACTCAAAACAGATGAAAAGGTGGTTAGCATACAACAAACAATGATGAAATATGAAGAAAGACTGGTTAAACTGGAGGAAAAAGAAGGCCAAAAAGAAGAAAAAATGAAGGAAATTGAGAATAGACTTGGAGAGGTCGAACAAGAAACATCTGGTTTAATTGGATGGGAAATGGACAAAGCAGAGTTCTACTTAAGATTTCAAAATGTTGCAGAAGAAATGCGATTTTAGCTGAGGCCTTAGAACAGTGGTTCCCAAAGTGGGCGGTACCGCCCCCTGGGGGGCGGTGGGGTGCCTTAGGGGGGCAGTAAGAGGCAAGGGGGGGGGCGGCAGGGGGGCGCTAGAGGTAAAAGGGGATGGCAGGGGGGCACTAAGTGGCAAGGAGGGTGGCCCCCACCCTTTGGCCTGTGCAGTTACCCCCTTGCAAGCAAACAACAAGAAAAAACAACAACTTTCAGCTTCAGTGACTTTCAGCTGATTTGCTCTCAGCTGTTTTGCGCATGGATCTGCCGCTTGCTACGAAGAGCTAAATTGCTGGAGCAGATGTTTTTTTCTCCTTGTGCAATTCAAGCTGAAAGCGAAAGTAAAGCAGGTTGTTGGCTTTGCTGTTTGCTGCAACGTTGGAAAATTAGGCAGAGGCAGATTTCTTTTTCCTCATCAAAAAAGGTAGGCGGGAACAATGGGAAATTTAGGCAAAAGAGGAGAGTTCAAGATTTTAAAACACAAAAGAAAAAAAAAGCTCTATTTAACTAGGGAATTGTAATAATTGAGATACTATTGTATATTGTGTTGAAAGCAGAAATGGTTAAGTTGTGGTTTGGAGGAATATATGGGGAAAGTTATTTGGTTTATTATTATTATTGGTAAATATAATTAATTGATTTGTAAGAAATTGGATTGCATGGAAATAATTGGAATATTTATGTTCATATTGATTAATATACAAAAAAGATAGTTATATAACTAATTGATTTATATTAAAATGTTGAATTTGTATTAAACAACTGTAATATTACATAATTAACCAATGTGAGGATGGATATAAAAACAGATGACAATGGGAAGGGTATAATATAGAATAGAAGGGAAAATTGAATTTGATTCATGTTAGAGATGAGGATGAAGGGTAATATTGTTTTTTTTTAAAAAATAGATGAGGAATAAATATGGCAAAAAGGAAATATAGAAATTGTAAATTTAATTGAAATGACTAAACACTGTTTAAATTTGTGAACCGGCCAAATACTCTGTTCAAAGAAAATACATTGTATGTTTGTGTTTCTAATTATTGCTATTTATTCATATTTGTTCTCCTTTATTCTTTAAAGCTCAATAATTCATTCTTTATCTTAATATCTTTATATTTGTTTGGGGTTGGCTTTCTTCCATTTCATCTTTTTTTTATTGTACAGCAATCTTTCTCCTCAAACCTACCACCTCTCTCTTTTCTTTCCTTATTTTCTCTTCCCCCCCTCTTCTTCTCCTCCCTACTTCCTCTTCCTTTCTCCTTCTCCTCCTCTCTTCCTCCCTCTTTTACCCTCACTCCTACTCTAATTTCCCTTCCCTTCCTTCCCTCTCTCTCTCCTTCCTTCATCCCTCTCTATTGCTTCATTTTCAATTTTATATTTTCCACTATGGAGTCCAGGCAACCCCGGTCTTTCTTTCATTTATCAAGTATATTTCTCAAAATTTCCCCTCATCTTTTTAATTATTAGCAGTATATTTCATCTTATTCCATTTTTTCTATTGAACCTAGTGTAATCATCTTTATCTTTTTTTTCAATTATTTCCTTTTCAATATTAGCTCCTTGTTTCTCTTGCTTCTCATTCATCTTTTCTTTCTTTTTTTTGCAAGCTAACCAATTCTCTGCTTCTTTATTTATCTTAAATGCCTCCCTTACTTTTTGAAACATCTCCCTTAGTGTGTCATATTCATCCTCCCAATTCTCCATATTTTCAATTTGAAAAGGCTAGGATTTTTAAGCTTATTCTTTTCATTTACATGTGTGTGTGTGGTGCTTTTAAAGGAGCCACAAAGGGGGCTGAGAGCAGAATCATTCTGACAGTGTCTTTTAAAATTGCTTGGAAGACCCATTTTTTCCTTAACAATAATGGTTTGTATACTTTGGAATAAAACATATACCTGGAAAAAGTATTTACAAAACTTGGACAGAAGGAAAAGAAAGGCAGGACTGGACTCATTATCAGTAGCTAGTTAGTTCATTGTTATCAGTGACTCACACTGATTCTAAAACTCATTTTAAGACTGGGATTGGTGACTACTGAAATTTAAGTATTCAACATTGATCTCAGAAATCTTTGATTTGAACTATCAAATCTCTGATTTGAACTTTGATTTGAACTATGGCAAGAAAAATTGTAAAATGGGACAAAACTCACTTAACCATAATAATTTCTAGATATTTTAAGTGTAGAGAATTCAAGTGTTGAGAATGACCCATTATTTCGTCTCTTTTTCCGCACTTAGTACCACTATTTGATTTCTTTTCATTTTATTCAAATAACAACAGAAAACCCAATACGGTTCAATATGAATTGGCTTTCCAGTCCTTCCTTGATGCATTTTTTCACATTGGTTATCTAGTTTAAATGCCAAAGAAAAATCAATGATATATTTTTCAGACCTTTGGAGGATCACACTGTCAATTGTTCACACTGATCAAGCAAAATTAACAGGTGTGAATTAAGTTTTAGCTAAAAAATGGGAGCTTTAATTCCAGAAGTCCATTCTTTAAACTTGGACTTCTGGAATTAAAAGGCTCTGGATTAAATGGTACTCCAGACAAAAGATGGAGAACAGTATCTTGCTTTTAAACATGATTAATAGCTGTCTAGAAAGGTGAGTTATGAGCTTTCCTAGACAGGGATGCCCTCCATACAGTCACCTATGCTTTCGTCATATCTCGTTTGGATTACTGCAATGCCCTCTACATGGGGCTGCACCCGGAGGCTCCAACTGGTCCAGAATGCAGCCGCACGGGTTGTTACGGGGGCTTCCTGTTACTCCCGTATTACACCTCTCCTGTGCGAGCTGCACTGGTTACCGGTGGTCCTTTGGATCCGCTTCAAGGTGCTGGTACTTACCTATAAATCCCTTCATGGCATGGTCCCAAGGTACTTGCAGGATCACCTTCTGCCTGCCTCCAACCGCCCAGTGCGCTCACATAGGATTGCCCTCCTCCGGGTCCCATCGGCCAGACAATGTCGGCTGATGACGCCCAGGATGAGGGCGTTCTCTGTGGGCGCACAGACCCTCTGGAATGGTTTACCCATTGGGCTCCAGATGGCCTCCGACCTCCGCTCTTTCCGTGCTGACCTGAAGACATGGCTTTTCCAACAAATTTGCTGATCTGATGGGAGTTTTAACTAATTTGGGGGGGGGGGGTTAATTTGAGTATTTTCGTCGTAATTTTACTGTTTTATTGTTTTATCTTTGTGAGCCGCCCCAAGTCCTTCGGGAGAAGGGCGGCATATAAGTATAAATAAACTAAACTATTTTGACATCGTCAGAAATTTAATTTATTACCTGTTAAAAATGCAAAGACGAGTACAAGGAGCAAATAAAAGACCTTCATGTTGGGGTTGGTTCTGGACCAAATCTTACTTGTGGGACAGAAACCAGCTCTCAGCCTTCCTTCTGACTTCTTGAAAAGCATCCCTGCCCGCCCCCCCAGCTCCACCGCCTGAGGAGGCAGGGGAGGACTGCAGGTTGATCCCAAGGGGGTCTGGGAATGGGTGTGAATTTATCCCACAGCTCTCTCCATCCCCTCCTCTGTGAAATTGCTTTCTCCCACTCACTGGTGGTCAGCAAATTCAAAGGGAACCCCCAGCTGAGAATCACTGCTCTAGATTGGTTGATTCAGGAGATTTCTTTAGTGTTAACTAATAGTGTTAGCTATTTTTGTTACAGGGATAGATTTGTATTGAAGCAGCCTGCAGGCCTCCCAAAGGCTCTGCACACCCTGTTTTTACGAAAAACGAGTCCGTTTTTCCCAAAAACGGGACATGCAGGGCAAGGCTTCAGGAGGCCAAAGAATGGCTGTATTCTGTGTATTTTACTGTTACTATCTTCCTTAGTGGGTCGTGCAAACCGCTATTCCAAACAATGCTATTTATAGGGGGTGGGGGGGGGCAGTGGTGAGTTGCCCCAGTTCTCACCAGTTCTATGGAACCGGTAGTAAAACCAGCAGGAGGCCCCGCCCACCAACATCACCAAAACACTTGTGCACATGTGCAGAAAAGTGCGTGCATGCACGAGCGAAGTGAGCGTGTGCGCATGGCCCCGCTGCAAACCAGTAGTAAAGGTAAGTAGAAGCCACCCCTGGGTGGGGGGCACTGAGGATGAGTTTATAGTACCAAGGGGGCGGTGGACTGAAAAAGTTTGGGAACCACTGCCTTAGAAGTACCTAAAGAGAAGATGATGGAAGGAATTGACGAAATTTACCGAGTTTACACTGGATATGCGATGCGCAATAAGCTTCCAAGAGAAGTATACGTAAGATTTACTAAGAAATCAACTAAGATACAGATTCTTCAGGCTGCTTGTGACAAGGCTTTGGAATACAAAGGGAAAGAAGTCACAGTTTTGAGACAAATTCCAAGGAAAGTGAGAGAGATAAGAAGGAAATATCAATTCCTGACCAAAGTTTTGTTGCAAAAAGGGATTAACTACAGATGGCTGTTTCCAGAGGGAGTAGGTTTAATATGGAACTTCCAAAGATACAGACTAAATACAATTGATAAGGCAAGAGCCTTCTATGAGGAAGTTCTTAAAGAGACGGATGCTGATATGGAAGTTGAAATACTTCCTGAGGAGCCTGAGTAGCGTAGGGGGCTAATGCCTCCTACTAAAGGCAGCAATTAACATCCAGCTGCCTGCAATTCTGCAAGTTCAATCCTAGCCAGGCTCAAGGTCGACTCAGCCTTCCATCCTTTCTAAGGTGGGTAAATTAAGGACCCAGTTTGTGGGGGCAATAAGCTGACTTTGTATAAATATATACAAAAGTATGAAGGCTATTGCTTAATGCATTGTAAGCCGCCCTGAGTCTCCGGAGAAGGGTGACATATAAATCAAATTAAAAAAAAAATACAAGCAACGCCAGCTCCAATAAAACTTGCTGAAGAGGAATTGATAATGTTGGAAGAAACAGAAGGAGCCATGGGCGGAATTATGGAATACAAGGAGCAACGTGAAGCCAGATCAACTAGAGCAATAAAACCTAACTATAAAGTATAAATATGGAAGAATGGAAATTAATTTCAATGAACATAAATGGACTTAATTCGGCCAACAAAAGAAGAACAGTTTTCCACAAACTAGAAAAATTAAAATTTGATGTAATTTGTCTACAGGAAGTGCGTATCAAAAAGCAATACAAACAATTACTGATTCAACCAAAACTTGGGAAAACTTTTTTATCATTGGCGCAAACTAAAAAAAGAGGTGTTGCTCTGTATATTAGAAATACATTTACGTCTGAGCAGAAGTATGCTGATCCAGAAGGCAGAATTTTGACGGTGGAATTAATTGATAACAATACAAAATTACTTTTAGTAGCAATATACGGCCCTAACAATAATCAGAGTGACTTCTATAGGAAACTACATAACAAGATAATTGAAATGGAGTATGAAAATGTTTGCATGATGGGGGATTTTAATGGAATTGTAGATGAAAAATTGGACAATAAAACAAGTAGAACAACAAGATATAGTAGAAAGATACTGCCAAGGACCTTCTTTAAAATGATAAGAAGAAATAAATTTGAAAGACACTTGGAGGGAGAGAAATGGGAAAAATAGACAATATACTTTCTACTCTGACAGACATTTATCTTGGTCCAGACTGCATATGATACGGGCAACAATGGAATTGACTTTAAATATTGAACAAGTGAATATAGATACTAATACATGTGTGGACCATAATCCAGATTGTCATTTGGAAAGGGCGAAAAGGCAGGTCTAGATGGACATTGAACAATACAATATTAAAAGAGAAAGATTTTATACTGAAAATGAAATGAGAATTGGACTTTTTTTTCAAGCAGAACAAGAAAGAAACATCGATACAAAACCATTGGGATACAATGAAAGCCTTTGCCAGAGAATTAATCATTGATTATACACAGAAAAGAAATGTCAAGAAAAGACAAACCCTTAAAATATTGAGAGATGATCATAAAAGTCTTGAAAAAGAACTCCAGAAAGATCCATATAAGAAAGATGTAAAAATTAAAATGGATATTATAAAGCACAAAATGGACCTATTGGAGAAGGAAGAATTAGCGCAAAAAATAAGAACTGCTAAACAGAATTATTTTAAAAACACAAATAAGCTTGGCAGATGGTTAGCATACAAATTGAAAAAAGAAAGAGAATCAAGGAAAATAACGCAATTAATTGATCATCAAGGACAAAGCAGATTTGGAAATAAAGAGATGGGGGAAATAATACAGGAATATTATACACAACTGTACAAGAAAGATGCAATAGAAGAGGATAAAGTGGCAAGGTATTTACAAAAAGCTAAACTACCAAAAATCCCCAAAGAGGTCGAGGAGTTATTGGATGGAAATATAACAATGATGGAGCTAACCGAGGCAATTAAGAAACAGAAGAATGGAAAGGCACCAGGTCCAGATGGACTGCCAGCTGAATATTATAGGACTTTACAGGAATCACTATCGATCCCAATGCTGGAGGTTATGAATGAAGTAATGATAAAAAAAGAAATACCCAAGACATGGACTGAGGCATATATCACTTTGATTCATAAAGAAGAGACAGACCCAGAACAAATCAAAAAGTATAAGCCGATATCCCTGCTAAATGCAGATTATAAAATCTTTGCTATGATATTGACAGAAAAACTTAAGAGATATTTGAATAATTTTATACATTCCGACCAAAATGGATTCTTACCTAAAAGACAAATCCAAGACAATATAAGAATAATTTTGGACACTTTAGAATATTATGAAGCGCATCCTGAAAAACAGATGGCTTTGATATTTTTAGTTGCACAAAAAGCCTTCGACAATGTCAATTGGCGATTTATGTTGTTACAGATGGAGGTGATGGGCTTTGGGAAAAAATTTCTTCAGGCAATTGAAGCTATATATTCCAAACAAAAGGCTAAAGTAATGATAAATGGAGAATTGTCTGAATATATTGAAATAGAAAAAGGCACTAGACAAGGATGCCCATTGTCCCCACTGTTGTTTATACTGACACTGGAAGTGCTAAACAGAAATACTAGAGAAGAAAAGGAGATAAAAGGTATGAAAATTCGGCAAGAGGAATATAAATTACAAGCTTTTGCAGACGATTTGGTCTTTATTATGGAAGAACCTTTAACATCAATAAATAAATTGCTAGAAAAAATTGGAGAGTTCAGAGAGGTGGCTGGTCTAAAAATTAATAAAGAAAAGACAAAGATAATGACTAAAAATATGCTGAAAAAGCAAAAAGAAGAACTGATGGAGATCTCAAGTATCCAGGTTACGAATAAGGTAAAATATCTGGGAATACAATTAACAGCAAGATGTAGCTCTCTCAAAGAAGATAACTATATTAAGGTTAAGCGACAGATAGGACAAGATTTGGAAAAATGGGGAAATTTACAACTATCTCTAATTGGGAGAATTGCAACCATTAAGATGAACATTTTGCCCAGAACTTTATATTTATTCCAAATGATTCCGATAAAGCTGGACAAGGAATTTTTTATAGATTTGAATAAAATGATACTGAAATACATTTGGCAGGGGGAAAAGGCAAGAATAAAAATGAAGTTGTTACAAGATGCTAAAACGAGGGGTGGATTTGGCTTACCTAACTTTGAATTTTACTATCAAACAGCTAGTTTAATGTGGATTAAAGAATGGATATCATTAGGAAATACTAGATTGTTAAATTTGGAGGGACATGACTTGTTATTGGGATGGCATGCCTTTTTGTGGTATAAAGGAACAAAAATACAGGGATATTTCAGAAGACATAAAATATGTGAAGCCTTATGGTTGAACTGGGAGAAGATAAAAAAAGGACACTATTTGAAGATACCAGTCTGGGTATCTACAATTGAAGCATTTTTGTATCCAGTGACGTTTAAAGGGAAACAAATCATAAGATATAAGGAATTATTGGAAGAAAAGGGTGAACTTAAATTAAAGCAAGATATAGATGATCAAGGGTATAAGATGGATTGGTTTACATATATGCAAATACTTTCTAGATATCGAGAAGATCTTAAACAAGATGGGTTTTATAATGTATTGACTAATTTGGATAAGATTTTGACGGGTTCCGATGATCACGTAATTAAAAAGCTATATGGTTATTTGCTAGAAGTTAAATTGGAGGAAGAACAAGTTAAAGAATCAATGAGCATGGGGGAAGAATTTTGGTTATGGTATTGACTTAGAGAAATGGCAAAAACTGTGGTCACATAATTATAAATGACAATGTCTACAGCATATAAGGAGAATTTGTATAAGATGTTTTACAGGTGGCATTTATCCCCATTGAGAATAGCCAGAATGTTCCAGAATAAATCGGAGAAATGTTGGAAATGTCATCAGACCCCAGGATCCTACTACCACATGTGGTGGACATGCGTAGAAGCAAGGAGATATTGGACTAAGATACACACGTGGTTGGAAAAAATGATAAAGAGACATATTGATTTTAAACCAGAGATATTTTTATTAGGGATCGTACCGGAGATATACAATAAAGAATTGCAATATTTAATCGTGAATCTCTTGACAGCAGCCAGAATTGTATTTGCTAAAAACTGGAAAGGAGAAAAGTTACCTAATGATGAAGAAATTATTAAGAAAATGATGGATTGTGCTGAAATGAGCAAACTGACATTTGAAATAAGAAAACAAGAAGATAGACAATATTATTTGATATGGGATTTATTTTATCAATGGATAGAGAATAAGAATTGGAAATAATTATGATATAAATTGATGTTGAAACTTTTTGAAAATAAGTTAAAATGCTTAGTGATAAATTGAAGAGAGGAGCAGCACAAAAATGTCACCGACTGTTACACTGTCTTTGATTGTATGGAACGATCATGGTTTTTATATTGTGTTTTGTTTTGGTTATTTTGAAAATAAAAAATTTCTATTAAAAAATTGAAAAAGACTTGGAAAAATGGAAAAACTTTCAACTATCACTTATGAGTCAGATTGCATTGATAAAGATGAACATATTACCAAGACTATTATTTTTATTCCAAACTGTGCCAATAAAAATTGAAAAGATTTACTTTGAATATCTTAATAAGATCATGAGGAAATTTATATGGCAAAGGAAAAAAGCAAGAATAAGTTTAAGAATGTTGCAAGACACAAGACTACGAGGGGGATTTGGTTTACCAAATTGGGAATTATATTATCAAGCAGCAGCATTGACATGGTTGAAGGAATGGATTGAACTAAGAAATACAAGGTTGCTAACACTGGAAGGGCATGATTTACAACTGGGATGGCATGCCTTTTTCTGGCATGGTAGAAGTAAGATACACACATACTTTCATAGACATTATATAAGAAATGCATTATTACTGGTATGGGAGAAGGATAGAGATAAATTTTATGTGAAAATACCAACATGGTTATCAATAACGGAAGCTTTGTTCTCCACTTTTCCATCTGTTTCTCCTGTTCTTTGTTCAATCTTTTCTATTTTTAATTTTATATCTTGTATTCCTTGTAAAATCATCTGCATTGTCGCGTCCTTCTCTTTCTCCCGTTCCTTCTCCTTTTCCTGCTGCAACATTGCCTGTATTGATCGTTGTCCTCCCATTGGTGAAGAAGGAGTCGATCCAGAAGAACTAATAACTGCTGCTTTTTTACTCATATTTATGATGAAGAAATATGAGGATAGACTTGAAAAAATTGAAGAAAAGGAGGAACAAAGAGACAAAAATATTAAAGATATGGACAGTAGGAGAGGTTGAATGTGATAAGAGTGGATTAGGATGGGAAATGGACAAGTCAGAATTTTATTTAAGACTTCAAAATGTTGAAGAAGAAAAAGGAGAAAATTGGGCAGAAAAAATGATAGAAATTTTGGCAGAAGCATTAGAAATCACCAAAGAAAAAATGTTTGATGGCATTGACGAGATGTATCGAGTATATACAAGATATGCAATGAGAAATAAACTACCAAGAGTAGTTCATATAAGATTCACCAAGAAATCAATTAAAACACAAATATTGCAGATTACAAAAGAGAAAACGGACATTGCTTACCTGAATGTCCCTTCTAGGCACGCTGCTGGAGAATCCAAAGTGTGGGTTATCAATAGTGTATTAGCCAGAGACTGAGTGTGTGTTTCTTTAAATTTTGCCTTGGTTCCGCCTCCTTCGCTCGACTGGTGTCAGTTTTGTTCACGAAGATGGAAGAAGCAGATCAGCGGACGCCATGTCGTTAAGTCACAGTAGGTAAATTAATTCATATAAGTCCAAAACCGGCAGAAACCAGACCGGAATCCATATGGGTGGGTTGGATTCTCCAGCAGCGCGCCTAGAAGGGACATTCAGGTAAGCAATGTCCGTTCTCCAGCACGCTGCTTCGAGAATCCAAAGCGTGGGATATACCCAAGCAAGTTTCTTTAGGGAGGGTCAGCAGGTCGGTCCGGCAAAACTGCCGAAGATGTGACGGATTGCAGAACTCTGCGACCAAAGGAGGCTTCAGCCAATGCGAAGGAGTCGACCTTACAATGTTTAACAAATGGAGACAGTGTCGTCCAGGTGGCTGCTCTGCAGATTTCTAATACTGAGGCTTGAGTCGCCCAAGCTGCGGTAATAGAGGCGCTTCTTGTAGAATGTGGTAGAATATGACCTGGAAGTGGTTTCCCCTTCGATGTATAGGCCTTATAGATGCATGCCCTCAACCATCTCCCTATGGTTGTTGAGGAGATTTTCTTGCCCAAGGTGGCCGGGAGGAAGGAGACAAATAAGGCCTCTGTGCGCCGAAATGACGCTGTGCGCCTGATGTATCGACAGAGGGCTCTTCTAACGTCAAGAGTATGCCACAGTACCTCAGAGGGATGTCTTGGGTTAGGGCAAAAATCTGGGAGGACCAACTCTTGTGCCCGGTGGAAAAGGGTGTTAACTTTTGGTAGAAAGGATGCGTCCATTCTGAGAACCACACGATTGGCGTGGAAGACGCACAGATCATCTCTGACGGACAAGGCCGCGAGCTCCGAAATGCGCCGTGCCGATGTTATCGCGACCAGGAAGGTCACCTTGAGTGTTAATAAGCGTAGAGATATGGACCCCAGCGGCTTGAACGGTGAAGAAGTAAGGGCCTGGAGTACCAACAAAAGATCCCACGTGGGGTATCTGTGTACCACTGGAGGGCGAAGATTGGATGCACCCCGCAGGAAGCTCCTGATTCTTGGATTGCGAGCGAGAGCGCCGTCATAGTTGTCCGAAAGGACCATATCTAATGCCGCCACATGTCTACGTAAGGTACTGGGTGCAAGACCTTTGTGAAATCCAGAATGAAGAAAGTCTAGAACCTCTGTCACTGAGGCAGATGTTGGATCAGTGTGTTGGGAAGCGCACCAGGCACAGAAAGACTGCCAGGTAGCGTTGTATATCCTCGTCATGGATGGCCTCCGGGAGGCCTGTATGATGGAAATCACACCCCCAGAGAGGTTGTCCTTGGTCATCAGGATCCTCTCAAGTGCCAGACGGTCAACTGCAGCCATTGGGGCTCTGGATGCAGTATGACCCCCTGGCTCAGAGATATCTTGTCTCCTGAAATCCTCCAAGGAGGTTCGACCGAGAGGCTCACAAGGTCCGCAAACCAGGGTCTGCGAGGCCAGTAGGGGGCAACGAGGAGAACGTCTGCTTTCTCGAGAATTACCTTCTGAATCACCCTTGGAAGGAGTGGAAGAGGAGGGAATGCGTATAACAGACCCTGCGGTCATGGACAGAATAGAGTGTCGACGCCTTCTGCCGCGGGGCAGAGGTAACGGGAAAAAAATCTTGGCAGTTGCGTGTTGGTCTGGTTTGCAAAAAGATCCAGAACTGGGAGGCCGAACTTGATCGACAGTTCGCGGAAGATCGATGGATGCAACCTCCACTCTGACTGGTCTATCTGTTGTCTGCTGAGCCAGTCTGCCTGGTGGTTGGTTGCACCCGCTATGTGTTTTGCTGTAAGTGATTTCGTGTGGCGTGCCGACCAGGTGAACAGCAAGGTAGCCTCTTCCATCAGGGGTGCTGATCTTGTACCGCCTTCTCGGTTTACGTGCGCCTTTGCCGTCACATTGTCTGTTAGAATTCTTACATGGCGGCCTTCCACTAGAGGCTGGAAATGAAGGAGGGCCAGTCTGATCGCCCGGAGCTCGAGCCAGTTTGTCATTGGTCAGCTCCTCGGGGGACCAACATCCCTGAGTCAGATGCGAGAAAAGGTGAGCACTCCACCCCAGCAGACTCGCATCCGTGGTGACTGTTATTCGAGGAGTTTCCTGGAACAGGCAGCCGGAGCGCAAGGCTGGCGATTCCCACCAGAGGAGAGAGTTGCGTACCTTCCTCGAGATGCGGACCCACTTCCTGGAGTTGGCACACCAAGCTCTCTGATAAGGCAGGAGGAACCATTGGAGCTGTCTGGAATGGAACCTCACCCACGGAATTATGGAGAAACAGGAGACCATTTTCCCCAGTAACATTGACAGGAGTGACAAAGGAACCTTTGGAAGCGACCGCACCTGGGACACTAGGGACCTGATGCTGTGCTGACGATCGTCTGACAGGAACACCATGCCCTGTTGAGAGTCTAGGATTGCACCCAATTGAAGTATCCGGGTAGTTGGAAGGAGATGGCTTTTTTTGAGATTTAGAGTGAAACCATGTAGCTGCAGAGATTGGGTCACTGCTGCCAGATCCCGCTCCGCTTGGTGGGGGGAAGACGACAGGATGAGGATGTCGTCGAGGTAGCAATAAAGCCGTATTGGAATCTGTCTCAGTGATGCGGCCACAATCTTTGTAAATATGCGAGGAGCCGAGGATAGACCAAACAGCATCGCCCGGTACTGGAAGTGTCGGTTGGCATATGTGAAGCGGAGGAATTGACGGTGCGATGATCGGATGGGGATGTGTAGGTATGCTTCCTTCAGGTCGATGGATGTCATCAGATCGGCCGGCCGGATGCACGCCAGAATTGAGGTCAGTGATTGCATCCTGAACTTGTGATATACAATGAACTTGTTCAGCTCTTTCAAATCCAGAATGCCCCTCCAATCTCCAGAGCTTTTGGGCACCAGAAAAAATATGCTGTAAAATCCAGATCCCTGATGTTCCAATGGGACCAGCTCAATGGCCCGAATCTCTAGAAGGTGGTTGATTTCTTTCTCCATCAGATACCTCTTTGTCGGGTTGCTTGAAACCGGGCATTGTACGAATCTGGTTGGGGGAAGCGACCTGAGTTCCAGGGTAAGACCTAGGCGAATGGTCTGCAAGACCCAGGTGTCTGATGTAGTCGTCTCCCATTGGTGTTGGAAAAGATGAAGACGCCCGCCAATGGGAGGTGGAGGGAGGTAGTCACTTCCCTCTGCGGAAAGGACGGGATCCCGCTCCACGAAAGGGCTTCTTGTAGGTTGCCTGTCTGCTGCCTCTGTCCCGGAAGCCCGATCTATCATAAGGTCTGTATGAACTTTGAGTTGGAGGCCTTGATTGGTAGGACCTGCTGGGCCCAGACTCAGACCGAAAGGGTGGCTTTTGTGAATAGGGAGCATAGCGCCTGTTTCCCCGGCAGTAGGATGACGGCATTACCTTTCACTTATCCCTGTCTTCTACAAGAATAGGAGTAAGCGCGTCTCCGAATAAATTAGACCCCTTGAATGGTACCAAAGCCAGCTGCCACTTTGACTTAGAATCGGCCCTCCATTGATGTAGCCACAGAAGCCTGCGAGATGCCATGGTGGCAGTAAGGGACCTGGAGGTGAACTTGGCCACGTCCAGGGACGCATTGGCCGAATATTCAGCGGCTGCCACCAGCTTGTTGATATCCTGGTGCAGCCGCTTGTCATCCGAAGGCAGGCGATCTTGTAGCTGGCGGAGCCAAATTAGAGAGGCTCAATTAAAAAACGAAGCCGAGGTGGCCGCTCTGATCACCCACGCGGCAGCTTGATGGTTTTTCCGGAGGAGCATTTCTGCGCGTCGATCCTCGGTCCACAACCCATCTGCCACGTCATTTGTGAGGAGGGATGAGGAAGACAATTGGGCGACTGGAGCGTCCACCGCCTGTAACTGAAGCATGTCCTGTAGATTGGGTGCGGAGCAATACAGTTTTTTGTCAAGACTATTAGGTGCTGACAAGGAACAAGGAAGACACCATGGTCGTTGTAGGACCTCAGAAAAAAGCTGAGGACAAGGAATAGAGTCTTGGGTGGCCTCTTGGACATTAAATAGACCATCTGCTGGGACAGAGGAGGCAGATGCTGGTTGATCATCGTAAGGTGTTGTCAAGTTGGTTGATACCTTTGCCTTGTGCAGCAAGGATTTGAACAAGGATGGACGGAAGAGCCGAGACGGAGGAGGCCAATCCGGCAAAGGGGTTTCATCCTCGGAGAATTCCGAATCTCTTTGGTTGTCGTCGCTCCAATTAGAATCTTCACTGTGACTAGAGTCCTGGCCATAGTCAAAGTCCTGATAATTGTGACCAGAGGACACCAAGGGGCGTGAAAGATTAGAAGGTTGCGACTGCATTGGTTGAGTACAGGGCAAGGATCCTGGATACTGTTGCCGCAACAATAGACTGAACGTCAAGAGGTATATTAGGTTGCCATCCCTCAGACGGACATAAACCAGCGGCCATAGGTGTAAAAGTTGTTTTCGGAATGGGGCGTGTAACGGACAATTGATGCGGGTGAGTTGCAGTAGACGGTATTTGAGTCGAAGGGGCTTCCTCAGGACAAAACATAGACTCCTGAGATGTGGGAGGTTCTTTGGTCTGCCCAGATGTAGTGGCCGCAAGTTCAGCCATTCCAGATGTGAGAGCCTTTTGTTGGGCAAGGTCACATTGGCGTTCTAATCTTTTGTGTCTGCGTTGTTCATCTTTGGTTCTGGAAGAACAACGTTTTGGTTGGTGGGAATCAGATGAGGACTGAGGAGCAGAATATGCCCTATTTCGTCGTGATGTGGAGGTGGTAGCCCTCTTTGTAGGGGCAGGAATATTAGCAGGTTGACCATCCGACTGCTCCAGGTCAGAGGACAATTCCATGTCCACCATGACGAATCACCGGTGACAATTGATGTAGATTTTAATCTATATCTTTTTTCCTCCTTATTATTATGATTATTTATTATTATATACATATATTTTAACACAAGGAACAGAACCAATATGAGGTGAACAGACCTTTTAAGGTAAAAACAACAACAGCAAGGACAATAAACAGATCCGTAGCTGCTGAGTGAAGCGGAATATAGGCTTGGGGCGTTTTGGCGACAATTTGGAAATGAGTGAGGTAATTGTCTGCCCCGCTCCTGGGGAAAAACCCCCTCAGATTCCGAGCCTCAGGTGCTGCTGTCAGCCAATCGGTAATCACTTTCGCCTAGCAAGTATAAACTGTGGCGCTCCGGAAGGCCAGTTAATTGCTGAAGAGTAGGTCAGCCGAAATTGCCGCTTGGGAAAGCCTGAGAATTGGTGATCCCGATTCGCGCCTGCGCCTGGCAGCCTTTAAAATGGTGACTCTTGAATAAGGCCTTCAGTAAGGAGCAGCTACAGCGCATGCGCACTCCTAATGGCTGAGGAATCACCGCTAGCGGGTGTGCGGTACGGCCAGCCCGACAGCAATCTCCTTGGGAGAAGCGGTGAATCTGTTGCTTGCAGGATCGGAAAAAGGCCATTTGCCTCCCGATCTGACCAAATTAGAGAGCGATCGATCCGAACTACGCTCAACGTCAGGGCCTTGATGCCGGCGGACTCAAAATGGCAGCGGGCGGGAATCTCCCCAACGGTCACAGCCGGTGCAGGAGACGGGTAAGTCCGAAACGCCCTCAAAGTATTAGCGATTGTGCAACAACTTCAGAGCAATATAGCGATCACAGAAACCACTCCAATTGCATCAGCTGTGATCTGATAAGTTCTCCGATATTCTCCGGAAGAATTTAAACGGAGTAAAATTTCCAGAACCTTTACTCAAATCGCTAGCAAGGCACAATGGCTTCAACCTAAGACGATCAATCAGTTAGAGTCTGCTCTGTCAGGTAGCAGGATCTCTAGGCCGCCAAGCCGGTCAGCAAGGGAAGATGTTAGATTTGGTGGTGACGGTCGTACCGGCAAGCCGGGAAACCAGAAACTACCACCGGCGGCTAATGAATTAAGGAGGTATTTCCCAGCCGGGATAATCTCCAACTTGAAAGCTGACCAGATCAAAGGGCTGGGGGAGCCGGGCTGAAGCTCTAACAAACTCACCACCTTTGGCTCTATTGAAACGAGTCCAGACAATTTATGATAAGTAAATTCAAAGTCCAAAGTGAAAGTCCAAGCAGGAAACAGGAGAATCCAAGGCGAAGGTCAATAATGTTTTATCCAGAGCAAGCCAAGGATCAGTCTCTTCAGCTCCACTGAGTGAATAAAACTGACACCAGTCGAGCGAAGGAGGCGGAACCAAGGCAAAATTTAAAGAAACACACACTCAGTCTCTGGCTAATACACTATTGATAACCCACGCTTTGGATTCTCCAAGCAGCGCGCTGGAGAACACTGCAATACAAGGGCAAGGAAATTGTGGTTCTGAAGCAAATACCAAGAAGAGTGAGAGAGATGAGAAGAGAATATCAATTTTTGACAAAAATACTGCTTCAGAAAGGTGTGAACTATAGATGGCTGATACCAGAAGGTTTGGTGTTTACATGGCAACTGCAAAGATTTAAAATAGATTCAATTGATAAAGCCAAAGCATTCTATGCTGAATATCTAAGAGAGAAGGAAGTTGAATTAAGAAGGGAAGAGTCATATAAGGAGCATATAAGGAGAATTTGTATAAGATGTTTTACAGGTGGCATTTACCCCCGACGAGAATAGCAAGAATGTTCAAGAATAAATCTGAGAAATGTTGGAAGTGTCATCAAACTTCGGGCTCATATTACCATATGTGGGAGACATGTGTAGAAGCTAAAAGATACTGGACTAAAATCCACACATGGTTGGAAAAAATGACAAAGAAACACATTGACTTTAAACCAGAGATATTTTTATTAGGGATTTTACCAGAAATATAGAGAACTGAGATATTTAATTGTGAATGTTTTAACAGTGACTAGAATTGTATTTGCTTTAAATTGGAAAAATGAGAAAATACCTACTGAAGATGTAGTTATTAAGAAAGTTATGGAATGTGCTGAAATGAGTAAATTGACATTTGAAATTAGAGAACAGGAAGACAAACAATATTATATGATATGGGATTTATTTTATCAATGGGTAGATAATAAAGCATGGAAATGAAATATGAAATATGAAATAAATGTAACAATAAAATATATGAAGCTGTTTTTTACAGGAGACAAGCCACTGTTAAATAATTGTTAAATGAGAATAATAGTATAAAGGGATATAATAAATTGTCAAATAAGAGAAATTAAATAACCTGTAAATTTTGGATATGGGATTAAGCACAAAAGAATTATAACTGATCAATACACTTTCTGTAATTGTAATGGATGATGGTTGTTTTATGTTTTGTTTAAAAATTAAAAAATGTTAAAAATAAAATAACGGAAGCTTTAACACACCCAAATGTCTTTAATTTTGGAAATATTGTTAGATATAATGAGTTACTAACAGATAAGGGGGAATTGAAAGAGAAACGAGAATTGGAACAACAGGGAATTGAGATAGATTGGTATATGTATATGCAGATAAGATCAAGATATGAAAAAGATGCTAAATTATATGGTTTTTATACGGAAAAGACTGAACTGGATAAGATACTCATGGGAACAGAGGAAAACTTAATTTAAAAAAATTTATAACTTTTTGCTGTACATTGAATTGGAGGAGGAGCAAGTAAAAGAAACAATGATAGCCTGGGGTAGAAATTTTGGTTATCCAATTGAGTTTGAAAAATGGCAACAACTATGGGAAAGGAACTATAAATTAACAATGTCAAGTGCATATAAGGAAAACCAATATAAAATGTTTTATAAATGGCATATGCCACGGGAGAAGTTAGCAAAAATGTTTAAAGATAAATCAGCTACCTGCTGGAAATGTCATCAAACACCAGGATCTTATTATCATATGTGGTGGACCTGTCCTGAAGCAAAAAGTTACTGGTACAAAATTAAAATCTGGTTGGAAGAAATGATACAGCAATGCATTGAATTTAAACCAGAGTTGTTCCTATTGGGTATCTTTCCAGAAAAAATTAGTAAGGAAACTGTATATTTGATCATACATGTAGTAACAGCTGCAAGAATTGTGTATGCTCAAAATTGGAAATCAGAGAAAATACCTTTGAAAGAAGTAATTATTTTTTTTTAGATTGTGCAGAAATGAAGAGATTAACCTTGATGATTAAGGATAAGGAAGAATCAGAATATTTTAAGACATGGAATCATTTTTATAGTTGGTTGGAAAAGAGATATAAATGACCGATATTATAACTATGTATAAATGATGATTATAACATTGCTTTAGCAATAAAATGTTAGAATGGTTTGGACCAAAGATGAAGATAGAAGAAACCTATGGAAGATGGAGAAGAAGCCCAGAAGATAACACCAAGATGTCACAGGGAAAGGAGGATTGATGTATTAAATGTTTGTTTGTTTTAAAAAATAAAATTTTACTTAAAAAAAAAGATAACCCTAGAAACTCTAATAAACTTCTTCCAGGACGAATGTATCAAACGTTTTGAGAAAGGACACGCATTTAACTGTGATCTCTCTCTTTTACTGCTTACATTGGATAAGTTTCTACTTTTCTCCTCAAAAGAGAAACAGTGCTTTTGGTTTTCAAGAAATCATGATCAAATGGGCTTCCAAGGGCTATAAATAGGAGACTAATGACACATACAACTTGGGGCTGGACGTTTTCTAGAAAAGATTTTGTCCGGGATGCTTTTAAGGATTTTTGCCTTGGGCAGAGGCTCTGGGTTGGATTAGACGACCTCCATTTTCATACTAGTTTGTTATGCATCATTTTCTATTTCAATATTCACTGACAGAGCTAAGAGTTAAAAAAAACCCTTTTTTCAGTTAAATTAATGGACATTCTATTCATGGAATAGAACACAAGATTCCTGCTTTTTCCTGCTATCTCTTTAAAGAGAAACAGTGTAGAAAATAGGATATCACGTTTGGACATTCTCCCTTATTTATTTAAAGTATTTTTTATACTGCTTCCTACGCTGAAGCATCTGGAAGCAGTTTACAATTAAAGTAGTGACTTCTGGAGGACAAAATGGTGGATTGAAGATGGCTTTGTGAAAAATAGAACTGACAATTGTGAAAAACAATGAAGCATTGGCTTTTTAAATCTCTCCAAAGAAAGGACAGACGATTTCCACAAGTGCTCCAGACAGCTGCTCCTTCTGAGGAGACCTCAAAATAACACTCTCAGGTGGGTTTTGAGTACTGGGAAATGAGGTAGACATTTTGCTCAAACTGTATGTTTTAAAAAGATACTAAGCTCACATACTTCTTTTTCTAATTGTAAAAATTGTGTATTAGCTACTATTAGAACCTTTGGATAGACACATCTGAAAATACTGGGTGAGTCTGCCTTCAATTGTTAATGAAAGAAAAAATTAACTACAAGCTTAAGAAATTTGAAATAAACAGCAAAAAGCTGATTTTAGAAAGGATCCAGATAAATTGGAAATGATATTTTGTAATTAATAAGAATTTTTCCCATAAGAAAGTCAACTTGTTTTGAACATAAAGTGATAAAAGATTTTAAAAATTGGACTATAAAGGGAGCTAAAGATTTAATTAAAGGAGAAAATACATAAACCTGATTTAACAACTACAGAATGATGCAAAACATGTTAACACTGGAAATACTGTGGGATACTTTTGAAAAAAGAAATCAAAAATTAATATCAACAATTTTAATAGTGATGTTTGCTTCTATAGATAGGCTACGACCAAAAAAATGTTTTAGAAGAAATGACAGAAGAGAAACAAGTTTTATCTGACAAGACAGAGACACTGAAAGTGGATCTACAAATGACAGGCTACAAAAATGACATGGAAAATGTTCTGTCCCCGTCGCGCACACACAGACAGACAGACAGACAGGAGTAAATGAATCAAACAGTCAGAAATTCCTTTAAGATAACAGGCTTGGCAGCGAACCATGAACTGCCTGCCAAAAGATTTTACTCACTAAGGGAGGTTTTTCCTCCTCAGTCTAATACACCAAATTAATTCCACAAAGCAGAAAATTGTTGAAGTCCAGTCCAAAGAAATCCAAAAAGAGCTTCTAACAGGGTTCTAGAAACACGATATGACTTCCGAGCTTTTCAATTTATCCGTCACAAGGCCTGAATAGCTGACACACCCCCTTTTATCCCTTGTGGGGTGTGGTCCAGTGACTCAGCTCAATCTTTGGCCCGCCCATGCCTCTTTCTCTGCTGCGCGCGCTTATCCTTCCGACGCTGTCTGGGATCCAGCCAAAACTCATCCCCCTCGCTCTCTATCTGTGGCTGCTCCAAAGTGCCTTGCTCCTGGCATATCTCTTGGCCTTCGGAGGAAACCTGAGGCATTGCCAGAGAGGAGGGTCCTGGAGAGGGAGGCCTTGCCAAATCCTCTCCTTCACCTTCTGAGTCCTCTCCCTCTGTTAGGACAGGCTCGGGGGTTGGAGTCACAACAGAAAAAGAGGTTTCATTAGATATAAAAATGTAATCTGTTGATGTTTTAGAAATCAAAAGAGAATTACAAATAATAAATCAAGAAAGTGATCTGGATAATTGTGTCATATTAGATTTACAAAAAACGTTAGTTAAAGCTTGGATGAATCTTGTGGGAAGAGGTAAAGAAATAAGTTCTACAAGAGTACTTGAGTGGATTAAAATTAAGACTGTTAGAAGTAAAAAAAAAAGGAACATGAGGTTGGTTTATTTGATCAAGGTTAAAACAGATATGTTATTTCTGGCAACTTTTAATGGACTTTTGCTGACACCAGGACTGAAATGATAATGAAATAAATGTATTGATTTATAGATAAGAAATTGAACACAGGACAAAGAGATAATTGGTTATAAAGTAAGAGGTGAAAAATTACTAAAATTGTTTATATTGGTTGTGATGAAGGTTGGAAGTAACTTTTTATTTTTTTCTTTTACATTTCTTCCTTTCCTTGGCACTTTTGCTCTCTACTTTTTTTTCTTCCAGTTTGTATTAGTTTTTATTGTTGCAATTATAATCTTTAATAAAATTACTTTAAAAAGTACAATAAAAGCAGCAATAAAATGTATATAATGATAAATAATATATTAAAGGAATGTAATGTATTCTTTATAAAACCTTAAAACTTGCTGTATTTATTATTTGTTTATTTATTAGTTCGATTTATATGCCGCCCTTCTCCAGAGACTCAGGGCGGCTTACAATGCATTAAGCAATAGCCTTCATACTTTTGTATATACCTGTTCAGTAGGGCTTTCGGCCCCCCCTAAACGGTGTTCTTTTTTATACGAAGTCAGTTTATTGCCCCCACAATCCGGGTCCTCATTTTACGTACCTCGAAAGGATGGAAGGCTGAGTCAACCTTGAGCCTGGTGAGATTTGAACTTGCAGTGATTGCAGGCAGCTGGTAACTAAGTGCTACTTCAACAGCACTTAGTCCACTGCGCCACCAGGCTCTTATAGGAGGTGTGTTTTGCAGAGTGACTAGTATTATGAGATAAACCCAGGAGCAAAACACAACACATAGAGCCTTTAGATAATTAACAGTGGTTTATATACAACTAAATATATGCAGACAAAGACGTGGTAGATACCTTATCATACAGCTACGGACACAAGAGAGAGCAATGAGATACACGACGAGAGATACACCGTCTAATGGTCACCTATATATAGACACTTCTTAAAAGGGTAGCAGTCTTGTGTGGACCCCACCAGACTCTTAAACTGGCAATTCCAATGCTGAATCATTCCCACTGCATCAGCTTACAACCTTACATCATCTTACAGCTGTTAAATCTACATTCCCTGACAAGGTGTCTCTCAAATGTCCAGAGGGAGAACATTCTAGAGTGGAGGCACCATCATTAAAAAGGCCCATCTGTGAGCAGTTGCCAGACTTCTCAATAAATGCATGATAATCTCAGTGACTGAACAGATCTATAACTGAGATTCTCTAACAGGTATCTTTGTCCATAATAACTAAAATTTTGAATTTGGCCCAGTAGCTAACTGGCCACCACCTGGAACTTTCCTTAGCCATAAAATATCCAAATAACTTCAGCTGTCGCAATCTTTCTACAGCAGGCACATGATTTGGGGCAATACTACAAGATGATTTGACATTAAAATGCAGCATTTTCTGTGCCTAACAAAGGCAACCACAAATACTCACTAATCTGTAGATGTCGTTTGATGCGCTCCAGATTTCGGTCTCGGTAGTCAGACTGTACAGAGTTGCATTTATTGATGAGATCCAAGAATTGTTGGGAAAGGATTCCATGCTGAAGCAGAAATATATATGAGTAATGCAGACCCTTTTTGCCTCTTCACCTTGCTTCCCTATCAAGGCAACCAATTGCTTTGCTTCTCACCTGATTTCTCTTCATTCGGTTGTTGAATGAATTTCTGCTCTCATCTTGTTCCTCCTTCATGGGCTCAATTCCTACATAATTAAGAAGTAGCTATAGTTAGATTTTAATGCTTATTTCAAGAAAGAGAGCTCTGGGGACTAAAATATATTTTTCAGAGTACTAGATACTAATTCCCAAGCTGAAGAGTCAAGATACAACCCTTTGTTTGTCACTGCGTTATTTGTATTTGCCAGCTGACCTTCCATTCTGAACATTACGGTAGCTTGCCAGAGAACCTTATCACAAAGATAAGGCTGTCTTGTGATTTCTGAGCTACTGCGCATGTTCACATTCTTTCGTTCTAACTTACTGATTTACTTTTCCTTTGTCCGTCTGTGTGATAAACTGCCGGTAAGATGTAGTAAGCTAGGTTTTTTACTTTCATAATAAAAATGTTTTATTAGTATATATACTACGGGTTTTCTTTTTTTGAGAGTATACACCATGGAAAACAAGATCCATTCACCTCTAATTAATTAGTTTTCCCAGGGGGGGGGGGAACAAGGCTGATTCACGCTTCGACAATGGTAGCAGAGGATGGTTTGATTTATTTTGTTTTCCTTGGATGTTGCTCAACTGATAAGTGAATAGGCTATTAAAGCAGTTAGTTTTTCAGCGACTGAGGAACGCTGTTTACTGCAAATATGCCAAGAAAGAAAAAGAAACCCAAACGGAGAGCAGTCTGCTGAAGACATAAAACTCTCTGATCTCTCTGATGAAGACGTGCTGATGTCAGTGACACCCTCTTATGTTTCTTCAAGCCCCCAGTTTATTACTAAAGAATTCTCTACAGAAGCCCAAGAATTTGAAAGGCTTGGTGCCAAACCTAAAATTCCACAAGCGGCTGGGTTTTCTTTACCCAAAGAGATAGGTGAAACTACTTTAAGCCCTGAAGAACCTATGCATGATAAGGCTGTGCGAAGTTATTGTGATCAAACAGAGTTTCTGGAACATGAGCTGCACAAGGCAAAAGCGTTTGTTTCTATACTTAAGCCAGATAAGCGGGACTCTCGTCTTTTTCAAATTCCTGAGTCCTCCATTTTGCCTTCTTCTTCGAAGTCAAAGCAACTCCCCCAGGAGGGTTTGGTGTCAGGCGAATCAGAACAGAGAACTGTGTACACGTCACATGTGTCTAGTGATGTGGTCCCTTCTCAGATTTCACATGATATTGATAGAGAAGAAAAGTTTTCTGCAATGCCTGAAACTAGTGTTGCAGCACCACCTGCTGGCGAAAGTAATTTACAAGATAAAGCTGAATTGCTTCCCATGTTTCAAAAGCATTTACAAGAATTACAGCAAAGACAGGTGCCAGCGGCTCCAGCAGGCCATGTTAATACGGCAGCTCATGCACAAGTGGCAGCCAGAGTACAGCAACCACAGATTCAAGTACAGCAACCTCAGCTTCAACCACAAGTGCCTTTACTTCCACAGCCAGTACCTCAGGTGTACACTCCTCAACAGGCATCTTCTATTGTTCCACTGGCTGGTGATTCAAAATTAAAGCGTTCAGGACAAAATTATAAAGCATGGGTCAGTGAGGTTGGACTTTTACTCCGTAGAGAAGGTACCTATTGCATGGTGTTTAATCCTCCTGACCAGCCATGGACTCCTGCAATAAGAGACTTAGATACTAAAGCATGCACAACATTATTGATGTCCATGGATACTGAACTCCAGGTTACTTTTCCACCTGATGCAACTGCCAAAAAATTTGGGCCCAATTAGAAACATGCTACCATCCTGTTTCAATTGAATCTACATGTTTGCTCTTGTCTGAGTTCCATGGTTCGAGATTAAAACCTGGTGAATATAATTGAGAACATTTAACTAAAATGAAAGGAATGAGGAAGGATTTGGGCAAAAGAGGCTATAATATTGATAATTGTCAAATGATCAGCATTATTAACTCATTGAATTATGAATGGAAAGATGCCATTACAAAGATTAATCAAGTGCCCATTGCTCAACGCACAGTGGATCATGTATGCAGAATTTTAACCGAAGAAGAGGCATTTATGCTGGCCACTCCACATTTGAGAGGACCACCTGCATCAAGAGCTCCAGTGAGGCATCCCTTCCGAGGAAGAGCCTACGTTCCAAGAATGCCAAGATGCTACATCTGTAATTGTGTGGGACATGCCACCCGGGATTGTCCCCAACGAGTTCCAGCTTCCGTCATGTACCAGCCCAGAGGAACAGACTCCAGAGGAGGCAGAGGCGGAAGACAAGGTCATGGTCCCAGGCGTGATCCGCAAGCTCCACTTGCCACATTGGCTTTAACCAATGATCCACAACCTCATCCAGAATACGACAGACAACTTCTGTGGACTTTGGATAGTGGTGCAGCATTGCATGTTACTTACAGAAAAGAACTTTTTACAGAGATGCACGAGCCTGAACCTGAACTATATGAACTTTATTCTTTTTCCAATCATCCTTGCAGGTCAGAGGAAAAGGAACTGTTTATGTTGAAGAGCTCGATGCATTCATCCCTGATGTTTATTACATACCAACAGCAAATAGTAGTTTGCTTAGTCAGAGTCACTTGTCTAGAGTATTAAAGTTCCAGGTTCACCACCTCGAGAAAGCAAGTTATATAGTTAAAAATGGAGATATTGTTGCTGAAACCATATTAATTGGTGGTGTTTATTACATAAAGCCAAAGTCTAAACTGCAAACACAGGCAAGTATACAGACTCCAAAAGAGGAGAGCACAGGCCCAGAGAGAGATGTTCCAGTGAGAGATCATGTTGCTACTCCAAAGGCTCCTAAAGCCAACAAAAAGAAAATTAGGAAACAGGTTGCTCAGAGCAAGCCTGAGGTTCCTCAAAAAACTGTTTATGTTGAAAATTCACTAACTGGTAAACCTTTGCATTACAGGTGTATCCATAAGTGGCATAGAAGATTGGGGTATGCCAGTTTTCGTGTTCTTAGGAAAATGCCGGAGTTCACAAAAGGTTTGGATCTAAAGGGATGTAAGGTGTTTTTGGATTGTGCTGTCTGCAAAAAGGCCAAATCCAAAGCAGCAGCCATTCCAAAACAGACTACACGCCTGTCAACACGCATTTTTTATTTGGTACACACTGACATAGTAGGTCCTTTCAATCCAACACTTGGTGGTAAAAATATTTTCTAACGATTGTTGATAATTACTCTAGGTATGGATATGTATATCCTATGAAAGAAAAATCTGAGACCTTTCAGATCTTTAAAGACTTTGCCGCTCTTGTTTATACCCAACATGGAGTAAGCATCGCCAGAATTCAAAGTGATCGTGGTGCTGAATTCATGTCTCAGCGGTTCCAGGACTGGATGCGTAAGAATGGAATTGTTCATCAGACCTCGGCCCCTTATACACTGGCGCATAATGAGGTGGCAGAAAGGCGACAAGGGGTCCTGCAAAGCATGATGCGTTGTATCCTAGAAGACACCAACCTCAGTAACCCATGCTGGGGTGAAGCTATTAAATATGCAAATTATATTGTCAACCGTACTTGGAGTAGTGTAATAAATCAGACTCCTTTCTTCATGATGTATGGGTACAAGCCCAACCTCAAGAACCTCCATATTTTTGGTTCATATGCTATGGTGAACATTCCCTTAGCTCAAAGAAGGAAAGGAGGTCCAGCAGCAAAGGATGAGATTTATGGGTATTGATGATAATTCAAAATGGAGCAAATTTATTGACTCCAAACATGTAATAGTGATTTCCCAATCCGCCAATTTTGAGGAAGATGCTGACTGGTCCAGGATTCATTCCAATGATCCTGGAGTTTATTTTCCTAGAGATGATGTTGCTCAACCTGATGTTCCGTCTTCGCAAGCCACGGATGCTGACGCTAGCGATGATGGTGAAGACAAGGATGAAACGGAAGAAGAATGGACGACTGTTCCGAGGCGTTCCAAGAGGGCCACAAAGGGGATCCCTCCACAGCGATATTTGTGGCAACTGACAAAAGCACCCTTGCCTTTGATTTGTAATGTTACACTTCCTCCTGATAAGTTCACACAAATCAAGCATCTTCCTGACTCAGAGCAAGAGAAGTGGTATGAGGCAATGCAGGCTGAAATGGACAGTCTAAAGAAACTTAAGGTGTTTACGCCTGCAAAACCTCCAACAAACAAAAAAGTCATTGGCACTTGATGGGTCTACAGAATCAAAAAGAAGCCAAATGGTGAGTCATTGGACAAGGCCAGACTTGTAGCTCAGGGTTTCGCTCAACGTTATCCTGAGGACTACACAAATACCTACTCACTGACAGTCCGGACTGAAAGTGTAAAAATTGCTTTAGCCACTGCAACTATCCTTGGTTTAGAAGCTTTACAGTTCGATGTTGACACGGCTTATCTACATGCTGACCTAGATGAGGAGATCTACGTAAAAGGTCCTCCAGGGTTCCGACAGCAAGAAGTGGATACCTGGTTTCTACACAAAAGTCCTTATGGTCTGAAACAGTCTGGTTTAATGTGGTACTTATGTCTTACTGACAAACTAAATTCAATGGGCTTTATTAAGTCCAAAACTGATGAATGCGTGTTCGCAAAAAGATCTGATAATAGATATGAGATAGTTCTTGTTTATGTTGATGATATTGTTTATATTGGTCCAAATAAGCAGATGAGTGAGATTTTTGCTAAAGCTTTGCAGAGATACTTCACATTGAAATCTTTAGGTCATGTTAACAATTATTTAGGTGTTCAGATTGTCAAAACACAGAAGGGGTTTAGTCTTTCACAAGAGGATAAAATTGAACAAATTTTGCATCATTGCAACATGAAAGATGCTAACACAACAAAGACACCCATGCAAACAGATTTTCACAACTTGGCACATGAATCAAGTCCTGAATTTGAGGATCAAACACTTTATCGTTCAGTTATTGGGTCACTGTTGTATATTAGTAGTTGGACTAGACCCGACATTGCACTTAGTGTTAATCTCTTGTCTTGACGCATAGGTAAGGCAAAAGTTTCATTGGACATGTGTTAAGAAATTATTGAAATATCTAAAGCACACTAAAAACATGAAGTTATTGTTAGAACCGACACATACTGATCATGCAGAATTATGTTGTTATGCTGATTCTGATTGGGTGATAAGAATTCACGTAAAAGTACTTCAGGTTATATGATGTTCTTAAATGGATGTCCTGTTTACTGGCATGTGCGAAAACAGAATTTTGTTTCTTGTTCATATACTGAAGCTGAATATGCTTGCGTTTCAGATGCATGTAATTCTCCAACGTGGTTTGATGCTTTGGTCAGATACCTGGACACACCCGATCCGACCGATCACCGTGATGGAAGACAATGAATCTGTGGTTTATATTTTATGATTCATGTTTCACAGGTTCTAGGTCCAGACACACTGACATCCGTTATAAAAATATCAAACAATTATTGAAACAAGGTTTTGTAAAATTGCAGTACGTGTCTACACATGATCAGTTTGCTGATATGCTCAACAAACCACTTCCAGCAGCTCAGCACAAGTATCTGCATAAGAAGATGTGCCTTACTTACTGATGACAAAGAAGGGGTTGTCACTGTGTTATTTGTATTTGCCAGCTGAGCTTCCATTCTGAACATTACGGTAGCTTGCCAGAGAACCTGATCACAAAGATAAGGCTGTCTTGTGATTTCTGAGCTACTGCGCATGTCCACATTCTTTCGTTCTAACTTCCTGATTTACTTTTTCTTTGTCCGTCTGTGTGATAAACTGCCGGTACAATGTCGTTAGCTAGGTTTTTTACTTTTATAATGTTTTATTAGTATATATACTTCGGGTTTTCTTTTTTTGAGAGTATACACCATGGAAAACAAGATTCATTCACCTCTAATTAATTACTGTTTTCCCAGGGGGGGGGGAACGAGGCTGATTCACGCTTCAACATTGTTTTCCTCATAAGTTGTGCACACACTCACTCTTCAGGTGGGCTCTGGTGTCTTTTGCCAACTCCTTGATCTCCTCACGCAGCTTTTGTAGGCCTTGCTTCATATCTAGAAAACACATTGAAAATGCAAAAACAGTCTTAATTTTCATCATATCCAATTATTGCAAGCATTGTGACTGAGCTACATTGGCCCACCTCCCATCTTTCCTCTGGAAACTAATGAGGACTACCTGTAAATGATGGGAACAAATTTAGTCCTCGTTTAGTGACAGCATTAGGGACCATCAACCCAGTTAAGCAAAGCAGTCACAAAGCGAAAAATCATGTGATTGTGACTGTTTATGATTTTACACAGGACATCCCTATCAACTGACTATAATGGCAAACCTGTGGCAGAGAGAGGTGCAAAGGCTGCAAATGCGGGCATTAGTCACACAGTTACTTTTCTTTTTTTATTAAAAAGTTTTACAAAAGGGTTTACATGCTTATTCCCCCCCTTCCCTTCCACCCCTCCCCCTCCCCCTTCCCCTTCCCATCCACCCACCTCCCCCCCACAACAATACATAGTCAATCAAGAGGCATACAAACAAGTAAGCATATAAACAATACATAGTCAATCAAGAAGATATAACATCTAGTGCATCTTTTATATCCTCTTCTTATCCTTAGTTGTTTATCATGTCTTAATATCACCATTTATTATAACATTTCCCCCAAATTCCTTACTTCTCTATTAATACATCTACCTATCTTTTAATTTGTTAAAAATCATAAAACAAATTTCCCCCCCACACCCCCCAAAACCCTCCCTCCCAACCCCCTCCCCCTGACTTCCCAGAGCAAAAACAGAATATAACATCTAACAAACCTAGGCTAGTATATACTACCTTACTACAAATTCCAAAAAAAAAAAAAAAAACCCCACATTCTTTAACTCCCCTAATTGACGTTCTTCAACATTTCATTTATAAATTTTCTCATAACATTAACTTAAAAGTAATTCTTTAAGACGTGTCTTTAATACAATATTATTAACCATTGAACTGATTAACCTCAGACCTAAACATTTCGTCTTATATAGCCTTTAAAGCTTCTAATATCTCACCTTAAGCATATAAAGTTTCTTAATACTAAAAATCCATCCATTTATTTTCAAGCTAATCATTTTAGAACTGCAATGAATTTTAAAAAGCTATCCAGTTTAAATTAAACCTTATCCCTCAATACATATAATCCTTTTAAAAATTGTATTATGTCACCTTAAACATTTAAAATTTCTTAATAAACCTTAAACTTCAACAAAATATCAATCAAATATAACCCTGGAAAATCTATATAAATTCCAAAGATTTCAATAAAGTATCACTTGACTTTTAATTAATCTCTTTAATAACTCAATAACTCTAAAAAAAACTATCCCTTTTTAATTAAACATTTATATCAAAGATCCATAATCTACCAAGTATAACCTTCAAAGAGTTCATCACGCATTCTCCCTTTCTTTCTGTATTTCTTCCAATCCTTCTTTTTAGATGACACTTTCTTCTTAAGCATGGCTCGTCCCGTTGCTTTTATTTTCGAAAAAATTTTAAACATTACTCGTCCCCCTATTTTTATTTTCAAGAAATTTTGAGCTTGAGATTGCAACTGGTGCCTCTTTGAGAGTCGATTCCCCTTTCAAGGTTATTTCCTTTGCTTTAAATCCCCCTTCTCTACTTTTCCTGCTTGTAAAATCAGTCATTTCATTATCGAAGAATTGACTCTGTCCATAAAAACAGAAGTTTTCATTGTAGTTTGCAATCTGCAGTAATGAGTTTTTTTGATATTCTCCAACTGATTGTATGGAAGCCTCCACCAAAGCTTCTGTTTGCAAAATGCTTGACTCCATTTTTTCTCTGTCTCTTCTTTGTTCTCCAAAATCACGTTAGGCTGTATAATTTCTTCCTCTTTCCCAGCCAGCAAATCCTTACAATATTCCAATTTCCACTCCTGGATAGTGTTTTTAACTATGTCCCTCATGTCCAAAATAAAAAGATCCAAAATTTCTTTTAAATCCTTTAAAGTCACAGTTTGTGTGTTTGCTGACTCATCCCCTCTTTCCTTAATTGCAGCCATATTTCAGTTTTTATTTTGTATTTATTCAACTGTCAGATCAAAGTCAAATTATTTTCCACTATCTTTAAGAATGTATGTTATTTAAAATCCCCATCATAGTCTTTCCTGTCTTCTTCCCCTTCCCCTTTAAATCTTATTATGTAGTCCAATATCTTTAACAATGTAGCAGTGGTTAACGAGCACTTTCACTGGTAAATTTGATTTCTCTTAGCACCATCTTCCCCTTCTCTTTTCATATGGAGTTAAAGTTTATACTTGCATAGTTACAAATTCCACTGTCCTGATTTCACTCCGCCAACATCCAGAATTCAAATTTCTTGGTATCTTTAAGAAAATTTCTTCAAGTCTTTATTCCTATGCTGCTGGTGTGGTCGCAACGCCCCGTTCTGCCAAGCCAGGCAGACGCGTCCCTAATCCGGAGCGCTGAGAGGTTTCCAGGGAGCTCTCATCCTTCAGCCCCCAGGCTTAAAAAAGAGGAAAGCCTGGGGGTCTTGGGGAGCTCTACCTAAGCCTCTCTGCTCTTCTCTCCCCCCTTTTCCCAGGGGGAGAATTTTTAGCTCCTAGACAGCTGATTTACGCTGTTCTAGCAGCTTTACGGATTTCGGGGCTGGAGCTCCAAAAAGGAGCTCCATCGGCAATTGCGGCGCCACAGGAGTCCCACACAGTTACTTTTCATTGTAACTAGGAACAGTTGTTTTCTGAGGCTGTTGCTAAGCAAGGATTGCCATGGTGGCACAGTGGTTAGAATGCAGTATTGCAGGCTAATTCTGCCAACTGCCAGCAGTTCGATTCTCACTGGCTCAAGGTTGACTTGGCCTTCTGAGGTGGGTAAAATGAGGAGCCAGACTGGTGGGGGCAATAGGCTGACACTGTAAACCACTTAGAGAGGGCTATAAAACAATGTGAAATGGTATATAAGTATAAGTGCTATTGCTACCTGCAATCCATTGTAAGTCACACTACTACTTCCTGAAAAATTCTGCAAAACTGTCTCCTTTATGCTTTTGCTGAAAGTCTGATTTGTAACTGCTCATTTTCTTCTGTACAGGTAGCCCTTGCTTAGTAACCACAATTGGTACTGGCAGCTCTGTTGCTAAGTGCCACAATTGCCTAAGCAAAATATCACGTGATCAGAGTTTACAATTTTATTTCTGCCTTCTCTATTAATGCAGCTTGTTGCAAGCCATTTCTGAAATGCCCGAATGGTGATCACCTGATTATGATGGCCATAAATGCAAGGATTGCAAAACCTTTTTATGCTGTCATAACTTTAAATGGTCATAAAGCAAGGCAGTCAGTAAGTGAGGACTACCTGTACTTTATAGTTATTTCTCTTTAGTCTCTCTCTCTCTCTCTCCTCAAACCTCAGTTCTTATATCTCTACTACGAATTCTACTGCCAAAATAATTGTTCTGACTCTACTCACAGCACAAATTCCTTGCCCTTATTTTTGAAGGTATCTAAGTGAAAGTCATTTTCTTTCAGTTCTTGTTACATTTAAACAGGCTGGTTTCTATTCTTGATTCCTACTCTCAACTGACCAAAGGTCTCTTGCTTTCTTGATCAATATTGACTAATCTTCCTTGCTGCCTCATTTGTGTAAGTCTCCTCTTGGAAGCATGTTTCCTTTTTCCACTAATTTCTTCTGAAAGATGGTATTTTCTGTCATCTTTGCCATGTCATCTTAAGCCTCAGTCCTAACTTAACTAAGATTTAAAGAGGGATTGTAGCATTTTCCGTTAGTTTTCCATTTGTAATTTTGGAACATGTAACCTTGTAAGCAACAGCCTGCAAGATGCCGTATACATTTAAGCCACAGGGTATATATTGGCAGATTGAAGCTTGATCGTTGGAAACCTACTGTCATCAGGGATTGGTGAAGCCAGGACTGTAGTTTGGTTTTTCTCTAGGTCCTTCACTTTGCGTTCCAGTATCTTCAAGGCATCACGGATATGATGTGTCTATATAGGGGATAAATGATATAATGAGGTTAGTACTAATTACTGAATCCTGATCTCATCTCAGAGAGCTCAGAAACACTGATAATTGTTCTAGGTCAGTGGTTCTTAACCTGTGGTCCGTGGACATGGGGGGGGGGGCTGTGATGTCATCACAGGGGGTCCATAAAGGCTTGAAGAAATTATTTGATTTAAATCTTAAGTTTTGGGGGCTCCGCGGCCACAAAAGGTATTTAAAAGGAGCCCATGGTGAAATAAAGGTTGAGAACCACTGTTCTAGGTTCTATAGGGTTTTTTTCTAAAAATCATTTTAGAAGAATAAAATAATTGCAGATAGTCCTCACTTAATAACTGCACTTTTTAATTCAAAGTTACTGTAAGTACTGAAAAATTAACTTTACAACCTGTTGTCCCTCTTATAGCCACTGCAGCCTCCCTGCAATCATTTGCACACTTCATAGCCAAGTAGAGTCAATGGAGAAACTGGAAGGGAGATTTCCTTCAAGTCGCAAACACGTGATATCTTGTGTAATGACTGTATCATTTAGCGACAGAATAGCCGATCCCATTTGTGATAGTTAAGTGAAGTCTACCAGGTAACCAAGTGGGCAGAAGCATGTTTTATACACTGCTGCTTTTCGTTGTGGTCCACCAGCAGCCTGCAGAGCAGGCAGCGGGGTCGGACAGTGATGAGGCTGAGGAAGAACATGGGGCAGTCCTGGAGGCTGGGAAAGGCCCGGATGAGGGTTCTGCGTCGGAGGCAGAAATAGGCCAGGGCCATCGGGACTTCAGAGCCTCCAGAGGCTGACAGTAGAGAGGCAGAGGAACAGGAGGAGCCTGTTCCTAGTGCACATATGAGAAGAGCTGCCAGAAGGCAGGAGCAGCTAAAGCAGAGAGGACGACTCGGGAGTAGGGCCAAGAGATGATTGGCCCCTCCCATAAGGCTTAAAAGACCAGCAGCGGCTCTTGGCCTCTTTGCCGGAAAACAACCGTTGAGAGAATTGCTTCTTGTTTGGCTGTAGTTATTTCTTCTGTTCCTGAACTGTTGCCAAGAAAAGCCTTTGGTAGTTTGCCTAATTATCCCAAGGTCAGAATATCGTATTTTTCGGACTATAAGACACTTTTTTCCCTCCTAAAAGAGGCTGAAAATTTGGGTGCGTCTTACACTCCGAATGTAACCCCGTGCGGTGCCCAAAATGGCTACCCGGAACAGCTGCTGCCTTCTCTTACCCCTTCCGCGCTTTGGCTGCTTTAGTCACTGGAGCTCCCTCCGAGGATCAGCTGTGCTTTTGAAGCTGTTTTTCAGCCCCAATGCAAACGAAGCAATCTTCCATGCTTTGCCTGCTTTTCTAATTGCTGCTCCCTGACAATCAGCTGTGCTTTAGAAGCACAGCTCCAACCTCAAAACCAGCTGGGACTAGCCAGATGAATACCTGGTAGGCAGAATTTTTTTCCCCTATTTTCCTCCCCAAAAACTAAGGTGCATCTTATACTCCGGTGTGTTTTATACTCCGAAAAATACGGTAAATACAGGTGGAGTAGATAAATTGACAAGCAACTAGCGAGGTATGTGCAGGTATACATTGGCCCTCTGGGCAGTATAAATGGGGACCCCAGGCCTCAGATAATTGGTAGAGCATATAGAGATCCAGTAGTCATTAAATCACCATTTTCTGTCTTCTTTTTAATACTGCAAATCCACCCTAATCAGAGGACCCTTTCTGCAAATTCAGAGAGTCTATCAAAATAGTCAACATGAACAGTCTGTAGGAAAAGTTATCACATGAGCTTATTTAAATAATTGGAAAATACAGTACAAAGTAATTGTGTGGAAACAGGGTCCAATATTTTTATTTTCATAAAGCCATTAAATACCTTTTGCTCTCAGTCACCAAAAGTGAATACTTCCAAAAGTTTCCAAGAGCTTAATTCCAACACTTAAAATCTATAGGGTCACTAAGATTTGCCATATAATCCATTCCAACACCAGAAATGCGCAGGGCTTTCTCCTCAGAAGTCCCTCATATTATTTTCTAATCTATTTAAAAAAATTAATCTTCCCTTCCCCCTCACCATTCCCCCCCTTTCCCCCCCACCCTGGGGCCAAAACCCTCAAAAGTGAAGACCCTACCTGCCAGGCTGTTGTAAGAGTTTGCCAGGCCGGTAGCCCCCGCGGAGGAGGCAGTCAAAGAGGCGTCCTCGGAGTCTTCCTGGGCCAGCAATAGTGACTTTAGCTCCAGCAATGCCCTGTGATACTTGCCGATGGCTTCCTGGCACCTCTTTCTCCTTCTACTCGGGCTTGGCAGCTGGAGAAGCGACGCTAGATTTCAAAAGCCAAGGAGCTCTGCTACAAGTAGTAGTGCCGGGAAGCCATCGGCAAGAGGCCTGGGAGGAGAACATTCAGAGGCAAGCAGGAAACGGCGGGAGCTAGCAGCCTGCCTCCCGGACAGCACGGGCAAGTGGGAAACAGTGCTGGCCAGCAGCCTGCCTCCCAGACAGCAACAGCAATACATAATTGCTAACATACATTTTAACCTTCATTCATAATTAAAACTCACACTTTCACTTTCATGCATATATTCATCACCATGGTGCTTTAATATCACACCCAAGATTCATTCAGCTCTAGTGAATTATTTCCCCTTCTCTTGATTTCATGAACAGCATAGCTACTTATTTTTTTTAGTTTTGGAATATCTGGACAGATATGCTATCAGTGGCAACTAAAGTCACTATTCTATATAGAGAGAGTGATGCAGTGTACCAATAGTTCCAAGTTACTAGTGGACACTGGTCAAAAGAGTTTTAGAAATTTTTCAAGTAGTTGGTATTCAAAAGGAAGTATGAAAAGAAAATGCAGCTATTATTATAATTCATCTTTTTGTTGTCAGTTGCGAAGTCGTGTCCAACCCATCGCAATCCCATGGACAACTTTCCTCCAGGCCTTCCTGTCCTCTACCATCCCCCGGAGACCATTTAAGCTCACGCTTCAGTGACTCTATCCAGCCACCTCATTCTCTGCCGTCCCCTTCTTCTTTTGCCCTCAATTGTTCCCAGCATTAGGCTCTTCTCCATCGAGTCCTTCCTTCTCATTAAGTGGCCAAAGTATTTCAGTTTCATCTTCAGGATCTGGCCTTCTAAAAAGCAGTCAGGGTTGATCTCCTCTAGGACTGACTGGTCATATCTTTACGATACTATAAAAATTAATTATCTAATCATCAACAGTTACGAGACCTAAATCATGTAGGGCTTTGAAAGTATCATTTTCTTTCCTGTCCTCCCAATGTATTAGAGCAGCAAAACAATATTTTCTGCCAGTCTGGAGATATCAAGCAATCAAACAATATGGTGTTGTGGCCAAAACCTGGCTCACCAAAGCAACCAAACTGCTTTGAAGATATAACATAAACAGATTAAGCATACAAATAACCACAGTGTACATCAGACTCCTAGCAAAGTACTGTTTGCTTGCTGAGCAGCTCTGCACAACAGCAAAACTACAGAGGATACACCTTTGGTCTATTATATTTCAAAGACCAGATAAAGAGGAAGACATAGTGTTAATTACAGTATGAGATTGGAATGTTTTTGGATAAAGCCATCTTGATGCTCTTCTCATTACTGATCCTACTAGGTCAGCATGCTAGCTGTACTATCTTTGAGATACAGCCAGTGTATATAAATAATCTGAGTTATTTGGGCCACTGGTTCCTGTTCGATTCTCCCTGTTGTCATCCAGGATCAATTCAGCTTGCTATGAGTGTTTCATTGCAAGGGGACTTTAAGCACTTTGCATGTAGGAGGGGGGAGGTATCTTATACTGTTAGTAGGGAATGCAATTGACATGTTTAAGTGGGTACTTTTAATCACTACAGGAAGAGAAATCAGAGATGGTAAGTTTTTAGAGGACAGAAAAAAATCCTTCACTATTATTTATATATACATGCACAGAGAGAGAACAAGTGGATTATCAACCCCCAAGTGATCAGAAAGATGATCATGATACCGTTTGGTAGAATCCATCAGTAGGGTCAGGGAAGTTACTGTGTTTTGCTGATCCATGCTGTGTGACAAGAGCCACACATTCAACATCTTCATTGTCTGACTCATCTTTCTGTGGAAAAAAATTAAAATAAAATCAGGTACAGTATGTCTGAGAAAGCATATATACCTCATGCGTGGCAGGTACATGTGACCACAGGGATGCTGCAACACAAGTGCAAGGACCGGTTAATAAGTCACCTTTTTCAGTGCTGTTGAAATGTTGACCGGTCACTAAACAAATGGTTCTAAATTGAGGATTACCTGTAGTTGAATGCTATATTATCTGGACTGTCAATGGATGCAGAAAATGTAAAGTCTTACCAATCATGTAGTGCCCATCCAGATTTCTGCAGTCCAAATAGTGTAGCCCAGCCCCAGGCACTACTTGCTTAATCTTTAATCTAGAATTCATTTGTGATGACTGAAACTTGGCTTACTGTATTCCTCTCCCTGGTTGTATAAAATGTGGCTATAATTTGAAAGGTTTGTGCAGGCCTTTGTGTGTGGATTCAGAGTTTAATGCTACTGCTTAACCTTGCTAACCAGGACTTTTAATGTACAGTTGCAAGAAAAAGTATGTGAACCCCTTGGGATTACGTGGAGTTTTGCATGAATTAGTCATAAAATGTGCTCTGAACTTCATCTAAGCCACAACAATAGAAAAACACAGTCTGCTTAAAATAATACCACACAAACATTAGATGTTGCCATGGTTTAATTGAACATAACATGTACACATTCACAGTGCAGGGAGGAAAAAGTATGTGAACCTTTGGACTTAATAACTGGTTGACCCTCCTTTGGCAGCAATAACCTCAACCAAACGTTTCCTGTAGTTGCAGATCAGTCCTGCACAACAATCTGGAGTAATTTTGGACCACTCCTCCTCACAAAACTGTTTCAGTGTAGCAATATTTTTTTTTAAATTTTTTAATTTGATTTATATGCCGCCCTTCTCCGGAGACTCAGGGCGGCTTACAATGTGTTAAGCAATAGCCTTCATGCTTTTGTATATTTATATTTATACAAAGTCAGCTTATTGCCCCCAACAAACTGGGTCCTCAATTTACCCACCTTATAAAGGATGGAAGGCTGAGTCGACCTTGAGCCTGCCTGGGATTGAACTCACAAGTAATTGCAGCAGCTGGATCTTAAATGCTGCCTTTGTAGGAGGCATTACTCCCCTACGCTACTCAGGCTCCTGAGTATTCTTGGGATGTCTGGTGTGAATCGCTCTCTTAAGGTCATGCCACAGCATTTCAATCGGGTTGAGGTCAGGACTCCGACTGGGCCACTCCAGAAGGCGTATTCTGTGCTGTTGAAGCCATTTTTTTGTTGAATTACTTGTATGCTTTGGGTCATTGTCCTGTTGCATCACCCATCCTCTGCGGAGCTTCAGTTGGCGGACAGATGGTCGTACGTTTTCCTGCAAAATGTCTTGATAAACTCTGGAATTCATTTTCCCATCAATGACAACAATCCGTCCAGGCTTGAGGCAGCAAAGCAGCCCCAAACCATGATGCCCCTCCACCATGTTTTACAGTGGGGATGAGGTTTTGATGTTGGTGTGCTGTGCCTTTTTTTCTCCACACATAGTGTTGTGTGTTCTTCCCAAACAACTCAATTTTGGTTTCATCTGTCCACAGTATATTTTGCCAGTAGTGCTGTGGAACATCCAGATGCTCTTTTGCAAACTTCAAACGTGCTGCAATATTTTTTTTTGGACAGCAATGGCTTCCTCCGTGGTGTCCTCCCATGTACTCCATTCTTGTTTAATGTTTTCCTTATTGTAGATGTGTCAACAAAAATGTTAGCATGTGCCAGAGATTTCTGCAGGTCTTTAGCTGACACTCTAGGATTCTTCTTTACCTCATGAAGCATTCTGCGCTGTGCTCTTGCAGTCATTTTTACAGGACGACTACGCCTAGGGAGAGTAGCAACAGTGCTAAACTTTCTCCATTTGTAGAGTCCGTCTTACCGTGGACACATGAACATCAAGGCTTTTGGAGATACTTTTGTAACCCTTTCCAGCTTCATGCAAGCCAACAATTCTTGATTGTAGGTCTTCTGAGAGCTCTTTTCTGCAAGGCATGGTTCACATCAGACAGTGCTTCCTGAAACCAGTACACCCAAAACAGGTGTGTGTTTTTAAAGGGCAGGACAGCTGTCAGCAACACATCCAATATCATCACACTGATTGGAGTCAAGGTTGGCTCACTCCTGGCTCCAATTAGCTCTTGGAGAAGTCATTAGGCTAGGGGCTCACATACTTTTTCCTCCCTGCACTATGAATGTGTACAAGTTATGTTCAATTAAACCATGGCAACATCTAATGTTTGTGTAGTATTATTTTAAGCAGACTTGTGTTTTTCTATTGTTGTGACTTAGATGAAGTTCAGAGCACATTTTATGACCAATTCATGCAAAACTCCACATAATCCCAAGGGGTTCACATACTTTTTCTTGCAACTGTATATCGTTTTATAGAATTTGGAGAGAAAGAGGCTGACCTTGGCAACTTGGCATGGCTGGCCCAGGAAGTGAAGTCCACAAGTCATAAAGTTGCCACCTTTGGAAACCCCTCAGCTAGACAATAGAATTTCCTCCCTTGGAAATTCTCTGTGTCATTGCTGTAACTCAGTGGTCCTCAAATTGGGGTCACATCAAATACATGTTTTTCAGAAGACACCAAGAATTGGCACAGTTATACGGCAAGGGAAAAAAGCAAGAATCAACATAAAACTCTTACAAGATGCGAGACTACGTGGAAAATTTGGAGTACCGAATTGGGAATTATATTATCAGGCTGCAACATTGACTTGGATGAGAGAATGGATTGGACTAAGAAATATAGGACTATTAACTTTGGAAGGTCATGATTTACAATTGGGATGGCATGCCTTTTTATGGTATGGCAGAAGCAAGATACATACTTATTTTCAAAGACACTATGTAAGAAATGCATTGTTATTAGTGTGGGAGAAGATTAGAGATAAATATTATTTGAAAATACCAGCATGGTTATCAACAATGGAAGTATTAATACACCCAAATATTATTAATATTAGAAATATTCTTAGATATAAGGATATTTTAACAGATAAGGGGGAATTGAAAGGGAAATAAGAAATAGAACAAGGGATTGAGATGGACTGGTATAGTCATATACAAATTCAAACAAGGTATGAAAAAGATGCTAAACTATATGGTTTCTATTTAGAAATGACAGAACTGAAGAAGATACTCACAGGAACAGATGAACACATAATTAAAAAGATATATAATCATTTACTTAGTATTGAATTAGAAGAAGAACAAGTAAAAGAAACAATGATAGCCTGGGCAAAAACTTCTGGATATTCAATTGAGTTAGATAAATGGCAGCAGCTATGGGAAAGGAATTATAAATTAACAATGTCCACAGCATATAAGGAGAATCAATATAAAATGTTTTACAGATGGCACATGCCACCTGAAAAACTGGCAAAAATGTTTAAAGATAAATCAGCTAAATGTTGGAAATGCCATCAGATACCAGGATCGTATTATCATATGTGTTGGACGTGTCCAGAAGCGAGAAATTATTGGATTAAAATTAAAACATGGTTAGAAGAAATGATACAACAACATATAGATTTAAAACCTGAACTGTTCCTATTGGGTATCTTACCAGAGAAATTTAGTAAAGAAAATATATATGTGATTATACATGTTATAACCGCAGCAAGGATAGTATTTGCGCAAAGATGGAAAGCAGAGATAATCCCTACAGAGGGAGAATTAAGAAAATATTGGATTGTGCAGAAATGAATAGATTAACGTTGACAATTAAAGAGAGGAATCTGAATATTTTAAGATATGGGGGCAATTTTACCATTGGTTAGAGAAGAGATATATATAGGATAGATAATATGTATTAAATGGGGGAGAAATGTTACAATAAATGAAATGATAATATCAAGATACAATAAAGATTGGAAGAATAAGAAGAAGACACAAAAGATGTACTCAGATGATACACTGAATGATTATGTATTGTATGTTTGTCTATAAAATCAACTTTTTATTAAAAAAAAAGAATTGGCACAGTACTTTCAAAGGTCTTATGGAATCATGAGTTTCCAAAAGCAAACAAGTCTCCTTCCTCAAACTGTAAGAGAAAGTAGTAGAACAACTGCTATTTAATTAGAGATAAATGCTTTGGCCAATTAAAACTTTAACCATGTATTACAATTATCCAGCCCTGCTTAATTAGTAGGGTTTTGCTCTAAGAACCACAATTATGTTCTGAGAATAGTTGAACCAACTCGCTTCCTTCCTTTATAAATTTTTAGAAGGCTAGCTATTACCATTTCCCCCAAAATAAGACATCCCCTGATAATAAGCCCAATCGGGCTTTTGAGAGCATGGCAATAAGGCCAAGCACTTATTTCAGGGTTCAAAAAATATAAGACAAGGTCTTATTTTCGGGAAACACATGGTGGTAATTGGAAATAAAAGTATTTTTTTCTTTTTTTAAGATATATTTTTATTGTTTACATATGACTATACTGAATACTGTGTAATTGTCCTGGCATTCCACTTACCATAAAACAAAAGCAGAAAAGAGAATAACATATATACTATTTTAAACAGTGCTAGTGTTGTACAATAGTTTCTGACCATCATATTCTAGTATGTCAACTTATCATTCTAATACTTACATTCCTATATCGATATTAACAATAATATCTCTTTCCATGTCCACCTAACCTGATTCTTTTGCATTCCAACTTCTACCTCGTGTTTCTAACCATTGATAGAATCTATTCCATGTTGAATAGTATTCTGTATCTCCTTTATCTTTTATTCTTAACGTTAGTCTGTCCATTTCTATCTTCCTTATTGTCTCACCCTCTAAAGGGTTGTTTTCGTACTTCCACTGCTGCGTATATACAATTCTTGCTGCGGTCAAGATATGTAATATTAGATATATTGTCCCTTTGTCATAGCCATCTGATATAATCATCATCATATAGCCAGCTGACGCCATCGCTGGTTATTGGGGGCGAATCATTGGCCCCCACGGAAAGGGTGCGCAACTTGGGCGTCCTCCTGGATCCACGGCTGTCTTTAGAGGATCATACGACGGCCGTGGCCAGGGGGGCTTTTTATCAGGTTCGCCTGATACGCCAGTTGCGGCCCTTTCTAGATTGGGACTCCCTACGCACAGTCACTCAGGCCCTCGTCACTTCTCTCCTGGACTATTGCAATGCTCTCTACATGGGGCTCCCCTTGGGGTGCACCCGGAGGCTCCAACTAGTGCAGAATGCAGCTGCGCGGGAGATTACGGGAGCAACACGGCGCTCCCATGTGACACCTCTCCTGCGAGAGCTGCTGGCAGCCTTTCAACTTGCATTTCATTCAGGGCTGACATAGTAAAGAGGGAGTTAAATTCCTGTGGGATTAGTAAGAGAGACTGCCGTAGAATGATTTAGATAATGACCAATAAGGAAAAGGAAGCGTTCGCAGTGAGGTGGGCGCTGTTGACCTGGCGACATCTGCTAGAAGGAAACCAGACACCTTTCGAGGTATGGACTGACCATAAAAACCTGGAGGCCCTTAGGACCCCACAGAAATTATCACCCAGACAAGTCCGATGGGCCCAATACTTCAATCGGTTCAACTTCGAGCTGAAACACATCCCAGGGGGGAAGAATTTTCTGGCCGATGCCCTCTCCCGAATGCCCCAGTACAACAGTGAACGGGAGCAGGTGGTGAATGCCATCATCCCCTCGCCTCAAGGAGTGGGTCAAGTAACCACCAGACGCCAGCATCGCGACCAGCAGGGCCAACCAGCGGGTGACCTGACGACACAGCTCAAAACAGAGACATTGGCGGACCCCTGGTTCCGAGACAATCAGCATCTTTTGACAAGGAGGAATGACGTAGCATGGAAAGGGACGAAACTTTATGTCCCAGAGACTCTACGCACCCTAGTCCTCAAAAGGAGCCACGACGTTAGACCAGCAGGCCATTTCGGCTTTCTAAAGACTCTGCACTTAGTACGAAGACGATTTTGGTGGCCTCACATGAGGAAAGACGTGGACAGCTATGTGAAGAGCTGCACCATCTGTGCCACGATGAAAACCCGACCAGGAAAACCTCCTGGGTTACTGCAGCCAGTAGCTGAACCGACAAGACCATGGGAGGAGATTGCAATGGACTTTATAGTAGAGCTGCCGAAGAGTGGCGGAAACACAGTGATCTGGACCGTAATAGACTTATTCTCCAAACAGGCACATTTCATACCCTGTAGTGGGCTACCCTCAGCCCGCCAATTGGCCAAGCTGTTTGTGAAACACATCTACCGCCTGCATGGAGTACCCAGAAGAATCATCTCCGACCGAGGTGTCCAGTTCACAGCGAAATTTTGGAGGGAATTCCTACGATCCATAGGATCATCCCAAGGTCTCAGCTCAGCATTTCACCCGAGCACCAATGGTGCGGCGGAGAGACTGAATGCCGTGATAGAGCAGTACTTGAGGTGCTATGTAGACTACCAACAGTCGAACTGGGCGGACCTCCTATCTTTTGCGGAGGTTGCGTACAACAATGCTGTCCACAGTAGTACAGGACTAACCCCATTCAAGGTAGTGAGCGGTATGGATTTTGTCCCCATGCCAGAATATCCCAGGGAACCCCCTTCTTCAGTCAGCTTGAACGATTGGATGGCGATGCTAAGAGAATCCTGGGAGAACGTCAAAAAGGCATTAGACAAGGCGGCACAGGCTTATAAGAAGCAAGCAGATAAGCACCGAGCCCCTCAAAGACCGTTCCAAGTAGGAGAGAAGGTCTACCTCTCCACCAAGTACTTGAGACTCAAACTCCCAACTAGGAAATTGGGCCCGAAATTTATAGGACCATTTCCGATAGTAAAAATAATCAACCCGGTCACGGTACAATTTCAGTTGCCCCGGTTACTAGGAAAGATACACCCCGTTTTTCACAGTAGTCTTCTGAAGCCTGTGGTGGGGTCAACTTTAAGGCCGGTGCCACGTGATCCCCCAGGGCCCTTGATCATTGGGGGCCAAACTCATTATGAAGTACAGCAAATTCTCGATTCGAGGTGGCACAGAGGCCGCCTCCAATACTTAATTAAGTGGAAGGGTTACCCATCGTCAGAGGCGTCATGGGTGAAGAGCACGAACATTCAAGCTGACCGCCTTATAGCTAAATTCCATGCAGATCACCCGGACAGGCCGGGAGGGGGTGGGACACAGTCCCAGACAGGGTAATGGTATTAGACCTGTTGTTTTATCTTGTGCAAGTTTTGCTGAAGAATGAAGGGAGAGGGGCCGGATGTCAGCCTTTCAACTTGCATTTCATTCAGGGCTGACACAGTAAAGAGGGGGTTAAATTCCTGTGGGATTAGTAAGAGAGACTGCCGTAGAATGATTTAGATAATGACCAATAAGGATAAGGAAGCAAGCCAGGAAAGGGAGGGAATTTGGAGCAGAGGTCATTTCCTGACTGCATATGAGTCCGTGAAGACGTTGTTCTAACAAATAAGTTTTTTTTTCTTTATTATCAAAATGTGAGAGGCATTTTACTTCTTTAGACAACTCGAACTCGGACAGCTGCATTGGCTACCGGTGGACTACCGGGTGCGTTTCAAGGTGTTGGTAATCACCTTTAAAGCGCTCCATGGCTTAGGACCAGGGTACTTACGGGACCGCCTTCTGCCACCAATCGCCTCCCACCGGCCGGTTTGCTCCCACAGAGAGGGCCTCCTCAGGGTGCCGTCAGCCAGACAATGACGGCTGGCGACCCCCAGGGGGAGAGCCTTCTCTGTGGTAGCTCCCACCCTCTGGAACGATCTTCCTCCAGAGTTGAGAACGATCTCTGACCTCTGGACTTTTCGTCGGGCCTTAAAAACATATTTTTTTCAGCTTGCCAGCTTGGCCTGATCCCTGTTAAATTTTTAGAACTTTTAGTGTTTTGATATTAATTTTAAATTGAATTGCTTTAATTATCGGCTAAATTTATATTTGTTGTTTTAAAATTTTAACTTTTGTGTACCTTGTTTTTTATCTGGCTGTTCACCGCCCTGAGTCCGCAAGGAGAAGGGCGGTATATAAATCTAATAAAATCAAAATCAAATCAAATCAAATCAAAATCATCTATATAAATAAAAATATAAATGTTCGTTTGTTCAAAATCTTAAATCTCCAAAAGTTCTTCACCAATTGCTTTGAAATTTTGACACGTTGCATTCGAATATGTGCGTGATTTTATATACCTATATTATATAGATGTCACACCTGTGACAGGTAAAAATGGTAAAAACATGCTTTTTTGAAAAACAGTGCCATCTGTTGGATGTAAAAGCAACACACGCTATACTAAATCCTTTATGACTTTAATGTCGCAGCACCACAATGGCAGGCACGAGCCAGGTCTTTTCCCCTCAGCACCGCCATCGCCAAACCCACAAGCAAAATGGCAGGAAATGTCAACCGCCACAAAGCATCCTCCCGACTGAGTATGCCGTACCTTTGGCAGGGACCCCGATGCTGCCTGTTGTGCGGAGAGCTGCGAAGGTGAAGGCGGTTATACCAGCAAGCCGGGAAACCAGCTCTTACACCCACGGCAAAGTATCCTCGGAGGCGTCTGAAGACAAACCTCTGGATGGCTGCTGGATTCAAATTGTCGGTGGCCAGTGTCCCAGAACCCCAGGAACGCAAACTCACCGACAGCAGCCTGGGCGGAGGCCTCCGCCAATCCCATGACGCGCAGCTCTCCCAATACAAACATCAAATAGGTAAAAGTCCAAGAAAGCAATTGATTAAGCAACGTTAAAGTCCAAAAAGAAACGTACAGAAAGGCAACTCAGGTCTGAATCCAATCAACCGAGTGAAAAGACTGGTGGCACAGAGGCAAAGTTGGCGTGACCTGAGCTACAGAGGGAAATTATTGGCACTCGGTCAAAAAATATTGTATACCCACAAGACTGAGCCACAGCAACGCGTGGCCAGGTACGGCTAATACCTAATAAAAACAATTCTGGCTTAAAATCTATATGTTGTCTGATAATTTTTTCTAACCACATATGGATTTGTGTCCAAAATTTCCTTGCCTTTATGCAAGTCCACCACATATGGTAATATGTGCCAGGTATTTGTTTACATTTCCAACAGTTTGGGGACATATTGTTAAACATTTTAGCCAATCTTGCCAGAGGCAGATGCCACCTATAGAACATTTTATAGAGATTTTCCTTATATGATGTGGCCATTGTCCGTTTCTGGTTTCTATCCCAAAGCTTTTGCCATTTATCCAAATCTACTGAAGGGACATAATAGTAGTACAATAGGTAGAATTACTGGGACATAATAATAACTTGCTATTTTGCTTCTGTAAAAATTGCTTTATTCCTGTAAGAATTAGAATCTCTGTCATTTGCTTCTACCCAGTGAACTAACTCCTGTTATCTTTTTTTTTTGTGTGTATAACTCAGTACCTAGTGCGGGTTATGTCATGGCTTAGCAGGGTTACATCGGGCAAATACCTGTGTTGCTAAGCACCCAGCCCCTCTGTTCCTTGCTGCATGGCCAACGCAGGGCTACAAGGAAGACATGGGCCAGGGGGCCAGAATTGAGTACTAAGCTGATGTCTGAAGGTATAAAAGGACGCCATACCTTCCCCAAGGTGTGGCTATTCCTTACATGCATTTTGTCTGTATGTTTTGGATATAGTTTTGTCACCCGGCTTTTGCTTTGGTCAAAGAATAAAAAGCTGATATTTTTTGCAAGCCTTGTCTCAAGTCTCACTCTATTTGGCATCTCAGTGACTCGGGGAAACTTCTGGGACCTTACACCATGTTATATCCAAAGTTTTTGGCCCATACTATCATCGTCTCTTTAACTTGTTCTTCTTCCAGTTTATAATTTAATAAATAATTGTATAATATCCTTATCAATTTGTCATCAGTCCCCACTAATATCTTGTCCAATGTTGTTAGTTCTCTATAAAAAACCCATGTTTCACATCTTTCACATAACACAATTGTATCTGCAGGCACAACCACCACCCTAATTCCACCTCTTGGTCTTTTAGTTCTAATCTGGTTTTCAATTCACCATTCTCATTTAATATATCTTTATAAGAAACAGTTTTTTCCATATTTATAAGATTTGGATGTATCAATGCTTCTAAGTTGGAGAGCCAGACTGGTATTTCCTTATAGTTTTGTTGTTTAATTTTGTCCCACACTGATAGTGCATTTCTTACATAATGTCTTTGGAAATATCAATGTGCCGTGTTTCTCCCGTACCAGAGAAACACATGCCAGTGCCACCCTACTTGAAGGTCATGACCCTCCAATAATAATAGTCTTCTATTCCTCGAAGTTATCCACTCTTTCACCCACATGAGTGCAGCTGCTTGGTAATACAATTCCCACTCTGGCAGACCAAAACCTCCTTTCCCTTTTGACTGTTGCAGTAGTTTCAGTTTTATTCTTGGTTTTTTCCCTTGCCAAATGAATTTTAACATTATTTTATTCAACTTGTCAAAATATTTTTAAATATTTTTTAAAAATCATATTTTAAAAATGGATGTTTCAAAATAATGATAGCTAGGGCAGCCATGCTGAATCAGTATTTAGTAAAATACTTATTCAGCTACACAGGGATTGAAGAATTTTGGAAGATTAAGGAAAGTCCAAAGAGCCAAGTTTGTGGTAGTGTTTAAGGCATCATCTAGAAAATGAGACTGATTTCTAGTCCCATCTTCGGCACACATTTACTTGGGTGACTTTGAGCCAGTTATTTTCCCTCAGCCTACAAAGGAAGCATTTGCAAACCACTTCCAAAGTGTTGCCAAGAAAACTGCAATGACTTCTCCAGACAGTTGCCAGGACACAAGACTGAGTCAAAGGGACAAAAAAAAAGGAAAGTCCACAATACAAGCATAACAAATATTTAGTGGCAACTGCTGAGATGATAAAAAGCATGCATAAATACATGTGTAAATAATTTTATACCAACACATTTCCAAACCCCCTCCAAGACAGAATTAAAACCTGCCCTTCCACTGCAATTCCATGTCAAAAGACCCAATCAGGCTCACATTATCCTGGAATCCAGGTCAGCGCTCCCTACTGATGTTAATCAACCATCTTGTCTCTAGATTAGATTGGGAAGTGGCCAATCCCTGTCCCACCTGGTGCTTTTGCTATTCCCATCAGGGCCCAGCCAGCATCAGCTACTGGGAGTTGTAGTGCCCCAGGTTGAGGATGGCTCCCAAATTGTTTTCTGTTTCAGCTTCTGTCACTTCAAGCTGACAGCCATTGCCTTAACCTATAGAGCAGGGGTCTGCAATCTTAAACACTCAAGAGAGCCATTTGGACCCATTTCCCACAGAAAAAAAAAACACACCGGGAGCCACAAAACCTGGGTGGGCATAGCCACCTCGATGTCACTCACTCCCACCCAGTCACATGATCCCCCTAGTCACACCTACCCAGCCACAAAACCATTCTCTATGTGTGTCTCTCTCTCCCCCTCTTCCCCTCTCCCTTCTGTATCTCTGTCCCTCTCCCTATCTTCCCATCTCTCCCCCACATCTCTCCCCTCTCCGTGTCTCTCGCTCCCCCTCTCCCTATCTTCCCCTCAATCTCTTCCTCTCTCGGTGTATCACTGTGTGCATGTCTCTCTCTGTCTCTCTCTCACCTCCCCCCGTGTGTGTGTGTGTGTGTGTGTGTGTCTCTCTCTCTCTCTCTCTCTCTCTCTCTCTCTCTCTCTCTCTCTCTGGAAAACTGCGGCTGGGCCAAGCCAACAAGCTCTTCTTGGGGTGCTTCACTACTCCTTTTATTTCTTCTTTTTGGAAATCCGGGCTGGCCGAGGAAATATCGCCAGCAACGGCGGAGGCTTCCCTTCGGGTGACCGTCCTCCTCCCCTTCTCCTCTTATGACCCCCTGGCCAGCTGTGGCTGAGTCGGGAGCGTGCACACGCGTGGGGAGACCCTCCACAACCAAGCACCAAAGCGCAGCAAAGGCGTGCGCACTTAAGGAGGGTCTCAACAGAACACGGCTTCTCTCCTTCACTGAGGCTCCAGCCATTGCCTTGCCGTGTCGTCCCCCACCCCCGGCACCTCTTTGGCAGAGCACGAAGGACGTGAACTCCAGCCCAAAGCAGCAGGAAGCAAAGGCTGCCTTACGTGCAAATGTGGTGTGAAGGCAGGTACAGGGCCGCTTCGCTCCTGCACTCTCCGGCGACCCTCCTCCCCCTCTTGAGACCCCCTGGCCAGCTGTGGCTGAGCCGGGAGCATGCGCTTGCACAGGGAGACCCTCCTTAAGCAAGCGGCCGGCCGCCCCACATACACCTTTCCTGCACTTTGGCGCTCACTTGGAGGGTCTCCCCACACAAGCGCAGGAAAGGTGTGCGTGGGGTGGCCGGCCGCTTGCTTAAGGAGGGTCTCCCTGCACATGCACACGCTCCTGGCTCAGCCACAGCTGGCGATCGTTCCTCAGCCAGTCCGGATTTCCAAAAATATCCAAAAGAATAAAAGGGGTGAGGGGCGGGGCCAACCAGTGGTGGGACAGGGAGCCACAGCAGAAGGCCCAAAGAGCCACATGTGGCTCCGGAGCTGCGGGTTGCTGACACCCGTCCTAGAGTTTCTCAAACCTGGCAACTTTAAAGATGCCTGGATTTCAATTCCCAGAATTCCCAGGCCAATTCTGGGAATTGAAATCCACACATTTTGAAGTTGCTAAGGTAGAGAAACAGTGCCTTAAACTTTCTGTGGAATGTGAGGGGCAAATAACATGGTTTTTGTTATTTGCTAACCAACAGTTACCGTATTTTTCGGACTACAAGATGCACCTAGCTTTTGGGGAGGAAAAGAAGAAAAAAAAATCTTCCTCTGCCTCCCAGCAATTTGCCTCCTTGCAGCAAACAGCCTGGTCAGCTTCAGCACAGCCTGATTTAGCACGAGCAGCTGATTGGCAGTTGGATCTGCCTCCCAGAATACCACCTACCAGCTGTTCCAGGCTGCAGGGATCACCACCACCCATTGCCGCTGCCAGCTATCACCGCCTCCATGCACCCCATTTTTAGCCTCCGTGTGTCCCATTTTTGGCCCGTTCCAGGCGGCAGGGGGCACGGCTGTGGCAGTATGTATTTTAGCTCATGCTAAATCAGGCTGTGCTGAAGCTGACCAGGCTGTTTGTTGCAAGGAGGCAAATTGCTGGGAGGCAGAGGCCGAAGGGTGGGGGCGGGGCTTTGGCAGCATTCGCTCTATAAAATGCACAAACATTTCCACCCACTTTGGGGTGGGAGGAGGGAGTGCATCTTATACACCAAAAAATACGGTACCTTGTATTTTAATTTGATTTATTTTCTCTCTTAAAATGATGTTGAGTTTTATTAACTTTTTAACATTCCTAAACTGATAAACAAGCTGGAGACTAGCTCCAGATTGTTTGTTAGTACAACTTGAGGTCTGGCTTATCTCTTTCATGAACTCTAAACAACCTTTTTCCTTACAATTACACCCCTTCTGACATCAGACCTCATTTTAAAGAACATGTGTGTTATTATGGGATACAAATATGTAACATGTTTGACTACATGTAACTGATTTCCTATGCAAAGGGGAGGTTACTCTTATTCTGTCCAATCAACTTTCCTCTTGCGCATTTTGTTAGGTATAAAAGGGAAACGGACTCGAGGGTCTCCCTTTTTCATAGAGAGACCCACTTTATCAGGGTACCCTAATACACTTTTAAATGATCTTCTGATTCAGTTGCTTATTGGAAAGGTAAACTGAGGCAAAACCTAGAGCCAGATTTGGCTTTCAGATGATACTGAGAGTTCAGGGGTGCCAGCAACCATGCCAAGAAAAGTAACCATGGAGAAGGAGGGCGGGGGGGGGGGGGGATATAAAGGCTATGGGTCTGTAGAGGGGAGAAGAAATGAAGGCAGTACAATGGAGTGTAGGAAGCCCCTCCCATTAAATATTTTGGGGAATATTACAGAGGCATATTATAATTCCCCAAAGGAGAAATGAAGAAACATATTCTTAAAGGCAGAAAGCAGCCTGTGTCTTCCTGCTATAAGGAAACAGCCTCCAGCAGATGCCTGAAGTATTTTAGAGATGGATATTTTGTACCTATTAAGAAAGACTGGACCAATCTATCCATAAAAAAACCACCTTCCACTCCAGCTGATGGGATTAAGAATTTACACACACACACACACACACCACTCAAATTCTAAGAGGACCTGAGCTTTAGGACATAATAGGATTTAACCCACCACCATTAGAATAGCAAAAGGCACCAGGCAGCATCTCAAGAACCCTATAAAAATCCACCCATGCCTAAAGCCAAGGGTGTCAAGCTGTCCCAGAACTGCATGCTGTTGCTGGTTCTGTAGGAGTTAGCACCCACCCCTTTCCTAGAAGAATGAAATATTTTGGGAAATATTAAAAAGGCAGAATATTATGTTTCCCTGGATGAGAAATGGAGAAGCATGTTTTAAAGACAAAACAGCTCCCACCTTCCTGCCCCCCACCCTTTGTCAATGGGCCAGAGGCAGAAACCCAATCCTTTGTCAATGGACCATCATCTGCAACACAATGGGGGCCCATATAGCAACAGAAACTCACCACATGGCACCTGGGAAGATTACATCAGCCAGCAAGGCTAGCTAAGACCCCCACCCCTGGACGTCTGACAACCAATCAGGATACTCTTTCTGGGCCCCAGGAAGTTCAAAGCCAGAGAGAGCATAAAACCCGGGGAGTCACTGTATCTCGTCCCTTTTCTGTTCAGGACCTCAAGCCATGTGATCCTGTCCACCATTAAACCATCTTTCCAAGCAGTCTCCATGTTTCCAGTGTCTTTTTCCCCACTTGGAGCTGAACCCAGAAGGATATTTGTTCCTACAGTTCTACTCATCGATAAATCTTTCTTAAGCAGCCTCCATTTATGGAGGGAAGAGAGAATTGCAGCGGAGGGCGCTAGAGGTGATGGGGAGCGAAGCCAGGTGTAAAGAAAAGGGGGCGGCCACCATTTTAAATATGATTATTAACTCTTCCCACTCCCGTGTTGGGCCAAGCGAGGCTTTTCTCCATGCCAGCCTGGAAGGACCTTCTATCTCCCTGGGCAGGAAGAGAGGCACTGAGGGAGCAACTCAGAGTCAAGGGCGGGGGGGGGGGGAGAGGATGTCTGAATGGGGTCCAGCGGTGAGAGGAAGTTGCGCGTCATGAGGGAAAAAAAAATGAGCCTTTGGTTTGACTCGAGGGTGGTGGTAAGAAAAAACACCAATTTGCGGCGGTGGGGGGTGGGGAGAGAGAACAGCCTGGAGGAAGCGGCGGAGGGCAACGCGAAGCCACAGTGGCCGGTGGTGCCAAGGGAGGTGGAAGCACGACCGTTGTGGGCGGGGCTAAGCCGTGCGTCGTGAAGGGGCGCGCGGGCGGTTTTCTCACCTCTCTCAGTTCCTGCGTTCGGTCTCTCATAGCTTTGTTTCTATTTTTTTTTTCGCACCTCGGAGATGAACCGGCGAAAGGGGGGAGGGAAGAGAACGAAGGGGGACCCACAGCACAGGCACACGGAAAGCTCGCCGGTTCCTCCTTCCTTGGCAGCTCGATAGCTTGAGGTCAGGAATCCCCCTCGGTCGGAGAACTGAGATATCACACGCCGTCCCGCTCTGCGCATGCGCACCTGCGTCCTCCCACCTTTCGAGGGTCCGCGTTTCCTCAGTCTCTTCCCAACCCCACAGCCAATAGAGAAACCGAAACAACCAAACCGGAAATATATCAAACCCCAATGATGAATTTGCGAGGATAGCCAACTAGACATCGCCACCCCTTTTTCTCTCTCTCGACCGGAAGTTGGTTCAAGTGTTCAAAAAACAGGAAATTTCATACCGCCGGGCTGAAACGTTACTTCGCGGATTTAATATGGCCGTCGCCGGACGTCCATGTTCCGCAACAGGAAATCTTCAATCTAAAAAGCGTCATAGAGCTACCTAAACTTGTAGAGTCTTTCTTCCCATCGATATTTTCCTAATATTCCAGGTTTATACGTCAAATAACGCCGGTTTAACTGAAAGATGAACTACTCAAATATATATTCTTTTTTTTAATTGAAAAGTTTTACAAAAAAGAAACAACATTTTCTCCCCCCCAGAATCCCCCCACCCTTCCCCCCCCCACTTCCCAGAGCAAAATACAGGGTATTTTAAAAAAAACAATCATAAACTAAACCTAACCATTGTTATAGAAATCAAAACTCACAAGATTTCCGTGGGTGATCAGAGAGGTTTATTGCGCAAGATTCAGTGCAATATAAAAAGCAAAAACACTGAATCCCGAAAGATTATGATGCAGTAACTTAAATACATACTTTTAACATCTTATGATTGGTTACATTTCTGACAGCCCATCGCAACAACCCCCCCCCCCATTTCCCTTGCTACTAATTTCTAGAAGCGTACTAACGTGTATTCCCTCTTTAAGAGGAACACAGGTGTTCTTGCAAACCTTACCTAAAGTTCCTGCCATTAGATCTGTGGTTGCCTCTGCTTGGCTAAGTGTGATATTTTACTCCTGATAATGTTTCCTGAGCTTGACAGCTGAGAAAGGTTAGTTATTTCTGTGGTTTTACCTTTTGAACCCAAACCTAAAGAAAGGGGTCATTCAGAGATCATCTAGACTGACCCCGTTTTATATCATTTTTTATATCCAATTTCATTATTCTATTTTACTCCCCCCTTTTCTTTTGGAAGTTTTTCCATCCAAAAACTTCCACTGCTTCCCATCTGTTTCATGCTTTCAGTACGTAACCATTCTGTTATGGAATGAAGTGACCAAGCAACATGGGTCAGTCAGAGAGAGAGAGGTTTTATTTGCGCAAAGACTCAAAAGCCATGTTTGCCAATCTTGGCTCTGAGTAAAGACTCCATGCTTGTATGACACATTATATACTTTTCTAAACAAAGGATTCTGCTAACACAGCAACTTTCCATATATGGTTAACATACATTTGTTATTTTTAATTGACATTTCTTAATTACTAAGATTTTACCTCATCTTTATCCAACACTCATAATTCTTCTTGTAACTGGCTGAAGTACAAATTCTTCTTTTGATATTTGCTTCCCGTCCAGGTGCTATTCTCTGGCCTAATCACCCTTAGCAATGTTTCATGAAGATGCTCCCTTTTCTTCTGACAAGTTAGGGGGTTACTTAGAGTATCAAGGGAGTTCATGCTGACGTTGTATTTTCTCTAGCTGGCAGTATTTCCTGCCTTCAGAATATAGTTGCTTTTAGAATATCTTTTAGAATATACTGAATATAAAGTTATCCAGTAACCATCCAAACGGTCCCACTTTATCTGCTTCTACTTTAATTCTACACTTCTTAATAAGCAAGCAAGCATATAATATTTTTGTATAACATAATCAGTTCAGGATAAGGTACATAGCAATGCAAAGGAAAGACAAATAATACATATGATTTTCAAATCTTATTCTCTGAAGCACTTTTTTTTTCTCAATTTTTATTTATATATACAGACTAAACAAAACAGTAAAACAGTAAAACATACTATCATCCATACTTCTATCTATCTTTCTGGTTTATTATTGACTTGTATATGTACTTTGTTTTCCTCTTTCTGTATTTGGTAGTTCAATTTACTTCCTAACCCTTTTTCCCTTTTCTATTTTCCAACCAACAATACCACCTTTTCCATACTAAATAGTAATCATGTTCCTCCCTATTTTGTAGTTCCTTGGTGAGTTTGTCTAATTCTGCACATTCCATGGTTTTGCTAATTACCCTATCTTCTGTCGGTATTTCACTACTCTTCCAGTATTGTGCGTATAGTATTCGTGCTGCTGTTATCATATGTATAATTAAATACGTTATTTCTTTTATATATTGTCCGTTTAGTATTCCAAGTAGAAAGGTTTCTGGTCTTATTTCTATCTTTTGCTGTGTAGTTTCTTCTATCTGGGATCTAATCATTTGCCAGTATTGTTTTGCCATTGGGCAGGTCCACCACATATGATAGTATGTGCCTTTATGGAGTTTGCATTTCCAGCATGTTGATGGTGTATTGGGGAACATTCTTGCTAATCTGGCTGGTGGCAGATGCCACCTATAGAACATTTTGTAGAGATTTTCTTTGTATGATACAGACATTGTCAATTTATAGTTTATTGTCCATAATTTTTGCCATTTGTCTAGTTCGATACTGTAGCCGAAATTTTTTGACCAGGTTATCATGTTTTCTTTCATTACCTCTTCTTCTAATTTATATCCTCGTAAATAATTATAGATTTTTTAAATTAGTTTTTCTTGTGTCCCTTGCAAAATTTTGTCTACTTCAGTTTGACCTTTTTGGAATCCAAATTGAGCCAAATCTTTTTTATATCTTGATTTAATTTGTGCATATGGCCACCAGTCGATGTCTGTACCCATCTCCTTCAGTTCTTGCCTTGTTCTTAGTTCTCCTCTGTGGTTTAGCAGCTCTTGGTAGGTTTTCATTTTACTACTGTCCATGGCGTTTGGGTAGATCTGGGCTTCCATTGTTGACAACCATTCCGGAATTTTATCATAATGTACCTTTTTAATACTTTGCCATGTTTGATATAATGATTGTCTGATTATGTGTCTCTGGAAATAATCATGTTTTTTATCTGTGCCTTCCCAGAGGAAGGCATGCCATCCTCGCTGTAGGTCAAAACCTTCCAGACTCAGCAATCTTTGATTTTTTAGATCCATCCATTCCTTTATCCAAATTAATACTGATGCTTTGTAGTAAGATTCCCAGTCGGGTAGTGCCAATCCTCCTCTTTCTCTTGTATCTTGTAAATGCTTTAGTTTAATTCATGCTTTCTTCCCTTGCCATATGTAGTCAGCTATTGATTTGTTGAAGTCCTTGAAAAAAATTTTCCCTGGTTTTATTGGAACTGCTTGGAATAAGAATAATATCCGTGGTAGTACATTCATTTTAATTGAAGCGATCCTCCCCGAAAGTGATAATTGTAGCTTTTTCCAAATTCCTAGGTCTTTTTTAATTTGTTTTGTTAATTTATCATAATTATCTTCTCTAATTGAAGAGCTTTTATTAGTCAGCCATATTCCTAGATATTTTACTTTCTTCGTAATTTGTATGCCTAATTCATCTTCTAATTGCTTTTCTTGTTGATTAGTGAGGTTCTTGGTTAATATCTTTGTTTTTTGTTTGTTGATTTTGAGACCGGCTACTTTCCCATATTTCTCTATTCTATTTAGCAGCTTGGCGCCAGATGTAGTTGGCTGTTCTATAATGAATGCAATGTCATCGGCGAAGGCTTGGAGTTTGTATACTTCTAGTTTGGCTTTTAGACCTATTATTTCGTTATCTCGTCTGACTTCCTTTAAGAGGGTTTCCAAGGCCAATATGAATAATAGGGGTGATAGGGTGCAGCCTTGTCTCACCCCTTTTGATATTGGAAATTTTTCTGTTAAGTCGCCGTTGATTGTTATTCTCGCTGTCTGTACCGAATAGATTCTTTTTATCATCTTTATGAATTTTTCTCTGAATTTCATAGCTTCCAATTGTAAAGTAAGGAATTTCCAGTTAAGATTGTCGAATGCCTTTTGTGCGTCTAAGAAAATTAAGGCTGATTGTTTATCTACATTCATTTCATAATATTCAAGTACATCAATTATTAGCCTAATGTTATTTTTTAGTTGTCTCTTTGGAATGAAACCATTTTGATCCGGGTGTGTATGTAGTCTTCAATTATTTTCTTAATTCTTTCTGTGATAATTGATGTAAACAATTTATAGTCCACATTCAACAAAGATATTGGTCTATAATTTTGGATATCTGCGTGGTCTGTTTCTTCTTTGCGTATTAATGTAATGATAGCCTCTGTCCAGGAATTCGGAATTTTGGCTTCCATAATTGCATCGTTAAGTACTTCAAGCAGGGTTTCATCTACTGATTGTGGACAATTCTTGTAGAACTCTGCTGGTATTCCATCAGGTCCCGGGGTCTTATTTATTTTTTGTTTTTTCTTCGCCTCAATAAGTTCCATCATTGTAATTGGTCTATCCAAAGCGTCTCTGTGGATCTCTTCTAATTCTTTGATTTCGGCTTCCCTTAGGTATTGTCTAATATCTTCTTCTGGGGGTTCCTCTTGTTCATATAATTTTTGAAAGAATGCTCTTGCTATATCCTTTTTATCTTTATTTCTATATTGTATCTCTCCAGTATTGTCTTTTAGTTGGTGTATGGTCCGTTTTTCTTTTTCTTTTTTCAGTCTGTATGCCATTCATCTCCCTGTCTTGTTGGCATGTTCGAAGTAGTTTTGTTTCACTAGTTTAATTTTCCTGGCTATTTCTATCTGTGTATTCAAATTTATTTTGTGTTTTATCAAATTTATTTTTTCTTTGATTCTTTTATTTTGGGGTTCCTTCTGTAACTCGTGCTCGTATTTCTTAAGTTCTTTCAGCCATTTCTCTCTTTTCTGCCGTTGTTCTTTGTTTTTCTTCGCTATATACGCTATTGTCAGCCCTCTTATGTATGCTTTCGCCGTATCCCAGAGGTTTTGGGTGGAAGTTTGCTCTTTTTTGTTAATTTCGAAGAAAATTTTCATTTCTTTTTCCACTGTTTGTATATAGTCCTTATCCTTTAAGATTTCAGTGTTCATCATCCACCTCTTTTTTATTCGATGTCCTTTCCAAGTTATTTTTAGCGGACTATGATCTGCCCATATGTTCGTGGATATTTCTATGTCGTCTAAATCTTTCCTAAGGTCCGTTGTCATCCACGCCATGTCTATCCTAGACCAGGATAGATGTGGATTAGAATAGAAAGTATACTGCTTTTTTTCCTTATTTACTTCCCTCCAGGCATCTTGTAAACATAGTTCTTGTGCCATTTCCATAAAAGTGTCTGGTAGGGTTTTTTTCCTGGTTTTGTTCTTCTTGGTGCTCTTATAATCTTTTTCTGTATGTAAAATTAAATAAGAATATTTAAGTGTATGAAATTTTGGGACAACCTACTAAAAAGAATCAATATAACAAGCACTGCCACAACCACTATAACCAAAACAACCAAAAAAATAACTCCAAGCCAGGCCCCACTTACAGCCTCTCCTGCTCAACAGAGATCTATTGAAACAATGTTAGGAACTGAAAAAGAAAAGGCAGCTTCCATATCCAGCATGCAAACTATCCATTCAGCTTTGGCAATGCTACAGGAAACGATGATTAAGACCCAAGAATCAATTGCCAACAATCACGAAGAGACAAGACGAAATCACGATGATCTGAAATCTGATGTGGGAAGGATAAATGATAATATACAGAAAATGGATGATAAGATAGAAAAGATTCAACAGAACATCGCCAATAATGAACAAAGGATCCAAAAAACGGAACTCAAAATGGAAGAGACAATAAAAAAAGTAGAAAGGCTGGAATACCAACAGTTGACAAGTAATTGAGAGACGGAAGACGCCCTTACATTTCTCGAAATGGAAAAAGCATCGTTTTATTTAAGGTTCCAGAACATCACAGAAACCAAGGAGGAAGACTTAGGAGAGATTATGACAGAGATTTTTGCGGAAACATTACGGAGAGACAAAAACGATATAAGAAGAGATATTGACAAAATTTACAGGGTTCATACTAATTACGCATGAAGGAACAAGCTCCCGAAGGAAGTGCACGTCCGATTTACAAAGAAAACAACAAAAGAGGAAATATATAAGAAAATGAGAGGAGGCGATTTACTATAAAGGGAAGGAAATAATAACTTTGAGGCAAATCCCGAGACACGTGAGAGATCAGAGCTTCCTTACAACACAATTGAACAAGCATAAAGTAATGTTCCGCTGGCTTTTACCAGATGGTATTTTGATTTCGTGGCAAAATAAGAAAGTGAAGATAGACAACTTAGAAAGAGCCCAGGAGTTTTTTGATCAATATTTTATTATGGAAGAAGACCAAGAAGCCAGAGAGGAACCAGAGAATAGGAGCCAAGATGAACACTCTATAGAAGAAATGGAAGATGACCAAGGGGAAAAGAAGAAACAGGAAAGGAAAGAAATGGAGAGAGAAGGAGCGAGGGGAAAAACGCAAATGGTAACAAGAAACACAAGTAAACAAAAGGCAATTACTAAATAAGGAGGAAGATGGAACAGGAAATAAAAATAATTTCGATTAATATAAATGGATTAAACGCCCCAACCAAGAGAACCCGGACATTTGCCAAACTACATAAATTGGAGATGGATATAATCAGTCTACAGGAAGTCCACATTAAAAAAACACACCAAAAATTGCTAGAAAATACAAGACTAGGAAACCTTTATACTTCACTATCAGACCAAAAAAAAAGGGGTATTGCGGTTTACATCAAGAAGCACTTAAAAACAAAACAAGTATATCAAGACGAAGAGGGAAGAGTTCTAATGATCGAAATACAAACAGAGTCAAAAACAATATTACTGACCACGATTTATGCACCAAATGAAAACCAACGGGCCTTCTATAAAAATTTACATAACAAAATAAAAGATTTAGACTATGAAAATATCTGCCTCATAGGTGACTTCAACGCAATCTTAGACACAGAAAAAGATTATAAGAGCACCAAGAAGAACAAAACCAAGAAAAAAACCCTATCGGACACTTTTATGGAAATGGCACAAGAACTATGTCTACAAGATGCCTGGAGGGAAGTAAATAAGGAAAAAAAGCAGTATACTTTCTACTCTAATCCACATCTATCCTGGTCTAGGATAGATATGACATGGATGACAACGGACCTTAGGAAAGATTTAGATGAAATAGAAATATCCACGAATGTATGGGCAGATCATAGTCCGTTAAAAATAACTTGGAAAGGACATCGAATAAAAAAGAGGTGGATGATGAACACTGAAATCTTAAAGGATAAGGATTATATACAAAGAATAGAAAAAGAAATGAAAATTTTCTTTGAAATTAATAAAAAAGAGCAAACTTCCACCCAAAACCTCTGGGATACGGCGAAAGCTTACATAAGAGGGCTGACAATAGCATATGTAGCGAAGAAAAACAAAGAACAATGGCAGAGAAGAGAGAAATGGCTGAAAGAACTTAAGGAATACGAACACGAGTTACAGAAGGAACCCCAAAATAAAAGAATCAAAGAAAAAATAAATTTGATAAAACACAAAATAAATTTGAATACACAGATAGAAATAGCCAGGAAAATTAAACTAGTGAAACAGAATTACTTCGAACATGCCAACAAGACAGGGCGATGGCTGGCATACAGACTGAAAAAAGAAAAAGAAAAACGGACCATACACCAACTTAAAGACAATACTGGAGCGATACAATATAGAAATAAAGATAAAAAGGATATAGCAAGAGCATTCTTTCAAAAATTATATGAACAAGAGGAACCCCCAGAAGAAGATATTAGACAATACCTAAGGGAAGCCGAAATCAAAGAATTAGAAGAGACGCACAGAGACACTTTGGACAGACCAATTACAATGATGGAACTTATTGAGGAGAAGAAAAAACAAAAAATAAATAAGACCCCGGGACCTGATGGAATACCAGCAGAGTTCTACAAAATTTGTCAACAATCGGTGGATGAAACCCTGCTTGAAGTATTTAATGATGCAATTATGGAAGCCAAAATTCCGAATTCCTGGACAGAGGCTATCATTACATTAATACCCAAAGAAGAAACAGATCACGCAGATATCCAAAATTATAGACCAATATCTTTGTTGAATGTGGACTATAAATTGTTTACATCAATTATCACAGAAAGAATCAAGAAAATAATTGAAGATTACATACACCCGGATCAAAATGGTTTCATTCCAAGCAGACAACTAAAAAATAACATTAGGCTAATAATTGATGTACTTGAATATTATGAAATGAATGTAGACAAACAATCGGCCTTAATTTTCTTAGACGCAGAAAAGGCATTCGACAATCTTAACTGGAAATTCCTCACCCTACAATTGGAAGCTATGAAATTCGGAGAAAAATTTATAAAGATGATAAAAAGAATCTATTCGGTACAGACAGCGAGAATAACAATTAACGGCGACTTAACAGAAAAATTTCCAATATCAAAAGGGGTGAGACAAGGCTGCCCCCTATCACCCCTATTATTCATACTGGCCTTGGAAACCCTCTTAAAGGAAGTCAGACGAGATAACGAAATAATAGGTCTAAAAGCCAAACGAGAAATATACAAACTCCAAGCCTTCGCCGATGATATCGTATTCATTATAGAACAACCAACTATATCTGGCGCCAAGTTGCTAAACAGAATAGAAAAATATGGGAAAGTAGCCGGTCTCAAGATCAACAAACAAAAAACAAAGATATTAACAAAGAACCTCACCAATCAACAAGAAAAAAAATTAGAAGATAAATTAGGCATACAAACTACGAAGAAAGTAAAATATCTAGGAATATGGCTGACTAATAAAAGCTCTTCAATAAGAGAAGATAATTATGATAAATTAACAAAACAAATTAAAAAAGACCTAGGAATTTGGAAAAAGCTACAATTATCATTCTTGGGGAGGATCGCTTCAATTAAAATGAATGTACTACCACGGATTTTATTCTTATTCCAAGCAATTCCAATAAAACCAGGGAAAATTTTTTCAAGGACTTCAACAAATCAATAGCTGACTACATATGGCAAGGGAAGAAAGCATGAATTAAACTAAAGCATTTACAAGATACAAGAGAAAGAGGAGGATTGGCACTACCCGACTGGGAATCTTACTACAAAGCATCAGTATTAATTTGGATAAAGGAATGGATGGATCTAAAAAATCAAAGATTGCTGAGTCTGGAAGGATTTGACCTACAGCGAGGATGGCATGCCTTCCTCTGGGAAGGCACAGATAAAAAACATGATTATTTCCAGAGACACACGATCAGACAATCATTATATCAAACATGGCAAGGTATTAAAAAGGTACATTATAATAAAATCCCGGAATGGCTGTCAACAATGGAAGCCCAGATTTACCCAAACGCCATGGACAGTAGTAAAATGAAAACCGACCAAGAGCTGCTAAACCACACGGGGGAACTAAGAACAAGGCAAGAACTGAAGGAGATGGGTACAGACATTGACTGGTGGCCATATGCACAAATTAAATCAAGATATAAAAAAGATTTGGCTCAATTTGGATTCCAAAAAGGTCAAACTGAACTAGACAAAATTTTGCAAGGGACACAAGACAAACTAATTTAAAAAATCTATAATTATCTACGAGGATATAAATTAGAAGAAGAGGAAGTGAAAGAAAACATGATAACCTGGTCAAAAAATTTCGGCTTCAGTATCGAACTAGACAAATGGCAAAAATTATGGACAATAAACTATAAATTGACAATGTCTGTATCATACAAAGAAAATCTCTACAAAATGTTCTATAGGTGGCATCTGCCACCAGCCAGATTAGCAAGAATGTTCCCCAATACACCATCAACATGCTGGAAATGCAAACTCCATAAAGGCACTTACTATCATATGTGGTGGACCTGCCCAATGGCAAAACAATACTGGCAAATGATTAGATCCCAGATAGAAGAAACCATACAGCAAAAGATAGAAATAAGACCAGAAACCTTTCTACTTGGAATACTAAACGGACAATATGAAAAAGAAATAACATATTTAATTATACATATGATAACAGCAGCACGAATACTATATGCACAATACTGGAAGAGTAGTGAGATACCGACAGAAGATAGGGTAATTAGCAAAACCATGGAATGTGCAGAATTAGATAAACTCACTAAGGAACTACAAAATAGGGAGGAACATGATTACTATCTAGTATGGAAAAGGTGGTATTGTTGGTCGGAAAAGAGAAAAGAGAAAAAGGGTCAGGAAGTAAATTGAACTACCAAATATAGAAAGAGGAAAACATAGTACACATACAAGTCAATAATAAACCAGAAAGATAGATAGAAGGGAAAGACCAAATAAGGAGGAGTTAAATCATGAAATAAGATTACAGACTACAGTTGCGATAATTTGGATAAATATTTGATTTTGTGTTTATATGTTTATGTTTTGTATGTTTTACTGTTTTATTGTTTAGTTTGTTTTACTGTTTTATTGTTTTGTTTAGTCTGTATATATAAATAAAAATTGATTAAAAAAAAGGTGATGAAACATAAAAGACTTTGTATGGGACTTTAGACAGGTCGCACGGAACCTGGGGCATTGGCCGGACTGCATACTCCTACACTATTTTAAAGAGGCCATTGATCAAGAAGTCAGAACAGCCTGTGGGGTCCGGGGGCGGGGGGGGTGCCTGAATGACTGCATGACTGGTACACCATGTCCATAGCTCTGGACAGAGAAATTCACCCCCACCGCAAAACCACAGCAGAGAAGCCTCCTCGGAGAACTTTAGCTAGACGGCCCCTTTCAAAGCCTGCTGAAGTCTCCCCCCCTCAAGCAGGAATGATTAAATGCTATTGGTGTGGATAAATGGGGCATCAACCTTCTTTTTTTTCCCAATAGTTTTTATTTTTTAAACAAAGTAAAACATAAAAACATCACTATTCGATACAATTACAGACAGTATATCAGTCGGTTTGTGTCCTTTTGTGCTCCCTTCTCTCTTCAATATATCACTATTTTAAGGTTATTTTCATATGTATATATAAAAAAAGAAATTCACATAGTTTATCTCAGCACACATATTTCATGTTTATCTCCATTTCTTATTGTCCATCCATTGATAAAATAAATCCCATATCAGATAGTATTGTTTATCTTCCTGCTCTCTTATTTCAAATGTCAATTTACTCATTTTAGCACAGTCCATCAGTTTCTTAATAATTTCTTCATCAGTAGGTGTCCTTTCTCCTTTCCAATTTTTTGCAAATACAATTCTAGTTGCTGTTAAAAGATTCACAATTAAATATTGCAATTCTTTATTATATGTCTCTGGTAAGATCCCTAATAAAAATATCTCTGGTTTCAAGTCAATATGTCTCTTAGTCATTTTTTCCAACCATGTGTGTATCTTAGTCCAATATCTCTTTGTATCTCCGCATGTCCACCACATGTGGTAATAGGATCCTAGAGTCTGATGACACTTCCAACACTTCTCCGATTTATTCTGGAACATTCTGGCTATCCTTGTCAGGGGTAAATGCCACCTGTAAAACATCTTATACAAATTCTCCTTATAAGTTGTAGACATTGTCATTTTATAATTATGTGACCACAATTTTTGCCATTTCTCCAAATCAATCCCGTAACCAAAATTTTTCCCCCACGCTATCATTGTTTGTTTAACTTGTTCTTCTTCCAGTTTTACTTCTAACAAATATCCATACAATTTTTTAATTATATGGTCATCAGAGCCCATCAAAATCTTATCTAAATTAGTCAAGACATTATAAAAACCTTCTTGTTTGAGATCTTCTTGATATCTGGAAAATATTTGCATATATGAAAACTAATCCATCATACATCCCTGATCTTCTAATTCCTGCTTTAATCTGAGTTCACCCTTTTCATCCAACAATTCACTATATCTAATAATTTGTTCCCTTTTAAGTATTAGTGGATATGAAAAAGATCCAATTGTAGATATCCGGGTTGGAATCTTCAAATAATGGTATTTTGTGACCTTCTCCCAGTTCAACCATAAAGCTTCACGTATCTGATGTCTTCTAAAATACCCTTGTATTTTTGTACCTTTGTACCATAAAAAGGCATGCCACCCCATCAACAAATCATGTCCCTCCAAAGTCAATAATCTAGAATTTCTCAAAGTTATCCATTCCTTAATCCACATTAGACTTGCTGCTTGGTAATACAATTCAAAGTTAGGCAAACCAAAACCACCCCTGGCTTTAGCATCTTGTAACAGTTTTAATTTTATTCTCGCCTTTTTCCCTTGCCAAATATATTTCAATATCATTTTGTTTAAGTCTACAAAAAAATCCTTACCCAACTTGATTGGAATAGTCTGAAATAGGTACAAAATTCTAGGCAGAATATTCATCTTAATAGTTGAGATTCTACCAAACGAAGATAGCTGCAAATTGCCCCATTTCGCTAAATCTTGCCCTATCTGTTGTTTGAGCTTATTATAGTTATTTTCTTTAAGTGCACTACACTTTGGTGTTAAGTATATCCCCAAATATTTTACTTTGTTTGTAACCTGCATTTTTGAAACCTCCATCAATTCTTCTCTTTGCTTTTTCAACATATTTTTAGTCATTATCTTCGTTTTATCTTTATTAATTATCAAGCCTACTACTTTGCCAAATTCTCCAACAGTTTCTATCAATTTATTTATTGTTGTTAATGGTTCTTTGATGATAAAGACGAAGTCATCTGCAAAGGCTTGAAGTTTATATTCTTCTTTTTTAATTTTCATGCCTTTTATCTCTTTTTCTTCTCTAATGTGTCTATTTAAAACTTCTAAAGTCAATATAAACAACAATGGGGACAGTGGGCCTCCTCAGCCTTTTTCTATTTCAATTGAATCGGTCAATTCTCCATTTATCATCACTTTTGCTGTCTGTTTAAAGTAAATAGCTTCAATTGCCTGTATAAATTTCCTACCAAAGCCCATCTTTTCCATTTGAAGTATCATAAACCGCCAATTAACATTATCAAAAGCTTTTTGTGCATCTAAAAATACCAAAGCCATCTGTTTTTCAGGATGTGCTTCGTAATACTCTAAGGTATCCAAAATTATTCTTATCTCTAATTTGTCTTTTTGCTAGAAATCCATTTTGATCCACATGTATAAAATTGTTCAGATATCTCTTAAGTCTCTCTGCCAATATTGAAGCAAAAATTGTATAGTCTGAATTTAGCAAGGATATAGGCCTGTAGTTGTTGATTTGTTGTGGGTCTGTGTCTTCTTTGTGAATTAATGTAATGTACGCCTCAGTCCATGATTTAGGTATTTGCTTCTTTGTCATCACTTCATTCATCACCTCCAATAGTGGAAAGGCCAAGGATTCTTGTAATGTCCTGTAGTATTCAACTGGTAAAACATCAGGCCCTGGGGCCTTCCCATTCTTTTGTTTCATGATTGCTTCTGTTAACTCCATCATCGTTATATTTCTTTCGAGCATCTCCTCCACTCCTTTACAAATCCGAGGTAGTTTTGCTTCTTGTAGATACTTTAGCATTTTTTCCTCCTCTATTGTCTCTTTTTTATATAGTTGTCTATAAATCTCTTGTATTATCTTCCCCATCTCTTTATTTCCAAATTTACTTTGCCCTTGTGAATTGACTAGATGTGTTATTTTCCCCGATTCTCTTTCCTTTTTCAATTTATAGGCTAACCATCTGCCTGGTTTATTCGCGTTTTCAAAATAATTTTGTTTGGCGCTCCTTATTTTTTGGGCTAGTTCTTCTTTCTCCAGTAGATCTATTTTATGCTTTATTGTATCCATTTTGATTTTAATATCCTTCTTGTGTGGATCTTTCTGGAGTGCCTTTTCAAACCTTTTATAATCCTCAATTAATAATTTCGATGTTAGTCTTTTTTTTTGCATTCCTTTTCCTTGTGTAATCTATAATTATTCCTCTAGCATATGCCATCATTGTATCCCATCGGTTGTTTCTTCTTTTTTGTTTTCTTTAAAAAAGAAAGCCAAGTCTCTTTCCATTTTCTGCACAAAAACTTGCTCTTTTAATATTGTATTATTTAAGGTCCATCTGGATCTTCTTGTTTGTCCTTTCCAAGTTATTATCACCGGATTATGAACTGCCCATAAATTGGCTTCTATTTCCACATAGTCTATATTCGGCAACAAATCCATTGTTGTCCATATCATATCTAGTCTAGACCAAGATGAATGTCTGTCAGAGTAGAAAGTATATTGTTTATTTTCTTTGTTTCTTTCTCTCCATGTATCTTTCATATTCACTTCCTCCATCATCTTAAAGAAAGCTCTTGGTAATATCTTTCTGGTATGTTTTGTTACTTTATTTGTTTTGTAATCCAAATTTTCATCCACAATTGCATTGAAATCCCCCATCATACATATATTATCATATTCCATTTTGATTATTTTATTATTTAATCTTCTATAAAAGTCATTTTGATTTTCATTTGGAGCATATATTGCTATTAAAAGGATTTTCATATTATTATCAATTATTTCAACCATCAAAATTCTACCTTCTAAATCTGAATATTTTTGTTCCGCCACTATTGTATTTTTAATATATAATACTACTCCTCTTTTTTTGCTTTGTGATAGGGATAAAAAAGTTTTCCCAAGTTTTGGTTGTGTCAATAAGTATTCATGTTGTTTTTTAATATGTACGTCTTGTAAACAAATTATATCAGCTTTTAATTTCTCTAATTTGTGGAATACTTTCTTTCTTTTAATAGCTGAATTAAGTCCATTTATTTTATTGAAATTAATTTCCTTTCTTCCATATCCATACTTTATATGTAGGTTTTATTGTTCTAGTAGATCTTACTTCACGTTGTTCCTTTTGTTGGATGGCTCCCCCAACTGCTCCCTCTGTCGACTCCAGCATTGCCAACTCTTCCTCTGTGAATTTTATTGGAACTACAGGTTACATTTCGAATTGTGTTTCCTTTTCTTTTTCTTTAAGAAATTGGTCATAGAAAGCTCTTTTTTTTAAAATTTGATTTATATGCCGCCCTTCTCCGGAGACTCAGGGCGGCTTACAATGCGTTAAGCAATAGCCTTCATACTTTTGTATATTTATACAAAGTCATCTTATTGCCTCCACAAACTGGGTACAAACTTGCTTTATCAATTGTATTCAGCTGGTATCTTTGAAGTTGCCATACAAAAGTTAATCCTTCTGGGGTCAACCATCTGTAGTTAATTCCCTTTTGCATCAATATTTTCGTCAGAAACTGATACTCTCTTCTCAGCTCTCTTACTCTCCTTGGTATTTGTCTCAAAACCACCACTTCTTTTTCTTTATATTTCAAGGTTTTTTCCCTTACTGCTTGCAGAATTTGTGCTTTGATCAATTTCTTAGTGAATCTTATATGTACCTCTCTTGGGAGTTTATTACGTATTGCATATCTGGTATATACTTGGTAGATCTCGTCAACTCCTTCCATCACCTTCTCTTTTGTGGTTTCTAAGACTTCAGACAACAACCCAATCATCACATCTGGGAGATTTTCTTCTTTTTCTTCTTCTACATTTTGAAATCTCAAATAAAATTCTAACCATATATACTCAAACTCAAAATGTCTTGAAATACACTGATTCCTCTTTATCTCTTATTCTTACAGTTAATCTATTCGTTTCCGCAGTCTAAAATCTTTTTTATTACTTAACCTTCTGATGGAATTTTTTCTATCTTCCAATTTTGTGCAAGCATAATTCTTTCTGCTGTTATTATATGTATAGTTCAGTGATGGCTAACCTTTTTGCCATTGCGTGCCAAAAGAGGGGGGAGCAGGGGGGGTTGTGCGCACGTGTGCCCACACCCATAATTCTATGCGCCCTGGCCCCCCTGCACATGGACCTGTGACACCAGCTCCTCTTGCTTTTGGCATGTGATGGCACGGTGGGCCTGTTTTTCACCATCCCCAGGCTCCAGAGGCTTTCTAGGAGCCTGGGGAGGGTGGAAATGGCCTTCCCCACCCCCACCTCCAGAGGCCCTCCGGAGGCCAGAAACAGCCCATTTGCTGCCTCCCAGTGGGACCGGAAGTCCCATTTTTTGCTCTCCTCAGGCTCCAGAGCCTTTCTAGGAGCCTGGGGAGAGTGAAAAACAGCCTTCCCCACCCCCCAGACCCTCCAGAGGCTGAAAACAGTCAGTTTTCCTACTTCCAGTGGGCCCAGAACAGGGGTGAAATGTAAAATTCGTTACTACCGGTTCTGTGAGCGTGGCTTGGTGGGGGGGGGGTAATGTGACTGAGTGGGCATGGCCAACTTTTTTTTTTTAACTTTTCAAAGCATTGTTTCTAATGCTTTGAAAAATCTCTGCCGATCAGGAAACTCAGCTGGGATCGTCAAAGAGGCTTTTTTAAAAATGCCTCTCTGCCAATCAGGAAACTCAGCTGGGATCGTCAGAGACTTTTCAAAGCATTTTTTTACCACCTCTTCAGCCAAGAGGTTGCAGAAAAAAATGCTTTGAAAAGCCTCTGACTATCCCAGCTGAGCAGCGCGATCATCAGAGGCTTTTTTTTTTACTTTTAAAAGCATTTTTTCGTTGGAAAAGGTTGTAGAAAAAATGCTTTTAAAAGTTAAAAAAAAAAGCCTCTGATGATCCTGCGGCTCAGCTGGGCATGGTTGGGGGGGGGCAGGGATTTTTGCTACTGGTTCTCCAAACCACGCGCTGCCATTGCTACCAGATCAGGTGATCCAGTCCGAAACGGGAGCATTTCACCCCTGGCCCATAAGGCTCGAATATCAGCTGGCCAGAGCACACATGCGCGCCGGAGCTGAGCTCGTGTTCCCACCGATATGGCTCCACGTGCCACCTGTGGCACGCGTGCCATAGGTTCGCCATCATGAGTATAGTTAAATACACATCTTCTTTACTATATCTCTCTGGGAGAATACCCAATAAAAAAACCTCTAGTTTTAATTCTATAGATTTATGTAATATTTCTTCCAACCATTTCTGTATTCTAGACCAATAATTTTTTGCTTCTAAACATGACCACCACCTATGATAGTATGATCCCGGCAAATGCAAACATTTCCAACATTTGGCTGATTTATCCTTAAACATCTTTGCTAATCTTCCTGGTGGCATATGCCACCTATAAAACATTTTATATAGATTTTCTTTATATTGTCAATTTATAATTCCTTTCCCATAGTTGTTGCCATTTCTCTAATTCTATTGCATATCCAAAAGTTTTCACCCATGTTATCATTGTCTCTTTTACCTCTTCATCTTCCAATCTAATTTGCAACAAATAATTATACAGTCTTTTAATCATTTTTTCATCCTTTCCAATCATTATCTGATCCAACTCTGATTCCCCCAAATTAAAACCATATTGTTTCAAGCTTTTATCATATCTTGATTGTATCTGCAGCCATGTATACCAGTCAGTCTCAATCCCTTGTTTTTCTAAGTCTTGTTTCTGTTGTAATTCTCCCTTCTCTGTTAAAATGTCTTTATATCTTACAGTCTTGTCCATGTTAATCATATTTGGATGTGTCAATGCTTCTATTGTTGAAAGCCACATTCCATATAATGTTTTTCTTTCACTCTTTTCCATACTATCAACAAGCCATTCCTTACACAATGTCTCTGGAAATAAACATACAATTTCTAATTTTAACTTCTCTAATTTATTGAATATTTTTCTTCTCTTTATTACCGAGTTTAATCCATTTATATTCAAAGATATTATTTTAATTTCTTCTTTAATTTCTTCTTTATTTATTTGCTTTGTTGATCTAGTCATTCTTATCTCCCTTAGTTGCTTAACTTCTTTCACCCTTGGTCCTTCTCTTCTCTCTCTTCTTGTTCTTTCATTGTCTCTCTTGGCTGTTTTTTCTTCTCCTCCTGTTGTTCATCCCTTTTTTCTTCCCTCAACCTTCCTTCCTCTTGGGCATCTATGTATTGTTTATAAAATAACTCTGCTTTCTCTACTGAATCTAGTCTGTATCTTTGTTCTTCCCAGTTCACCAATATTCCTTCTGGAATCAACCATCTAAAATTTATTTCTCTCTTTATCAAACATTTTGTGAGAAATTGATATTCTTTTCTCAAATCTCTCACTCTTCTTGGAATTTGTTTCAGTGCCACTACTTCTCTCCCTTTATGCTTTATTGTCATGTTTCTCATCAATTGCAATATCTCTCTTCTCAGTGTTTTCTTGGTGAATCTGACATGAATTTCTCTAGGTAGATTATGTCTCATCGCATATCTTGTGTGCACTCTGTATATCTTGTCGATTCCACTTAATATCCCTTCCTTACTTTTTTCCATTGCTTCTGCTAGTATCTGCAATTTTCTCTGCTAAATTTTCTCCCTTTTCTTCTTCAATGTTTTGTAATCTTAGTTAAAAAAAATCAGCTTTATATATTTCCAGGGTTATAATTGTTTTTTCCTAATTTTTATCAGTAATTGTAAGTCTATAGTTCATCTCTTCAACTTTTCTCTCTGTTGCTTCTGCTTTTTCTTCCATTTATTATTTATTTATTATTTCAATTTATAAACCGCCCTTCTCCTTGCGGACTCAGGGTGGTGAACAGCCAGAATAAAACATGGTATACAAAAGTTAAAAACAATTAAAAATATTAAGTATTATTCGGCCAAGAATTAAAACAACCCAATTTAAAATCAATTTCAAATTTAAAAACGGAGGATGGGATCAAGCTAGCCCAGCTAGATGGAATAAATGGGTTTTAAGGGCCCGACGAAAGGTCCGGAGATCTGGAATCCTGCGTATCTCCAGGGGTAGGTCATTCCAGAGGGCGGGTGCCGCCACAGAGAAGGCTCTCCCCCTGGGGGTCGCCAGCCGACACTGTCTGGCCGACGGCACCCAGAGGAGGCCCTCTCTGTGCGAGCGTACTGGCCGGTGGGAGGCTATTGGCGGCAGAAGGCGGTCCCGCAAGTACCCAGGTCCTAAGCCATGGAGCGCTTTAAAGGTGGTCACCAACACCTTGAAGCGCACCCGGAAGACCACCGGGAGCCAGTGCAGCTCACGCAGGAGAGGTGTCACGTGGGAGCGCCACGTCGCTCCCATAATTCCCCGCGTGGCCGCATTCTGGACCAGTTGGAGCCTCCGGGTGCACCTCAAGGGGAGCCCCATGTAGAGAGCATTGCAGTAGTCCAGGCGGGAAGTCACGAGAGCATGGGTGACTGTGCGTAGGGAGTCCCGATCTAGAAAGGGACGCAACTGGCGTATCAGGCGAACCTGATAAAAAGCCCTCCTGGCCACGGCCGTCATGTGTTCTTCTAAAGACAGCCGTGCGTCCAGGAGGATACCCAAGTTGCGAGCCCTCTCCGTGGGGGCCAATGTCTCGCCCCCAATAGTCAGCAATGGCGTCAGCTGGCTATATCGGGATGCCGGCAGCCACAGCCACTCAGTCTTGGAGGGGTTTAGTCGGAGCCTGTTTCTCCCCATCCAGACCCGCACAGCTTCCAGACACCGGGACATCACTTCAACGGCATCGTTGGGGTGGCCTGGGGTGGAGATGTACAGCTGGGTGTCGTCAGCGTACTGATGGAACTCCACCCCAAAGCCACGGATGATCTCACCCAGCGGCTTTACATAAACGTTGAACAGAAGGGGCGAGAGGACCGACCCCTGCGGCACCCCACAAACAAGGCGCCTCGGAGTCGACCGCTGCCCCCCTGTCAACACAGATTGCGACCGGTCAGAGAGATAGGAGGAGAACCACCGTAGAACGGTTCCCCCCACCCCCAACCCCTCCAACCGGCGCAACATGATACCATGGTCGATGGTATCAAAAGCCGCTGAGAGATCTAACAGGACCAGGATAGAGGAACAGCCCCTATCCCATGCCCTCCAGAGATCATCCACCAACGTGACCAATGCCGTTTCCGTGCTGTGCCCAGGCCGGAAGCCGGACTGGAGCGGATCTAGATAGACAGCTTCATCCAGGAACCGGGGAAGCTGCCATGCAACCACACTCTCAACAACCTTCGCAGCAAAGCGAAGGTTGGAGACTGGACGGTAATTAGCCAAAACAGCCTGGTCCAGAGAGGGCTTTTTGAGGAGGGGTCTCACCACCGCTTCTTTCAAAGCGGCCGGCAGAACACCCTCACTCAAAGAAGCGTTAACAATCTTCTGGAGCCAGCCTCGTGTAACCTCCCGGGAGGCCAGCACCAACCAGGAGGGACACGGGTCCAATAAACATGTGGTCGCATTCAGCCGTCCCAGGATCCTGTCCATGTCCTCGGGAGCCACAGAGTCGAACTCCTCCCAAACCACACCCCCAAGACCTGCCTCGATTATCCCGTCCGGATCTACCCAGTCAGAGGCCAGACCTTCCCGGATCTGAGCGATTTTGTCATACAGATACTGCACAAAATCCTCAGCTCGACCCTGCAAGGGGTCATCCCAAGCTCCCGGTTGAAGGAGGGAGCGGGTCACCCTAAACAGGGCGGCTGGGCGATTATCTGATGATGCGATAAGAGCGGAAAAGTAGCTAGACTTTGCCGCTTTTATCGCCACTAGGTAGGTCTTAATATGAGACCTCACCAGTGTTCGGTCAGATTCGGAACGTCTGGTCCTCCAACCGCTCTCCAGGCGTCTTTTCTGGCACTTCATCTCCCTCAGCTCCTCGGTAAACCAAGGAGCTGGCTGAGTTCGGCGCCGGGTCAGAGGCCGCAAAGGCACGACGCGGTCCAAAGCCCCGGCGGCCGCTCTATCCCAGGCAGCCACCAGGTCTTCAGCCGAATCATGAGCCAGAGTCTCAGGAAATGGCCCAAGCTCCATCTGGAACCTATCAGGTTCCATCAGGCGCCAGGGGCAGAACCACCTAATCGGTTCCACCTCCCTGCGGCGGGGTGTAGCGGTCAGAAAGTCCAGTCGAAGGAGAGAGAGGTCTGACCATGACAAGGGTTCGATGACTATATCCCCTATATCAAAACCACTCGACCACTGACCAGAGACAAAAACTAAGTCCAGGGTGTGTCCGCCCGTGTGAGTGGGGGCGTGAATTAACTGAGTCAGGTCCATGGCCGTCATGGAAGCCATGAACTCCCGAGCCACCTCAGACGTTTCACCAACAGATGGCAGGTTGAAATCCCCCAAGACCAAAAGTCTGGGGGTATCAACCGCCACCTCGGCTATCATGTTGAGTAGCTCAGGCAGGGCTGTTGCTACGTGGCAGGGAGCCAGGTACGTAAGCAGCAGACCCATCTGAACTCCGCGACCCCACTTTACAAGGAGGCATTCACACCCGGTTATCTGAGGTACAGTGGACTCCCTCGGATCAAGACTCTCTTTTATGATAACCGCCACCCCCCCGCCCCTGCCCTGAACTCTCGGCTGATGGAATGCATGGAAGCCTGGAGGGCACATATCCACGAGGGGGACTCCCCCCTCCTGGCCCAACCAGGTCTCCGTAATACCTGCCAGGTCCGCTCCCCCCTCCTGGACAAGATCACAGATGAGGGGGGGCTTTATTTACCACAGACCTGGCATTGCACAGCAAAAGCCGGAAACTCGGGCCCTGAGAGTCTGCGCAACCTGGGGAGCGAGAAGGGCTTTGGGGACCGGGGCGCGCCATCGCTCGGAGATAGCGAGTGCACGCCCCCCTCACATGATATGGTCCCCTGCACTCGCCATATCTGCCCCTCCCACTCAGTGTATTGATAGAAAGGCCCTCTGCAGAGTGAACTTCAATGTACCCCTTCCCCCCGGAATCTACAACCCCCGTAGCCCCACTAACAGCTGGGCCCGACCCCTCCTCCTGTGGGTTAACCCCCACCCCCACACAACCCTCCCGCTTCCCAGAACCCCTTAAAAATTTATCTAAAAGTTTACCCAAAAAACCCCTCAGACCCCTTTTTGCTCCATGCCACCTCTCGGGGCTCCAAAGCCCGTCATAAAGGTAGGCCCTTGATAGAGTGGAGGGCCACACCTGCGAGAGGGGGGAATCTCGCAGAATCAGAAGTTCCGCCGATGAATACATTTAATACATTTAATACTCGGGGGAAGTCCATGGCAGGGGGTTAATCAAGATGATCCAAGATTCCGGCAAAAAAGGGGTATCCACTCAGGTTCAGTCAATAAACTCCACTGCTCTCTCACCACAGTGGATAGAGTCTTAAGCCATTTCGGACCAGATGTCCACACCAGCCGCCCTCTCACGGAAGCTGGGAAGGGCCAAGAAACAGCAGACTTGCTGCAATCGTTCATTTTTCCCTATCATTTCTTTAACTTCTTTCAATTCTCCTTCCATTTTTTCCATTCTCCCATCTATCTTGTCTAATCTTGTCTTAAGATCTTCATATATAGTCTGTAGCATATTTTTTAATTCTATGTTTATTTTCTCTTGCTATGGCGTGGGTTCTGTTGTTTTTTGCCCAATAGTACCAGATGCTGCAGATATCGATGGTGATGATGAATGTTGTGTTGTTTTCTTCATCTTGTTTTTTTTTTCAAATCTTATTGCCCAATTTATAATCCAAATATTCGATTTCTTCAAATTCAAACTGCCCACTCAGACTCTTCAGGTTCTTGCTACCCTAATCCACATAGATTTAATCCATATAGGATAAAAAAAGGTAGAAAGGCTGTAACTGAAAAAAACAACACCAAAAACAATGAAAAATCAAAAACAGCCAAGATGCCCCAAAAAGACCAAAAAGAAAGAAAGAAAGAAAGAAAGAAAGAAAGAAAGAAAGAAAGAAAGAAAGAAAAAGAAAAGCAAAAGAGAAAAAAGATTTTTCAAATTTTACTACCCAGTTTTATAATCCAAATACTCAATTTCTTTAAATTCAAAATTCCCAATCAGATTCTTCAGGTTCTTGATACCCTAATCCATGTAGATTTAATCTATAAACTATACAAAAAGCCAAGAACAATCAAACATCCCAAAAGGGCAAAAATGAAGAGAAAAAAAAATAAGAAGATGGGGGAAAAAAAGAGAGAGAGAAGATAGAACCAGATCAGAGAAGAAGAAGGAGGAGGAGGAGGAGGAGGAGGAGAAGGAGGAGGAAGAGGAGGGGGAGGAGGAGGAGGAGGAGGAGGAGGAGGAGGAGGAGGAGGAGGAGGAGGAGGAGGAGGAGGAGGAGGAGAAGAAGAAGAAGAAGAAGAAGAAGAAGAAGAAGAAGAAGAAATAAAAATTCACTAGTCCAAAACTCAGGTATTTGCCCAAAATACCCAACCAGGCGATAAAAAGATGAAAAAAAATGTATATATCTCCCCCCCAAAAAACTTAAAAATAAAACAAAACAAAACAAAACAAAAACCCTTCCAATGAACTCTTTTAAGTCCAGGAAGAGGGAATTTCTACAAGAAAAAAGAAAGAGGAAAAGGCACAAAAAGAGAAAAACCAGAAAGAAAAAATAATATTCCAAAGTACCACTATTCCAGAATCTTCCAGAATTTATAGCCCCATCAAACGAAAGGAAACAACAAACAGCTTTCCTTCTTCTTCTTTTCTTCTTCTATATCTTCCCCCTTCTATTACAAAGTCACTAGACCACTTCTTATCAAAATCCTCTTGCCCGTTTCCAAAACATCCCAAGGTCACTCCCTTCTCTTTTCCTTTGTCCAATTTATCTCTTTAATTTCCTCTGCAATCCAAAATAGTCTTAAAGAAAAAAATAAACCCCCAGCTTCAAAACTCCAAACTCTGATTTGTAAATTACACTTCTTTAGCCAAAAATGCCTCTTTTCCCAATCTGCTTTCAGTTTATTAAACTGCTTTGTCAGCTTTTGTTAATTAGCTTTTATTAATGGCTTCCGCTTCTTTGCTGCTGTTCCGGAAGTGAGGAGGTCGCCTTTTTCCACTCCCTCCCCTCTCTCTTTGCCAATTTTCTTGAGTAAATAGTTTTAAAAGTTCAGGAGTTAAATATATAGAGGACTCTTGTTTACAAGACCACTGTCTTACCCAGATAATCGCATTCTTCTTTTTCCTTTATCTTCTTGCGTCTGACCGCCTGGCTTTTGGCAGCTCCTAATTGCTGCCTTCCCACACTGCTAGGTCGAGGGCTGATGCAGACACTACAGAGAATTTGCGGCTTCTCTGTTCATGCTTGCCTGTGCCTTCATTCTTCACTGTTCCTCCAGAACAGCTATGATCCTGAGGATCCCTTAAAGCAGCTGAGATATCAGCATTTTCCAGGAGCCCCTGGAATTTGCTGTATCACCACTGGCCCTGGCCACACCCCTCTCCAGGTGCAACTCACTTATCAACTGCCTTGCTTAGCAACAGAATTTCAGGTCCCAGTTGTGGTGGTAAGCTGAGGACTACCTATATTTGCAACATAAGGAAGAATGGCAGTAACATTCATTGTGCCATGATGCTTTCCACCTTGTGATCTGCCATCTTAACCATGCACAGTAGAAATCCAGCTGTAGGGAAGATGGAGAACGTGCTTTCACTGTCCATGTTAGGTGTTTTGTGCCAGCCATGGCAGTTTCTTAAAAGGCCACCAGATGGGAGCAAAGAGGGACTTTTGATCCCACTGGTGGGTCAAGGGGCTCCGGCCCCTGCAGCCCCATTGGGGAGAGTTAATGGCCCTCCGGCCCCCTCACACATTGGTAAGGGAGGGGCCAGGGGCCCCTATAAGAACCCCTGCACAGGGGCTGCTCTTTGGCTCTTGTTCTAACTTCCTACAGGACTGAACCATGGGCTCAATCCAGGCATGGATGCCTCCATGCCAGGGAACTCATTTTACTCTACTTCACTTCTAAATAAAGGTTTAATTTGATTGCATCCTTGGTGCTGACTTTTCTTGGAAGTGCCCTCAACGAACCATCGATCTTCATGAGATCCCTCACAGTCCATACAGTGCAAGATAAAGAAGGAAACATGTTTGAACAATGTAGTGGTTTTTATGAGCACATTTATCCAATTGACAGACTTTTGGGACTGATAGAATATTTGCAGCTCAGGGTTAAACTGTGTGGTTTCTCTCTACCTGACATTTTCCAGATGCACAGGAACAGAGTTCCAGGATTATGTTGAAATCTACCTTGGAATTTCGCTCTAGCTGTCATTTTCCAGATGCGCAGAAGCAGAGTTTCAAGATTATGCTGAAATCTGCCTCTGCAATTTCTCTCTAGCTGACATTTTCCAGATGCACAGCACTGATGATGTTACCTAGTCGGGTACTGAAATGTCTGCGAGAAAACAACCAAGCTCAGAGAGCACCAAGGACTCCACAGACTATTCGGAGCCAGAGAATATTACAAGCAAGTCATTCCTATGCCAGCCTGATCATGAATAGATGATCACAAATTCTTGACAGCCCACCAAAATCTAGTGATGGTAAATGAATTTGCCTACCAATTTATTAAGCAATAATCAGAGCTGAATACAAATTAAAATATTTTTAAACAATTCATTAATATAACTTTATGCTTCATGTAGGTAACATCATTATTTGGCACTCCCAGAAACGTTTTGTAAAGTAATTTGATAATCTACATAAAACCTCAACTTGAATGTATGTTAATATGTCTCTGTTCTTGTTTATTCTAAGACAGTGCAGAATGGATATTTCTAGCCTTCCAATAATTAGATTTCAAGCAGGTTGTGGAAGTATTTTTTTTTCAGTTTTTTTATTGGTACACATTACCCTTCCTTACCCAGTACTGGTAGTCCTTGATTTACAACCACAATTGAACCTGGATTTTCTGTTGTTAAGTGAGACATTTGTTAAGTGAGTTTTGCCCCATTTTACGACTTTTCTTGACACAGTTGTTAAGTGAATCACTGAGTTGTTAAGTTAGTAACACAGTGGTTAACTGAATCTGGCTTCCCCCTTTGCTGATCAGGAGGTCACAAAAGGTGATCACATGACCACGGGATAAAAAAAATGTCATAAATAAATAAAAAAGTTACCAAGCGTGTGAATTTTGAACACATGTCTATGGAGATGCTGCAATGATTGTAAGTGTGAAAAATGTTCCTTAAGTCACTTTTTTCAGTGTAACTTTGTAACTTCGAACACTCACTAAATGAACTGTTGTAAATTGAGGACTACCTGTATAGCGCTGCCTTTACTCTTCACCTTATAACTCTCTGCAGGAATGTGAGGTGGGAGTTGGGGATGATAGGACAAGACTGTAGCATTTCAGAATGTGGTCCCATCCTTCCTAAGCTGAAACTCTCCAGCTATCTAGATTTCATTTTCCAAGATTACTACAGGTAGTCCTTGACTTACAACAGTTCATTTAGTGACCAAAGTTATAACACCACTTTAACAATTAGAGACTTATGACCATTTTTCACAGTTACAATATTTTATAACATATCCATGATCGTGTGATCAAAATTCAGATGCTTGGCAACTGACTCATATTTATGACAGTCCTGGGGTCATGTGATCATCTTTTGCAACCCTCTGACAAGCAAAGTCAATGGGGAAGCCAGATTCACTTAACAACTGGATTACTAATTTACCAATTGCAGTGATTCACTTAACAACAGAAATTTTGGGCTCAGTTGTGGTCGTAAATCAAGGACTACCTGTAGGACTACCTCCTCAAACAGAACATAATTGAGCAACCATGCACACAGCCGCATGTACCCAGTGATACAAGTCTACTGGTGTGTCAATGAAATTTGCTCTGGTTGACCTGAATATCCTTTGGCTTCAACTACTCCTCGGGTTCCCTATGACTCAGTGGAAAGGACACAATGTTACTATATGCACCCAAGATGCATTCCCAGTGACAGGCAAACCGTGATTATAAATGCTCTGCAGGAAAATGAGGTAGAGATTGGAGATGATAGGACTGGGCTGCAGCACTTCATAATCTGTCTCCCTACACACACACCCCGCCGCCCCCAAACCTGGTATATGCCAGTTGCCTTCAACTCCCACGATTCCTAGAGAAGTTGAGATTCCCAGGAATTGAAATCTGAAACATCCTGGATTGAGAAAAGGCAATATCCATTCTCTCTACAAAAGCTCTTTCGTGTATAAATCATCCTGCAGACAGATAACTAATAAAACCTGGAGGATGATTACACCCTGAAACCTTTGGCTTACTTTGATGAACCGTTTTTTTTAACAGTTTATTTATACATTTTCTCTTTACATACATAAGTGCTTTGTGAACAGCATATTGTCTGGATCAATTTGCTTACATAATAGTAGTTTTCCAGTTCCTAATTTCTACCTCTATTATCCAACCATTGATAAAACAAGTCCCATGTTTGAAAATATTATGTATCTTCTTTTTCTTTTATCTTTAATGTCAAACTGTCCATTTCTGACCAGTCTAGTATTTTTTAAATTACATCTTCTTCTGTAGGTGTTTCTTCATTTTTCCAGTGCTGTGCAAATACAGTTCTTGCTGCTGTCAAAACATGTAATATTAAATATATATTCCCTTTATCATACCTTTCTGGTACTATACCTAACAAAAATATTTCTGGTTTATAATCTATATTTTATTTATTTATTTATTTTATCTTATAGGGTTCGCAATCTGGGTGTCCTCCTGGATTCTTGGCTGTCCTTGGATGATCATTTGATGGCCATAACCAGGGGGGCTTTCGCACCGGTATGTCTTGTGCACCAGTTGCGCCCTTTCCTAGACCGAGATGCCCTCGCCACGGTCACTCATGCCCTTGTTACTTCTCGGTTGGATTACTGTAACACCCTCTACATGGGGCTGCCCTTGGGATGCATCCGGAGGCTCCAGCTAGTCCAGAATGCAGCCACGCGGGCAGTTACAGGGGCTCCCCGTTACTCCCATGTAACACGTCTCCTATGCGAGCTGCACTGGTTGCCAGTTGCTCTCCGGGTTTGTTTCAAGGTGCTGGTGCTTACCTATTAAGCCCTACATGGCTTAGGCCTGAGGTACTTGCAGGACCACCTCCTGCCATCCTCCCATTGTCTAGTGCGCTCTCACAGAGCAGGCCTCCTCAGGGTGCCATCAGCCAAACAATGTCGGCTGGCGGCCCCCAGGGGGAGAGCATTTTCTGTCGGAGCGCCGACCCTCTGGAATGGTCTGCCCACCGAGCTCAGGATAGTCCCCGACCTCCTCTCCTTTCGCTGTGAACTGAAGACATGGCTTTTCCACCAAATAAACTGATCCTTGGGGGTTTTGTACAATGCAATAATTTTAATTTGGTTTTAATGGGGATTTTAATTCATATTGTGATTTGTATTGTTGATTGTTGTTTTGTAAGCCGCCCTGAGTCCTTCGGGAGAATGGCGGCATATAAATCGCAATAATAAAATAAATAAGTAAATAAATATGCCGTCCTATCTCCAACAGACTCAGAGCGGCTCACAACAATAAAATCCACAATAACCATAGTACAAAGTTAAAATACCTAATTAAACCAGATAAAAGTTAAAAACCCATATAAAACCCCATCAGTCCAGCAGTCTATATGCTGCTTTAACATTTTTTCTAACCATGTATGTATTTTTGTCCAATTTGTTTTCCTTTTGCACATGTCAACCACATGTGGCAATACGTGCCCAGTGTCTGATTACATTTCCAATATTTGGTGGACATGTTTTTAAACATTTTTGCTAATCTCACCGGTGGTAAGTGCCACCTATAGAACATTTTATACAGGTTTTCCTTATAAGAGGTTGCCGTTGTCAACTTGTAGTTTCTTTCCCAAAGTTTTTGCCATTTGTCTAATTCTATAGTATATCCAAAAATTTTGCCCATGCTATCATTGTCTCTTTTACCTGTTCATCTTCCAATTTTAAGAAGTTGTATGTTTTCTTTATTAACTTTTAATCTACCACTAATATTATTAGATCAAAAGTTGTTTGCTCTTTATAAAAAAATCCATAGTGAGTCGCAGAGAATAATAAAAAATAAAGAAACCATACTTGGGAATATACAGTACCTAGCAGCAAGATGTGCAACAATTAAAGAAGATAACTATATAAGACTACTACAACAAATTAAACTGGACTTGAAGAAATAGAAAAATGGTAGGAAGAATTGCAACCATAAAAATGAATATTTTACCGAAGCTACTTTTTAAAAATTCCAAACGATCCCTATAAAAGTAGAGAAAAAATACTTTGATGAGTTAAACACAATAATTTTGAAATTTGTTTGGCAAGGGAAAAAAGCAAGAATAAGACTGAAAATGTTGCAAGAATCTAAAAATAACGGGGGCTTTGGGCTACCAGATTGGGAGCTTTACTATCAAGCTTCTGTATTAACATGGGTAAAAGAATGGATAACTCTCAGACATAGAAGATTATTGTTTTTGGAAGGTCATGATCTCCAATTAGGATGGCATGCCTTTTTATTGTATGATAAGAATATAACTCATAGATATTTTCAAAGACATTATGTAAGAAATGCTTTGATGAACGTTTTTGACAGGGAAGCCATTTTTTTTAAAGCCTTCAAAAAAACAACTAGTCCTTTGCTGTCTGAAGCAAGTGTACAGGTAATCCTCAATTTATGATCACAATTCAGCCCAAAATTTATGTTGCTAAGTGAGACATTTGTTAAGTAAGTTTTGTCCCATTTCACGACTTTTCTTGCCATGTTTGTTAAGTGAATCATTGCAGTTGTTAAATTAGTTTTAATTTAATTTTTTAATTTTGATTTTTTATATGCTGCCCTTCTCCGGAGACTCAGGGCGGCTTACAATGCGTTAAGCAATAGCCTTCATACTTTTGTATATTTTATACAAAGTCAGCTTATTGCCTCCACAAACTGGGTCCTCAATTTACCCACCTTAGAAAGGATGGAAGGCTGAGTCGACCTTGAGCCTGGCTAGGATTGAACTCAGAGAAATTACAGACAGCTGGTGTTAATTGCTGCCTTTAGTAGGAGGCATTAGCCCCCTACGCTACACAGTAACACGGTGTTGTGGTTTGCCAGCTGGCAGCGGTGTTGGACAGTGAGGAGGCTGAGACCAGCAATGGCTCTTGGGCTCTTAGTCAGAATACAACGTTGATAGATTTCTTTCTTGTCTTGCTGCATTTATTTCTTGTTGGCGTCTTCTGCTCCTGAACTTTTGCCAAGAAAAGCCTTTGGCAGGTTGCCTAATTAGACCAAGGTTGGTGATAAGGCTGAAGAATTGTGTTATGAAGAATTTGTTTTGAATTAGTTTGGACTATGCTGAGAATGAGTTAATTCTCAGCTGTTCTAATAAAGGCTGTTTCGAACTGATTGCGTCTGATAATACCTACTTGGGCCTGGGTCACAACACCCGGTTGTTAAGTGAATCTGGCTTCCTCATTGACTTTGCTTGTCAGAAGGTCGCAAAAGGGGAACACATGACCTCGGGATATAGCAACGGTCATAAATATGAGTCACTTGCCCAGTGCTTGACTTTTGATCATGTGACCACAGGGATGCTGAAATGGTCTTATGTTGGAAAAATGGAGAATAGAATAGAATCAAATCGAATCGAATCAAATCAAATCTATATATATATATATAAAAGCGAAAACCACTCATGCATTAATCACAAAATCTCCAGAACCATAAAGCCTACAAACTTGAAATTTGCCACATATGTGTTGTGGTTCGCCAGCAGCCTGCAGAGCTGGCAGCGGAGTTGGACAGTGAGGAGGCTGAGGAAGAACATGGGCCAGTCCTGGAGGCTAGGGAAGGCCCGGATGAGGGCTCGGTTTCAGAGGCAGAGATGGGGCCAGGGCCATCGGGGAGTGATGTGCGGACTCCGGAGCCTCCAGAGGCTGACAGTAGAGAGGCAGAGGAACAGGAGGAGCCTGTTCCTAGTGCACATATGAGAAGAGCTGCCAGAAGGCAAGAGCAGCTAAAGCAAAGAGGACGACTCAGGAGTAGGGCCAAGAGATGATTGGTCCCTCCCATAAGGCTTAAAAGACCAGCAACAGCTCTTGGGCTCTTTGTCAGAAAACATCATTGATAGTCTTGCTGTCAGTGTTCCAGAAAACCCCAACTCCAAGTAAAGACGTGGAAGCAAGCATTTTCCAAAGTTCTCTTTGCTAGAATAGATAAACTGGCACATCTGGGAAAACCCAAATCTGAAAGGTCCAGGTTTTCCCTCAGTAAATCAAACCCCACAAAACCATCCCCTCACTCCTCAGTCGATCACATGCTCCAATCAATGTCAGTCTCATCTCGACTCAGCACTCCGACCACTCTTTCTCCAGATGCCGGATCACCCTGACCTTGACCAACAGGAAGAATGCTATTATGTCTACTAAATCCCCCCTCCTACTTTCCCACACATGAGAAGGTAGCAGCATGGAAGCTTCCGGCCTAATATGAATTCCAAAGCTGACAGGCATCCCGCCCCCCCGCAGAAAAAAACAAATCCTGAAAAATAAAACAGACAAAACACAAAAGAAGGGGTTAACACACTAGAAAGTCAGAGGCCAGGCATTTGCTCTGATCAAAGCTGTCTTTCTCGCTCTCGCAGAGAGCTTTATTTTTTATACAGTTTTTACAGGCAGACAAAAAGGCAGGCAAGGAACAGTGTTCTAATTGGCAAATCCTCCACCCTGTTCACCCACTCAGAAGGAAGGTCAGATAACAGACCAGAGCCAGAATGAGATCATCCAGGAAGAAGATACATGACACCAGAAATGGAAGCAGTTTGCTGCATTCGGCCCGATGTCATTCTTCAGTCCCTACATAACACCTTGTACAGTACCCCTTAACCCCCTGAACCCCCCCTCCCATCCCCCAGGGGCACCTTTTGGTTTCTCAGGAAATTTATCATGAAATTGCTTCACTAACGTATCTGTCTGAGTGGAGTTGTCTAAAAAGAAATAAATTGCCTCTCACATTTTGATAATAATAATAATAAAACATTTATTTATTAGAACAACGTCCTCACGAACTCATATGTAGCCAGGAAATGACCTCTGCTCCAACCTCCCTACCTTTCCTGGCTTTCTCCCTTTACTTATTGGTCATTTTCTAAATCATTCTACTACAGTTTTTCTTACTAATCTCACAGGAATTTAACCCCCCCTTTACTATGTCAGCCCTGAGCAAAATGCAACTTGAGGCTGACATCCGGCCCCTCTCCCTTCATTCTCTCAGCAAGGCTTGCACAAGATAAAACAACAGGTCTGTTAGGATATGATTTGAGCCTTAGAGATTGTCCAGGCAATATATGTGTTCTGTGTCTTTAAGTTTTAATGCTGCATCATGCTGTAATGCTGAGTCATGCTATAATTAGGTGTAATTTAACAACGTATTTAAGAAAGGTACTGTAATGTATTTAGTTGATGATAAGCTGCCATTGTGCTATCATCGAGTGCGTGTGTGGGTGGATCTGCTACCATCCGGGGTTTGTGTACCAGAGTGAACCAACTACTGTTTGTTTGGTAAGAAGCTTTTTGGATTTAACCGGTAAAGACTTGGACTGTTTAGAAGACTACGAGATTGTTTATTTTCCACTATAATGAAAACTTTTGATAACACCAGTTTGCATCTATCTCCTATCTCATTGCTCTCAGCAACGTTTCTCTGCGCACTTTACTCTCCTAGCTGTAAACACAGCAACAATATCCTTAACATGGTCTAATACCATTACCCTGTCTGGGACTGTGTCCCACCCCCTCCCGGCCTGTCCGGGTGATCTGCATGGAATTTAGCTATAAGGTGGTCAGCTTGAATGTTTGTGCTCTTCACCCATGATGCTTCTGACAATGGGTAACCCTTCCACTTAATTAAGTATTGGAGGCGGCCTCTGTGCCACCTCAAATCGAGAATTCGCTGTACTTCATAATGAGTTTGGCCCCCAATGATCAAGGGCCCTGGGGGAATCACGTGGCACCAGCCTTAAAGTTGACCCCACCACAGGCTTCAGAAGACTACTGTGAAAAACGGGGTGTATCTTTCCTAGTAACCGGGGCAACTGAAATTGTACCGTGACCGGGTTGATTATTTTTACTATAGGAAATGGTCCTATAAATTTCGGGCCCAATTTCCTAGTCGGGAGTTTGAGTCTCAAGTACTTGGTGGAGAGGTAGACCTTCTCTCCTACTCAGAACGCTCTTTGAGGGGCTCGGTGCTTATCTGCTTGCTTCTTATAAGCCTGTGCCGCCTTGTCTAATGCCTTCTTGACGTTCTCCCAGGATTCTCTTAGCATCGCCATCCAATCATTCAAGCTGACTGAAGAAGGGGGTTCCCTGGGATACTCTGGCATGGGGACAAAATCCATACCGCTCACTACCTTGAATGGGGTTAGTCCTGTACTACTGTGGACAGCATTGTTGTACGCGACCTCCGCAAAAGATAGGAGGTCCGCCCAGTTCGACTGTTGGTAGTCTACGTAGCACCTCAAGTACTGCTCTATCATGGCATTCAGTCTCTCCGCCCCGCCATTGGTGCTCGGGTGAAATGCTGAGCTGAGACCTTGGGATGATCCTATGGATCGTAGGAATTCCCTCCAAAATTTTGCTGTGAACTGGACACCTCGGTCGGAGATGATTCTTCTGGGTACTCCATGCAGACGGTAGATGTGTTTCACAAAGAGCTTGGCCAATTGGCGGGCTGAGGGTAGCCCGCTACAGGGTATGAAATGTGCCTGTTTGGAGAATAAGTCTATTATAGTCCAGATCACTTTGTTTCCACCACTCCTCGGCAGCTCTACTATAAAGTCCATTGCAATCTCCTCCCATGGTCTTGTCGGTTCACCTACTGGATACAGTAACCCAGGAGGTTTTCCTGGTCGGTTTTTCATCGTGGCACAGATGGTGCAGCTCTTCACATAGCTGTCCACGTCTTTCCTCATGTGAGGCCACCAAAATTGTCTTCGTACTAAGTGCAGAGTCTTTAGAAAGCCGAAATGGCCTGCTGGTCTAACGTCGTGGCTCCTTTTGAGGACTAGGGTGCGTAGAGTCTCTGGGACGTAAAGTTTCGTCCCTTTCCATGCTACGTCGTCCCTCCTTGTCAAAAGATGCTGATTGTCTCGGAACCAGGGGTCCACCAATGTATATTTTGAGCCGTGTCGTCAGGTCACCCGCTGGTTGGCCCTGCTGGTCGCGATGCTGGCGTCTGGTGGTTACTTGACCCACTCCTTGAGGCGAGGGGATGATGGCATTCACCACCTGCTCCCGTTCGCTGTTGTACTGGGGCATTCGGGAGAGGGCATCGGCCAGAAAATTCTTCCCCCCTGGGATGTGTTTCAGCTCGAAGTTGAACCGATTGAAGTATTGGGCCCATCGGACTTGTCTGGGCGATAATTTCCGTGGGGTCCTTAGGGCCTCCAGGTTTTTATGGTCAGTCCAAACCTCGAACGGTGTCTGGTTTCCTTCTAGCAGATGTCGCCAGGTCAACAGCGCCCACCTCACTGCGAACACTTCCTTTTCCCATGCCGCCCAGCGTCTCTCTGTGGACACTCAGTAGCCTAAGTAGTCTAGCCGTGACTGGTGGAACTCGCATTTCGACAGTTTGGCATAGAGGTTCGCTTTCAGCAGTTTTTCGAGCACCTGGCGGACAAGGGGTATGTGTTCGTCTATGGTTTCTGTGTAAATGAGAATGTTGTCCAGGTAGACGAGGACCCCCTTATAAAGGTGCTCATGTAGAACTTCATTTATCAGTTGCATGAACACCACCGGTGCTCCCTGTAGTCCAAAAAGCATCACTTTAAATTGAAAACTTCCTAGGGGGCAGTTAAATGCTGTCTTCCTCTCATCTCCTTCCCTGATGCATATGCGGTAGTAGGCTTCACGAAGGTCTAGTTTGGTAAAAACCTTCCCTTACGCCAAGTGAGCTAGCATGTCTTTCATGAGGGGGAGGGGGTATAAGTTGTGCACGGAGACACAGTTTATCCCGCAAAAATCGACCACCAGACGCACGGAGCCGTCTTTCTTCTCCCTGAAGAAAACTGGTGCCGCTACCCGTGGTTTGGCTGGTTCGATAAAACCCCTTTGTAGGTTCATGTCTATGTACTTTCGCAGTTCTTGCATTTCACGGGGTGTCATGGCGTACAATTTAGGTTTTGGTATTTTCGAACCAGGGATGATTTCGATAGCGCAATCGGCGTCACGGTGGGGTGGTAGTACGTCACACTCGGTCTCGCTAAATACTTCTGCCAAGTCTTGGTACTCTTTTGGGATCTGGTCCGGGCCCTGGGAGGTGCTGGAGGTGGCCGCCAGTTGCTCTGCTGTCCCTTTACAGGGCGGGTTGGGCGCCTGTGTTGGAGGCGTCTTTTGTCCCTCTAGAGGGAGGGGTTGGACCCCCTGGGTGGGAGGAGGGACCGTTTTCTCTGGTTGTGGCGGCAGGGGGTGGGGTCCCCTTGCTATCCTCAGTCTGCGGGTCCCTTCTTGCCACCAGATGGTGGGGCCCCACTTGTCCAGCCAGGAGAGTCCCGGGATGACTGGGTTGGTCATCTTGGGGGCTATTATGAACCAAATCATTTCCCAGTGATCCGCTAGCTCCAGCTTCACTGGCTCGGTCAAGTGTGTGGCATCCGCCCCCCCTAGTAGGGATCCATCAACTTGCTGAAAACGGATTGGGTGGCTGAGCCTTTTAGCCCGGATCCCCGGTTTTAGGACTGTGGGTAGGTTAATCAGGCACCTCGGGCAACCCGAATCTACTAGGGCTTGGAAAGTCCCTTGGGTACCTGTTTTTGGAGCTGTTAGGCGTATGGGGAAAAGAAAAGGGTGGGTGTGTGCGCTCACCATTGGGTCGTTTTCACCATCGTCTTCGCCATCATACAGTTCGGGGGGGTCGATTCGCATCATCTGAGCTCCCCCTATTTTCAGTCAGATGGGCAAAAACTTCTGCAGTCGGGGAAAGTCTTAATGGTGCCTTGGTGGTGCGCCTGGGTCCTCGTTCCGGTCGTGCCTTGGCCGGGGGCTCTGTTTTTGGCCCCGGGGTTCCACACGCTACTGCCAAATGCCCAACTCCCCCACATCTGTAACACCTCAGTGGACTCCGTGGGGTGGATGGCCTCTGGGTGGCCCGTGATGCTGTAGTTTCTGGTCTGGTAGACGGTTCCTGGTCCAGCTGGGTTTTCTCCTTTGCCTGTGGTTGTTTTAGCATGTTGTTGGCACGTAGCCCTCTCTCGACTTGCGTCGCTATCCGGAACCAGTCGGACAGTCGGTTTGGAATATCTCGATAAGCGGTCACTTGGGCGATTTGCTTATCTAAGCTTGTTCTAAAGAAGTATACTAGCAGTCGTTCAGGCAAAGGAGGTAAAGTCCCAACAACTTTCCTGAACTCACAGATATGTTCTTGGACAGGCTTCCCCCTCTGCATTAGGTGCCTGAGCTCATCTTCTACATAGGGATCGTCCCCTGTTTCTTTGAAGCGGGCTCGCAGCAGTTATAAGAAACCATCTTCATCTTGCAGTTGGGGGGCCCTGTTTTTGTACTGGGCCACTGACCAGCTCCTTGCTTCTCCCTCCAGACCTTCTGTGATGGCACTGACCAGGGCCCCGGGGAAAGGGTAAAGGTTTGCGTAGCGCTCGATGTAAATCTCAGCTGCATCGAGAAATTGAGCTAGCAGGTCCGGATCCCCATCGAACTTCCCTCTGAATCAGGGTGGTTCCGCCCTTGGTGGCCACTCCTCCCATTGTGGGGGTCTGTGAGCCTGCCCACGGTGCCCTTGGGCTTCTTCATCATCTCCCATTTGGGTGCAGGGGGGTGATGCTGTGGCTGGGCTGGGTTGCTTGCTGAGCAGGGAGGGAAACCCTGGGTGCATTTTGGAGCTTTCTTCTCTCATCTTTTTTTTTCCTTGTGTGTGTGTGTGGGGGGGCTATGCTGCCGTTTAGAGAGCCATTGAACCTTCCCCCGTTACCTGGCACTTGGTGAGAGTCCAGCGAAAGGCATCATAATTTTTTCCTCTCAGCTTGTTGATTTTGCAGCTTCCCAAGGCAAACCTCCCGTGGAGAGTTGGCTTTCTTCCATGGCCTTTGAAAATGCCGTTCGCTTTCACAGACATCTGGAGGTCTGCCAACGTCGGTGTGGAGAAGCTTAAGAATGCATAAATATTTTTAGAAGAAAAGTTTTTGAAGTTTTTTTTTTCATTTTCCTGGCTATCTGTCCCAGTGGAGTTGTCTAAAAAGAAATAAATTGCCTCTCACATTTTGATAATAAAGAAAAAAAAACATTTATTTATTAGAACAACGTCCTCACGAACTCATATGTAGCCAAGAAATGACCTCTGCTCCAACCTCCCTCCCTTTACCTGGCTTTCTCCCTTTACTTATTGGTCATTCTCTAAATCATTCTACTACAGTTTTTGTTACTAATCTCACAGGAATTTAACCCCCCCCCCCTTTACTATGTCAGCCCTGAGCAAAATGCAACTTGAGAGGCTGACAGTATCAGCATTCACATCCCAACTTTTCACCCAAGTAGCTTCAGATAATGGGTACCCTTTCCAGTGTACCAAATATTGTAAGCAACCCCTGTAGAGTGTAGAGTCAAGGATATTCTTAACTTCATAATGAGTCTCCCCTTGCACTACCAAAGGATGGGGGGAGCAGCTGGTAAAGGCCTTAAATTAGATTATTTTGCTGTTTTCAATAAGCTACTGTGAAAAACTGGGTGCACTTTCACTAATATGCGAGGGAGGCTAAGTTGGACAGTCACTGGGTTAATCACTTTCACTATAGGGAAGGGACCTATGAATTTGGGTCCACACTTCTTGCTAGGTAACCTCAATCTTAGGTACTTGGTTGACAAATACACCTTATCTCCTATTCGGAAAGGTGGATGGAGAGACTGGCGTTTGTTGGCCTGGGCCTTATATTTCTCCACTGATTCTGCTAAAGCTTTCTTAGTATTCTCCCAACCCTTTTTCAATGAGGTCATCCACTCAGTTAGAAGCATGGAAGCGGGCGGCTCTCTAGGCAACTCAGGTATTGGCACAAAATCCATGCCCGTAGTTATCTGAAAAGGAGTCAACCCAGTGCTGCTGTGTACTGCATTATTATAAGCCACTTCTACGAACTGTAGTAAGTCCGCCCAGTTTTCTTGTTGATAATTTACATAACACCTAATGTATTGTTCCATCATTGAGTTCAATTTCTCAGCCGATCCGTTAGTCGATGGGTGGAAAGCGTAGCTAAATCCCTGGGATGACCCAGTGGACCGTAGGAACTCTCTCCAGAACTTAGCGGTAAACTGTACCCCGCGATCCGATATTATTCTCCTTGGAACCCCATGTAGTCTGTAGATATGTTTCACAAACAGCTTTGCTAGTTTCTTGACCGAGGGTAGTCCGTTGCGGGCAGTGAAGTGCGCTTGCTTGGAGAATAAATCAATGACAGTCCAAATCACCTTGTTCCGCCCACTGTCAGGGAGCTCAACTATGAAGTCCATTGCAATCTCCTCCCAGGGCTTGGTGGGGTTGGCCACAGTCTGGAGAAGCCCAGGGGGCTTCCCTGGTCTGGACTTCATGGTGGCGCAGGTGGTGCAGCTCCTCACATAGTCTTCCACATCAGCTTTCATCTTTGGCCACCAGAATTGTCTCCTAGTCAAATGGAGGGTTTTTAAAAATCCAAAGTGGCCCTCTAGTCGAGAATCATGACTCCTCTTTAGCACCAGGAGTCGCATGCTGTAGGGCACATAAATCTTACTCCCCTTCCATGCCAACCTTTCTCTTAGGGTTAGGTCCATCTGGTTTTCCTTGAACCAGGAATCAGTCGAGAGCGCTGCTTTTAGCTCTGCTGTCAACTTGTCTTTGGGGAGGTTGGAACCATGGCCCGTTTGCGCTCTGGTGCGGGCTTGGGTGGCTGGCTGAGTTTCTGAGATCATGGCATGAACTATCTCTTCCCATAGGCTGTCAAACTGGGGCTTATGGGAGAGAGCATCAGCTAAAAGGTCCCCCCCCCCGCCCCCAGAATGTATTTCAGGTTAAAGTTAAAGTGCTTGAAATACTGAACCCAGCAAACCTGCTTGGGTGAAAGTTTCTTCGGGGTCTTCAGCGCCTCAAGATTTTTGTGGTCAATCCATACTTCAAAAGGCTCATTAACCCCCTCTAGAAAGTGTTTCCAGGATAGGAGAGCCCATTGCACCACAAAAACTTCCTCGATACATAAGCACACGGCATTAGATTGTTTTGGGCGTTCCTTTGCAGTAGAACAGCAGCCATTGCCACATCATTCGCATCCTCCTGAACCACAAATGGCTTATTTGGGTCAATGGTGCTGTAGGATTGGCTCCACAGCAAATAGGTGTTTTAACTGTTCAAAGGATTTTTGACAGCCCATTGTCCAAGCTAGGGGTTGGCTAGGTTTTGGCTTGGTGGGAGACAGGCTGGTTTTTAGCAATTCTGTCAAAGGGAGCGCAACCTCAGCGAAGGAAGGGATGAATTGTCTGTAAAAGTTTGCAAATCCCAGAAAGCTTTGAAGCTGCTTACGGGTTCATGGGGGTTACCAGTCCAGCACTGCCCTCACTTTCCCTGGGTCCATTTTGATTCCCTGACTCGACACCCTGTATCCCAGGTAGTCCAAGGACTCCTTATGGAACTCGCATTTGGACAACTTCGCATAAAGCTTGGCTGCTAGGAGCTTTTTCAGCACTTGTCTGACCAATTTGACATGCTCTTCCATATTTTTGCTGAATATAAGAATGTCATCAAGGTAAACAAGGACCCCCTTATACAGGTGTTCATGCAAAACTTCATTGATCAGTTGTATGAAGAATGCGGGGGGCCCTTGGAGTCCAAAAGGCATGACCCGGAATTGGAAGCTGCCCAGGGGCAGTTAAAAGCAGTCTTCCATTCGTCTCCCTCCTTCATGTGAACTCAGTAGTAGGCTTCTCTTAGATCTAGCTTGGTGAAAAACTTGCCTTTTGACAGGTGGTTCAGCAAGTCCTTCATTAGTGGGAGAGGGTAGGTATTTTGTATGCAAATGCAGTTCACTCCCCTAAAATCAACGCATAATCTCAGTGTACCATCTTTTTTTTCTTTAAACAATACTGGGGCGGCCACCCTGGATTTCGCAGGCTCAATGAACCCTCTGGCTATTTCCTCAACTCGGTCATTTCAGCAGGTGTCATGGAGTAGATTCTGGATTTTGGCAATTTGACTCCCGGTTCTAATTCAATGGCACAGTCCATGGGCCAATGGGGGGGGTGGGGGGTGGGGAGGAGTTTACATTCTTCCTCACTGAAAGCTTCGGCTAAGTCTGCATAAACCTTAGGAATCTGGTGTTTGCCTGGAGGCCTGTCTAAACAAACTGCTGTTGTTTCTGGCAGCTGGCCATTATGGGTAAGCTGCTCTTTGGGGGGAGGGGCAGGGGGCAATGGGCCAACCCCTATTCTGATTTTCCGGTATTCATCTTCCCATTTGATGGTGGGGCCCCATTTGTCCAGCCAAGCCAGGCCCAGTATGACAGATCCTGACATTTTTGGGGTTACTATAAATCGTATAAGTTCATGATGCCTTCCGATATCTAATTTAACCAGTTCTGTAATATGGGTGGAGGGGACCACCCCCCCAATTAACGTTCCATCCACCTGGTGAAATTTAATTGGGTGCTTTAAGGCTGCTGTTCTGATCCCCAATTGTTCAACAACTGGAAGGCCAATTAGACATCTGGTGCAGCCGGTATCTATTATTGCTGGCAGTTTTGCTTGCCTCCCTGTCTCTGGCACCACCAGTTTCACTTTAATTGAAAAGGGGGGGATTGGTGCACTCACCATCGGGTCTTCATCTTCGCTAGCCTCGCCAGGAGGTGCTTGTTGAGGAATTCACAGAGCAACCCTAGAGTAGCAAGGGTGTGCACATGAAAGCGACTGAGAGCAGTTGCGAATAATCACAGCCAACACACAGATACACCGAGTTGTGTTTACTTTTAGGAAATAGTAATAAGGCACAGTCCATTAAACAGTCTAGGTCATACACAGATAAAGCAGTAGATAGTAAAACTATAGTCCAGGGATATTCCAATAACAAAGTCTTCTTACCAGTCGTAGTCATACACAATAAACAGTTGCAAACAGTAGCAAATACAGCAAAGAGTAGTAACGAGCAGTAACGTTCAGCAAAGAGCAATAACGGTCATCAAAGAGATCAGCAAAGAACAGTAGAGAGAAACAAACCATATTTCAAGCTTCCTCTTAAGGACATTGGCTACAGAGCTAACCAATCAGGACACAGTATGATGCAATAAAGCAATACAGTCTTAAAGCTATATTGAGGGTTTATATATTGCCAACCCAACAAGTTAGGTAATTATCATTTCCTAACAGGGCTTCTTTAGCCGGAGGTCCTTGTTCTCTTCAGTGGGGAGGGGAACCTCTATGGCTTGTCTGGCAAAGCGACTGGTGTCTGGGGCTTTTCTTGGAGCCCTCCTGCCTTGTGCAGCTATGGCAGGACATTGTTGTGGAACTGGGGCAGGGGCCAGGCACTCAGAAGCTCAATGTCCCGGTTGTCCACACTGATAGCATTTAATTGCCCCTGCTGGTTGAGGGTGTGTGTGATTTCAGTAGCTTTTGAAATGGGCCATCTAGATAATGCTCTCTAAGGCGGCTTCTCTGCTGGGGTTTTGCTGTGGGTGTGAATTTTTCTGTCTAGAGCTATGGACATAGTATACCAGTTGTGCAGACGCTCAGGTACCCCCCAAATCCCACAGGCTTTTCTGACTTCCTGGTCAATAGCTTCTTTAAAATATTGTAGGAGTATGCGGTCTGGCCAATGTCCCAGGTTCCCTGTAACTCGTCTGAAGTCCCATACAAAGTCTTTTATGGGTCAATTACCTTGCTTCATCACCTTTAGTGTGGCTTCACTTTCATTTATTACTACCTACTTGGGCCTGGGTCACAACAGTATGTTCCTCTTGGGTTCTAGGTGCTCACTAAGAAAGGATTTTTTGAAATGACCATCAGAGCATTAGTATTTGCTATATTATTATAACATGCCCAAATGCTAATTAATTAGACGTTCTACTCCCCCTCCCAACTTGAAAATAACTCTGGAGAGAATGGGATAACATAGGACAGGCTTCTGTGGGGCAAGCCTCATGGAGAGAAGGGGCTAGAAAGCCTGAGGAAGAGAAGGGGATAGGATAGGAGACGTTTCTGTGGAGCAAGCCTGAGGGAGAGAAGGGGCTAGGAGAGGATCTATGGACTTCCGGGGTGACATCACGGTGGTGCAGCACGGAGAAACGGCACTCATTCTTCTTTGCTGAATTTTTCGCATTGGGAAGCCAGATAAAGGCGAAGCTGGACCCTGAAGGGGTCTGCGTGAGATAGGGGATACTTGAGGTGATGAGGAGAGGGGTGATCACCCACCACAGCAGGAGATAACCCCTGAAAACCAGCGCAAAAGAGACCAACTGTCATGGTTGGGTCCAGAGGTGTGACGGCCTGTTTGAATTAAAGTGGAAGCAAAAAGTGTCAGTGACTGTTGACGGGGCTGAATGGGACACCAATTACTTCTCTGAATTGGAGGATCCTGTTAAGAAAGCAGATAAGTGAGTCTCCAAAATAAAAGAAGCGACGCCTCAGTGGTGGGAGTGAGAGGAGTGCGAGAAGACGGAATTAACAGTGGTGACAGAGGGTAAGAAGTGACAGTGATTGACGATCAGGATCAATTGCGGAGTAGCGGTGAAAGGCACTGAATCTGAGGTCAATAACTAAACTGGTGAACTGAGAGGGAAAGAGCCTTAAAAACAAAAAATCCTGGTCAAAGAAAGAAGGAAGTGTTAAGATCTGGACAGTAGATGGTGACTGTGCATTAAAAGGGAGAGCAGACATCTTGGATTTGGAAAACAGAAACAGAGAAATTAAGAAGTAAGGACTATTTGAAAGGTTCGGAAAAGACTGTTCACTTGAGGAAATTATTGGACTACATCTATATTTATATTTACAATTAATTTCTAATCTAACCATATATAAAGTTATAAATTTTATTTATATGTACATACTTATCTAAATATTATATAGCATATATTTGTTAGAAGTTAAAAATTAATTCAAATTGATTTATGTGAGACTTTATATTGAATTCTGAAATTTATACTGCTGATTCTTGCTTATCTCAATTTATATATTTGTAAGGTTTTAAATATATTTAAAAAGTGTGATTTATATTATTTATAGTATCATATATTTCTATTGATATATTTTAATATTTAGGATAACAGTTGAATTGACAATTGCTATTGGTAATTTATAACTATAATAATATATAAGAACATATAGAGAACTGTTATCAATTGTTGGATTATATTTGTGAATTAGAATACATTATCATCACGTCTAACTAATTAGCACTGAATTCAGAAAAGAAAATTTCAGTGTACTATTGCCTATTAATAAATATTATAGAGACATAATAAGGACAGTTGACCGGAGTAAGGTCTGTTAAAGAGGAAGATCCTTGAGAGTATAAGAAATGTATGGTATTGTGGAAAAATTTTCTTAAAAATATAAAGATGAAAAGTACGTCTACAATTACCAAGACTGTAAAGAAAACTCTACCAACAATAGCTTCCCTAGCTGGGCAAAAACAATAGTTGATATGTTGTGCAGTGAGAAACCAGGATCTACATCAAGCCTACAAAGCATGCAGATGACACTAAACATGATTCAAGAAGTTATGATGAAGACTCAAGAATCAATAACCAACAATCATTTTTTAAAAAATTTGATTTATATGCCGCCCTTCTCCGGAGACTCAGGGTGGCTTACAATGTGTTAAGCAATAGCCTTCATACTTTTGTATATTTATACAAAGTCAGCTTATTGCTGTTGTGGCTCCATTGCCTGAGCCTGCGTCATCAGCAGGAGAGGACTCTGAGAGTGAGGGGGAGGAGTTGGCAAGGCCTCCTTCTCCAGGACCCTCCTCTCTGGCAATGCCTCCGGAGGACACCGAAGGGCAAGAGATAGGCCCAGAGCCAAGCTCGTCCCCGCAGCCACAGGTGGACAGTGATGAGGGTAATGAGTTTTGGCTGGACCCTCGCCAGCATCGCAGAGACAGGCGTGCGCAGCAGAAGAAAAGGCATGCCCGTGATTAGCTGACTCACTGGACCACACCCCACAGGCTATAAAAGAGAGTGAGTTCAGCCTTCAACTCTGTGACGGACAAAAACAAATATTCCTGCATCTCAGCTTCGGCTATTATTTCGGGACACTTGTGGTGTGTATTTTTCTGCTACGTTAATAAAGGTCTTGGCAAGCAGCTGCTGGGATTGCTGCCAAGCATCTTATTGGACTAATTGGTTGCCTGCCAGTTTATTTAACCCCCGACTGTCTGAGTGTGTGTGTGCGTGGGGTCGGGGACACAACAATTGCCCCCACAAACTGGCTCCTCGATTTACCTACCTTAGAAAGGATGGAAGGCTGAGTCAACCTTGAGCCTGGCGAGATTCGAACACAGTAATTGCAGACAGCTGGTGTTTAATTACAATGCTTTTAGTCTGCTGAGCCACCAGAGCTCCTGAGGAAATGAAAGGTGATTTGGGTGAAGTGAAAGGAGATATAAGGAAATTGGATGATAGAATGGAGAAAATTCAGGAAATGATAGCCAAAAATGAGCAGAAAATAAAAACGGTAGAAGCAAGAACAGAGGAGACTGAAAAGAAATGGGAAGCAATGGAAGAAACGTTGATAGCAGCAATTAAGGAGCTGGAGGAGGCAATAATTTGTCTTGAACTGGAAAAATCTGCATTCTATTTCAGATTCCAAAATATAAAGAGACTAAAAAAGATCTACAAAAGCTCATGATAGATTTGTTGGCTGACCCACTACAGATGGATAAAAGTGAATTGCAGAACAACATAGATGAAATATATAGAGTGCACACGAACTATGCACAACAGCATAGATTGCCCAGGGAAATGCATGTCAGATTTACAAAGAAGAACATCAGAGACAAAATTTACAAGAAAACAAGAGAAGACCAATTAAAAAGAAAGGAAAGGAAGTTATAACTCTCAAACAGATACCTAGATGGATTAGAGAGCAAAGAAGGAATTATCACTTCCTCACCACACAATTAATAAAGTATAAAATAATGTTTTGTTGACTGATTCCTGAAGGAGTGTAATATCCTGGCAAGACAAGAAAATAAGAGTTGACACCTTAGAGATAGCCCAGGAATTTTATGAAAAATATATAGTGGCAGAGGAAGAATCAGATAGTAGAGAGGAATTGGAAATTAAAAGTCAAGAAGAACAGCAGATGGAGGAAAAAGAATTGGACAAAGAAGGGAGAGAGAGGATAGATATAGAAGATCAAGAAAGAGAAAGAGCAAGGAGCAAGGACAAGGAACCAAAGTGTCAGCCTCTCAAGTTGCATTTCATTCAGGGCTGACATAGTAAAGGGGGGGTTAAATTCCTGTGGGATTAGTAAGAGAGACTGCAGTAGAATGATTTAGAGGATGACCAATAGAATAAGGGAGCGAGCCAGGAAAGGGAGGGAATTTGGAGCAGAGATCATTTCCTGGCTGCACATGAGTCCGTGAGGACGTTGTTCTAACAAATAAAAGTTTTTTTTCTTTATTATCAAAATGTGAGAGGCACTTTATTATTTTTTTTAGACAACTCGACTCGGACAGACAGCCAGGAAAATAACGTCTCTTCAAAAACTTTTCTTCTAAAAATATTTATGCATTCCTCAGCTACTTCACGCCGATGTTGGCAGACCTCCAGATGTCTCTGAAGGTAAACGGCATTTTTCCAGGTCATAGAAGAAAGCCAACCCCCTCCACGGGAGGTTTGCCTCAGAAAAGGAAAAAATTATGATGCCTTTTGCTGGACTCTCACCAAGTGCCAGGTTACGGGGGAAGGTTCAATGGCTCTCCAAATGGCAGCATAGCCCCCCCCCCCCCCACACACACACAAGGAAAAAAAAAAGATGAGAGAAGAAAGCTCCAAAATGCACTCAGGGCTTCCCTCCCAGCTCAGCAAGCAACCCAACCCAGCCACGGCATCACCCCCCTGCACCCAGATGATCTGTCCCCCCCCTTCAGAGACCCACAAAAACACAGCCAGCCGAGGGTTAATAATCACTTGGCACACTCCGCAGTTCTTATCTCAACCTTGGCAGCGATATGCACACCGTCTGCCAAGGACTTTATTGGTTTACACAAACAAGAAAATCTCCTACGTAGCTTTGCCGTTCATCTAGCTTCCAAGACTACGAGGTTGCTCCGTTTGTTTAGCTTTGTTCGTCACGAACTTCGTGACCCACCGTACTGTCTTATATACATATGCTTCTGGGTGTGGTCCAGTGAGTCATTGATCCCGTGACTCCAATCCAATGACTCAGGATTTTCTCATACGTCGCAGCTGCAGTACCCTTTTCTCTCGCCTTCTTTGGCGTGCGTCCAGGAATGACGTCTCTCCCTCACTCTCATCTGAGACACCTGTTTCCCCACTACTTGGCTCTCTTTCAGCTGGCACCTGAGCCGGTGCCAGAGGGGGAGGGCTGGGAGATCTGGCTGGCTCCTCTTCCTCCTGCTCAGAGCTGCCTTCCTCCAAAGGGATAGGCTCAGAGGACGGGGCCACAACACCAAATGGGAGATGATGAAGAAGCCCAAGGGCACCGTGCGCAGGCTCACAGACCCCCGCAATGGGAGGAGTGGCCACCGAGGGTGGAACCACCCCGATTCAGAGGGAAATTCGATGAGGATCCGGACCTGCTAGCTCAATTTCTCGATGCAGCTGAGATTTACATCGAGCGCTACTCACACCTTTCCCCTTTCCCCAGAGCCCTGGTCAGTGCCATCGCAGAAGGTCTGGAGGGAGAAGCAAGGAGCTGGTCAGCGGCCCAGTACAAATACAGGGCCCCCCAACTGCAAGATGCAGATGGTTTCTTACAACTGCTACGAGCCCGCTTCGAAGAAACAGGGGACGATCCCTATGTACAAGATGAGCTCAGGCACCTAATGCAGAGGGGGAAGCCTGTCCAAGAACATATCCGTGAGTTCAGGAAAGTTGTTGGGACTTTACCTCCTTTGCCTGAACGACTGTTAGTATACTTCTTTAGAACAAGCTTAGATAAGCAAATCGCCCAAGTGACCGCTTATCGAGATATTCCGAACCGACTGTCCGACTGGTTCCGGATAGCGACGCAAGTCGAGAGAGGGCTACGTGCCAACAACATGCTAAAACAACCACAGGCAAAGGAGAAAACCCAGCTGGACCAGGAACCGTCTACCAGACCAGAAACTACAGCATCACGGGCCACCCAGAGGCCATCCACCCCACGGAGTCCACTGAGGTGCTACAGATGTGGGGGAGTTGGGCATTTGGCAGCAGCCTGTGGAACCCCGGGGCCAAAAACAGAGCCCCCGGCCAAGGCACGACCGGAACGAGGACCCAGGCGCACCACCAAGGCACCATTAAGACTTTCCCCAACTGCAGAAGTTTTTGCCCATCTGACTGAAAACAGGGGGAGCTCAGACGATGCGAATCGACCCCCTGAACTGTATGATGGCGATGACGATGGTGAAAACGACCCAATGGTGAGCGCACACATCCACCCTTTTCTTTTCCCCATACGCCTAACAGCCCCAAAAACAGGTACCCAAGGGACTTTCCAAGCCCTAGTAGATTTGGGTTGCACGAGGTGCCTGATTAACCTACCCACGGTCCTAAAACTGGGGATCCGGGCAAAAAGGCTCAGCCACCCAATCTGTTTTCAGCAAGTTGATGGATCCCTACTAGGGGGGACAGATGCCACACATTTGACCGAGCCAGTGAAGCTGGAGCTAGCGGATCACTGGGAAATGATTCAGTTCATAATAGCCCCCAAGATGACCAACCCAGTCATCCTGGGACTCTCCTGGCTGGACAAGTGGGGCCCCACCATCTGGTGGCAAGAAGGAACCCGCAGACTGAGGATAGCAAGGGGACCCCACCCCCTGCCACCACAACCAGAGAAAACGGTCCCTCCTCCCACCCAGGGGGTCCAACCCCTCCCTCTAGAGGGACAAAAGACGCCTCCAACACAGGTGCCCAACCTGCCCTGTAAAGGGACAACAGAGCAACTGGCGGCCACCTCCAGCACCTCCCATGGCCCGGACCAGATCCCAAAAGAGTACCAAGACTTGGCAGAAGTATTTAGCGAGACCGAGTGTGACGTACTACCACCCCACCGCGACGCCGATTGCGCTATCGAAATCATCCCTGGTTCGAAAATACCAAAACCTAAATTGTACGCCATGACACCCCGTGAAATGCAAGAACTGCGAAAGTACATAGACATGAACCTACAAAGGGGTTTTATCGAACCAGCCAAACCACGGGTAGCGGCACCAGTTTTCTTCAGGGAGAAGAAAGACGGCTCCATGCGTCTGGTGGTCAATTTTCAAGGGATAAACTGTGTCTCCATGCACAACTTATACCCCCTCCCCCTCATGAAAAACATGCTAGCTCACTTGGCCAAAGGGAAGGTTTTTACCAAACTAGACCTTCGTGAAGCCTACTACTGCATACGCATCAAGGAAGGAGACGAGTGGAAGACAGCATTCAACTGCCCCCTAGGAAGTTTTCAATTTAAAGTGATGCCTTTCGGACTACAGGGAGCACCGGCGGTGTTCATGCAACTTATAAATGAGGTCCTTCATGACAACCTTTATAAGGGGGTCCTCGTCTACCTGGACGACATACTCATTTACACGGAAACCATAGACGAACACATACCCCTTGTCCGCCAGGTGCTCGAAAAACTGCTGAAAGCTGTCAAACTGTCGAAATGCGAGTTCCACCAGTCACGGCTAGACTACTTAGGCTACCGAGTGTCCAATGAGGGGATAGAAATGCACCCAGCCAAAGTACAATCAGTCCTTGACTGGCGACCCCCACGCACCCGCAGACAACTGCAAAGCTTCTTGGGGTTCGCGAACTTCTACAGACAATTTATCCCCTCTTTTGCAAAAATTGCCAAACCTCTAACCGACCTCCTAAAAACAGGGAGTCCAGCAACAAAACCTCACCCAGGACAGCCTCTACAGTGGAGCCCGGCCTGCCTACAAGCCTTCGAAACACTAAAAGAAATGTTTGCAAAAGAACCAGTCTTGAAACATCTTGACCCCAACCAGTCTTTCGTCATCCAAACAGATGCCAGTGACGTGGCAGTGGGAGCGGTTCTACTCCAAAAGAACAGCCAAGGGAACCTTCAGCCCTGTGCTTACACTTCCCGCAAATTCACTGACACAGAGAGACGCTGGGCAGCATGGGAAAAGGAAGCATTCGCAGTGAGGTGGGTGCTGTTGACCTGGCGACATCTGCTAGAAGGAAACCAGGCACTGTTCGAGGTTTGGACTGACCATAAAAACCTGGAGGCCCTTAGGACCCCACGGAAATTATCGCCCAGACAAGTCCGATGGGCCCAATATTTCAATCGGTTCAACTTCGAGCTGAAACACATCCCAGGGGGGAAGAATTTTCTGGCCGATGCCCTCTCCCGAATGCCCCAGTACAACAGCGAACGGGAGCAGGTGGTGAATGCCATCATCCCCTCACCTCAAGGAGTGGGTCAAGTAACCACCAGACGCCAGCGTCGCCAACCAGCGGGTGACCTGACGACACGGCTCAAAACAGAGACATTGGCGGATCCCTGGTTCCAAGACAATCAGCATCTTTTGACAAGGAGGGACGACGTAGCATGGAAAGGGATGAAACTTTATGTCCCAGAGCCTCTACGCACCCTAGTCCTCAAAAGGAGCCACGACGTTAGACCAGCAGGCCATTTCGGCTTTCTAAAGACTCTGCACTTAGTACGAAGACAATTTTGGTGGCCTTACATGAGGAAAGACGTGGACAGCTATGTGAAGAGCTGCACCATCTGTGCCACGATGAAAAACCGACCAGGAAAACCTCCTGGGTTACTGCATCCAGTAGCTGAACCGACAAGACCATGGGAGGAGATTGCAATGGACTTTATAGTAGAGCTGCCAAGGAGTGGCGGAAACACAGTGATCTGGACCATAATAGACTTATTCTCCAAACAGGCACATTTCATACCCTGTAGTGGGCTACCCTCAGCCCGCCAATTGGCCAAGCTGTTTGTGAAACACATCTACCGCTTGCATGGAGTACCCAGAAGAATCATCTCCGACCGAGGTGTCCAGTTCACAGCGAAATTTTGGAGGGAATTCCTACGATCCATAGGATCATCCCAAGGTCTCAGCTCAGCATTTCACCCGAGCACCAATGGCGGGGCGGAGAGACTGAATGCCATGATAGAGCAGTACTTGAGGTGCTACGTAGACTACCAACAGTCGAACTGGGCGGACCTCCTATCTTTTGCGGAGGTCGCGTACAACAATGCAGTCCACAGTAGTACAGGACTAACCCCATTCAAGGTAGTGAGCGGTATGGATTTTGTCCCCATGCCAGAGTATCCCAGGGAACCCCCTTCTTCAGTCAGCTTGAATGATTGGATGGCGATGCTAAGAGAATCCTGGGAGAACGTCAAGAAGGCATTAGACAAGGCGGCACAGGCTTATAAGAAGCAAGCAGATAAGCACCGAGCCCCTCAAAGAGCGTTCCGAGTAGGAGAGAAGGTCTACCTCTCCACCAAGTACTTGAGACTCAAACTCCCGACTAGGAAATTGGGCCCGAAATTTATAGGACCATTTCCGATAGTAAAAATAATCAACCCGGTCACGGTACAATTTCAGTTGCCCCGGTTACTAGGAAAGATACACCCCGTTTTTCACAGTAGTCTTCTGAAGCCTGTGGTGGGGTCAACTTTAAGGCTGGTGCCACGTGATCCCCCAGGGCCCTTGATCATTGGGGGCCAAACTCATTATGAAGTACAGCGAATTCTCGATTTGAGGTGGCACAGAGGCCGCCTCCAATACTTAATTAAGTGGAAGGGTTACCCATTGTCAGAAGCATCATGGGTGAAGAGCACGAACATTCAAGCTGACTGCCTTATAGCTAAATTCCATGCAGATCACCCGGACAGGCCGGGAGGGGGTGGGACACAGTCCCAGACGGGGTAATGGTATTAGAGCTGTTGTTTTATCTTGTGCAAGTTTTGCTGAGAGAATGAAGGGAGAGGGGCCGGATGTCAGCCTCTCAAGTTGCATTTCATTCAGGGCTGACATAGTAAAGGGGGTGTTAAATTCCTGTGGGATTAGTAAGAGAGACTGCAGTAGAATGATTTAGAGGATGACCAATAGAATAAGGGAGCGAGCCAGGAAAGGGAGGGAATTTGGAGCAGAGGTCATTTCCTGGCTGCATATGAGTCCGTGAGGACGTTGTTCTAACAAATAAAAGTTCTTTATTATCAAAATGTGAGAGGCACTTTATTTTTTTTTTAGACAACTCGACTCGGACACAAAGAGGATTAAAACCGAAGAGAGGAACAAGGGCAATAACCAAATAACAGAATGGAAGAACTTAAACTGATATCCATTAATATAAATGGATTAAATTCCCCTATTAAAAGAAGACAAACAATTGCAAAACTTCTGAAATATAATATGGACATTACATGTCTACAGGAGGTTCATATTAAAAAAGGAAAAGGTGGCATACTAGAATCTCCCAAACTAGGGAAACTTTATCTGTCTTTTGCCGGGGGGTGGGGGTGGGGGGAGGGTATTCCAGTATACATAAAGGATTGGCTAAAACCTAAAAAGTTATAAGCAGATGAAGAGGGAAGAATATTGTTAATTGAAATTTCATTAAAACAAAAACGAGTAATACTAGTGGTCATACATGCACCAAACACCAACTAAAAGTAAATTACATAAGCAGATAGTAGAGTTACAATTGGATAATATATGCTTAATTGGGGATTTTACTGCAGTAGTGGACCCAAAAAAAGATTACAAAACAGGCAAAAAAAGAAACTATCAGAGAAGAACGCTACCAGATTCATTTTTTGAAATGATTCAAGAATTAACCCTAAGAGATGTATGGAGAGAAGCTAACCCGCAGAAAAATCAATATACTTTCTTTTCCAACCCCCATAATTTGTGGTCCAGGATTGATATGGTGTGGATGGATCCGGAAACACAGAAAGATATAGTAGAAATAGAGATAACCCCAAATATTTGGGCAGACCACAACTTATCTAAAATTTTGCTGTATTTTACCATTTTACTCAAATTCAATGTGTTAGGATGGATCATTGCTTCCATCGTCGAAACCCAATTAGGAATTTTCATGTAATGATTTTTCTTAATTTCTTGCCATTTTTGCATTAGAGCTTCTCGTATTTTATGTTGAAAAAAATTTGAATGAGTTTTGTTCTCTCTGTCCCATAGGAAGGCATGCCATCCATTTTTTAAATCATGTCCTTCCAATGTGAGTAATCTTTTATTTCTCAAGTTGATCCATTCTTTAATCCAGACTAGAGTTGCTGCCTGATAATAAAGTCGCCAGTCTGGGAGCCCTAAACCACCTCTGCTTCTACCGTCCTGAAGGTTTGATAATTTTATTCTTGCTTTTTTCTTCGCCCATATAAATTTTGTTGTAATTTGATTCAGTTCTATAAAAAAATTTTATGGGAATGGTTTGGAAAAAATATAACAATTTCAGAAGAATATTCATTTTAATTGTTGCAATCCGACCCAGTAAGGATAGATTTAATGCCCCCCATCTTTCCAAATCAATTTTAATTTGTTGCATAAGCTTTACGTAGTTGTCTTCTTTGATTGAAGAGCACCTCACTGTCAGCCAAATTCCTAGGTACAACTTTTCTCACATTCTGTAATCCTAATATCCCCTCTAATTCTCTTTACTGTTGTATTGTTAAATTTTTGACTATCATTTTTGTTTTTGTCTTGTTAATTTTAAGGCCCGCTACTTCCCCATATTTTTCTATTTCCCGTAATAATGTTTCCTTTGGGTCTTCCAAAGAAAATACCAAATCATCCGCAAATGCCATTAATTTATATCCTTCCATTCTAATTTTGGTTCCTTTAATCTCTGGGTTTGCTCTAATTTTCATCAATAGCGATTCTAAAGTCAAAATAAAAAGCAGAGCTGACAGTGGGCATCCCTTGCAGACTCCTTTCTTTATTTCGAATGTTTTTGTAATTTCTCCATTTATTATTATGTTTGCTTTTTGAGATGAATAAATTGCTTCAATCATTTGTTCAAATTTGTCACCGAATTTCATTTCTCTAATTTGACTAATCATATATTTCCAATTTAAATTATCAAATGCTTTTTGCACATCCAGAAAAACAAGGGCAATTTGTTTCTCTGGATGCGCATCGTAATACTCTAATATGTTCAATACTATTCTTGTATTATCTCTAATTTGTCTAGAAGGGAGAAAACCATTTTGGTCAGAGTGAATAATCTCATTCAGTATTTTTTTCATCCTTCCTGCTATGATAGCCATAAAAATCTTTTTTTTTTAATTGAAAAATTTTATACAAGTACAAATATTTAGAAAAAATATAAACCCCTCCACCCCTCCCCCCTTCAACCCCCCTTCCCCTCCCCCCCGACTTCCCAGAGTAAAATACAGGGTTTATTTTTCACAATAAGGTAAACTAATCATCAACATTAATCTATCAAATTTCTAATTTACAAACACCATCTAAATCTTAACTCCAATATAATAAAAAATACATCTCTATAATTCTTCTTCATTCATACGCAATTTGATGTCTTCTTATATGATATTTATTCCGAATGTAGTCAATCCATTTCTTCCACTCCAAAATGAATTTTTCTTGTGTATGGTCTTTCAAATATGCCGAGATTTTAGCCATCTCAGCTAAGTTCATTACTTTTATAATCCATTATTCTACAGTGGGCAAAGAGTCTTTCTTCCAATATTGCGCAACCAACAATCTGGCAGCTGTTATTAAATTTAAAATCAACTTCATCTCCAATAACGTACAATCATTTATGATACCCAATAAAAACAATTGTGGTGTAAATTTCAACCTCTTTTTCAAAATATTTTGCATTACCCACCAAATCTTTATCCAAAATGCCTTGACCTTCTTACAGGTCCACCAGATATGAAAATAGGTTGCATCTTCACAATCACACCGCCAACATTTAGCCTGTACATTAGAATACATACATGACAACTTTTTTGGGTCTAAATGCCATCTATAAAACATCTTATGAAAATTTTCTCTCAAATTTTGTGCTTGAGTAAATTTAACATTTCTAACCCAAATCTTTTCCCATGTTTCCATCATTATTGGTTCTTGAAAATTTCTAGCCCATTTAATCATACAATCTTTAACCAACTCTGTTTCAGAATCTATCTCTAATAATACATTATATAATCTTTTAATATGCATAATACCCTGGTCCCTAATTTGCTTTACCAGATTTTCTTCATTTTCCATGAGACCTATTTTTTGATCCTCCCTCCACCTTGCTTGAAGTTGACCATATTGAAACCAGGTATAAATTATCCCTTCCTTCTTCAAAACCTCTAATGGTTTAAATTGTAATTTATCCCTTTCATTAAATAAGAGTTCTTTATATGTGATCACCTCCATCTTTTGTTCTACACTTATGTTTTCTATTGCATGTCTAGGATTTGCCCAAATAGGTATTTTATAATCCAATTTATATTGATATTTCTTCCATACTCGCAGCAAAGCATTTCTAAGCATATGGGTTTTAAAAGTTTTATCTACTTTCTTTTCATACAATAAGTAAGCATGCCATCCATAAAGTAAATCATATGCTTCTACATTTAAAATTCTTTCCTCAGTTAAATTGAACCAATCACTAATCTGAACTAATACCGATGCTTTCATAGTATAATCTCAAATTTGGCATTTTCAAACCACCTCTCTCCTGAGCATCCTGTATAATTTTTAATTTAACTCTAGGTTTTTTACCTGACCATATAAAAGTATTAAGACCTTTCTGCCATTCCCTCAATTGTTCATCCTTCTTCAACACCGGTATCATTTGGAACAAAAATAAAAACTTAGGTAATACATTCATTTTAATTGCTGCTATTCTACCTAATAAAGATAATTGTAACTTTTTCCAGTTCTCCATTTCTTTCTGCACTTTTCGCCATAAAACTTCATAGTTATTTTTAAATAGCTTTGTATTTGATCCAGCAACAATCACACCCAAATATTTAACCTTTTAAACTATTTCAAATCCCGATATTTGTTGTAATTCTTCCCTTTGATCAGAAGACATATTTTTAGTCATTATCTTAGTCTTATGTTGATTTATTTTAAATCCCGAGACTTTACCATATTGTTCTATCATTTCCAACATATATGAAACTGTATCTACAGGTTGCGTTAATGTAACAACTAAATCATCCGCAAACGCTCTCAATCTGTAGTCTTGCTGTCGGATCACTATTCCTTTAAGTTCCTCAGATTCACGTATCTTTTTCAACAAAATTTCCAGGGATAAAACAAACAGTAAGGGAGATAATGGACAACTCTGCTGTGTTCCCTTCTCTATCTTGAAACAATCCGTTAAACTTCCATTAATAATTATTTGTGCAGTTTGTTCTCTATATATTGCTTTAATTAAACTCGTAAATTGCTCCCCAAATTGCATTTTATCTATTACTTTAAACAAAAATTGCCAATTCAGTCTGTCAAAAGCTTTCTCTGCATCCAAAAAGAAAAAAGCTGCAGAGATCTGACTGTTTTTCTCCAAATATTCTACCAGATTTATTATTTGTCTCAAATTGTATTTCATATATCTCCCTTTTATAAACCCTGATTGGTCATTATGAATTATTTGTTGCATAATTGGCATTAGTCTATTTGCCAATACTTTAGCAAAAATCTTGTAATCAGTATTTAAAAGTGAAATAGGTCTAAAACTTTCAGGTTTAACACAATTTTGATCCTCTTTAGGAATCAGTGATATAAAAGCTGTCCTCCATGAAGGTGGGGTTACTCCCCCAGATTGAATCTTATTAAAAAGCATCCTAAGCGATTCTACCATTTCCATCTGCAAATTCTTATAATAAATAGCTGTCAATCCATCCGTTCCCGGTGCTTTACCTACTTTTAACTGCTTAATTGCTAACATAATCTCTTCAGAATTTATTGGTTGATTCAAACCTTCCCTTTGCTCCAGAGTTAATTCCTGAATATCAACCTCTCTGAGATATCTGTCAATATCTTTACCTTGTATCAAATCTCCTGCATATAATTTCGTGTAGTATTCTAGAAAAACTTTTTAAATCAAGTTTTGTTGGTAAACTTCTTTACCTTTATATTCCATCTTACTAATAATACGTGATCTTTGCTTTTTCCTTAACACATAGGCTAACCATCTACCTGGTTTATTAGCGTTGCAGAATGTATTATGTTTAGCATATTGCAAAGTAGTTGCAACTTGATCAGCCATTAACATATTAAATTGCTGTCTTAATATACTTATTGCTTCTTTTACTCTTTTATCTCCTGGATTATCAATTAACAATTGTTCCTTCTTCTTTATTTCTTCCTCAATATCTTTCCGTTTCTTTATCTGCTTTTGTCTATGTTTGTTATTCATATATATCAACACTCCCCTCATATAAGCCTTACTTGCATCCCAAACCATTTCCATAGAGGTACCTTTATACATATTATTAACAAAAAACTCCTTCATATGTTTTTTAAGTTCATTCACATTTTCTTCGTATCTAAATAAATTTTCATTTAATCTCCAAGACCTCCTTTCTCTTTTCTCCTGTTCTAATTCCAACCAAACTGGGCTATGGTCAGCTAAAATCCTTGGAAATATCTTAACTTTCTTCACCCTAGAGCGAAAATCACTTGTTAGCAGTATAAAATCAATCCTAGAAAAAGATTGATGTCTATCAGAGAAAAAAGTAAAATCTTTTTCATCTGGATTCCGTTCTCTCCACACATCCCTCAAATCCAAATCATCCATAATTTCAAAAAAGGGTTTGGGTAGTTTAGCACACGAAGCAACTTTAGACGTGGTCTTCTTATCCTTAAAAATATCAATTACCCCATTCCAATCACCCATTAAAATAATTGATTTGTAATCCCATTGAGATATTTTGGTATGTAAAAGTTTATAAAAATTTTCTTGTTGCTGGTTCGGTGCATAAATCCCAATCAAAAGCATTATTCCATTTTGAGTCCTTAATTCAATTGCTATATATCTTCCTTGGTCATCTGCCTCTATTAAATTTGCTGTCAAATTCTTTTTTATGTATACCACTATTCCATTCCTTTTTTCCGGAGATGATGCCACAAAGTGAGTCCCTAATTTTGAATTAATTAAATATTTCTGGTCTGTTGATCTAATATGTGTCTCTTGTAGGCATACAATGTCATTATTAAATTGTTTCAAATAATGATATATTTTCTTTCTCTTTTGTGGTGAATTCAAACCATTGACATTCCAAGACAGAAATTTAACTGGCATTTTTGCCCGACTGAAGCCTATAGAGCATATCCTGAAGATCTTTCACCTTTATCTTCGGTCTTGCCCCCCCCCCCCCAGCTTCTGATTTTGTATCCAAGTGTTGTTGTTGTTGTTTAAAAGTTGACCTTGTCACACGTTGTTCTGGTTTTGCTTTCAGCTCCTCCAATTTTGACAAGTCAGGTGACACTCCTTCCAGTTGACTTAAAGGAAAGGGAAGTGATGCTAGTTCCAATTGATTCTGGTCATCTTGCTTCTTAGGTTCTCCAGCCACCGCCTCAGTATATGTTAAAGTCTGTTGCTTTCCTTTTTCTGCTTTTTTATTATCCTCAGGGGGGTGTCCCGCTTTCAGTACACTGCGATAGAATTCTCTTGCTTTCCCAACGTTATTCAGTCGATATCTTTCTCCAGCATAGTCCACTATTATACCTGTTGGTACATCCCATCTATACACTATTTGCTGTCTTCTCAGCTCATCCACTAAAAAACCGAAATTCTTTCTATCAGCATTTTGGGAGGAATCTCTTTCAACACCTTAATTTCCTGTCCAGACACCTGTACTTTGTTATTATAAGAAGCTTGCAATACATCATTTCTAATTCTTCTGTCAGTAAAATAGATCACAACATCTCTTGGCAGGTTTTTATTTCTTGCAATCCATGAGTTGACTCTATAGACTTTATCCATCTGGCCAATTATTTCATCCTTCTTCAACCCAACCACTGAGGCAATCACTTCACCACATTTCTCTCTTAGGTTCTCCCGTCCATTCTCTTTCAGTCCTCTCAGTCTCAAAGCAAACTCCATTGATCTGTATTGCATCATAATGACATCACTTTCCAACCTCTCAGATTTGGTCTGGAGTTCTCCCATTTTAACCTCCAAATCTTGGGTAACCTCACTGATTTCTTCCACTCTTTCATCAAGCTGCACAAGATGTTTGGACAAACCAGAAACAGCCAGCAGAATATCTTCTGTTATTTCATCATGCTTCTTTTCAACAATCTCTCTAATTTCTTTTACATCTTTTAAGTCCTCCTCAAATTTCCCCAATCTCTCTTCTATTTTAGCTGTTTGGGCACTAGCAATTTGCTTTATAAACTCTTTAAGGTCATTAATAGAATCCTCTTTACTTGGTATCTCCACCGGAAGTTGAGCCTTTTGTGTCACAATGGAAACTATAGGAGAAGCTCCTCCTGTTTTAGCTGCTGCTGGCTTGGTCTGTTTAGAAGCCATTTTAATTTCCAAAAAACTTTTCTCCTCTTCACCCCACTTTGCAATTACTTAGTCTTAAATATCACCAAATCCAGTCCAAATTATTTTAAACTGCTGCTCTCAATGTCCTTCCCAAGTTATTTCCTTCTGGCAGCTTGCTTTCTCTTTGAAAGTAGAAAAAAAAAACCTTTTCAGTACTCACTTTCCCTTCTCAGCACAGTCCGGATACTCTTAATTGGGCACTTCCTCTTTCAATTGAGCTCATTCAATGCAAAGTACACAGGAGTTAAGCTCTGTAATTTTGTTGCAAGCTCTCCTGTTTTCACTCCGTCTGCTGCAGAAATCATTCAAACTGTCAGTTTGCTTGCAGAGCTGGTCGCGACATCTAATGCTGCTTTCGCAGCAGCGCTTCGAATCCGGAGATCATTTCCCTGGGGAGCCCACCTTTCAAGCCCCTGGATTTAATCCCAGGGGCTTTTTTGGCGGCTCTACCTGCCGGAAACTTCTTTTCCCGAAGAGGGGTCTGCAAAACCGCCGGACAGCTGTTTTTCGCTGTCGGGGGCGGTTTTACGGAAAACGAAGCCGGCGACCTAAAAGGAGGTCATCAGCGATGTCCGCGGCACCAGCGGAAGTCTATAGCCATAAAAATCTTGTAGTCTGCATTCAGAAGTGAAATTGCCCTATAGTTCTGAATTTGATTTGGGTCAGTACCTTCTTTCATAATCACTGTGATATATGCTTCTCTCCATGAAACATTTTTGCTTTTAACAGGACCTCGTTATACAGTTCTAAAAGAATGGGTTCTAATAACTCCCCCATGTTTTTGTAAAATTCTCCTGGTAAACTGTAGGGATTGAAGAATGACATCAGGCCGAATGCAGCAAACTGCTTCTGTTTCTGGTGTCATGTATCTTCTTCCAGGATGATCTCAATCTTGCTCTGGTCTGTGTTATCTGACCTTCCTTCTGAATGTGGGAACAGGGAGGAGGGTTTGCCAATTAGAATGCTTTTGCTTGCCTGCCTTTTTGTCTGCCTGTAAAAACTGTATAAAAAATAAAGCTCTCTGTGAGAGCAAGAGAGACATCTTTGATCAGAGCAAATGCCTGGCCTCTGATTTTCTACATCTGGCGCCCGAAGCAGGGACGGCCCTTCATGGAAAGCAACAGCCGAACATACTCATCATCGTCTGGATATAGACCCCTGATATCTTCACCCTACGTGGATCCCTAGTGGTGAGTATGGGTTGCAATCTGTCTCAATATCAGAAAGCTCATGTGCGGGAACTTAGATTCCTATTGCACAAGTCTGGCGTGATGACGTGCGAGACTGAGAAAAGGAAACTGGTAGTTGAGATAGGGAAACGTCCCTTTTATCCGGAACAAGGGATGCCTTGTTTACGAGATAGAACAAAGATAGGGCATGCTTTACATCTTGAACCTAGAGCTTCAGTGCAAATATTACATCAATGGTATCAATGCTGTCAAGCAATAGAAAAATATGGTTCTGATGCTTTGGGAGGGCAACAATTAACTACAAGCCCTCCACCTGATTATGATAAAGTTAAAATTGTCACCCCAAAACCATCTTTAATTGAACCATCAGTTCCTTCTGAAGGAGCTAGTTACACCCCCATTAGGCAGGTTTTAGAGAAACAGTTAGAAAAAAGGTGGGGGGGATATAGAAGAAATTGCTGATATGCTTTCTGTTTGTCCACCGGCTGCAACTTTGCAAGTTTCTTCTGAATGTGCTTATCGAACCTTTCGAAAAGTGCCTGTTTCTGGCAAGCTTCAACAAGCCTTCTCTAACATCAGGCAAAAGGCTAAAGACAACGCCACTTCTGAATGCCGAAGAGCAATTGTTGGGCTGGGAAAAGATCCTGATTTGGCAGATATGATTAAAGCATGTCAAGATATAGGAACATCTTCTTATCAAACTAATTTGTTAGCAGCTGCTTTATCACCAGGCAGCAAACCTCAAGGAAAGTGTTATGATTGTGGAAAACATGGTTATTTTAAAAGAGAGTGTCAAAATTCGGGGTGGGTGTGGGTGGGTGGGGGGCGTGTCTGTAACATCTCGCCCTCTCTTTCATCAGGGATCAAAACCCTGGTATATCATTGTATGGATGACATTTTAATTGGAGCGCCAAAAATACAATCTAACTGGCTTTCTGAAATACAAAATGATTTATGTGTCTATGGATTGCAAATTGCCCAGAAAAAATACAACTGCACGCTCCTTATCTGTATTTAGGACATAAAATGTTGCAGTCTTTTTCTGCTCTGGCTTTTCCTTGTCTAAATTTACCCAAAGTTATTTCCTTAGTAAATTTGCAACAATTGCTGGGTACTATTAATTGGGTCTGCCCATATTTTTCTTTACCTACGCATTTACTTAGTCCATTATTTGAGTTATTGACTAAAGGAAAAAAGCCAGGAGATTTAATTATAGTTCCATCTATAGTATTTGCTACAGTTGAGAAAATTAATAACATCTTTGAGTACTCAGTTTGTGGATCGAATTCCTCATAGAGATTGTCAGTTATCTCTTTTAATATTCTCTTTTAATATTTCCTACTAGTAAACTGCCCACGGGAATATTGGCTGTTTTAGAACAGCAAAAAGTATATTGTATTGAATGGCTTTATTTGCCTCATATACCATCTAAAAATGTTTTACCCTTTATTCAAGCCATTGCTGAAATTATAACCTTGGGGCGAACTTGAGCTTGTCGAAGAAATGGAACTGATTTAATAAATATTGTTCTTTCTATCTCAAAATCTGACTTTCACTTTTATTTTCAGACTAATTTATCTCTTCAGTGTGCACTAACTGTCTATGTTGGTTGTATTTCATATCATCTGCCTAAAGATCCTAGGCTTACTTGTTTAATGACTTCCTCCTTTCCTGTCCGTCCATTGCTTTCTCCTTCTCCACTATCGCAATGGAGGATGAACGAGAGGAGCAATTGCTTTGAAGGATCCTCATGATGATATTTGGAAAGTATCCTACACTGCAGTGCAGTTTTCATCTCAACATTCAGAATTGTCTGCTGTTATTTTAGCATTCCATACTTTTTCTCAACAACCTTTTAATCTGATCTCTGACTCTCAGTATGTGTGTCAACTGATTTTTAATCTTCCAGGTGCTTATATCACGCCCAGGATTGACTCCAATCTTATGGCCCTATTTCTCAACAATTACTATTGACTGCCCTGGACTTTCCCCTCTATGTCCTGGACTGGCCAACCCCTGAGGCGCTGATACCTGCTGCTGTGAGAGGGCGGTTGTGGAGGAAGCCTTTGTTTGCTGGTCTAGACCTTGCTGCTGTGAGAGGGCAGCGTGGACTGGCAGTTCTTGGCCTATTCAGTGCCTTAACAGTACAGAAGCTGTATATTATTCACCCTCTAATGCAATTGATTTGTATCAGTTCCTGAAAAATGTAACTTTGTTGCTTTAACATTTTAGATGAATCAAGAAACATTCAGCATCCACTTAAAAAGAGCCTGAGTGGCATAGGAGGCTAATGCCTCCTACTAAAGGCAGCAATTAACATCCAGCTGCCTGCAATTACACCAGTTCGAAACTCCCCAGGCTCAAGGTCGACTCAGCCTTCCATCCTTTTTAAGGTGGGTAAATTGAGGACCCAGTTGTGGGGGCAATAAGCTGACTTTGTATAAATATACAAAAGTATGAAGGCTATTGCTTAACGCATTGTAAGCCGTTCTGAGTCTCCGGAGAAGGGCAGCATATAAATCAAATTTTTAAAATTTTTTTCCTCCCTTTCCTTTCCCCACTCCTCTGCACTCATTGGCCATCTTCCAAGTCACTCTACCCCTAATCTACTGCTCCAGCTCAAAGGAATTCCCACCTCCCATCCCATCTCCTAGGGGACATTATTTCCAGGGAAAATAAGTAGGTGAAAAGTCAAACATCCCTTTCCAGACGCCTCCGCTTCTCCTTCTTATGTCAGCACTAGAGAAAATGCAGCTTGAAGTGCTGACAACTGGCTTCACAAACAAAATAAAAAAGAGTGGGATATAGGGATTGAAGAATGACATCAGGCCGAATGCAGCAAACTGCTTCTGTTTCTGGTGTCATGTATCTTCTTCCAGGATGATCTCATTCTTGCTCTGGTCTGTGTTATCTGACCTTCCTTCTGAATGGGGGAACAGGGAGGGGGATTTGCCAATTAGAACGCTGTTGCTTGCCTGCCTTTTTGTCTGCCTGTAAAAACTGTATAAAAATTAAAGCTCTCTGTGAGAGCAGGAAAAACATCTTTGATCAGAGCAAATGCCTGGCCTCTGATTTTCTACAGTAAACCATCTGGTCCCGGGGTCTTATTATTATTTTTGTTTTTGAATCACTTCTTTTAGCTCTGTCGATGTTATTTCCCTATTTAGCAGCATTCTCTTATCTTCCTCTATGATGGTTATCTTTTTCTCTTTTAAATAGTCATTTATTTTTTCTGTCTCAGTTTCTTCCTGTGTATATAAGTTATATATATTCTTACTTTTCGTAGGTTTAATGTGTGTTTTTCCTTTAAGCCAGGTTTTTCCTACGTAATCAAGATTTTTCTGGAACCACAATTGAGTGAAATCACATTCACTACTTTCTGGGGTTTTTTTCTCCATCTTTTCATTCTGGCAGCCAGCAAACTTTGTGCTGCATTTTATATATATCACATTGGTGGACACACCCTGGATCTAGTTTTTGTCTCTGGTCAGTGGTTGAGTGGCCTTGACATTGGGGATATAGGTGTTGAACCCTTGTCATGGACTGACCACTCGCTCCTTCGACTTGACTTTCTGACTGCTGCACCTCGCCGCAGGGAGGCGGAACCGACCAGGTTCCAGACGGAGCTTGGGCCATTTCCTGAGACACTGACACACGACTTGGCTGAGGACCTGGTGGCTGCCTGGGATAGGGCGGCCGGCGGGGCCTTGGACCACGTCGTGTCTTTGCGGCCTCTGACCCAGCGCCAAACTCACTTAGCTCCTTGGTTCACTGAGGAATTGAGGGAGATGAAGCGCCGGAAAAGACGCCTGGAGAGCGGTTGGAGGGCCAGTCGCTCTGAATCTGACTTGACACTAGTAAGAGCTCATATTAAGACTTACATAGTGGCGATAAAAGCGGCAAAGTCTAATTATTTTGCCGCTCTTATCGCGTCATCAGATAATCACCCAGCCGCCCTGTTCAGGGTGACCCGCTCCCTCCTCCATTCGGGAACGCAGGAGGATCCCTTGCAGGGACGAGCTGAGGAATTTGTTCAATATCTGGATGATAAAATAACTCAGATTCGGGAAGATTTGGCCGCTGACTGGGTTAGTTCAGATGAGGTGACTGAGGCAGGTCTTGAGAGTGTTATCTGGGCTGAGTTCGATCCTGTGGCTCCCGAGGACGTGGACAGGATTCTGGGAAGACTGAACGCAACCACATGTTTATTGGACCCGTGTCCCTCCTGGTTGGTGCTGGCTTCCCGGGAGGTTACACGAGGCTGGCTCCAGGAGATTATTAACGCTTCTTTGAGTGAGGGTGCCCTACCGGCCGCCTTGAAGGAGGCGGTGGTGAGGCCCCTCCTCAAGAAGCCTTCTCTGGATCCAGGTGTTTTGGCAAATTACCGTCCAGTCTCCAACCTTCGCTTCCTTGCGAAGGTTGTTGAGAGTGTGGTGGCGTGGCAGCTCCCCCAGTACCTGGATGAAGCTGTCTATTTAGACCCGCTCCAGTCCGGCTTCAGGTCTGGATACAGCACCGAAACGGCATTGGTCGTGTTGGTGGATGATCTCTGGAGGGCCTGCGGTAGGGGGTACTCCTCTATCCTGGTTTTGTTAGACCTCTCAGCGGCTTTTGATACCATCGACCATGGTATCATGTTGCGCCGGTTGGAGGGATTGGGGGTGGGGGGCACTGTTCTACAGTGGTTCTCCTCCTACCTCTCCGACCGGTCGCAATCCATGTTGATGGGGCAGCGGTCGACCCCGAGGCGCCTAGTGTGTGGGGTGCCACAAGGGTCGGTCCTCTCACCTCTCCTGTTCAACATTTATGTAAAGCTGCTGGGCGAGATCATCCGTGGTTTTGGGGTGGAGTTCCATCAGTACGCTGATGATACTCAGCTGTACATCTCCACCCCAGACCACCCCAACGATGCCGTGGAAGTGATGTCCCAGTGCCTTGAAGCCGGGCGGGTCTGGATGGGGAGAAACAGGCTTCGACTCAACCCCTCCAAGACCGAGTGGCTGTGGCTGCCAGCGTCCCGATATAGCCAGCTGACACCATCGCTGGTTATTGGGGGCGAATCATTGGCCCCCACGGAAAGGGTGCGCAACTTGGGCGTCCTCCTGGACCCACGGCTGTCTTTAGAGGATCACACGACAGCTGTGGCCAGGGGGGCTTTCTATCAGGTTCGCCTGATACGCCAGTTGCGGCCCTTTCTAGATCGGGACTCCCTACGCACAGTCACTCAGGCTCTCGTCACTTCTCGCCTGGACTACTGTAATGGTCTCTACATGGGGCTCCCCTTGGGGTGCACCCGGAGGCTCCAACTAGTGCAAAATGCAGCCATGCGGGGGATTATGGGAGCGACAGGGCGATCCCATGTGACACCTCTCCTGCGAGAGCTGCATTGGCTGCCGGTGGACTACCGGGTGTGTTTCAAGGTGTTGGTAATCACCTTTAAAGCGCTCCATGGCTTAGGACCAGGGTATTTACGGGACCGCCTTCTGCCACCAATTGCCTCCCACCGGCCGGTTCGCTCCCACAGAGAGGGCCTCCTCAGGGTGCCGGCAGCCAGACAATGCCGGCTGGCGACCCCCAGGGGGAGAGCCTTCTCCGTGGCAGCTCCCACCCTCTGGAACGATCTTCCGCCAGAGTTGAGAATGATCTCCGACCTCCGGACTTTTCGTCGGGCCTTAAAAACATATCTTTTTCAGCTTGCCGGCTTAGCCTGATCCCTGCTAAATTTTTTAGAGTCTTTTAGAGTTTGATATCTATTTTAATATTAATCTGTTTTAATTATCAGCTAAATTTATATTTGCTTTTTTATAATATTTTAACTTTTGTGTACTTTGTTTTTATTTGGCTGTTCACCACCCTGAGTCTGCAAGGAGAAGGGCGGTATATAAGTCTAAATAAATAAATAAATAAATAAATAAATAAATAAATAAATAAATAAATAAATAAAATAGAAATAGCTATATAAGTCTCTCACAATGCAGCACAAAATTTGCTTGGTGCCAGAATGAAAAGATGGAGAAAAAAACCCCAGAAAGTAGTGAATGTGATTTCACTCAATTGTGGTTCCAGAAAAATCTTGATTACGTAGGAAAAACCTGGCTTAAAGGAAAAACACACGCGCGCATACACACACACACACACACACACACACACACACACACACACATGTTTTTCCTTTAAGCCAGGTTTTTCCTACGTAGCCAAGATTTTTCTGGAACCACAATTGCACGAAATCATATTCACTACTTTCTGGGTTCTTTCTCCATCTTTTCATTCTGGCAGCAAGCAAAATTTTGTGCTGCATTGTGGGAGACCTATATAGCTATTTCTGGCTCATTAGCCGTCCTCAGTAGGCCACACCCACATCTCATGTTCCTCCCTGTAAAGGCGCAATGTCTATTTTCTTACTCTTTTTACATTAAACCTATGAAAAGTAAGAAAATAGACACACACACACACACACACACATATATATATATATTTGTTTTCTGAGGTTTTCGCGGGTGTTTGTATGTAGGTCTTTGGTTATTCGGGTCTTTTCCCACGTAAAATTGGAAGTATCTTGGTGACGTTTCGACGAAGTCTCATTCGTCATCTTCAGGCTGGTGTTCTCGGCTTCGTGCTTCCAGGAGCAATGTGAGATCGCAGCTGTCTCTTCCTTTTAACTGCTAGTGGGGGTGTGAGCTGATTGGGTGGGAGCTTGGCTGTGTTCTGATTGGGTGGAGGTGTGTTCTGATTGGTTAGGGGCTTGGCTGTGCTCTGATTGGATGGGGGGTTAGTTGTGCTCTGATTGGCTGGGGGTGTGTTCTGTTTGGGTGGGGGCTTGGTTGTGCTCGGCTTAGTCTGAGTTGCAGGGGGATTTGAGCTGGTGAGCTGCGTTGTTGTTGTTTGGCTTCGTGTTTGTGGCCGTGAGAGCTTTTCATGGTGGGTGTTGGTCTGATTCATGTATGGATTGGAGGGGTTAAAAGTGGCTAATGATGCAGCTGCGGTCTGGCTTCTGGTCCTTGGTCGTGCCTCATTATCAGTGTGGGTTTGAGTCTGCTTTCTGCGTGGATGTGTGGTGGTGACATCCTGTGTGGCTCTTGTGAGTGTGGGTCTGGTGTCATTCATCGTGTTAGGGACTCGTTTGTCAATAAGGGCGGGTTTCCAAATGGCTGGTAGGCGGGAGGTATTGTCTCATTTGTTCATGCTTCTTTGTTTGTTCATGCTTCATATATATATATATATATATATATATATATATATATATATATATATATATATAAGAAGCGATAGACATCACGATCTCCGGAACGTTTAAAACAGTTTAAAAATTTATTTAAAACTTATGCTAAGCTTTCGTCGGCCCCTACCGACTTCGTCAGAGTATAAAATCCCCATTGAAGGGATGCTTGCTTTTATGTAATGCTGATCAATTTGGTCATTGCGCGTGTAACAGGCCCACACCCTTCCTTCCCCCCTGTAATTATCTTTTTTTCTGCCTTAATCATGCTGACAGATGACGATGCACTTTCTCCTACCTCTTTCCCCATTGTGTATTGCCTCTTTCTCTCCCTGGGGGGTAACGCAGGGCTATCAGGCATTGCTTTGAAGGTATTTCTCCCGGCTCCCTCTCCCTCATTGTTATGCCTTTCCCTTTTAGGCACACACGTTGCCTCCTCTAAACCCATTTGTTTTGCCCATGATCTTGTGATAGGTCTGCGTTGTTCTTCCTCACCCTCCCTGTCTCCCTCATTCTGCTGCTTCCCTAACATACTCTCTTGCCCTCTGTCAGGGTTTGTCACACCTTCATTAGGCCAATCTCTATGCCTAAAGGAGGAGATTTGTCCACGATCCCCATTCAGACTTAGTGATCGGTCACTAAGGGATTTTATACTCTGACGAAGTCGGTAGGGGCCGACGAAAGCTTAGCATAAGTTTTAAATAAATTTTTAAACTTTTTTAAACGTTCCGGAGATCGTGATGTCTATCGCTTCTTTTATAACTATACCTGGAACTCGCATTTTTAGGATAATTCTTAAAATATATATATATATAAAAATGTGATTTATATGTCATATCTTAAATCATAAGATATGATTTATCTTCTCCGGAGATTCAGGGCTGCTTACAATGCAGTAAGCAATTTTAATGCAATCCTTTTAATTTCTTCTTCCTTATTTTGTAAATCCCCTACTTCGTCCTGCAGTTGGTGTATTATTCTACTTTCCTTTTCTTAATTTGTATGATAACCACCTCCCTGGCTTATTTGCATTCTCAAATTGGTATTGTTTCGCATATTTAATGTTTTTAATGTGTTCTGCTTTTTCTATTAGGTTTAATTTATGTTTTACTAATGTTAATTCTTCAATTAGTTGTACATCACCTGGCCTTATTTGAAATTATTTTTCTAGCTGTTCTAATTCTTTCACTGCTGTTTCCGTTTATCCTTATTTCTTTTTGCCATATATGCTACAGTTATTCCTCTTGTATATGCTTTTATTGTGTCCCATAGGTTCTGCAAAGAAGTGTGTTGTTTATTATTTACCTCTAGAAATAAGGTCAATTCCTGATTAATCTTTTGTATGTATTCCTTCTCTTGTAGTATCTGTGGGTTTAATGCAGTGGTGGGTTTCAAATTTTTTTACTACCGGTTCTGTGGGTGTGGCTTGGTGGGCATGGCGTGGCTTGGTGGGCGTGACAGGAGAAGGATACTGCAAAATCCCCATTCCCTCCCTACCCCAGGGGAAGGTTACTTCAAAATCCCCATTCCCTCCCCACCCCACTAACCTGCTCTGGGAAGGAATCAAACTCCCCCCTCTTCATTTCCCCAAATAAAATATTACTCAGAAGAAAAGGCTCCCAGAAAAGCAAGGAAAAATCAAGCTGCTAACAAGGAACCTGCCTGATACTCATTCCACATTCCTGCCAGCTGCATAAAGGAAACTTTGTAAGAAGAAATCAGCTATCAGTGCTTAGAGATAATAGAAGGTGTAAGCCGGAAGTTCGGCTCCATTTACAAGCAGGCAGAAAACTCATTCAAGACAGGATATTTCACAATGGAAATTGCCCAAACCTTTTTAGAAACATAAAGCCCATGTTGCACAAACCCCAAAACTTCAAAAACATAGAACCATATAAGAATCCCTCCTCTTATCCAGTTTGTTGTTCAGCTGACCCAGAAACGAACTGCTGAATGTCACTTCGCTTCTGCAAGTTAAAAACCTCCTTCCAGCAGCTGCTTCGTGGCTTGTCAATTTAAAGCAATGGCGTCTTTTTTTTTTCCTTCTTCTTTGCCAAGTGATATTCTGGCTGAAAAGTGAGCCCTGATTTTTTCCTTCTAACCAATCAGTTGGGAGGCTTCTTGGCTTCTCAATTTAAAACAACGGTGTCTTGTTTTTTTCCCTCTTCTTTGTCAAGTGAGCCCTGATTTTTTCCTTCTAGCCAATCAGCTGGGACTCGGGAGGCAGCAAATAGATTGGGGGCAGGGCCAGGCAGAGGTGGTATTTACTTGTTCCCCGAACTACTCAAAATTTCCACTACTGGTTCACAAGAACCAGGGAGAACTAGTAGCAACCCACCACTGGTTTAATGTCCATCTTCTGATTTTCTTTTTTTTGACCTTTCCATACTATTTTCAGGGGGTTATGATCTGCCCAAATGTTTGGGAGAATCTCTACGTTTTCTACTTCTTTACTTAGTTCTTTATTTGCCCATATCATATCTATTCTTGAGAAGGACTTATGCAGGTTGGAATAAAAAGTAATTTTTTTCTCTTTGGAGTTTAGTGTTCACCATATATTATTCAAGTTTAAATCTTCCTCCATATCAAAAAATGTTTTTAGTAATAAATTCCTTTTTTCCCCCTTTTTCTTCTCACTAATATAATCATTTTTCTATCTATTATCCCATTGTAGTCCCACACGATACATATATTTTTATAACCTGTTTCAATTATTTTTCCATGTATTTTTTGTAAAATTCCCTCTGGTTTTTATTGGGAGCATATATATTAACTAATAACATTTTAACTTCCCCTATTATTAATCCCAATAATAATATTCTTCCCTTCAGAAAACGAACTATAGCTTTAAGATACTTCCAAACTCTGTACAGTTGGGAGAACATAGAAGAAGAGGATATTAAACATTACTTACAGAAGAGAAATCTCCCTACACTTCCGGAACCAACAAAGGAAGTATTAAATGAGAAAATAACGATGTTAGAGTTAAAAAGGGCAATTCAAAAACAAAAGAACAATAAAACCCCAGGACCGGATGGAATTCCAGCAGAATTCTATAAAGAAACTCAAAATGTATTAGCAAATCTACTACTAGAGGTATATAATGAAGCACTAGAACAAGTTAAAATACCAAAATCCTGGACAGAGGCACTCATAACACTTATCCCCAAAGAAAGTGCTGATACACAAAAGATTCAAAACTACAGACCAATCTCGCTGCTAAATGCCGATTATAAAATATTCATGGCAATAATGGCAGAAAGAATTAAAAATATACTTAATGAAATTATACATTCAAATGAAATTGAAAAAAGAAAGAAAATCAAGAAAAATAACACAATTAATTGATGATCAAGGGCAAAGTAAATTTGGAAATAAAGAGATGGGAAAAATAATACAAGAATATTATAGACAACTCTACAAGAAAGAGATGATAGAGGAGGAAAAAGTGGCAAGGTACTTACAAGATACAAAATTACCTCAGATTCCCAAAGATATTGAGGAGATGGTGGAGGGGAGCATAACAATGATGGAATTAACAGAAGCAATCAAGAAGCAAGAGAATGGAAAGGCACCAGGGCCAGATGGTTTACCTGTTGAATACTATAGAACACTACAAGAATCTTTAAGTCTTCCATTATTGGACGTTATGAATGAAGTGATGACAAAGAAGAAAATACCCAAATCATGGACTGAGGGGTATATCACATTGATCCATAAGGAAGATACAGACCCACAACAAATCAAAAACTATAGGCCTATATCCCTACTAAACTCAGACTATAAAATCTTTGCTTCAGTATTGGCAGAAAGGCTTAAGAGATATTTGAATAATTTTATACATACAGATCAAAATGGATTTCTCCCAAAAAGACAAATTAGAGACAATATAAGAATAATTCTGGACATTTTAGAATATTATGAAGCACTTCCTGAAAAGCAGGTGGCTTTGGTATTTTTAGACGCACAAAAAGCTTTTAACAATGTAAATTGGCGATTCATGATGTTTCAAATGGAAGAGATGGGCTTCAGCAGTGTTGGGATGGGTGGGAGGTTTGCCCCCGAATCATGAACCAGCACACAAGCAAACACACTAGGACTGAAATAAGACTAGCAGAGGAATAAAAATATACTTTACTACAAAACTTTTAAAAAACACTGTATCTTTAAAAAAGCACATTAATAACAAAGTTTTATCTTGATTAAATGAAGCCAGGCCGACTCCCTAAATTCCTCTCCACAATACCGAAACCAGTCCTTGGGAAAAACTAACAAGACATAAAACAGCTTCGGTGTTGATATATCATCGAGGTGGTAGAAGGGTAGCAGCGTGGGCTTCAAAATAAAAGTCACCTGTAAAAAGCAATCCAAACAGCAAACGTGGCTTGAAGCTCCTGGCAGGGAAACTGTCCAGCGTATCCCTCCGATCGTAGCAGCAAATGTTCAAATGTTGGCTTGCGTGCTTCAACTAAGCAAAAGGCAAGCCGAAAGTAGAAACTTCAAAAGGCTCCCGGCTATCTCAGCACACAGCTGCAAGATAGCTATGTGGGAGTAACACAGCTTCTCAGCTTCTTCTCCGCTGCAGGCGTCGGGGCTTCCCAGCAGAGTTCTCCTCCCTTCTTTCAGCTCTGCGTCCAGGTGCCTCAGCATTGGCTCTGCATCTAGGCCTAAACTGTGTCTAGGCCCAACTAGAAAGGAGAAAGGTCTGTGCTTATATGGTAAGCTAACCTGCAATTAACTAGGGCGGGGAAGGCTTGCAGTTAATTGCAGACCGGAGATGGCTTGATTAAGTCCATACAGTTTGTAGCTGATCAAGTGGCCACAGCAATCCTGAAAACATTTCCTGACAAACAGGAAATTTATTCAGGCAATTGAAGCTATATATTTTAAGCAGATGGCAAAAGTAAAGATAAATGGAGAATTGACTGATTCTATCGAGATAGAAAAAAGTACTAGACAAGGATGCCCGTTGTCTGCACTGTTGTTTATATTGCCTTTAGAAGTTTTAAATAGAAATATTAGAGAAGAAAAAGAGATAAAAGGGATGAAAATTCAAAAAGAAGAATATAAATTACAAGCCTTTGCAGATGACCTGGTCTTTATTATTGAAGAACCATTAATAACAATAAATAAATTGATAGAAAACATTGGAGAGCTTGGGAAAGTAGCTGGCTTGAAAATTAATAAAGATAAAACGAAGATAATGACTAAAAATATGTTGAAAAAGCAAAAAGAGGAACTGATCAAGATTTCAAAGATGCAGGTCACAAATACAGTAAAATACTTGGGGATATATTTGACAGCAAGATGTAGCGCACTTAAAGAAAATAATTATAACAAGCTCAAGCAACAGATAGGGCAAGATTTGGTGAAATGGGGAAATTTGCAGCTATCTTTGATTGGTAGTATCTCAACTATCAAGATGAATATTTTGCCTAGAATTTTGTACTTATTCCAGACAATTCCAATCAAGTTGGGTAAGGAATTTTTTGTAGATTTGAATAAAATGATGTTGAAATATATTTGGCAGGGAAAGAAGGTGAGGGTAAAATTAAAGTTATTACAAGATGCTAATATGAGGGGTGGTTTTGGCCTTCCTAATTTTGAACTTAATTACCAAGGAGCAAGTTTAATGTGGATTAAAGAATGGATGACTTTGAGAAACACCAGATTATTGAATTTAAAGGGGCATGACTTGTTGATGGGATGGCATGCCTTTTTATGGTATAAAGGAACAAAAATACAGGGGTACTTTAGAAGGCACCAGATACGAGAAGCTTTGTTGTTGAATTGGGAGAAGGTTAAAAAACATTATTATTTGAACATTCCAGTCTATATCTAACAAACTGTTAGATATAGTGAATTATTGGATGAAAAGGGTGAACGTAAATTAAAGCAAGAATTAGAAGATCAGGGATGTAAGATGGATTGGTTTTCATATATGCAAATACGCTCTAGATATGAAGAAGATCTCAAACAAGAAGGTTTTTATAATGTTTTGACTAATTTAGATAAGATTTTAATGGGCTCTGATGATCATGTAATTAAAAAGCTATATGGATATTTGTTAGAGGTAAAATTGGAAGAAGAACAAGTTAAAGAATCAATGATAGCATGGGGGAAAATTTTTGGTGATGGTATTGATTTAGAGAAATGGCAACAATTGTGGTCGCATAACTATAAAATGACAATGTCTACAGCATATAAGGAGAATTTGTATAAGATGTTTTACAGGTGGCATTTACCCCCGATGAGGATAGCCAGAATGTTCAAGAATAAATCCGAGAAATGTTGGAAGTGTCATCAGACTCCAGGATCTTATTACCATATGTGGTGGATATGCGCAGAAGCTAAGAGATATTGGACTAAGATACACACATGGTTGGAAAAAATGATAAAGAGACATATTGACTTTAAACCAGAGATATTTTTATTAGGGATCTTACCAGAGACATATAACAAAGAATTGCAATATTTAATTGTGAATGTTTTAACAGCGGCTAGAATCGTATTTGCTAAAAACTGGAAAGGAGAAAAGATACCTACTGATGAAGAAGTTATTAAGAAAATGATGGACTGTGCTGAAATGAGTAAATTGATATTTGAAATAAGAGAACAGGAAGATAAACAATATTATTTGATATGGGATTTATTGTCAGCGTTCCAGGGCTGACATAGAAGCAATAAGAAAGAGCATGACATTTCACATAGAGAAGGCCTTTCAGTGAATTTAGTTTCCTGGGAGACGCATGGGAGGGGTGACATTCCTGTGAGCTGAGGTGGGAGAGAAGAGAAGAATGATTTGGAAGACAGCCAATGGGGAGCAGAGAATGAGGAAGAGGAAAAGGAGGGTTTTGGGGAGAGGGGCTAGTGCTGACTGCATGGCAGCCATGGGGCGGTCTGCATTGCTCAATAAAGAGACTATTTCCTAAAATCTGTTGCTTGGAAATCAACTTTATTCTAGAAAATGAAACCGCAGCCATGACAGACAGTCAGCACTGCTTTTTTTTTCCGACCCAATCTGGCAGGCCTCCAGAGCTCCAGTTCTTTGCCAGAAGTCTGGACACAGTGGCGAGACAGTCCGGAAACCATGGCTGAAAGCCAACTCTCCACTGAAAGTTTACTTCAAGCATCTGCACTAAAAGCAAACTTGGATGCAAAGGGGCCTCAACACCCCCCCTCCTCCAGCAAAGCTGCAAGCCAAGAAAAAGAAAAATGAACCCTTGTGGACTTTGCCAAAGTCGGCAGAAGTGGAATTCCCTTTTCCAGACGGGAAAGGTAAGGGAAAGCCCCTAGGGGAATTAGCAAGGGTAGATTGGCTGTGGGACTGGCAGCAAGCCAAACAGCAGAAAGCTTCAAAGCAGCCAATTGAAAGCCCCATGGAGAAGTTGAAGGAAGAGTTTGACCGTGTTATCCAACTGGAGGAGGAGCCGTCCTGCAGGCCCAAGGAGAGGGGGAAGCCCGCCCAGCCTACTGAACTGAGTTACCATAGACGAGAGCGCAGCCCTCCCCTCTACCACACCAGAAGGAGAGATGGCCCCAGTGTGCATCCATGGGTTCCCCCTCCCCCCAGCAAGCACACCAGTCTGGTTAGGAAATCACCCCCCCCGCCCCCGAATGAGAGATGAGGAAGAATTCCAACGACATTATGGGCAGGCTCAGAGAGCCCCGCAATGGGAGGAGGGGGCACCGAGGGTGGAGCCACCCCGGTTTAGAGGGAAATTCGATGGGGATCCAGACCAGCTAGCGCAATTCCTCGACGCAGCTGAGATTTACGTCGAGCGCTACGTACACCTTTCCCCTTTCCCCAGGGCCCTAGTCAGTGCCATTGCAGAAGGTCTGGAGAGAGAAGCAAGGAGCTGGTCAGTGGCCCTGTACAAAAACAGGGGCCCCCAACTGCAAGATGCAGATGGCTTCTTACAACTGCTGCGAGCCTGTTTCGAAGAAACAGGGGAAGATCCCGATATAGAAGACGAGCTCAGGAACCTGATGCAGAGGGGGAAGCCCATCCAAGACCATATCCGGAGTTCAGGAGAGTTGTTGGGACTTTACCTCCTTTGCCAGAACGACTGCTAGTATACTTCTTTAGAACAAGCTTAGATGAGCGAATCGCCCAAGTAACCACTTATCAAGATATCCCGAACTGACTTTCCAACTGGTTCTGGGATAGCGACGCAAGTCGAGAGAGGGCTACGTGCCAATGACATGATAAAGCAACCACAGGCAAAGGAGAAAGCCCAGCTGGACCAGGAACCGTCTACCAGACAAGGAACTACAGCACCATGGGACACCCAGAGACCATCCGCCCCCCAGAGCCTGCTGAGATGCTACAGATGTGGAGGAGTTGGCCATTTGGCACTGGCATGTGGAACCCCGGGGCTGAGACCAGAGCCAACAAGCAAGGCACGGCCGGAACGAGGACCCAGGCGCACCACCAACGCACCACGAAGTCTTCCCCCTGGCACGGAAGTCTTCGCCCACCTGACTGAAGCAAGGGAGAGCCCAGATGATGCGGATCAGCCCCCCGAGACATATGACAGTGATGACGATGGGGAAGACGACCCAATGGTGAGTGGACCCATCCACCCTTTTCTTTTCCATGTACACCTAACGGCCCCAAAAACAGGGACCCAAGGGGCTTTCCAAGCCCTAGTAGATTCAGGCTGCATGAGGTGCCTGATCAACCTACCCACAGTCCTAAAACTGGGAATACGCGCAAAAAAGCTCAGCCACCCAATCCGATTTGAGCAAGTTGATGGATCCCTAGTAGGGGAGGCGTGTGCCACACACTTAACCGAGCCAGTGAAACTGGAACTAGCGGATCACTGGGAGATGATTCGTTTTATAATAGCCCCCAAGATGACTAACCCAGTCATACTGGGACTTTCCTGGCTAGACAAGTGGGGCCCAACTATCTGGTGGCAGGAGGGGACCCGCACACTGAGAATGGCACGGGGGCCTCACCCCCTGCTGCCCCAACCAGAGAGGATGCCTCCCACGCAGAGGCTCCAACCCCTCCCGCCAGAGGGACAAAAAACACCCCCAACCCAAGCGCCCCTTGTCAAGAGTACAGCAAAACAACTGGCGGCCACATCCAACAGCTCCCATGACATAAAACAGATCCCAAAAGAGTATCAAGACCTTGTAGAAGTATTTAGCGAGACCGAGTGTGATGTACTACCACCCCACCGCGAAGCCGATTGAGCCATCGAAATCATCCCTGGGGCGAAACTACCCAAACCTAAATTGTATGCCATGACGCCCCGTGAAATGCAAGAAATGCGAAAGTACATAGACATGAACCTACAAAGGGGCTTCATTGAGCCAGCCAAACCGCAGATAGCGGCACCGGTCCTTTTCAGAGAAAAAAAAAGACGGTTCCATGCACCTGGTGGTTGATTTTCAAGGTGTCAACATGGTCTGCGTGCACAACGTATATCCCCTTTCCCTCATGAAAGACATGTTAGCCCACCTGGCCAAAGGGAAGGTTTTCATCAAACTAGACCTCCGCGAAGCCTACTACCGGTTACGCATCAAGGAAGGAGACGAGTGGAAGACAGCATTCAACTGCCCCCTAGGAAGTTTTCAATTTAAAGTGATGCCTTTTGGACTACAGGGAGCGCCGGTGGTGTTCATGCAACTTATAAATGAGGTCCTTCATGACAACCTTTATAAGGGGGTCCTCGTCTACCTGGATGACATTCTCATTTACACGGAAACCATAGACGAACACATACCCTTCGTCCGCCAAGTGCTCGAGAAACTGCTGAAGGCAAACCTTTATGTCAAACTATCAAAATGCAAGTTCCACCAGTCATGGTTGGACTACTTAGGCTATTGAGTGTCCAACAAGGGGATAGAAATGGACCCAGCCAAAGTACAATCAGTCCTAGACTGGCGACCCCCTCGCACCCGAAGACAACTGCAAAGCTTCCTGGGGTTTGCAAACTTCTACAGGCAATTCATCCCCTCCTTTGCAAGAACTACCAAACCTCTGACGGACCTCCTAAAAACAGGGAGTCCAGCAACAAAACCCCACCCAGGACAACCTCTACAGTGGGATCTGGCCTGCCAACACACGTTTGAGACACTAAAAGAAATGTTTGCAAAAGAACCGGTCTTGAAGCATCCTGACCCCGAACAGCCCTTCGTCATCCAAGCAGATGCCAGCGACATGGCAGTGGGGGCAGTCCTACTCCAAAAGAACAGCCATGGGGACTTACAACCTTGTGCCTACACATCCCGCAAACTCACCGACACAGAGAAACGATGGGCGGTGTGGGAAAAGGAAGCGTTCGCAGTGAGGTGGGCGCTGTTAACCTGGCGACATCTGCTAGAAGGAGGCCAAACACCCTTCGAGGTTTGGACTGACCATAAAAACGTGGAGGCCCTCAAGACTCCAAGGAAGTTATCGCCCAGGCAAGTCCAGTGGGCCCAATACTTCAATCGGTTCAACTTTGAGCTGAAGAACATCCCAGGGGGGAAAAACTTTATGGCCGATGCCCTCTCCCAAATGCCCCAATACAACAGTGAACGGGAGCAGGTGGTGAATGCCATCATCCCCTCTACCCAAGGAGTGGGCCAGGTAACCACCAGATGCCAACATCGCGACCAGCAGGGCCAGCCAGCGAGTGACCTGACGACAAGGCTCAAGGCAGAAACATTGGCGGACCCCTGGTTCCGAGACAATCAACATCTCTTGACAAAAAGGGATGACCTAGCCTGGAAAGGGACAAAACTTTACGTTCCAGAGACTCTATGCACCCTGGTCCTCAAGAGGAGCCACGACGTTAAACCAGAGGGACATTTCGGGTTCCTAAAGACTCTGCATTTAGCACGGAGACAGTTTTGGTGGCCCCACATGAGAAAAGACGTAGACAGTTATGTAAAAAGTTGTACCATCTGTGCCACAATGAGAACCCAACCAGGGAGACCCCCCAGACTGCTGCAGCCAGTAGCTGAACCGACAAGACCATGGGAGGAGATTGCAATGGACTTTATAGTAGAACTTCCGAGGAGTGCCAGAAACACGGTGATCTGGACTGTTATAGACTTATTCTCGAAACAAGCACATTTCATACCCTGTAGTGGGCTACCCTCAGCCCGCCAATTGGCCAAGCTATTTGTGAAACACATCTACCACCTGCACGGAGTACCCAGAAGAATCATCTCCGACCGAGGTGTCCAGTTCACAGCGAAATTTTGGAGGGAATTCCTACGATCCATAGGATCATCCCAAGGTCTCAGCTCAGCGTTTCACCCCGAGCACTAATGGCGGGGCGGAGAGACTGAATGCCATGGTAGAGCAGTACCTGAGGTGCTACATCGACTACCAACAGTCAAACTGGGCGGACCTGCTATCTTTTGCGGAGGTCGCGTACAATAATGCTGTCCACAGTAGCACAGGACAAACCCCATTCAAGGTAGTGAGCGGTATGGATTTTGTCCCCATGCCAGAATACCCAAGGGAACCCCCTTCCTCAGTCAGCTTGAACGACTGGATGGCGATGCTGAGAGAATCCTGGGAGAACGTCAAGAAGGCATTAGACAAGGCAGCACAGGCTTACAAGAAAGAAGCAGATAAGCACCGAGCCCCCCAGAGACCGTTCCGAATAGGAGAAAAGGTCTACCTTTCCACCAAGTATTTGAAACTCAGACTCCCGACCAGGAAACTTGGCCCGAAATTTATAGGTCCTTTTCCCATAGTTAAGATAATAAACCCAGTTACAGTACAATTGCAGTTGCCCTGGTTACTAGGAAAGATACACCCGGTTTTTCACAGTAGCCTCCTGAAGCATGTGGTGGGGTCAAATTTAAGGCCGGTACCTCGTGACCCCCCAGGACCCTTGATCATTGGAGGCCAGACTCACTATGAAGTGCAGAAAATTCTTGATTCGAGGTGGCATAGAGGGCGCCTCCAGTACTTAGTTAAGTGGAGGGGTTACCCTTTGTCTGAAGCTTCCTGGGTGAAGAGCACCAACATCCAAGCTGACCGGCTCATAGCTAAGTTCCATGCAGATCACCCGGGCAAGGCGAGGGGGGTGGTGGAACATCCCCTCAGACGGGGTAACAGTACTAACCATGTTGTTTCTCTTGCACAGGCCTCGCTGAGAGAATGAAGGGAGTGGGGCCGGATGTCAGCGTTCCAGGGCTGACATAGAAGCAATAAGAAAGAGCATGACATTTCACCTAGAGAAGGCCTTTCGGTGAATTTAGTTTCCTGGGAGACGCATGGGAGGGGTGACATTCCTGTGAGCTGAGGTGGGAGAGAAGAGAAGAAAGATTTGGAAGACAGCCAACGGGGAGCAGAGAATGAGGAAGAGGAAAAGGAGGGTTTCGGGGAGAGGGGCTAGTGCTGACTGCGTGGCAGCCACGGGGTGGTCTGCATTGCTCAATAAAGAGACTATTTCCTAAAATCTGTTGCTTGGAAATCAACTTTATTCTAGAGAATGAAACCGCAGCCGTGACATTTATTTTATCAGTGGATAGATAATAAAATATGGAGATAAATATGAAATATGAAGTGGAAGTTGAGATAAAATAAGTGAAATATTTCTTTATGAAAATAAGCTTTGGTCATATATTATTTATTTATTTAGTTATTTATTTATTTATTAGACTCATATACCGCCCTTTTCCTTACGGACTCAGGGCGGTGAACAGCCGAATAAAAACCAGCACATAAAAGTTAAAATATTATAAAAACAAATATAAATTTGGCTGAAAATTTAAAACAGATAAATATTAAAAATGAATCAACTCTAAAAAACTCTAAAAGATTTTAAAATTAGAAGGGATCAGGCTAGACCGGCAAGCTGAAAAAGATGAGTTTTCAGAGCCCGACGAAAAGTCCGGAGGTCGGAGATTGTTCTCAGTTCTGGAGGAAGATCGTTCCAGAGGGTGGGGGCTACCACAGAGAAGGCTCTCCCCCTGGGGGTCGCCAACCGACATTGTCTGGCTGACGGCACCCTGAGGAGGCCCTCTCTGTGGGAGCGAACCGACCGGTGGGAGGCAATTGGTGGCAGAAGGCGGTCCTGTAAGTACCCTGGTCCTAAGCCATGGAGCGCTTTAAAGGTGATTACCAACACCATGAAACACACCCAGAAGTCCACCGGCTGCCAATGCAGCTCACGCAGGAGAGGTGTCACGTGGGAGCACCCCGTCGCTCCCATAATCCCCTGCGCGGCCCCATTCTGTACCAGTTGGAGCCTCCGGGTGCACCCCAAGGGGAGCCCCATGTAGAGACCATTACAGTAGTCCAGGCGAGAAGTGACGAGAGCCTGAGTGACTGTGCGTAGGGAGTCCCGATCTAGAAAGGGCCGCAACTGGCGTATCAGGCGAACCTGATAGAAAGCCCCCCTGGCCACAGCTGTCGTGTGATCCTCTAAAGACAGCCGTGGGTCCAGGAGGACGCCCAAGTTGCGCACCCTTTCCGTGGGGGCCAATGATTCGCCCCCAATAACCAGCGATGGTGTCAGCTGGCTATATCGGGACGCTGGCAGCCACAGCCACTCGGTCTTGGAGGGGTTGAGTCGAAGCCTGTTTCTCCCCATCCAGACCCGCCCGGCTTCAAGGCACTGGGACATCACTTCCACGGCATCGTTGGGGTGGTCTGGGGTGGAGATGTACAGCTGAGTATCATCAGCGTACTGATGGAACTCCACCCCAAAACCACGGATGATCTCGCCCAGCGGCTTTACATAAATGTTGAACAGGAGGGGCGAGAGGACCGACCCTTGTGGCACCCCACACACTAGGCGCCTCGGGGTCGACCGCTGCCCCCCTGTCAACACAGATTGCGACCGGTCGGAGAGGTAGGAGGAGAACCACTGTAGAACGGTGCCCCCCACCCCCAATCCCTCCAACCGGCACAACATGATACCATGGTCGATGGCATCAAAAGCCGCTGAGAGGTCTAACAACACCAGGATAGAGGAGTACCCCCTACCCCGGGCCCTCCAGAGATCATCCACCAACACGACCAATGCCGTTTCGGTGCTGTATCCAGACCTGAAGCCGGACTGGAGCGGGTCTAAATAGACAGCTTCATCCAGGTACCAGGGGAGCTGCCACGCCACCACACTCTCAACAACCTTCGCTAGAAAGGGAAGGTTGGAGACTGGACGATAATTAGTCAAAACAGCTGGGTCCAGGGAGGGCTTCTTGAGGAGGGGCCTCACCACCGCCTCCTTCAAGGCGGCCGGTAGGGCACCCTCACTCAAAGAAGCGTTAATAATCTCCTGGAGCCAGCCTCGTGTAACCTCCCGGGAGGCCAGCACCAACCAGGAGGGACACGGGTCCAATAAACATGTGGTTGCGTTCAGTCTTCCCAGAATCCTGTCCACGTCCTCGGGAGCCACAGGATCGAACTCAGCCCAGATAACACTCTCAAGACCTGGCTCAGTCACCTCGCCTGAACTAACCCAGTCAGCGGCCAAATCATCCCAAATCTGAGTTATTTTATCATCCAGATATTGAACAAAGTCCTCAGCACGTCCCTGCAAGGGATCCTCCCGCGCTCCCAGATGGAGGAGGGAGCGGGTCACCCTAAACAGGGCGGCTGGGCAATTATCTGATGATGCGATAAGAGCGGTAAAATAATTAGATTTCGCCGCTTTTATCGCCACTATGTAAGTCTTAATATGAGCTCTTACTAGTGTCAAGTCAGATTCAGAGCGACTAGCCCTCCAACCGCTATCTAGGCATCTTTTCCGGCGCTTCATCTCCCTCAGCTCCTCGGTAAACCAAGGAGATAAGTGAGTTCGGCGCCGGGTCAGAGGCCGCAAAGGCACGACGCGGTCCAAGGCCCCACCGGCCGCCCTATCCCAGGCGGCCACCAGGTCCTCAGCCGAGTCGCGTGTCAGTGTCTCAGGAAATGGCCCAAGCTCCATCTGGAACCTATCAGGATCCATCAGGCGCCTGGGGCGGAACCACCTAGTCGGTTCCACCTCCCTGCAGTGAGGTGCAGCGGTCAGAAAGTCAAGTCGAAGGAGCGAGTGGTCAGTTCATGACAAGGGTTCAACTCCTATATCCCCAATGTCAAGACCACTCAACCACTGACCAGAGACAAAAACTAGATCCAGGGTGTGTCCACCAATGTGAGTCGGGCCCTGAATTACCTGGGTCAGGTCCATGGCCGTCATGGAAGCCATGAACTCCCGGGCTATCTCAGATGTTTCACCGATAGATGGCAGATTGAAATCCCCTATGACCATAAGCCTGGGGGTGTCAACCGCCACCTTGGCTACAACATTGAGAAGCTCAGGCAGGGTCGTTGCCATGTGGCAGGGAGCCAGGTACGTGACTAACAGACCCATCTGCCCACCACGACCCCACCTCACAAAGATGGACTCACACCCGGCTATCTGAGGTACAGTGGCCTCCCTCGGACCCAGACCTTCCTTAACAATGACCGCTACTCCTGCACCCCTACCCTGCGCTCTCGGCTGGTGGAATGCAAGGAAACCTGGTGGGCACATCTCCACGAGGGGAACCCCCCCCTCGTGGCCCAACCAGGTCTCGGTAATACCGGCCAGGTCCGCACCCCCCTCTTGAAGAAGGTCACATATGAGGGGGCCCTTATTTACAACGGACCTCGCATTGCATAACAACAGCCGGAGCCTCGGGTCCTGAGACTCTAAACAACCCGGGGAACGGGAATAGCTCGGGGGACAGGGGCACGCAATCGCTCAAAGACAGCGAGTGCATGCCCCCACCACATGATATGGTCCCCTGCTTTCACCATATCTGCCCCTCCCACACAGCGTATTTATAGCACAGCCCTCAACAGAGGGCTCTATAGGAGCCCTCTTGCCTCCAGAATCTAAACCCCCTATGGCATCACAAACTGCCGGACCTGTCCCTCTCCCCCCCCGGGTTCCCGCCCAAACCCGCACCCTCCCCCACCCCGGAGCCCCCTAAAACACTCATTAAAAAAGAACTTAAAAATCCCCGTTTTGCGACATGCCACCTCTCGGGGTCCCAAAACCCGTCATTAAGGTAGGCCCTCGATAACATAGAGGGCCAAACCCGCGAGAAGGGGGAATCTCGCAGGGCAAGAAGTGTAGACCTAGGGTACATCCGATGCAAATATGGGCAAAGAAGATGGAAAGGCATGGCAGAGTTCCATAATAGTAATTCAGAATGTCCTGAAGCAGGACCAGGTCAGTCAGGAGAAACGCCACTACCCTCTCACGGTAGCGGCTAGGAGTCTCTGTGTTCCTTCCAGCTGAGGGGATGTCCAGACCACCCTCTCACGGTGGTCCACCATAAAAGGCAGGTGGGTTAGAAAGTCCAAGGCCACTCTCTCACAGTGGCCCAGGCAAGTTCATCCTGCAGGTGTGCAACCCCCTCGGGTAGGTAGCAAAGAAGAACCAGCTCCACAAGTCCTCCCATGAGCTGCCCTGTTCTCCAGTATGGCCAGCCAGCGGGATGATGAATAGAGCCAAAGTTCGAAGCACAGCTCCGGAGAATAGCGGGCAGATAGCAGAGGAGCGAATATAGTTCGAGGGCCAGCGGAGGACAAGCAGGATGGGGGGGGGAAAGGGGGACAGCTCCATCAGGGTGTAGAATGGGTGGCCCCCAGATTGTAAGTCCGCTCTGTTGGTGGGAGAAACCTTCACCACCAACAGTAGCCACAGGGGGGGGCAACCCCGTTGGACCAATTGGGTCTTCACCTCCTTGTGGAAACCCCCCAAAGATAAAACCCCCCCACCAGCCTCCAATAGGTCCGCTAGCCCGCTAGCCAGCTGGGGCCCCACTGGAGCCGCTGGAGCCATCGGCGTCATCTCCACGCCACTGGAGCCATCGGCGTCAACTCCATGCCGCCTCCACGCTGAGCTCTTCTCCATCCTCAGGCACTCTCCTGCCACTAGGGCGCCTGCAGACCAGTGCAAGACTGCCCCAGCAACCAATGCAGCCAACGGCTCCAGCGCCTCCCCAGCCAGGCAAAGACTCGTAAGCCATGTAATCCCCACTGCCATCCACCTTCACAGCGGCTGCCAAGCGCCCTCTCGCCGCCACCGCCGCTCGCCACTCGCCGCTCGCCACTCGCCGCTCACCGCTCGCCGCCATCTCCTCGCTGCTCACCGCCACGCCGCCATCTCTCGCAGCGCCTCTCAGCTGTCCTAATCGGCGGGAGCCTCCAGAGGACACGCTGGGGGCTACAAGCCCACCAGCGTGATGGCCATATGTTCTGCTGGCTGGGCAGGGGGTTGCCGATGGTCTGCAACCCCCGCGGACCCTCTGAACAGCCAGCCAAAAGCCCATCTTCTTACGGAGCCCTGGATGCGGCCGCCATCTTGGGCATGCGCAGGAGGAGAAATATTGATATTTTGAAGATGGTATTGAGCACAAAAGGATGTTAACTGATCAATACATTTTCTGTAATTGTTTGGAATAATGATGGTTTTATGTTTTATTTTTTTTCTAAAATAAAATAAAAAATTGTTTTTGCAAAAAAAATACATTCGGACCAAAACAGATTTCTACCTAATAGGCATATTGTCAGCCTCCGCTTTTACCTGCTTTGGCTGCCATAGTAAGGGGGGTGGGGGGAAGTTAGTTTGGGTTATGTATGCTGGAGGGGGGAATTGAAAGTGAATCTTAAGATTTATTGCTGCATCTTTGAAGCTGCTATTGGGTCAACGGCCATGGCATTCCTGATTGATGACACTGCCAGACGTGTGCTCCCACCTGACCTCTGGGAGACCTTTGGATTGGATGATCTACATTGGACAGTGGGAGGGGATGCTTTCTATCTGTAACTTTTGCGCTTTTTGCCTCAGATTCTGCTTTTCTTTGGTTGCGATCACTTCATTTCTAGTAAAAGTACCATACTTTATATTCAATGGAGTCTGGGTCATTCTTTCCTGGATTTTGAAGAAAGCATACCTGACATTAAGCAGAATCTCTCTCTCAGCCATCCCGGATAACTACTGAGGGGGCTGAAAATCACAGGATGTCTGATCAAGAAAGTGATTTAGATCAGATCTGGCTCGGCGATGACTTCATTCCAACTGGGGGAAGAAGCCACGGAGTGGATGGAAAAACTACAGCTGAGAGAGGAGCCAGACAAAGCCAGATGGTCACAGGGAGTAGGGAAGCTGCTGGACCTGGCGAGGACCCCCTACGGAGTAACCAGCTCCAGACCCTGTAAGGGAGAGGCCGTGTGGCTGCAAGGGCAAAAAGAAAGCCTCATGATGGCTCAAGCAATGCAACTCCTCCACGATGTCGAAGAAAGCCAGAAAAGCCATGAGTTTTACGCTTAGGGTGCTTATGGGGGAGAGGAAGAGGGAGCTGGGGAAGAAACATCTCAGGCTTCTGGTGCCCAAGCGAGGGATGCAGCAGCCCAGGGACCCCCAGCCTTGCAGGCCCCACCCTGCAGACGCAAGAAACCAAAAATTCCCCCCCCCCAACCAAAAAATATGGAGGGAACCCGAAAACCTTGGGGCTCTTCTTAACCCAAGTGTGGAATCAAATGCAGGACTGGGAGGAGGACTACTTATTGGATGCAACCCGAGTGAGATGTGTCACAAATGCTTTAGAGGGAGTGGCAGCTGAATGGAAGATGGTCCTCCACAATAACAACTCCCCTCTGCTGCAAAACTACAACCTGTTCATGGGAGCTCTTAGGAGGTGGTTTGAAGACCACCTAGCTGAGAGGAAGGCGAGACTCCAAATGAAGGGTATCCAACAGGGCTGGAGGTTGGTAACAGAATGCACCCAAGAGTTTCGCGAGCTGGCACCTTTCATGACAGGGTGGTCAGAAGCGGCCCTACTAGAGAGTTTCAAGGATGGGCTGAATGAAGACATCTACAAGGACTGTAGAGCACAGGGGGTCCCCGAAGATTTGCAGAGTTGGTACGTAGTAGCTGAGGATGTGGAGATCGATCTAGCCCGAAGCCGACTCCGAGGAAGCCATACAGGGGAGCCGTCATCCTCCTACTACCGAAAAGGAGTGCCAAAGATGGCCAGGGGGAAAGTGGAGTTCAAACCCAAGTTGAAGCCCTTCACGTGCTTCAAGGGGTTGCAAGGAAGGTCACCGGGCCGCTGAATGCTTCTCCAAACCAGTGCCAAAATCTACCAGCTCGGGGCCTAAGAAGACGGATAAAGTGGCCGTGAAGGTTTGTGAACCCACTCTGAAGGGGGAAGTCGTTGAGTTTGCTCCCTGAAACCAGGGTGAGTTGGGAACTCCGACCACCATGGACGACAGCGAGACTGACTCCAACTCTGATGATCTGGTGAGTCACACTGAGGGCCCCATGCTTATCCCCGTAGAAATAAGGGTGCCGTTCACAGGGGCACACACACAGATGCTAGCCCTATTAGACTCTGGATGTACCAGATGCATAATGAGCCCAAAAGTAGTAGAGAAGATGGGCCTGAGACTAAAAACATTGAAAAGGCCCATTGCGTTTTGTCAGCTAGATGGATCGATGGCAGGAGGGGGCCCAACCAATTTTGTAACCGAACCCATTGAGATGCAATTAGGGGATCATGTAGAGACTCTCAGTTTTATTGTGGCCCCTAGCATGGAACGACCCCTCATACTTGGGCTGCCCTGGCTACGTAAATGGAACCCGCGAGTCAACTGGAAGATGAGGGTTTTGCACATTTGCACTAGAAACCCGAGACTAGAGTGCGAAGAACCCCCCCTCCCTTGAGGATGGAGGGGAGCACGATGAGGCAGAGGTGGCAATAGACCATATTGAAGGGGAGGAGAAGATTCCAAAGGAGTATTGGGATCTCTGTGAAGTCTTTAGTGAAAGGGCCTCAGATGTGCTGCCCCCCCACAGAGCTATGGACTGTACCATTGAAATACTACCCGGGGTAAAGCTCCCTAAGCCAAAAATCTACCCCATGACCCCTTGAGAGCTGGGGGAATTATGAAACTTCATTGACAAAAACCTAGAAAGGGGGTTTATCCAACCAGCTAGACCACGGGTGGCAGCACCGGTACTGTTCCGGGAAAAGAAAGATGGCTCCTTTTGTTTGGTGGTTGATTATAGGAACCTCAATGCCATTTGCGTAGAAAATGTCTACCCACTGCCACTCATGAAGGACATGCTAGCCCACCTAGGAAAGGGAAAAATCTTCACCAAACTTGATTTACGAGAGGCATACTATAGAGTGCGAATTAAGGAAGGGGATGAATGGGAAACAGTGTTTAACTGTCCACTGGGATGTTTCCAGTTTCGAGTGCTCCCTTTTGGACTACAAGGAGCCCCTGCTGTGTTCATGCAATTGACCAATGAAGTTCTGCATGAGCATTTGTATAAGGGGGTGCTGGTTCATTTGGATGACATTCTTATCTACTTTGAGAACATGGACAACCACGTGAAATTGGTGTGCACTGTCCTGAAAAAACTCAGGGCTGCTGAACTGTATGCCAAGCTTTCCAAGTGTGAATTCCACCAAAGCAAAATTGACTATCTTGGGTATCACATCTCGCATGAGGGAATAGAAATGGACCCTGGAAAAGTTTGAGCTGTATTGGAATGGACCGCACCACGCACCCGCAAGCAATTGCAGAGTTTCTTGGGATTTGCTAACTTCTATAGACAGTTCATCCCCTCATTCACCAAAATTGTGCTGCCAATAACGAATCTCCTGAAAACAAAAGGGGAAGTAAAACCAAAGCCCTCCTGAGCCCTTGAATGGACTATAGACTGTCAGGCGGCATTCGAAAAGCTGAAACGGTTGTTTGCTGCTGAACCAGTCCTCAAACATCTGGACATGGAAGAGCCTTTTGTAGTACAGGCAGACGCTAGCGACATAGCAGTAGGGGCCGTACTTCTGCAAAAGAATGCAGATGGGAATTTACAGCCCTGTGCCTATACATCCCAAAAATTGCCAGAGACTGAAAGAAGATGGGCCATATGGGAGAAGGAAGCCTTTGCTGTACACTGGGCACTGTTAATGTGGAGACAATTTCTTGAGGGAGCTAAGCATCCTTTTGAAGTGTGGACTGACCATAAAAACCTGGAGGCTTTGAAAACACCGCGTAAGTTGTCACCAAAGCAAGTTCGCTGGGCCCAGCACTTCAACCGTTTTAATTTCACTTTACGTTACCTGCCTGGTGGGAAGAACTTCATGGCAGATGCACTTTCTGGACTGCCTCAATACAACAGTACCAAGGAAGAAGTTGTTCGCCCGATCGTCCCTTTGACACAACTGGCGACACCAGTGACTACCAGAGCGCAGGCAAGGAGAGATCCAAACCACTTGGGCGATTTGCTTCAGAAACTACAAGAAGCTTTAAAAACCGACGTGTGGTTCCAAGCCCACTCAAATGAATGTACACTTTGTGATGGACTAGTTTGGATTGGAGCTGTTAAGGATATTGTTGTGTTAACCAACCAGCAGAGCGTAGAGCACAGAAAAAACGGTGCTGAGAGCAATGAATAAGATACATACAAACTGGTTTATCAAAGTTTTTACTTTACTTTGTAGTGAAAAACAATTGCATAGTCTTTAGTCAATCCAAGTCTTTAGCCATTCAAATCAGTCCAGAGTTACAGAAATCTTCTTACCATACAAAACAGCAGTAGGTAATAAACAGTAAATTCACACTGATAACAAGCCACGACGGTAGCAGATCCATCCACGATGAGAGCACCTCCATACACGATGGCAACAGTTCCAACAATGACTATAGTTCATCTCCCTTCTTATATACAGTTTAAACTAGTGATTATCTAATTAGGATAGGTGGAGCTAGCAGCACATTGACGCAACAGTACACTTAGGATAATTGGAGTCAGCAGTCAGTCAGCAGTTATTACAATGACTCAGCAGTACAAATACTCAGCATTACATGTTAAAGACATAGAATACATTTTAATGTGTTCATATATTTTGATTTGATTTTGATTTTGATTTTATTAGATTTATATACCGCCCTTCTCCTTGCGGACTCAGGGCGGTGAACAGCCAGATAAAAAACAAGATACACAAAAGTTAAAATTTTAAAAACAGCTAATATAAATTTGGCCGATAGTTAAAACAATTCAATTTAAAATTAATATCAAAACTCTAAAAATTCTAATTTTTTTTTACAGGGATCAGACCAAGCCGGCAAGCTGAAAAAAATGTGTTTTTAAGGCCCAACGAAAAGTCTGGAGGTCAGAGATCGTTCGCAACTCTGGAGGAAGGTCGTTCCAGAGGGTGGGAGCTACCACAGAGAAGGCTCTCCCCCTGGGGGTCGCCAACCGACATTGTCTGGCTGACGGCACCCTGAGGAGGCCCTCTCTGTGGGAGCGAACCCGCCAGTGGGAGGCGATTGGTGGCAGAAGGCGGTCCCGTAAGTACCCTGGTCCTAAGCCATGGAGCGCTTTAAAGGTGATTACCAACACCTTGAAGCGCACCCCGAAGTCCACTGGTAGCCAATGCAGCTCCCGCAGGAGAGGTGTCACATGGGAGCGCCCTGTCGCTCCCATAATCCCCTGTGCGGCTGCATTCTGCACCAGTTGGAGCCTCCAGGTGCACCCCAAGGGGAGCCCCATGTAGACAGCATTACAGTAGTCCAGGCAAGAAGTGACGAGGGCTTGAGTGACTGTGCGTAAGGAGTCCCAATCTAGAAAGGGCCGCAACTGGCGTATCAGGCGAACCTGATAAAAAGCCCCCCTGGCCACGGCCGTCGTATGATCCTCTAAAGACAGCTGTGGGTCCAGGAGGACGCCCAAGTTGCGCACCCTTTCCATGGGTGCTAATGATTCACCCCCAATAACCAGCAATGGCGTCAGCTGGCTATATCGGGACGCCGGCAGCCACAGCCACTCGGTCTTGGAGGGGTTGAGTCGAAGCCTGTTTCTCCCCATCCAGGCCCGCACGGCTTCAAGGCACTGGGACATCACTTCCACTGCATCGTTGGGGTGGTCTGGGGTGGAGATATACAGCTGAGTGTCATCAGTGTACTGATGGAACTCCACCCCAAAACCACGGATGATCTCGCCCAGCAGCTTTACATAAATGTTGAACAGGAGAGGCGAGAGGACCGACCCTTGTGGCACTCCACACACTAGGCGCCTCGGGGTCGACCGCTGCCCCTCTGTCAACACAGATTGTGACCGGTCGGAGAGGTAGGAGGAGAACCACCGCAAAACGGTGCCCCCCCCCCAATCCCTCCAACTGGCGCAACATGATACCATGGTCGATGGCATCAAAAGCCGCTGAGAGATCTAACAAGACCAGGATAGAGGAATACCGCCTACCCCGGGCCCTCCAGAGATCATCCACCTGGACAACTTGTTAGGCTTACACCATATCCTAACAGGAGCTAAAATATATGTTCCTGCCAGTCTGAGAGTAACAGTTTTGCAGCACGCTCATGACGCCAAGGTGGCGGGACACTTTGGATTTGTCAAGACTTTACATCTTGTTAAAAGACAATTCTGGTGGCCCGCACTCAAAAAGGACATAGAGACATATGTAGCTAGCTGCCCAGTGTTTGCCTCAGCTAAGAGACCTCCAGGTAAGTCACCTGGTCTACTTCAGAGTGTAGCAAGGCCCAATGCCCCTTGGAAAGATATATCCATGGATTTTATTGTGGACCTGCCAGATAGTGGGGGATGCACAGTCATATGGGCAGTGACTGATCTGTTTTCCAAACATGGAAACATGGATCTTAGGACATGGCATTTCATCCCATGTCCTAAGATCCCTTCAGCTAAAACCCTTGCTAAAATGTTTATTCAACATGTGTATAGGTTACATTGTGCTCCGAAACGTATAATCTCGGACAGGGGGGTACAATTCACATCCCACTTTTGGAAAGAGTTCCTGATGTTGATAGGCTCTGCCCAGGGGTTAAGCTCCACCCACCACCCCCAGACAAATGGGGCTTGTGAGAGAACCAATTCCGTGTTAGAACAGTATCTGAGATGTTATATAAATTATCAGCAAGATAATTGGGTGGACTTATTGCCATTTGCGGAGGTGGCGTATAATAACTCCATACATAGCAGCACAGGGTTCATTCCATTCAAAGTGGCTTCTGGCCAAGAGTTTGTGCCAATCCCAGAGCTACCTCAGAATAACCCACAGAACCCTTCTTTGATTGAGTGGATTGAACAGTTACAAGGGACATTGGACGGGGGGGGTGGGGTGCTTTCTATCTGTAACTTGCCTCAGATTCTGCTTTTCTTTGGTTGCGATCACTTCATTTCTAGTAAAAGTACCATACTTTATATTCAATGGAGTCTGGGTCATTCTTTCCTGGATTTTCAAGGAAGCATGCCTGACACATATACAAAAATATATATGAACAATAATGAATGTGCTGGAGTATTATGAGGCACATCCAGGAAAACAATCAGCATTGATATTCATCGATGCAAAAAAAGTGTTCAATCACCTGAATTGGGATTTTCTTATAGTAGTGATGAACTTTGAAGAAAAATTTATTAGACTGATTAGAGCAATTTATTCAAATCAAGTGGCAAGAATAATATTAAATGGAGAACTAACAGAAGGTTTCAATATAACTAAAGGGATGAGAGAGGGATGTCCCCTATCGCCCCTGCTATTTATTCTTTCAATGGAGTCGTTAATGCTACAAATTAGGCAAAATCAGGAAATAAAGGGGTTAAAAATAAAAAAGGAGGAATATAAAGCACAAGCCTTCACGGATGATCTGGCGTTTATCATAGAATACCCTTTAGAAAGTGGACAAATATTATTACAAGAAATAACACAATTTGGTAAAGTAGCAGGACTTAAAATAAATAAGGAGAAAACAAAAATGTTAACTAAGAAACTTACTAATAGACAAATTGAAGAACTGGAGGAGAAATTGGGGATTTCAAGGGCAAAAAAAATTAGATATTTGGGAATATGGGGTTTTTAAAAAAAAATTTTATAAACAAACATACAATACATAATCAATCATTTGGTGCTTCATCTGAGTACATCTTTTGTGACTTCTTGTTCTCCAATGTTAATCATTTCATAATATCATTTCATTTATTATAACATTTCTCCCACTTTTCTATTAATACATTTATCTTCTCTCTCCTCTTTCTTCTTCCCATGTTTCATTACAACATTACCTTATATATATTTCTTCTCTAACCAATGGTAAAATTGTCTCCATATCTTAAAATATTCAGATTCCTCTCTTTCTTTGATTGTCAAAGTCAATCTATTCATTTCTGCACAATCCAATATTTTCTTAATTACTTCACCCTCTGTAGGGATTTTCTCTGCTTTCCATCTTTGCGCAAATACTATCCTTGCTGCAGTTATTAAGTGAATAATCAAATATATATTTTCTTTACTAAATTTCTCTGGTAGGATACCCAATAGGAACAGTTCAGGTTTTAAATCTATATGTTGTTGTGTCATTTCTTCCAACCATGTTTTAACTTTAATCCAATAGTTTTTTGCTTCTGAACACGTCCACCACATATGATAATACGATCCTGGTATCTGATGACATTTCCAGCATTTAGCTGATTTATCTTTAAACATTTTTGCCAGTTTTTCAGGTGGCATGTGCCATCTGTAAAACATTTTATACTGATTTTCTTTATATGCTGTGGACATTGTTAATTTGTAATTCCTTTGCCATAATTGTTGCCATTTATCTAGCTCAATTGACTATCCAAAAGTTTTTGTCCAAACTATCATTGTTTCTTTTACTTGTTCTTCTTCTAAATCAATACTAAGTAATTGTATATTTTTAAAATTATTTTATCATCTGTTCCTGTGAGTATCCTATCCAGTTCTGTCATTTCTAAATAAAAACCATATAATTTAGCATCTTTTTCATATCTTGTTCGTATTTGCGTATGAGTATACCAATCCAACTCAATCCCTTGTTCTTCTATTTTTTATTTCCCCTTCAATTTCCCCTTATCTGTTAATATATCTTTATATCTACAACTATTTCTAATATTGATAATATTTGGATGTATTAACGCTTCCATTGTTGATAACCATGTTGGTATTTTCAAATAATATTTATCTCTGACCTTCTCCCACACCAATAATAATGCATTTCTTACATAATGTCTTTGAAAATAAGTATGCATCTTACTTCTACCATACCATAAAAAGGCATGCCATCCCAACTGTAGATCGTGTCCTTCCAAAAGTAATAATCTTGTATTTCTCAATCCAATCCATTCTCTCATCCAAGTCAACACTGCTGCCTGGTAATATAGTTCCCAATTCGGCAATCGAAATCCTCCACCTAGTCTCGCATCTTGTAACATTTTTATGTTGATTTCTTCCCTTGCCATATAAATTTATTATTTTATTAAGGTGTTCAAAATATGTCTTTTCCACTTTTATTGGTATTGTCTGAAATAGAAACAATAGTCTTAGCAATATGTTAATCTTTACTATTGCTATCTTTCCCATTAATGATAACTGTAGATTTTTCCATTTCTCCAAATCTTCCTCAATCTGTTTCTTTAGTTTATAGTAGTTATCTTCCTTTATCGTTACACATCTTGAGGTTAAATATATTCCTAAATATTTTGTTTTTTTCACGATTTGAATATGTAGTTTCTCCATCAATTCTCTTTTCTTCTTTTCTGTTATATTTTTGACCAATATTTTTGTTTTGTCTTTATTTATTTTTAGTCCTGCAACCTCTCCATATTCTTCTATTTGTGCTAATAGTTTGGGACCTGTTATTTGAGGCTCTTCCAATATAAAAACTAAGTCATCTGCAAAGGCTTGTTATTTATATTCTTCTTTCTTAATTTTCATTCCTTTTATTTCTTCATTTCTTCTTATATTTCAAGGTAGTTGTGATACTGATAACTCAAATAAGCAGGGGATTGTGGTCCGAGATGAAGAACTTACTTTGGAAAGGGAAAAGTGTGAACCAGGTATTACACATCGGTCACACAAGAAGAGCACGGTATCCAAAAAGAGAAGCCACCTTCTGGTTGGTGATTCAATTGTAAGGGATGTAAATTTAGGAAAAGATATGGAGGTTTTGAAAGAGGTCAGGTGTCTGCCAGGTGTTACTGCCAGCAGAGACAAGAGGCGTATTCTTAAAATAGTCAAGAATGCCAGTAAGGACTGTGATGTTGATGCTATTATACATCTTGGCACAAATGATCTGTCCCAAAAGGATGTACTTTCTGTGCAGAATGATTTCCAGAGCTTGGGGTATGAACTTCCAGAGCCTTGGTGGTGCAGCGGACTAAGTGCTGTTATGTAGCACTTAGCTGCCAGCTGTCTGCAATTAGTGCGAGTTCAAATCTCACCAGGCTCAAGGTTGACTCAGCCTTCCATCCTTCCGAGGTAGGTAAATTGAGGACCCAGATTGTGGGGGCAATAAGATGACTTTGTAGAAACACCGCTTATGGGGGGGGGGGGGGCAAAAGCCCTACTAAGCAGGTATATACAAAAGAATGAAGGCTATTTCTATAAGTGCATTTTAAGCCGCCCTGAGTCTTTGGAGGAGGGTGGCATATAAATTGAACTAATAAATAAATAAATAAATAAATAAATAAACTTAGTAGTATAGGTTGTAGGCTTATCTTTTCAGAGGTTTTATCAGTATATAAGGAACAAAAAGGGAAAGGCCAGAATGTAGCAGAGTTTAATGTGTGGCTAAAAGAGTGGTGTAGAAGGGAAGGCTTTGGTTTTATTAGTCATGATGTCTGCAACTGGTTGTCAGAGTTCCAGAAAACCCCAACTCCGAGTAAAGACATGGAAGCAAGCATTTTCCAAAGTTCTATTTACAAGAACAGGTAAACTGGCACATCTGGGAAAACCCGAATCTGAAAAGCCTGGGTTTTCCCTTAGTAAGTCAAAAACCCCCAAACCATCCCCTCACTCCCCAGTCGATCACATGCTCCAATCAACATCCATTCCATCTCTACCCAGCCCCTTGACCACTCCTTCCCCCAGATGCTGGATCGCCCTGACCTTGACCAACAGGAAGAATGCTATTATGTCTACTAACAACCCCTTTCCTTAATCCCCCCTCCTACTTTCCCACACATGAGAAGGTGGCAGCACTGAAGCTTCCAGCCTAATATGGCTTCCAAAGCTGACACTGGTCAGCTGACACTGTACAAAAGAGATGGATTGCATCCATCAAAGGAAGGGACTGAGTTACTTAGCAATAAATTCACAGATTTTCTGGATAAACATTTAAACTGAACAGTGGGGACAGAATTAATTGATACAGAACATTTCTATCCCCAGCAATCCAAAATTAATAGGGCTATCAATGCATGTAACATAGATGTCTGTGCGAGTAAGATTATCACCCCTGCTGTCAACCAAAACCAAGCATTTAATAACGAGTGCCATGCCATGTGCATTAATCAAACAGGTGGCAAGAAAGCAGGGGCATTCAGGCACAACACAGGTTATGTAGACAGTAAACATAGGGTCAATCAAAATGGACTCAAATGTCTATACACCAATGCACAGAGTATGAGGAATAAACAGGGTGAATTAGAAATTCAAATAAATGAGGGCAGATATGATATTGTTGCCATTACGGAAACTTGGTGGGATGAAACCCACAAACGGAACATACAGCTAGAGGGATATAAATTATTTAAAAGAAATAGACCAAATAAAAGAGGAGGTGGAGTTGCACTATATATAAGAAATAACTACATTGTCACGCTAGAGTTGTCTGAACGAAATTAGATGCCTCTCACATTTTGATAATAAAGAAAAAAAACTTTTATTTGTTAGAACAACGTCTTCACGGACTCATATGCAGCCAGGAAATGACCTCTGCTCCATCATCCCTCCCTTTCCTGGCTTGCTTCCTATCCTATTGGTCATTATCTAAATCACTCTATGGCACTCTCTCTTAATAATCAAACAGGAATTTAACCCCCTCTTTACTATGTCAGCACTGAGAAGCTGACATCCGGCCCCACTCCCTTCATTCTTCAGCAAAACTTGCACAAGATAAAACAACAGGTCTAATACCATTACCCCATCTGGGACTGTGTCCCACCCCCTCCCGGCCTGTCTGGGTGATCTGCATGGAATTTAGCTATAAGGCGGTCAGCTTGAATGTTCGTGCTCTTCACCCATGATGCTTCTGATGATAGGTAACCTTTCCACTTAATTAAGTATTGGAGGCGGCCTCTGTGCCACCTCGAATCGAGAATTCGCTGTACTTCATAATGAGTTTGGCTCCCAATGATCAAGGGCCCTGGGGGATCACGTGGCACCGGCCTTAAAGTTGACCCCACCACAGGCTTCAGAAGACTACTGTGAAAAACGGGGTGTATCTTTCCTAGTAGCCGGGGCAACTGCAATTGTACCGTGACCGGGTTGATTATTTTTACTATCGGAAATGGTCCTATAAATTTCGGGCCCAATTTCCTAGTTGGGAGTTTGAGTGTCAAGTAGTTGGTGGAGAGGTAGACCTTCTCTCCTACTCGGAACGGTCTTTGAGGGGCTCGGTGCTTATCTGCTTGCTTCTTATAAGCCTGTGTCGCCTTGTCTAATGCCTTTTTGACATTCTCCCAGGATTCTCTTAGCATCGCCATCCAATCGTTCAAACTGACTGAAGAAGGGGGTTCCCTGGGATATTCTGGCATGGGGACAAAATCCATACCGCTCACTACCTTGAATGGGGTTAGTCCTGTACTACTGTGGACAGCATTGTTGTACGCGACCTCCGCAAAAGATAGGAGGTCCGCCCAGTTTGACTGTTGGTAGTCTACATAGCACCTCAAGTACTGCTCTATCATGGCATTCAGTCTCTCCGCCCCGCCATTGGTGCTCGGGTGAAATGCTGAGCTGAGACCTTGGGATGATCCTATGGATCGTAGGAATTCCCTCCAAAATTTCGCTGTGAACTGGACACCTCGGTCGGAGATGATTCTTCTGGGCACTCCATGCAAGCGGTAGATGTGTTTCACAAACAGCTTGGCCAATTGGCGGGCTGAGGGTAGCCCACTACAGGGTATGAAATGTGCCTGTTTGGAGAATAAGTCTATTACGGTCCAGATCACTGTGTTTCCGCCACACTTTGGCAGCTCTACTATAAAGTCCATTGCAATCTCCTCCCATGGTCTTGTCGGTTCAGCTACTGGCTGCAGTAACCCAGGAGGTTTTCCTGGTCGGGTTTTCATCGTGGCACAGATGGTGCAGCTCTTCACATAGCTGTCCACGTCTTTCCTCATGTGAGGCCACCAAAATTGTCTTCGTACTAAGTGCAGAGTCTTTAGAAAACCGAAATGGCCTGCTGGTCTAACATCGTGGCTCCTTTTGAGGACTAGGGTGCGTAGAGTTTCTGGGACGTAAAGTTTCGTCCCTTTCCATGCTACGTCGTTCCTCCTTGTCAAAAGATGCTGATTGTCTCGGAACCAGGGGTCCGCCAATGTCTCTGTTTTGAGCCGTGTCGTCAGGTCACCCGCTGGTTGGCCCTGCTGGTCGCGATGCTGGCGTCTGGTGGTTACTTGACCCACTCCTTGAGGCGAGGGGATGATGGCATTCACCACCTGCTCCCGTTCACTGTTGTACTGGGGCATTCGGGAGAGGGCATCGGCCAGAAAATTCTTCCCCCCTGGGATGTGTTTCAGCTCGAAGTTGAACCGATTGAAGTATTGGGCCCATCGGACTTGTCTGGGTGATAATTTCCGCGGGGTCCTAAGGGCCTCCAGATTTTTATGGTCAGTCCAAACCTCAAACGGTGTCTGGTTTCCTTCTAGCAGATGTCGCCAGGTCAACAGCGCCCACCTCACTGCAAACGCTTCCTTTTCCCATGCTGCCCAGCGTCTCTCTGTGTCGGTGAATTTGCGGGAAGTGTAAGCACAGGGCTGAAGGTTCCCTTGGCTGTTCTTTTGGAGTAGAACCGCTCCCACTGCCACGTCGCTGGCATAATGTTTGGATGACGAAAGACTGGTTGGGGTCAGGATGTTTCAAGACTGGTTCTTTTGCAAACATTTCTTTTAGTGTCTCGAAGGCTTGTAGGCAGGCCGGGCTCCACTGCAGAGGCTGTCCTGGGCGAGGATTTGTTGCTGGACTTCCTGTTTTTAATAGGTCGGTTAGAGGTTGGGCAATTTTTGCAAAAGAGGGGATAAATTGTCTGTAGAAGTTCGCGAACCCCAAGAAGCTTTGCAGTTGTCTGCGGGTGCATGGGGGGTGCCAGTCAAGGACCGATTGTACTTTGGCTGGGTCCATTTCTATCCCCTCATTGGACACTCAGTAGCCTAAGTAGTCTAGCCGTGACTGGTGGAACTCGCATTTCGACAGTTTGACATAGAGGTTCGCTTTCAGCAGTTTTTCGAGCACCTGGCGGACGAGGGGTATGTGTTCGTCTATGGTTTCTGTGTAAATGAGAATGTCGTCCAGGTAGACGAGGACCCCCTTATAAAGGTGATCATGTAAAACTTCATTTATCAGTTGCATGAACACCGCCGGTGCTCCCTGTAGTCCGAAGGGCATCACTTTAAATTGAAAACTTCCTAGGGGGCAATTAAATGCTGTCTTCCACTCGTCTCCTTCCTTGATGCGTATGCGGTAGTAGGCTTCACGAAGGTCTAGTTTGGTAAAAACCTTCCCTTTGGCCAAGTGAGCTAGCATGTCTTTCATGAGGGGGAGGGGGTATAAGTTGTGCATGCAGACACAGTTTATCCCGCGAAAATCGACCACCAGACGCATGGAGCCGTCTTTCTTCTCCCTGAAGAAAACTGGTGCCGCTACCCGTGGTTTGGCTGGTTCGATAAAACCCCTTTGTAGGTTCTTGTCTATGTACTTTCACAGTGATCTGTCCCCCTCTACAGATACCCACAAAAACACAGCCAGTCGAGGGTTAAAGAAGCACTTGGCACACACCCCAGTTCTTATCTCTAACTTGGCAGCGATATGCACACCATCTGCCAAGTGCTTTAATAGTACACAGAAAGAAAATCACAACAAATATTCAGCAAACTCTCTGATCAGCTTCAGCTTTTAGCTCCAATGACTACCTGATTGAGTTCTTGTTCGTCACAGAGATCATTTACCACCACCCTGTCTTATATAGTCTCTGGGTGTGGTCCAGTGACTCATTGGTCCTGTGACTCAAGTCCAGTGACTCAGGTCTATTCCCTCATACGTCTCCTCAGCTGCTGTAAGCGCTTATCTCGCCTTCTTTGACGTGCGTCCAGGAATGACGTCTCTCCCTCACTCTCATCTGAGACACCTGTTTCCCCACTACTTTGCTCTCTTTCAGCTGGCACCTGAGACGGTGCCAGAGGGGGGGGGGGGCTGGGAGATCTGGCTGGCTCCTCTTCCTCCTGCTCAGAGCTTCCTTCCTCCAATGGGATAGGCTCAGAGGATGGGGCCACAACACTATCCCCCACCGCAGGGCCCTTCCCCCGGGTCTGACGGTCGGGATGGGGTTGGGACGGGAACTGTTCGTGGAAAGCCCGCACCAGGTCAGGGGCCTGAACGGCAGACGCGTCCACCCAGGTGAAATCCTCGGCCCCGTATCCTTTCCAAGCGATGAGATATTGGAAGCGCCCCTTCAGCCAACGGGAGTCCCGAATACTGTCCACCTCATACGTCGAGGCATCGTCCTCGTCGGCTGCGGCTGGGGGGGCAGGTGGCGGCGGGTGGCGGAGAAGGCTCGCGGGAGTCTCAGGGACCAGGAGGGACAGATGAAAAATGGGGTGGAGCCGCATGGAGCGGGGTAGAGTCAACCGATAGGCCACCGGGTTGATGACCGCCTCGATAGGGAAGGGACCTATAAAGCGGTGGGCCAGTTTCCTCACCGGCCGGTCCGTGGGGAGGTGTTTCGTGGACAGCCACACCCGATCTCCAACTTCCAGCGATGGTGTCGCCCGGCGGGCGCGATCGGCGAACCGTTTATAGTCCTCTTTTGCCCAGATCAGCTGCCGCCGCACCAGTTGCTCCACCGCCTGCAGCTCCGAGAGGAAGTCCCGGGTCTCAGGAACAGGGGAGTCCATGATAGTCAACAGAAAAAACCGTGGATGGTACCCGACGTTGGCATGGAACGGTGTCATCTGGGTGGAGGTATGTTGGGAGTTGTTAAAAGCGAACTCCGCCAGGGGAAGGTACTCGGCCCAGTTGTCCTGCTGCTGGTTGACAAAACAGCGGAGGTACTGCTCCAGTATGCCAATGACCTTCTCCGTGCCCCCGTCAGTCTCCGGATGGTGCGACGACGACAGGCACACCTGCACCTCCAGCGCAGCCATCAGGCTTTTCCAGAAGCGGGCCGTGAACTGGGCCCCGCGGTCCGAAACCACCCGGTCCAGCAGGCCGTGGAGGCGGAAGATGTGTTGCAGGAACAGGCGAGCCGTGGTACGAGCCGAGGGCAGGCCGCGGCACGGGATGAAATGTGCCATCTTCGTGAGCGCATCCACCACCACGAGGACGGTCGTGAACGTAGCGGACAGGGGCAGGTCAGTCAGGAAGTCCATGGAGATGGCTCCCCGCGGTCTCTCCGGTGTCGGCAGCGGCTGGAGGAGTCCAGGAGGGGGGCCGGACGCGGCTTTGGCCTGTCGGCACGGCACACAGTACGTCACGTAGGCGTGCACGTCGTGCCGTACCCGAGGCCACCACAAAGTCCGCGTCACTAGGTTCAAGGTCTTAAAGAAGCTGAAGTGCCCTGCCGCGGGGTTATCATGGCACTGGTTCATGACGAGGGCTCGGAGCGGACGTGTGGGCACGTACAACCGACCCCGGTGCCTGAGCAAGCCCTCCTCCACGGTCCATGGGGACGCGGGGCCGACGTCCGCTCTCCGCTGCTGCAACCAGTTGTCCCGTCGCTGCGCTTCCAGCACCTGAGTCCGCAGGTCCACCGGTTCCTGGACTGCGGCAAGGAGTCCGCTGGCAGCACCGTCCGGGGGGAAAGGGAGTCCTTGGGGCAAAAGTATTCCGGCTTACGGGATAGCGCGTCCGCCCTCTGGTTGAGGTGGCTCGGAATGTATGTGACGTGGAAGTTGAACCGGGCGAAAAACAACGACCACCGGATCTGCCGCTGGTTCAAATTCCTGGCCGTGGTGAGGTGCTCCAGGTTCCGATGGTCCGTCCGCACCTCCACCTGGTGTCGGGCCCCCTCGAGGTGATGTCGCCAAGCCTCGAACGCGGCCTTGATAGCCAGCAACTCCTTTTCCCAGATGGTGTAGTTGCGCTCGGAAGGAGTGAGTTTCCGGGAGTAGTAAGCGCAGGGAAAAAGAGTGCCGCCATCCACCGGAGCCTGTAGCAGCACCGCCCCAATCGCCACGTTGGACGCGTCTGTCTCAACCACAAACGGACGGTGTGGATTGGGGTGCCTCAGGACCGGCTCCGTGACAAAGGCCTGCTTGAGAACCTTGAAGGCCTGCTGCTGCGGGGGCCCCCACTGGAACGAGAACTTCTTCCGAAGGAGCTGGGTCAACGGCAAGGTCAGGGTGGCAGAGCCCGGGATGAAGGTCCGATAGTAGTTGGCGAATCCCAACAGACGCTGGACGTCCTTCACCCGACGTGGGGGTTCCCAACTGCGCAAGGCCTCCACCTTGTGTGGGTCCATCGCGATGCCCTCGGGGGTGATGATCTGCCCGAGGAACTCTATGGAAGTCTAGAAGAAGTAACATTTCTCCAACTTCGCATAGAGCTGGTGCTCCCGCAGGCGCTGCAGGACCTGGCAGACATGCTGGAGGTGACTTTCCGGGGTCCGGGAATAGATCAAAATGTTATCCAGGTAGATCACCACGAACCGATCCAGCATGTCCCGGAACACGTCGTTCATCAAGTGCTGGAAGACCGCGGGGGCGTTGGTCAACCCGAACGGCATGACGGTATACTCAAAGTGTCCGTACCGAGTGCCGAACGCTGTCTTCCACTCATCCCCCTCTCGCATCCGCACCAGGTTGTAGGCTCCCCGGAGGTCGAGCTTGGTGAAAATCGAGGCCTCCCACAACCTCTCCATCAGCTCCGGGATCAGCGGCAGGGGATAGCGATTCCGTACCGTGATGGCATTCAAGCGCCGGTAGTCGCAACACAGGCGCAAGTCCCCCGTCTTCTTTTTCACGAAGAGGACTGGGGCCGAGAGCGGGGAGGTCGAAGGCCGGATGAACCCACGGGCCAGGTTCTTTTCCAGAAAGTCCCATAAGGCGGCCAGCTCGGGCTTCGACATGGGGTACAGGCGTCCCGAGGGCAGGGGCGCGTTGGGCATCAAGTCCACCGCGCAGTCGTAGGGTCGGTGCGGGGGCAAGCGATCCGCCTCCTTCTCGCTGAACACGTCGGCGAAGGATGTCAGCTCCGGAGGCAAGGAGACGTTCGGGGCAGAGACGTCCTGGCCGGCACAGGTGTGGCGAAGGTGGTCGACACACTGCAGGCTTGGGAACGAGATGGCATTTCTCGACCACGCCACCTGAGGGTCGTGCGCCCGAAGCCAGGCCATCCCCAGGACCAAGGGGAAGTGCAGGTCCGCCGTCACATAAAACTGGATCGCCTCCTCATGGTTCCCAATGGCAAGGCGCAAGGGCTGGGTAGCGAAGTTGATGGGCCCCGCCACAAGTTCCCGCCCATCAATAGTTTCGACCCTCTGGAACCAAGGGAACCTTGTAATGGGCCACAAAGGCCTGGTCCATAAAGTTCGTGGTGGCCCCCGAGTCCACCAGCGCGTGCGCCTGGAGCCCCTCCGACCGGTTAGCCAACAACACCCGGGTGTTCAAAATCAGGTGCCGAGGGGGCTCACAGTCCACAGCCGCCGACTCCGGCGGGGCATGGTCACCTGCCTGACCCAGAGTTTCCCCTAAGCCAGGCCTGACCCGTTTCCCGGCTGGTCACGCCGAGGCTCCGGAACAGGCTTGAGCGGTCCACTCCGCTTCCGGGGACACGAGGTGGCGAAATGTCCAGCCTCGCCGCAATAGAGGCACAACCCCCCTTGGCGTCTCCGCATCCGCTCCTGGGCCGTCAGTTGAGGTCTGGCTGCTCTGAGCTCCATGGGCTCCTCAGCCGTCGCCACCAAACGCGGTACGGTCCGGGGCGCTGTTGGTACGAAACGCGGGGGTGCCGGCACTGTCGGTGGTTCCGGAAGAGCCCTACGGGGCCGTCGCCATTGTAGGCGGGCGTCGATGCACAGGCAGCGGGTCACCAGCGCGTCCAGGGTCTGTGGCGCCTCCACCTGAACCAGCTCATCCTGCATCTCATCGCAGAGGCCGTCCTGGAAGGCATCCATCAGCGCCGCCTCATTCCAGGCCAAATCCTGGCCTAGCAATCGGAACTCTGCAATATAGTCCTGGAGGGGGTGCTTGCCTTCGCGGAGGTCCTTGATGCGCCTCGCTGCCGTCTGCACCCGGAGGGGGTCCTCAAACATGGTGCGCAGGTGTTGCAAAAAGCCCTGATAGTCCAGAAGCAAGGGGCTGTCTTGCAGCAACAGGGGGCGTGGCCCATCGGGCGGCAGTGCCAGAGAGGGAGCTGATAATAAAGGCCACCCGAACCCTCCGGCCTCATCACCATGTACAGCTGGCACTGTCCCAAGAAGGCCGGGAACATCTCCTGCTGCCCAGAAAACTTATCTGGCATGTTCACTGGGCATCTTGGACGGGGAAGGGGAGCAGGTGGAGCTGCTACAGGAGCATTTCCCAAAGCAAGTTGTGCAGTTAGCTGTGCTACTTGCTGTTGCAGAAGTTGATTGGCCTTCAGCATCTGCTGTACCTGCTGCTGCAGCTGTTGGTCCATCATGGGTTAACGATGGAGTTGGGGTGACGAACAAGATGATCTGTCCCCCTCTACAGATACCCACAAAAACACAGCCAGTCGAGGGTTAAAGAAGCACTTGGCACACACCCCAGTTCTTATCTCTAACTTGGCAGCGATATGCACACCGTCTGCCAAGTGCTTTAATAGTACACAAAAAGAAAATCACAACAAATATTCAGCAAACTCTCTGATCAGCTTCAGCTTTTAGCTCCAATGACTACCCGATTGAGTTCTTGTTCGTCACAGAGATCATTTACCACCACCCTGTCTTATATAGTCTCTGGGTGTGGTCCAGTGACTCATTGGTCCTGTGACTCAAGTCCAGTGACTCAGGTCTATTCCCTCATACGTCTCCTCAGCTGCTGTAAGCGCTTATCTCGCCTTCTTTGATGTGCGTCCAGGAATGACGTCTCTCCCTCACTCTCATCTGAGACACCTGTTTCCCCACTACTTTGCTCTCTTTCAGGTGGCACCTGAGACGGTGCCAGAGGGGGGGGGGGCTGGGAGATCTGGCTGGCTCCTCTTCCTCATGCTCAGAGCTTCCTTCCTCCAATGGGATAGGCTCAGAGGACGGGGCCACAACACGCAGTTCTTGCATTTCACGGGGTGTCATGGCGTACAATTTAGGTTTTGGTAGTTTCGAACCAGGGATGATTTCGATAGCGCAATCGGCGTCGCGGTGGGGTGGTAATACATCACACTCGGTCTCGCTAAATACTTCTGCCAAGTCTTGGTACTCTTTTGGGATCTGGTTCTGGCCGTGGGAGGTGCTGGAGGTGGCCGCCAGTTGCTCTGTTGTCCCTTTACAGGGCGGGTTGGGCACCTGTGTTGGAGGCGTCTTTTGTCCCTCTAGAGGGAGGGGTTGGACCCCCTGGGTGGGAGGAGGAACCGTTTTCTCTGGTTGTGGTGGCAGGGGGTGGGGTCCCCTTGCTATCCTCAGTCTGCGGGTCCCTTCTTGCCACCAGATGGTGGGGCCCCACTTGTCCAGCCAGGAGAGTCCCAGTATGACTGGGTTGGTCATCTTGGGGGCTATTATGAACCGAATCATTTCCCAGTGATCCGCTAGCTCCAGCTTCACCGGCTCGGTCAAATGTGTGGCATCCGCCCCCCCTAGTAGGGATCCATCAACTTGCTGAAAACGGATTGGGTGGCTGAGCCTTTTAGCCCGGATCCCCAGTTTTAGGACTGTGGGTAGGTTAATCAGGCACCTCGTGCAACCCGAATCTACTAAGGCTTGAAAAGTCCCTTGGGTACCTGTTTTTGGGGCTGTTAGGCATATGGGGAAAAGAAAAGGGTGAATGGGTGCGCTCACCATTGGGTCGTTTTCACCATCGTCATCGCCCTCATACAGTTCGGGGGGTCGATTCGCATCATCGGAGCTCCCCCTATTTTCAGTCAGATGGGCAAAAACTTCTGCAGTCGGGGAAAGTCTTAATGGTGCCTTGGTGGTGTGCCCGAGTCCTCGTTCCAGTCGTACCTTGGCCGGGAGCCCTGTTTTTGGCCCCGGGGTTCCACACGCTGCTGCCAAATGCCCAACTCCCCCACACCTGTAGCACCTCAGTGGACTCCGTGGGGTGGATGGCCTCTGGGTGGCCCGTGATGCTGTAGTTTCTGGTCTGATAGACGGGTCCTGGTCCAGCTGGGTTTTCTCCTTTGCCTGTGGTTGTTTTAGCATGTCGTTGGCACGTAGCCCTCTCTCAACTTGCGTCGCTATCCGGAACCAGTCAGACAGTCGGTTCAGAATATCTCGATAAGCGGTCACTTGGGCGATTTGCTTATCTAAGCTTGTTCTAAAGAAGTATACTAGCAGTCGTTCAGGCAAAGGAGGTAAAGTCCCAACAACTTTCCTGAACTCACGGATATGTTCTTGGACAGGCTTCCCCCTCTGCATTAGGTGCCTGAGCTCATCTTCTACATAGGGATTGTCCCCTGTTTCTTCGAAACGGGCTCGCAGCAGTTGTAAGAAACCATCTGCATCTTGCAGTTGGGGGGCCCTGTATTTGTACTGGGCTGCTGACCAGCTCCTTGCTTCTCCCTCCAGACGTTCTGCGATGGCACTGACCAGGGCCCTGGGGAAAGGGTAAAGGTGTGCGTAGCGCTCGATGTAAATCTCAGCTGCATCGAGAAATTGAGCTAGCAGGTCCGGATCCCCATCAAATTTCCCTCTGAATAGGGGTGGTTCCACCCTCAGTGGCCTCTCCTCCCATTGCGGGGGTCTGTGAGCCTGCCCACAGTGCCTTTGGGCTTCTTCATCATCTCCCATTTGGGTGCAGGGGAGCGATGCCGTGGCTGGGCTGGGTTGCTTGCTGAGCAGGGAGGGAAGCCCTGCGTGCATTTTGGAGCTTTCTTCTCTCATCTTTTTTTTTCCTTGTGTGTGTGTGGGGGGGCGGGGGGCTATGGTGCCATTTGGAGAGCCATAGAACCTTCCCCCCTTACCTGCCACTTGATGGGAGTCCAGCAAAAGGCATCATAATTTTTTCCTTTTCTGCGGCAAACCTCCGGTGGAGATGGCTTTTTTTTTTCATGGCTTCTGATAAGGTTGTTTACCCACGGAGACATCTGAAGGTCTGCCAACGTCGGCAGTAGCTTAGGAATGCATAAATATTTTTAGAAGAAAAGCTTTTGAAGAGAGCATTTCTTTTTGTTTTAAAAAACAGGAAGATTTTTCCTGGCTGTCTGTCACGCTAGAGTTGTCTGAACGAAATTAGATGCCTCTCACATTTTGATAATAAAGAAAAAAAACTTTTATTTGTTAGAACAACGTCTTCACGGACTCATATGCAGCCAGGAAATGACCTCTGCTCCATCATCCCTCCCTTTCCTGGCTTGCTTCCTATCCTATTGGTCATTATCTAAATCACTCTATGGCACTCTCTCTTAACAATCTCACAGGAATTTAACCCCCTCTTTACTATGTCAGCACTGAGAAGCTGACATACATCTCTACAGAAATAGAGCACAACAATGATGAACATTATCTTGAATGCATTTGGGTCAATATTAAAGGGGGGGGGGGGAAATGACATTGCCATAGGTCTATACTATAGGCCACCGAACCAAACAGGGGAAGTAGATGAACTTTTTGCCAGTCAGCTAACTAAGGTATGTAGGAAGCACATCACAATAGTAATGGGGGATTTTAACTACCCTGACATCAACTGGGAGACAAACTCTGCACCAAGTGGAAGATTCAACAGGTTCCTAACAAACTTAGCAGACAACTTTTTTTCCCAAAAAGTAGAGAAGGAAACAAGGGGATCAGCCATATTGGACTTCATTCTCACTAACAGATGAAATGATAGAAGGTGTTGAAGCTACAGGAACCTTGGGGGCAAGTGATCACGCAATATTGGAATTCAACATTAAACACAAACACAGCAAACGCAAGTAGTAGAACAAAGTCAAACTAGAGACTTAGACTTTAAGAGAGCTAATTTCAATAAACTTAGAGAGCGCTTGAGAAGGATTCCATGGATGAGAATCCTCAAGGGGAAAACAACTCAAGAAGCTTGGGAAATTTTGAAAAGTGAGATTATAAAAGCCCAGTCTAGCACAATACCAACGAAGAAGAAAAATAATAGATCTCAAAAGAAACCAGCATGGCTGCATAAAGAACTCTCTAACAAATTGAAAGACAAAAAGGACAAGTATAAAAAGTGGAAAGGGGGCAAATAACTAAGGTAGAATATCAGCAAATAGCCCGAGCCTGTAAAGATGAAGTGAGGAAAGCTAAGGCTCACAATGAACAAAGGCTTGCGACTAAAGTAAAAAATAACAAAAAAAGCTTCTTCCAACATATTAAAAACAAGAAAAAAGTCAAGGAAACAATCGGCCCATTGCTGGGAGAAAGTGGCAAGAAGGTGACAAGCAACAGGGAGAAAGCAGAACTACTTAACTCATTTTTTGCATCTGTCTTTACACAAAAGGAAAAAACAGTCCAACCTATCAAAAACAGCACCACAAAAAACAAATTAGGAACACAAGTTAAAATAGGGAAGAAAATGGTAAGTGAACACCTGTCTACCCTAGACGAGTTCAAATGACCAGGACCAGATGGATTACACCCCAAGGTTCTGAAGGAACTGGCAGACGAAATCTCAGAACCACTGAACTATATCTTTCAAAGATCCTGGAGCATAGAGGACCTGCCAGAGGATTGGAAAAGAGCTGATGTAGTTCCCATCTTCAAAAAAGGGGGAAAAATAGATCCAGGAAACTACATACCTAACAGCCTGACCTCAATACCAGGGAAGATTCTGGAAAAGATAATCAAACAACGAATCACCGAACACCTAGAAGCAAACCAAGTAATAACCAAAAGCCAACATGAGTTTGTCAAAAACAGATCATGCCAGACTAATCTTATTGCATTCTTTGACAAAGTGACAAAATTAGTGGACCAGAGGAATGCTGTCGATAAAATTTACTAGGACTTTAGTAAAGCATTTGATAAAGTAGACCATAACCTACTACTAGGTAAAGTAGAAAAATGTGGGTTAGACAGCATCACCACCAGATGGATTCGTAACTGGCTGACCAACCGCACTCAACGTGTAGTCCTCAATGGAAGTGCATCTACATGGAGGGAAGTATGCAGTGGAGTACCCCAGGGCTCTGTTTTAGGCCCAGTGCTCTTCAACATCTTCATCAATGACTTGGACAAGGGGATAGATGGGGAACTCATCAAATTTTCAGATGACACCAAGCTGGCAGGAATAGCCAACACTCCAGAGGATAGGCTCTAGATACAGAAGGATCTTGACAGACTTGAACATTGGGCGCTATCTAACAAAATGAAATTCAACAGTGAAAAAAGCAAGGATCTCAATTTAGGGAAGAAAAACAAAACGCACAGGTACCATGTATGTGGTACCTTGCTCAATAGTAGTAACTGTGAGAGGGATCTTGGAGTTCTAGTGGACAACCATTTAGGTATGAGCCAGCAGTGTGCAGCAGCTGCCAAAAAAGCCAACACAATTCTGGGCTGCATAAACAGAGGGATAGAATCAAGATCACGTGAAGTGTTAATACCACTTTATAATGCCTTGGTAAGGCCACACTTGGAATATTGCATTCAGTTCTGCTCGCCACGATGTAAAAAAGGTGTTGAGACTCTAGAAAGAGTGCAGAGAAGAACAACAAAGATGATTAGGGGACTGGAGGCTAAAACATATGAAGAACGGTTGCAGGAACTGGGTATGTCTAGTTTGATGAAGAGAAGGACTAGGGGAGACATGATAGCAGTGTTCCAATATCTCAGGGGTTGCTGCAAAGAAGAGAGAGTCAAACTATTCTTCAAAGCACCTGAGGGTAGAACAAGAAGCAATGGGTGGAAACTAATCAAGGAGAGAAGCAATTTAGAACTAAGGAGAAATTTCCTGACAGTTAGAACAATTAATAAGTAGAACAACTTGCCTGCAAAAGTTGTGAATGCCCCAACACTGGAAATTTTTAAGAAGATGTTGGCCAGCTCTGTGTGGAAAGTGCAGGCTGCACAAAGAGACTGAAGTTCCTTCCTGATGTCGACGCAGTGAGAGGATGCCTGTTATGGCACCCCGAGGCTGTGGCTATGCCGCTTGAGGAAGTCTATTCATCCAAGCCAAACTAAAAGACTGATTCGGTAATTTGAGACTGTGATTCGATTGGAAGCCGCAAGGTAGTGGAGTTTAAAATCTTTCCTACTCCCAGAGCCTAAACTGAGTGAGGTGGCAGTGAAGTTAGCTGGCAGTTTGAGAAGATTATCAACCTTGGATTATAACTGATTACTGCAATCTGATTTCACCCTGTTTTTATGACTGGTGAATTTTGAATTTTGACTTAATGTTTGGGAATGTGAACCCCCACAGACCTTGAAAGAAAGAGTGCTGTGCTTCTTTTGATTTTCCTATTTTTGACTTAGTACTAACATTTGCTGTTTTTGAAAAATGCCATTTGTATGAGCAATCACTTTTGAACTTGCTTTCATTGCGAGAAGAGCTGGAGAACTGGAGAAGTTGGTGTTTGCTGCCATCTAGTGACCAAAATTGCTAACTACACCTAGATTCATTATAGTTGGACCCCCCCCCCCTTTTTTCCCTTTTCCTTTCCTTTTCTTTCCTATTTCCTTTTAGATAGCCAGTAGGAATTAAATACCCAGTAGGAATTAGTGAGTAAATTTACCCCAGTATGGTTTGGACATTGGACACAGCAAAGCAAGAGTGAATTTTGATAATAGGTGGTGAAACCATTTGGTGTTGTATGATTTCTTTTGAAAGACTTTTTAGGAATATCCAAAATGGCTACCATGACTACTACTTTGAAGAAGAAGGCAATCACGACCTCTTCAACCTCATCTCCAGTCACTACCTCTGTGACACTACGAAGATCATCTCAAGACGTGGCTACTCCGGGAAAAGCATAGACGCAAGATATTCTCCAGTCTATACAGGAAACATTGATTAAAAATCAAGATTTAACATCAAATACCTTGGAAGAGCTGAAGAGGAATGTCAAAACGTTAACTACTGAGACAAGGTTGTTTCATACAAAGTTTGAGGAGGTCCAAAATATTTTGACTAATCATGAGGAACGGATTCAAGCTTCTGAGATAAAGACCGAGAAGGTGACATGTAGGATGGAGCGGCTCGAACTCCGGCAAGCCTTGGCTAATAAAAAAATCGAGGAAGAGATTATCTTCCTCGAAATGGATAGATCTGGCTACTTCTTACGGTTTCAGAATGTCCCTGAAGAGAAAGGTGAGCGCTTGGATGTACTAATGGGAGAGATCGTTGCAAGAATTACTGGAAGAGATTTTGCAGAAGTTTCACGAGATATTAACGATGTGTACCGAGTATATACCAGCTATGCTCGGTGCAACAAGCTCCCTAAAGAGATCCATGTTCGATTTACTAGAACAGCACTAAAAGATGAAGTGTTTCGGAAAACGAGGGACCAAGCTTTTACCTACAAAGATAACCGACTAACAGTATTGCCCCAGCTCCCGAGACGTGTACGAGACATTCGGAGGAAATATGACTTTTTGACAACATGGCTGAGGAAGCAAGGGATACGTTATCGTTGGCTTCTACCAGAAGGCCTGATGTTTACCTGGCAAGAACAGAGGCTACGATTGGAATCCGTACAGGAAGCGCAGGTCTTCGCGGAGGCCTATATTAATTTAAGTGACCAAGAGAGTGAAGGTGGTAACCTAGGAAAGAGCCAAGAAGAGGTAGCCCAAGAAACAACAGCCACAGAGCATATTGGACATGACAAAGACACAGCCCAATCTGGAGAAGAAGGAGGAACAAATTTCCAAATCGAGACCAGATCCCAGAAACTCAAGAACGCAGGTAAGTAGAGGTTTGGATGAGGTGCTTAACCTGTTTTCTGTTAACATCAATGGCCTGAATGCTCCCACTAAGAGGAAAAAGGTCTGGGCTAAACTTCAAAAAGATAATTATGATATTATATGTTTACAGGAGGCCCACATAAGGAAAGACCACTCTAAAATTTTAATTTATCCTAAACTGGGGAAGTTGTATGTATCCTTGGCCAACCAGAAGAAAAGGGGAGTTGTTGTTTACGATTGGAGAGGCCTGTTGAAATGTCAAGTATATGCAGATATAGAGGGTAGGATACTGATGTTAGAGATTAGTATTGGCCAAAAAAAGTATTGTTAGTAAATATATATGTCCCTAATGTTAACCAAATGGGTTTCTTTAAAGATTTGTATAAGAAAATCAATGAATTAAATTACGAGCATGTATGCATAGTAGGTGACTTCAGCGCGATTGCTGATACTTCAATTGATTATGATCCAGGAAAGTGTTCCCCTAAATATAAAAAAGGGCATAGGAAGGTACTCCCTAAAACATGGGATAACCTAAGAACAGAAATAGGGTTAAGAGACATCTGGCGAGACTTCCATCCTATGCAAAAGCACTTCACATATTTCTCTCCCAGGCACAGATCGTGGTCTAGGATAGATATGGTCTGGTCAACATCAGAATTGAAAGAAGGCATAAATTTGATTGAAATAGGGACGAATATATGGGCAGACCACCCCCCCCTGGTAATAAAATGGAAGGGGTCCACTAGAAGAGCGAGATGGTCTATGAGGGCTGAGATCATGAAAGACGAGGGATTTATAAATATGATTAAAAAAGAATTAGATCATTTCTTTACTGAAAATAAGAGAGAAGATACTTCCCTTCAAAATATTTGGGATACTGTTAAAGCAGTAGTTAGGGGATTGGTAATAAAATATACAGCTACCAAATGGAGAAAGGAGAAGGCCAAACGGATTGAGTTAATGGTTGAATTGGAGAAAGCTGAAGGAGAGCTGCGTTTAGATCCGCATAATAATTTGATTAAGGAGAAAATTGACTTGATTAGGCATGAGTTATCTATCCTAGATCAAAACAATTTGGCGAATAAAATTCAGAAATCTTGACAAAATCAATTTGAGCATGCTAACAAGCCGGGCCGGTGGTTATCACATAGATTGAGAAAAGAGGCAGAATCTAGAAAGATTGAATTTTTACAGGACTCTATGGGAAATTTGGTAGGTACTACAGAGCAAAAAGCAAAGGTGGCCCAAGATTTTTATACCTCATTATATAGCCAAGAAATTTATCAGGAAGATAAACTAAAGAGTTATCTCCAGAATCTACAATTGGAGATGATTCCGGATCACTGTAAAGAAATTTTAAATGCAGAAATTACAGTTGGGAAAATAGCAGTAGCTATAAAGAAACAAGCCAATGGCAAAACTCCGGGACCGGATGGGATTCCTAGTGAATTTTATAAAGGAATCTTTGACTCACTTAGTTTGTATATTAAAGATCTATTTAATGAGGTTTTACTATACTCTAAGATACCCCGGTCCTAGACGGAAGCCTACATTTCCCTAATCCCGAAACCCGAAACAGGCAAAACTCTGATCCAGAACTATAGACCAATCTCGCTCCTGAATGTGGATTATAAGATTTTTGTGACAATACTAGTTGAGAGACTCCGGGTGTTCCTGTCCCGATTTATCCACCAAGACCAGAATTGTTTCCTGCCTCATAGGCACCTAAAAGATAACGTAAGAGTGGTATTGAATGCCTTAGAATACTATGAGACACACTCTGATAAACCAATGGTAATGATTTTTCTGGATGCCCAAAAGGCTTTTGACAGAGTCAGCTGGAATTTTATAATACAGCAATTGGAAGTGATGGGTTTTGGGCCTCAATTTATAAGGGCAGTTCAAGCCATCTACTCTAAACAGTCGGCAAGGCTACTGTTTAATGGAACACTATCAGATGAGATACAGATTTATAAAGGTACCAGACAAGGATGCCCTCTTTCACCGCTGCTATTTATTTTAACACTTGAACCACTTCTTAAGACGATCAGGCAGGATTCGGAAATAAAGGGCTTAAAAGTTAAAGGGGAAGAATACAAACTCCAAGCATTTGCCGATGATTTGGTTTTCATATTAGAAGATCCCCTTATTACGGGACCAAAATTACTTGTCAGGTGAAATGTCTAACATGTATACAAACCCCTTCCCCACACAGTCATGCAAGGGTTAACAAGGTCACATACCCATAATCCCACCTTACCTGGGACTCCTCCCCTTAAGTATAAAAGGGATCACCACAAGGTCATCCAGCAGTTCCACATGTGCATCTGTAATAGAAGGATAGAGGTTTGTTAATGCTGTATCCAGAAGAGGCCTAGAACTTATGCAGGTCTACAATAAATGATTATTGAAGATTAATAATTGTAATTGTGAGTTACTGGGTTAGATCCACCTCTTAACAGATTGGTAGCAGAGGATGGTTACCCATAACTCTGAATAATGATTGAACCAGCTGTTTACTCTGAGAAGAAGGATAGAGTAAACACAAGAGCATTTGCCAGGCAGATGGCTGCACAGCTAACACCCAGAGGTACTGCAGCAAGAAATCCACAAGCTGAGAGTGAGCAGGATGGAGATCTGAACTCACTACCCAGAAACGAGGAACTGCAAGAAGGGACAAGCGCCCAAGAGCAGGAAACACAGCAGAGAGGAGATGAGCTGAAGCTATCCATACTGAAACTAATTGAGGGGCCCACAAGCGAAGAGAGCCTCATCGCAAACCTTCAAAATCTCCTTGGAAGCCGTGGGGCAGCAATCGAGCCCCTAGAGAGGACCCAAGAAGCCATCACCCCAGCAGAGGACAGGCCGGCTCAGTCGGATGACCCAGAGCCAGCCGAATCCGTTCCCGTGTTCTCCTTCGAGTGGCCATCTTGGAATGGCCAGCAGCCAATAGGAAGCCGGGGTTCAAATCCAATGGCGCGAACCTGCCAGCACCCCGAAATGAACAATGAACAACACGAAAACAACCAAGGGGTGCAATCCCAAGACAACAGAAGCTCGCCTTCCGAGCTCGAAATAAAAAAATCTATAGAAACCCTGGAAGTGGTGTTTGGCCTGGCATTCAAGCCGCCCGTGCCGGTCACAAACCGCAAAGGGGACTCCGGAGCCCAGAGGCACACCAGAGTGACCACCGACAATGAAACATCTACACTGCCACTACGCGAGGAACCAACTCACTTCCGCGACGAGTCAAGAACACCGACCGCCTACAGAACAACTATGCGGCAGAACTCAAACTCATCACCCCTCCTACTGCCGGAACACAGCCCAAGCGAAGGAAACCAACCAAGCAACTTACCCATCCTACGACCTCCACCGGGCTTCACCACTCTTCCGGGAACCAACGCACATGGACCAGGGACCGCTGCCGCCACCGTCGCCGCTGCCGCCAAGCAGCCGGGACCCGAAAGTCCTCGACCTATGACCATGCCGCCGCTGCACCTCCTGCCGACCTTCACCGGGGATCCAGCCCCCCAGCAACGACTCCCGATGTCCAGGATGGGCTCCAGATGTGCCAGGGGTGAGTCCAACACCCCACCGGGAGGCCTAGGCCTAGACCTGGGAGCAGAAGCCCCGAGCTCCTCTCCCAACGACTTCCAGCGTGAAATGAGCTTCGCGCATGCCCAGTATCCACCTGTTGAGAGAACAGAAAAAAAAATGAGTAAAAGTTTTTTTAACCTAAGCTACAATGTTCCATCACCATACTGTGAATACAGCCACATCCAGGACCATGAACAGATGCTCCCAGTAAGTAATAATTCCCCAAATTCTGGAAATTTACCAGCTAACTTTCCAATACTTCAAATAGATGGAAAGAACCTTTTAGAGTGGAGCCAGCAATTGCAAATAGCCTTCATGAAAGAAAATGTATATTTTTTATTTCCAAACCACCAGAAAAGCCTTGTGTCAGCATCTCAAAGTTGCATTTCATTCAGGGCTGACATAGTAAAGGGGGGGTTAAATTACTGCCATAGAATGATTTAGATAATGACCAATAAGGATAAGGAAGCAAGCCAGGAAAGGGAGGGAATTTGGAGCAGAGGTCATTTCCTGACTGCATATGAGTCCGTGAAGACGTTGTTCTAACAAATAAAAGTTTTTTTTCATTATTATCAAAATGTGAGAGGCATTTTATTTCTTTAGACAACTCGAACTCGGACACCTTGGTCATTTGAAGTAGATTGTGCACACCACAAGGCATTTTACCTATTGTTAATCAGCATTTCACCCACCATATACCATAGCATAGTGACAATATGACTGTGCATGAGATCATGCAAAAATTATATGGCCTATTCTATAGCCAGAGCAGAGCCACGACAACAAAGATATCCAGAGACTTCCACTCTGCTAGGCTGAAGCCAGGGGTTACCATGAGCGAACATTTATTAAGGCTCAGTGCAACCAGGGCTGAGTTGCTTCAGAGGGGGGAGGTGATAATGGAGGAGAGTATGCTGAGTGTTATCATAAATTCCTTGGATTCCAGCTGGGATAACTTTGTAATGCAACTTGACAGTTTATGTATTGAACGCATCACTTTAGACATGCTCTCAAACCGATTAATTGCAGAAGATAACCTGAGAAAGGACCGCCACACAACTAGGAGGGACCCTAGGCCCAATAGGAGGGTTGAATTCCAAGACAGGGCAAGCAGCATAAAGGAATGCTTCTCCTGTGGTTCTAGGAACCATATAAAAAGGGACTGCCCCAGGAACTACTGGGACAGGGGATACACTGAACACAGGGACAGACACGAACCAGGGAGAAGATACCAGGGAAGGCACTCACCAGAATGCAAACACTATAGGGAAAGAGGACGTGGGTGGTCCCCCAACCCCAGAAGGAACAATGAGCGCAGGGACAGTTCCCGGGACAGTAAGGCACGCAAACCACAACCAGAAACAGGAGATATGTAAGAACATGTGGCTATTAGACTGAGGGCCACGAATCACACCACATGCAATAAGAAACTATTTACTTCCCTCACAGAAACAGACTTTGAGATCAGGGTTGCCAACCAAAGCAACGCTAAGGTAAAAGGAAAGGGAAGCGTATGTATCCCAGGAATAGGGAAAATAGAGGGAGTGTTATACATGCCAGAAATACCTCATAACATACTGGCAACCACCAAACTCACACAAAACACAAACACCGAGATAACATTCAAAGGGGGCAAGGTACAGCTATCCAATCATGGAAATAACACTGGGGAGGTAATCATGCACGATGGGCTACCTTACTACACACCAAGCGGGAGCAGCGAAGGGAGCATATACACAAACACAGTTGACAAAGATAAAACAAACACAGACACGGGTAACATACCAAGGGGCAGAAGATTGTAAATCAACAACTAAAAATAAGGTATCCATGCGTAAACCAATACATGATGAGTGTGCCCACCTTCTCCATAGGAGGCTGGGACATGTCAGTTTCCCTGTTGTAAAAAAGGTGTTGGAATGTACCGAAGGGTTGAAAATAAAAGACTGTAAAAATTATCTGGAGTGTGCTGCTTGTAAATGCTCAAAAATTAAGGTCAAGGCCAGGCCAAAGAAATCAGGGAGAACCACTGACTCTATTTTTCAACTCATACACATGGACTTGGTACGGCCACTAAAACCATCCATTAAGTACAGAGAAAGGTTCTGTCGAGACGCCCCACTCGACACCTTGGGGCTTCCGAATATATACAAGAACGTACCTGACAAGACGTGGCACATTCGAGCTGAAGGGGGGGGGGGGAACATGTGCACGGTGGTGGGGGTGATGAGGATCTGGTAGGCGGCTGCTCACTCCATGGCCGCGATAGGGCGGGGTTCTGATACCGCTCATTAATGCATGTGAGTGACGTGGAAGCCTGGTAACCTCTGATTGGGCGGCAGCGTTGGCGTGACTATTTGAGGGCGTTGGGTTGCAGTAAAGCCCAACGCCGACTTTGTGTTATCGTTACTCTGAACTCAGCGTTGACTACGGCAGGCTGAGAAGATGAAATAAACCTGGATCCTGTTCAAGACGTCTGCTTACAGCATGGTTTGGTCCAAGCCTGGTTAGCAACCTGAGAGAAAGTCGGCGTTTCCCCCTTGCCATTGTGTGCCTTACAGTCGGAGGAGGTGATGGCTGAGGGCGCAATGGATGAGCCGCTGGGGGCTGGAGAAGCGAAGGCGGAGGCCACCCCTGTCTTGGATACCCGGGAGGCGCAAAGCACTGAAGAACTGCCTTCTGTCCAGCCGAAGGAGAAACCCCTCCCACCAAAGGAGGGGGGCGGTGAGCAGCCAGAGCAAGACCGGGCGGCAGCAAGCGGGGGGGAGGATGCTTCTGGAGACTGGTGGCATAGCCACGCCCTGGTTGGGGCTCAGAAACCTTTAACCCCTTACCCCCCGGGCCCCAGCTTCCAAGGCTGGAGGGAACGGAAGTGGATGGACGACGAGGAGGGGGATTGGAGTTACTCCACTGGGAGCCTGGGAGCATCCACCCTGGATGTTTTGAGGGAGAAGTTTGGGGAAGCCGGTTTCCGGGATGCGGTTTCGTGGCAGCCTTGGGCTGCTGGAGGAGACGCAGGTGACACTTTGCAGGAGAAAGCAGGCCCTGAAACGCATTTCCAGCTGGCAAGCCCCAAGTTATGAGTGGGGAAGGCATCTGGCAGGGAGTGAGCAATGGAGCAGGGCTTCCCAGGGCTCCACCCCTCTTCTGTGGATGGTGCAGCCCGTGGCATGCGGTACAGGCAACGGCAGGGGGGTCAAGGGACTACTCAAGGCAGTGGCCAGGGCCACGCAAACCAACCTCGGCAGGCAGTGGATGGAATAACGCCCGGTGGGAGGGGCACTGGTCCTCCACCCCTGTGGACGCCTGGGGTCTGGCCGCACCAACAACAGCAACTGTGGGGCCTTCCTCCGATCCAAGCCACATTTGACGGGAGTGCTGATAGGGTTTCCATCTTCCTAAGCCAGATACTCGGTCATATGAACTTGTATGGGCGGCTTTATCCATCGCCGTGGTCATTGCCATAACTGCAGTCTTGCAGGGAGAGGCAGCCAATTGGGTTGCTGACCTTCACAGTGAACACACCAAAGAGCTGGCCGATGTCGGGTTGTTTCTTGAGGCGTTGAGAGTAGGCTTTGAGGATAGTGCTCGGGTCCAACTGACTGAAGGAGAATTACTCGCTCTGCGACAGAGAGGACGGGCGGTCAAAGAATACGTGAAAGAGTTCCGCACATTGGCGGGGAGGCTGCGCACCTGGCCGGAACGGCTACTCGTGCATCAGTTTCGTTCCGGGTTGGATAGGGAGGTGCGGCAAGCGTGCGTTTACCGTGGCTTACCGCCAAAACTAGCGGAGTGGTTCAAAGCAGCAGTCGAGCTGGAAGTGGGGCTGAGAGAGTTCCAGCCCCGACCTAACCAACCGTCGGCCAAACCGGGAAACCCAAAAGAAGCTGGGACTGGAAACCACCTTTAATTGCCCTCTAGGTAGTTTTAAGTTCCGTGTTATGCCCTTCGGGCTTCAGGGCACACCGGCCGTGTTCATGCAGGTTATAAACGAGGTACTGCATGAACACCTGTATAGGGGAGTACTCGTCTACCTCGAAGACATTTTAATATATGCCGACAACATGGAGGAGCACATACAGCTGGTGAGACAGGTCCTCACCAAACTGCTGCATGCCAAATTATACGTAAAGTTGTCGAAGTGTGAATTTCATCGCACAAGTCTAGATTATCTTGGATATCGTATTTTGGGTAACGGGGTGGAAATGGACCCCAAAAAGGTATCAGCGGTGTTGGAGTGGCAGGCCCCTAAGACATGAAAGCAGCTACAAAGCTTTTTAGGCTTTGCCAATTTCTATCAGCAGTTTATTCCTTCCTTTGGCCAGGTAGCCCTGCCCTTGACCGACTTGTTAAAAACAATAAATGTGATAGGTAGTAGAGTACGACCAGGACAACTGTTGCCCTGGACACCAGAATGCCAACAAGCGTTCGAACGACTAAAGGAGTTGTTCTTTCGGGAACCAGTCCTAAAGCACCCAGATCCGGCGTTGCCATTTATAGTGCAGGCGGATGCTAGCGACGTGGCCGTGGGGGCTGTGCTATTACAGCGAACAAAGAAGGGATGATTACTGCCCTGTGCGTACACGTCCCGTAAACTAACACCAACTGAACGGGGTTGGGCTGTTTGGGAAAAGGAGACGTATGCCGTAAAGTGGGCATTGCTCACCTGGCGGCATTTGTTGGAAGGTAGTAGCACTCGGTTCGAGGTCTGAACAGACCATAAAAACTTGGAGGCCCTCCAAACCCCCAGAAAGCTGTCCCCGAAACAGGTCCGTTGGGCACAATATTTTCAGCGGTTTAATTTCGACCTGAAATATGTTCCTGGGGGGAGGAATTTTCTGGCAGACGCATTGTCAAGAATGCCTCAGTTGAACAGCAAATGGGAGGATGTTGTACAGGCTATAATACCAAACCCTCAACAAGCCGCACAAACACACAATGAGTCTACGTGGGAGGACGAGTTACGGCAGGAGGTGGGCCGAGATCCGTGGTTGTCAGAGCATAGAACACTTGTCACACTACGTGATGGGTTAGCGTGGGTAGGAACGAAGTTGTACATACCAACAAAATTACGAATAACCGTGTTGCATAAGTGTCATGACGCCAAAGTGGCAGGCCACTTTGGGTTCCTCAAAACCTTGCATCTCACCCGGCGTCAATTCTGGTGGCCCCGATTACGCAGGGAAGTAGAACGGTATGTAAAGAGCTGTAAAATGTGTATAATGACGAAAACAAGGACAGGGAAACCAGCTGGCTTGCTCCAAAGCGTTGCAAACCCCAGCAGGCCTTGGGATGAGATAGGGATGGATTTCATCGTCGAGCTACCGGAGAGTAAAGGACACACCGTTATATGGACAATAGTCAATCTCTTCTCCAAGCAGGCACACTTCATCCCTTGTCGGGGTTTACCTTCTGCCAGGAAACTGGCACGCCTGTTTATAAAGCATGTCTACAGGTTACATGGGGCCCCTCGCCGGATTATATCCGATAGGGGGGTTCAGTTCACTGCCCGCTTTTGGCGCAAGTTTGTCACTTTGATAGGGTCCTCTCAAGGCCTGAGTTCAGCATTCCACCCAAGCACCAACGGGGCTTCAGAAAGGGCCAATGCTATGGTAGAAAGGTACCTATGATGTTATGTTTCCTACCAACAGTCCGATTGGTCAGAGCTCCTACCCTTTGCCGAGGTTGCGTATAACAACGCGGTGCATTGTAGCATCGGTGTCACACCTTTCCAGGTTGTCTATGGCCAAGATTTTCCCGCTATCCCTGAACTCGATGTAGTAAAGCTAGAGCAGGTGACCCCAAGCGAGTGGGGAAAACGAATTGGACAGCTATGGCCCAATATTAAGGCAGCGTTGGAAAAAACATCTGAAGAATACAAAATGTATGCCAATAAGAAAAGGAAAGACCAGAAACCATTCAGGGTTGGCGACCTAGTGTATGTATCCACTAAATACATCAAACTAAAGGTACCCAGCAAAAAGCTGGGCCCCCAGTATTTAGGGCCGTTTCCTATCAAAAAAGTTATAAACCCAGTAACAGTTGAACTAAAACTGCCACCCTTACTGGGTAAAATTCACCCGGTGTTCCACAGTAGCTTACTCAAACCGGTAGACATGGTACGGGATGCTCCAGAATGTCCCGGGCCAGTAGAGGGCAGTCAGTATGAAATAGATGACATTCTGGATTCCAAATTACAGAGGGGTCAATTAAAGTATCTAGTAAAATGGAAAGGTTACCCATTCAAGGAAGCATCTTGGGTGTCACAAGGGGACCTAAGTGCAGACAGGTTACGTCGTCGGTACCACAGAAGGTACCCACATAAACCGGGACCTAATGGGTAAACAACAATGCCAAGACTGGATATAACAATTTTCCTTTTGTCTTGCAGGGGGACACCTGGTAGGGGGAGCCAACTGTCGAGACGCCCCACTTGACACCTCGGGGCTTCCGAATATATACAAGAACGTACCTGACAAGACGTGGCACATTTGAGCTGAAGGGGGGGGGGAAACACGTGCACGGTGGTGGGGGTGATGAGGATCTGGTAGGCGGCTGGTCACTCTGCGGCCGCAATAGGGCGGGGTTCTGATACCGCTCATTAATGCATGTGAGTGACGTGGAAGCCCGGTAACCTCTGATTAGGTGGCAGCGTTGGCACGACTATTTGAGGGCGTTGGGTTGCAGTAAAGCCCAACGCCGACTTTGTGTTATCGTTACTCTGAACTCAGCGTTGACTACGGCAGGCTGAGAAGACGAAATAAAACTGGATCCTGTTCAAGACGTCTGCTTACAGCGTGGTTTGTTCCAAGCCTGGCGAGCAACCTGAGAGGTTCTTCCTCACAATTGTGGATGACTATAGCAGATACAGTTATGTATACTCACTCAGGCATAAGAATGAAGCATTCCTAAAATTTAAGGACTTTTATAAAAAGGTGGAGTTACAACACAACACCAGAATTAAGCAGATCATGACAGACAGGTTCAGAGTTCATGGCCAGAGACTTCACCAAATGGCTAAGGGAATGAGGCATAATACACTACACTTCTTCGCCTTTTTTGCCTTTCCAAAATGGAGACACAGAATGAAAAAACGGAGTGCTCCAAACAATGATGAGGTGCGTCCTAGAGGATGCAGGGATGGGCCAATCATTCTGGTCGGAGGCATTACATTACTCAAACTACACGCTGAACAGGTCATGGTCCAGTTCTATCAACAAAACTCCATACAGGCTTCCAGTCGGCGTCTCCGCCATTGTCGGATGGTCTTTTTATGACCGCCGGCTTCGTTGTTTGTAAAGAGCTGCCCCAACAGCTGTGAAGCGGCTCAGAAAGGCTGCATTCCATAGGGAAGGACAGCTAGAGCCGGTGAGATGGGTAGAGCCCCCTGAGGAGCCCCCAGGATCGTTCTTGTTAGGTTGTAGCTTGTAGCTTAATCCTAACTTGTTGGTCAGGCAATATATCTGTTCCTTTAAGAACAACTGAGCCATGTAATCAGGGCTTGCTGAACCATGTAATTAGGCTATAGTGTTTAAATAGCAGCACAGAGAAGTGTTCCTTCTTCCTGCTGATTCTCGCTGTTTTCTCTGTTGTGCTATGTACTACTTTGATTGTTAGATAATCCGTGGAGGCGTTGGACTGGACTGTTATTAGACTCCACGTTATCTGGTACTGTATACCAAAAGCTTACTGAAGTCTGTTTCCTTTAGTAAGAGAAGATAGTATTGCTGGACTGATATTACTGGTTATGACCCTGGACTGATATAACTAAACTGAGACTGTTTATCACTTTGTATATAAACTATTTTTCACCCGAGCTGCACGTTACTCTCCTTCCCTGTGTGTTTTTGCTCTGCTCGTTGCAAAAGCAACATACACTTGCACACACACCCTAACAGTTCTTTTGTCCTGGGGAGGACTCAGGGGAAAAAAAAGGCTCCCCTTTCAATTCACCAGGGCTCCGGACAGCGGAGGATCTCTGCTTTGGCAGAGCAAGACGGCGAGAGCAACGCCTACAACAATAATAGAAATCTGCAGCAAGGAAAAAAGGGTGAAATCTGGATCTTAATACTGCAAGTATTCCTGCTAATTTTTTCTTTAAAAGAAAGATTCAAAGAGGAGAAAGAGATACAAAGTAACTTAAAATGGCGACAGGTTAAAATGGAAGAAGGGAGAGTTAAAAGTGAAAGCGAGAGACTCTGACTGCTTAAAGCACTTAATTGGGAAATTTAAACATCTAAGAAGATAGATTTAATTTCTGCCTCCATAAAACTGGGGAGAAAAGCTGGAAAAGGAGGGAAATCCTCTTTTTTGGAAAAGCTAAGACTGTGTGGAGGTATGGATTCGAAACAAACCAAAACAGGGGGGGTTCCCCTACCCATCAGACAAAGGAAAAGTCAGAAAAGCCACAAACACAGATTCAAAGTCACGAGCAGGGAACTGGAAATGAGGATTTGAAGGAGTTTATAGCTTTGACTTTGGGAAATGTTGTGGAAAAAATGGAAAGATCAATGGAAAGATCTCAAAAGGAAATTAAGGAGTTGGTACAAGAAAAATATGATAAACTGAACCAAAATATAATTAAAGTAGTGTCTGGTCTCTCAGATGCGGTGGTGGAAAGTGAGAAAAAAGTGGGAGAACTTAGCACAGAAGTTGAATCTAAGATGAAAGTTACAGAAGAAAATTTTTTTAATGCTGATGTCAGAACACAAAGAATTGAAAATGAGGTGACAATGATTCAATTCAGATCTATGGAGTTCGCTCTAAGACTGAGAGGTATAAAAGAAAATAACAGAGAAGATCTAAGAATAGTCTGTGCTGAGGCTTTAGCTGTGTTGTTAAAGGTAGAATCTGACCAGATTTGTAGCAGAATTGATAAAGCTTACAGGGTGAACTCTCGTGTGGCAAGACAAAGGAATTTGCCTAGAGATGTTGTTGTTTATTTTACTGACAGAAGACCGAGGAACGATATTTTGCAGAAATCCTTCCTGGCCACTGTCCAGGTAGAAGGAAATCAGATTGGTGTATATAAAGAGTTACCACCCAAGATGTTAAGAGACAGAAAGGATTGTGGATTTTTGGTGACTGAATTGAAAAGATGTCAGATTCCATTTAGATGGGATGCCCCAGTTGGTATAATTTTGAGATATGAGGATCAAAGATATCGTTTAAACACTATTGAAAAAGCGGAACATTTCTATTATAATATTTTTAAAAGGACTGCCACACCTCCACGTTCATCTACATTGTTAACTATAGAGGAAGGTGTTAAAGACAAAGAATCTGAAAGAGAGACTGAGGAATACTGCAAGCAGATGGAATTAGAAACTCAACGAGCAATAGAAGAAGCTCAAGGAGCAGTAGGTGGTCTTTCAGATGATGTTCTCATGGACTTTCCAGAGATTAAAAAGAAGCCCCTTAGAAGCACAAGAGAGGTGGCAATGGACCTTGAACTGTTGCTGCAGGAACCTAAAGATAAACGTATAACTAGAGCAGCTGAGAAGCAAATGTTAGAGAAGCAGAAACAGCAGAGGTCCAGTACACCACAAGAAGAGAAAGGGGCCAGTGGTACACCACAGAAATCTGAAGCCATGGGAGGAGCCAGACCAAAAACTACTGCTCTGGAACAGAGACTTCGGCAAATGGTTGATTCGCTTCGTGAAACTCCAAATGACAGTTAAATTTCTATCTTGGAATGTGAACGGGCTGAATTCTCCACAGAAAAGAAGGAAAATATTTCATTATTTGAAACAATTTAATAATGATGTTGTTTGCCTGCAAGAAACTCATATTAGAATTCAGGATCAAAAATACTTGATAAACTCTAAATTAGGAGCGCATTTTTCATCTTCAAGTCTGGAAAAAAAGAATGGAGTAGTGTTGTATATTTCTAAAAGAATACCAGCTAAAATTATAGAAACAGATGATTATGGAAGATACATTGCAATTGAAATAAATTTACAGAATGATCCACTGCTACTGATTGGAATTTACGCCCCCAACCAACAGCAGGAAAAAAATTATAAATTATTATATGCTAAATATATGTTATATGTTATATGTTTAGATATGAAAAGAATATAACCGAACTTGGTAAACATGTGAAGGAATTTTTTCAAATGAATTTGAATAAGGGTACACCCATTGAAATCGTTTGGGATGTGAGTAAGGCATATATGCGAGGTGTACTTATCTATATGAACTCTAAGCATAAGTCAATTCAACAAAGGAAAAGAACAGAATTGGAATTAGAGATAAAGGAAAATATAAAACTCTTCCAAAACAATTATAAAGTATTGTGGCGAAAGGTACAAAAAGATTTGGAAAATTGGAAAAAACTGCAACTATCTCTACTCGGCAGAATAGCAGCAGTTAAGATGAAAGTTCTACCTAGATTTCTGTTTTTGTTTCAAATGATTCAAGTGCTCAAAAGTGATAAAAACTTGACTGAGTGGCAATCAGGGTTGAATAAATTTATTTGGAATGAGAGAAAACCAAGAGTAAAACTGAAAATCATACAGGATATCCGGGAGAGAGGTGGCCTTAAAGTTCCAAACTTACGATTATACTATGAAGCAGTAGCGTTGACACAAATGACTGAGTGGTTTGGAACAACAAAGACTGAAATTTTGAATATAGAAGGCCACGATTTGGAATTTGGTTTGCATGCATACTTATTTTATGAAAACAAAGTGGACAATGTATTTAGAAGTCATATACTCAGAAATTCCTTGATGAGAGTTTGGAAGAAGCACCAGTCTAAATTGGATTACAAAATACCTTTGTGGTTGGATCTTGGGCATATTACAAATATAAAGTCACTCGGGGGGATTTTATATAAAGGGATACTTTTTACTGATGGGGGCAGCTGGAATTTGAAGTCATTAAAAACTCTGTTGGAAGAAGGGATTGATTTAACTTGGTTACAGTATAGTCAACTTCAATCAAGATGGAGAGAAGACCAAAAAACTGGTCTGATGTTGCATGAAGAAGATTTGGTGATGCAGATAAAACAGAAAGGGCCGATGCATATTAAAAGGGTTTATAATATATTGTTAGAAAGAGATTCAGAGAGTGAATTGGTTAAAGATTGTATGATAAAATGGGCACAGAACTTTGCAGAACCAGTTATGTTGGAAACATGGGAAAAGATATGGGTTCAGAATGTTAAATTTACGCAGGCTCAGAACTTGAGGGAAAATTTTTATAAAATGTTTTATAGGTGGCATTTAGATCCTAAGAAACTGTCATGCATGTACCCTAACGTTCAACCAAGATGCTGGAGATGTGACTGTTTAGATGCTACATATTATCACATATGGTGGACTTGCAGAAAAGTGAAAGCTTTTTGGATTAAACTCTGGTGGGTAATGCAGAATGTTTTGAAGAAGAAGCTTCAATTTTCTCCACAACTGTTTTTATTGGGTATAGTTAAGGATTTTCCAATGAACAAAACAAGACTGATATTATATATGATTACTGCAGCCAGATTACTTATTGGGCAATATTGGAAAAAAGACTTTTTACCTACTTTTGAAGAAAAGACTTTGAAAATGGCTAGTTTTGCAGAAATGGCAAAGATTTCGGCCTATTTGAAAGATAGGACTCAAGAAACTTTTGTTAGGGAATGGAAGAAATGGATAGATTATGTGCAGAATAAATATCAAACAAAAAAGTACCAGTTAGTATTTAGTTGAAGAAGGAGTGTGGAGGTAATTAAAATTAGAACAGAGATTGATGTCCGAAGTTGAGTTGTCTAAAAGAAATAAAATGCCTCTCACATTTTGATAATAAAGAAAAAAAACTTTTATTTGTTAGAACAACGTCCTCACGGACTCATATGCAGCCAGGAAATGACCTCTGCTCCAAATTCCCTCCCTTTCCTGGCTTGCTCCCTTATTCTCTTGGTCATCCTCTAATCATTCTACTGCAGTCTCTCTTACTAATCCCACAGGAATTTAACCCCCCCTTTACTATGTCAGCCCTGAATGAAATGCAATTTGAGAGGCTGACATCCGGCCCCTCTCCCTTCATTCTCTCAGCAAAACTTGCACAAGATAAAACAAAAGGTCTAATACCATTACCCGGTCTGGGACTGTGTCCCACCCCCTCCCGGCCTGTCCGGGTGATCTGCATGGAATTTAGCTATAAGGCGGTCAGCTTGAATGTTCGTGCTCTTCACCCATGATGCTTCTGACAATGGGTAACCCTTCCACTTAATTAAGTATTGGAGGCGGCCTCTGTGCCACCTCAAATCGAGAATTCGCTGTACTTCATAATGAGTTTGGCCCCCAATGATCAAGGACCCTGGGGGATCACGTGGCACCGGCCTTAAAGTTGACCCCACCACAGGCTTGAGAAGACTACTGTGAAAAACGGGGTGTATCTTTCCTAGTAACCGGGGCAACTGCAATTGTACCGTGACCGGGTTGATTATTTTTACTATAGGAAATGGTCCTATAAATTTCGGGCCCAATTTCCTAGTTGGGAGTTTGAGTCTCAAGTACTTGGTGGAGAGGTAGTGTCAGCCTTGCTTGCTTTGGCTCGCTTGCTTCGGCTGTCATAGTAACGGAGGGAGGGGGGTTTAGGCTATGGGGCTTTGAATGAATCTAAGAAATGAAACCAATTCCTAAGCTGTTATCAGGCCAACGGACACTGCATTCCTGGATGCTGACACAGCCAGACGTGTGCTCCCACCTGACCTCTGGGAGACCTTTGGATTGGATGATTTACGGTGGACAGTGGGAGGGGATGCTTTCTATATGTAACTTTCGCGCTTTTTGCCTCAGAATCCTGCTTTCCATGGTTGCGTTCATTTCATATCTAGTAAAAGTACCATACTTGAATCTATGATGAAGTCTGGGTTTTCCTTTCCTGGATACTGAAGGAAGCATATCCGACATTAAGCAGGATTCTCACTCAGCCATCCCGGACAACACCGAGGGGGCTGAAATCCACAGAATGTCTGATCAAGAAAGTGATTTAGATCAGATGGGGGCATATGGCTCAGCGATGTCTTCATACCAGCCAGGAGAAGAGACAGCGGTATGGATGGAAGATTTACAGCTGAGAGAGGAGCCAGAAGGAGCCCGTTGGTCGAAGGGGGTTGGAAGGTTGCCGGACCTGGGAAAGACCCCCCATGGAGTAACCACCTCTAGACCCCGAAAAGGAAAGGCAGTGTGGCTGCAAGAGCAGAAGGAACGCCTCATGATGGCTCAAGCACTACAACTCATCCACGATGTTGAAGAAAGCCGAAAAAACCTTGAGTTTTATGCAACCCCTGAAGGGAAGGGAAGAGAATACTCCAAAGTAGATCCAGAGGAAGGAGCTTGTGGGGGAGAGGAAGAGGGGGCTGGCGAAGGTACATCCCAGGCTTTGGGTAGTCAAGTGAGGGATGCAGCAGTCCAGAGGGCCCCAGCCTTGCAGGCCCCACCCCGCAGACAAAAGAAACCAAAAATCCGCCCCCCTGCCTGGAAAATATGGAGGAGACCCGAAAACCCTGGGGCTTTTCTTAACCCAAGTGTGGAATCACATGCAGGACTGGGGGGAGGACTACCTGTCGGATGCAGCCCGAGTTAGATGTGTCACTAGTGCCTTAGAGGGAGTGGTCCTCCACAATAACACAATAACAATTCCCCCTGCTGCGAAATTACAACCAGTTCATGACAGCCCTTAGGAGGCGCTTTGAGGACCACCTAGCTGAGCGGAAGGCAAGATTCCGAATGAAAAGTATCCAGCAGGGCCAGAGATCGGTAGCGGAATACACCCAAGAATTTCGGGAGCTAGCGCCATACATGACAGGGTGGTCAGAAATAGCTCTGCTGGAGAGTTTCAAAGACGGACTGAATGAGGAAATCTACCACGACTGTAGAGCACGGGGGGTCCCCGAAGATCTGCACAGTTGGTACATAGCAGCTGAGGATGCGGAAATCGAGATAGGCCGAAGTCGACTCCGAAGAGGGCGTGCTGGGGAGCCTTCATCCTCCTACTACCACAAGGAAGCCCCAAAGGTGGCTGGTGGGAGGGCGGAGCTGAAACCCAAGCCGAAACCCTTCACGTGTTTCAAGTGTGGCATGGAAGGTCACCGGGCTGCTGAATGTTCCTCCAAACCAGTGCCAAAACCTACCAGCAGAGGGCCTAAGAAGACGGACAAAACATCCACAAAAGTTCGTGAAGCCGCGCTGGAAGGGGAAGTCGTTGAGTTCGCTCCCCGGGCCAAGGGTGAGTTGGGAACTCCGACCAACGCGGACGACAGCGAGACCGACTCCGACTCCGATGATCTGGTGAGTCACACTGAGGGCCCCCTGCTCATCCCCGTAGAACTAAGGGTGCCATCCACAGGGGCCCACGCACAGATGCCAGCCTTATTAGACTCTGGGGGCACCAGATGCATTATCAGCCCGAAAGTAGTAGAGAAGATGGGCCTGGGACTTAAAGCATTGAAAAGGCCTATTGCGTTTTGTCAGCTAGATGGATCGATGGCAGCGGGGCCCCCAACTAGTTTCATAACGGAACCCATTGAAATGAAATTAGGGGACCACATAGAGACTCTCAGTTTTATTGTGGCCCCTAGCATGGAATGACCCCTTATACTTGGCCTGCCCTGGTTACGTAAATGGAACCCGCGAATTAACTGGAAAACGGGGGTTTTGCGCATTTGCGCCAGGAACCCGCCACTAGAGAGGAAAGAACCCCCCCTTGAGGGCGGAGAGGAGCACGAAGAGGCAGAGACGGCAATAGACCACATTGAAGGGGAGGAGAAAATTCCAAAGGAGTATTGGGATCTCCGTGAAGTCTTTAGTGAGAAAGCCTCGGATGTGCTACCCCCACACAGGGCTACGGACTGTACCATTGAGATACTTCCTGGAGTAAAGCTCCCTAAGCCAAAAATTTATCCAATGACCCCTCGTGAGCTGGGGGAACTACGAAATTTCATTGACAAAAAACTAGAACGGGGTTTCATCCAACCAGCTAGACCACGGGTGGCCGCACCAGTTTTGTTCCGAGAGAAGAAAGATGGTTCCTTTCGTGTAGTAGTTGATTATAGGAACTTAAACGCCATTTGCGTGGAAAATGTCTACCCCTTACCCCTCATGAAGGAAATGCTAGCGCACTTAGGGAAGTGAAAGATTTTCACCAAACTAGACTTACGGGAAGCTTACTACAGAGTGCGAATTAAGGAGGGGGATGAATGGAAAACTGCATTTAACTGCCCGCTGGGATGTTTCCAGTTCCGAGTACTCCCTTTTGGGCTACAAGGGGCTCCTGCAGTATTCATGCAATTGATCAATGAAGTTTTGCATGAGCATTTGTACAAGGGGGTGCTGGTTTATTTGGATGACATTCTCATCTACTCTGAAAACATGGCCGACCACGTGAAATTAGTGCGCACCGTCCTGAAAAAACTCAGGGCTGCTGAACTGTATGCAAAACTTTCTAAGTGCGAATTCCACCAAAACAAGATTGACTATCTTGGATATCGCATCTCCCAGGGGGGAATAGAAATGGACCCTGCAAAGGTTCGGGCGGTGTTAGAATGGACGGCGCCACGCACCCGCAAGCAATTACAAAGTTTCTTGGGGTTTGCTAACTTTTATCGACAGTTCATCCCCTCATTCGCCAAAATCGCACTGCCAATAACTAATCTCCTGAAAACCAAAGGTGAAGGAAAACCAAAACCCTCCAGACCTCTTGAATGGACTATGGACTGCCAGGCAGCTTTCAAAAAGCTGAAACGGCTGTTTGCTGCCAAACCAGTCCTCAAACACCCAGACATGGATGAACCTTTTGTAGTACAGGCAGATGCCAGTGACGTCGCAGTAGGAGCCGTACTTCTGCAAAAGAATACAGAGGGGAAACTACAGCCTTGTGCCTACACATCCCGGAAACTGTCCGAAACTGAAAGGAGATGGGCCATATGGGAGAAAGAAGCTTTCGCTGTACGCTGGGCACTTCTAACCTGGAGACAATTTCTCGAAGGAGCTAAGCATCCTTTTGAAGTATGGACTGATCATAAAAATCTCGAGGCTTTAAAAACCCCACGTAAGCTGTCGCCAAAACAAGTTCGCTGGGCCCAACACTTCAACCACTTTAACTTCACCTTGCGCTACCTCCCTGGTGGGAAGAGCTTCATGGCAGATGCTCTGTCCAGATTGCCTCAATACAACAGCACCAGGGAGGAAGTGGTTCGTCCAATTGTCCCTTCAGCCCAACTGGCGGCACCAGTGACTACCCGAGCACAGTTGAAGAGTGACCCAAGTCTCTCGGGCGATTTGCTCCAGAAACTACAGGAGACTTTAAAAACTGATGAGTGGTTCCAAGCCCACTCAAACGAATGTACACTTCGTGATGGTCTAGCTTGGATTGGAGCTAAATTGTACGTTCCAGCCAGCCTACGAGTAACAGTTCTACAGCACGCCCATGATTCCAAAGTGGCGGGGCACTTTGGATTTGTCAAAACCTTACATCTTGTCAAAAGACAGTTCTGGTGGCCCGCGCTCAAAAAGGACACAGAGGCATATGTAGCAACCTGTCCAGTGTGTGCCTCAGCTAAGAGACCCCCAGGGAAGCCACCTGGTCTACTCCAAAGTGTAGCCAGACCCACTGCCCCTTGGAAGGAAATATCCATGGACTTCATTGTAGACCTTCCTGAAAGTGGGGGGTACACAGTTATATGGGTAGTGACTGATTTGTTTTCCAAACAGGTGCACTTTATCCCATGTTCTAAGATCCCATCAGCAAAGACCCTTGCTAAGATGTTCATTCAACATGTATATAGCCTACATGGAGCTCCGAAACGTATAATTTCAGACAGGGGAGTACAATTCACCTCCACTTTTTGGAAAGAGTTCCTGATGCTGATAGGCTCCGCCCAAGGATTAAGCTCCGGCCATCTCCCCCAGACCAATGGGGCTTGGGACAGGCCAGGAGGGGGTGGGACACAGTCCCAGACGGGGTAATGGTATTAGACCTGTTGTTTTATCTTGTGCAAGTTTTGCTGAGAGAATGAAGGGAGAGGGGCTGGATGTCAGCCTCTCAAGTTGCATTTCATTCAGGGCTGACATAGTAAAGGGGGGGGGGGGTTAAATTACTGCAGTAGAATGATTTAGAGGATGACCAATAAGGATAAGGGAGCAAGCCAGGAAAGGGAGGAAATTTGGAGCAGAGGTCATTTCCTGGCTGCATATGAGTTCGTGAGGACGTTGTTCTAATAAATAAATGTTTTTTTTTCTTTATTATCAAAATGTGAGAGGCACTTTATTTCTTTTTAGACAACTCCACTCGGACAGGGGTATTGTCAGGTGAAATGTCTAACATGTATACAAACCCCTTCCCCACACAGTCATGCAAGGGTTAACAAGGTCACATACCCATAATCCCACCTTACCTGGGACTCCTCCCCTTAAGTATAAAAGGGATCACCACGAGGTCATCCAGCAGTTCCACATGTGCATCTGTAATAGAAGGATAGAGGTTTGTTAATGCTGTATCCAGAAGAGGCCTAGAAATTATGCAGGTCTACAATAAATGATTATTGAAGGTTAATAATTGTAATTGTGAGTTACTGGGTTAGATCCACCTCTTAACATTACTTACTAAATTGGATGAATACAGGGAAGTAGCGGGGTTAAGAATCAATAAGGATAAAACCAAAATGTTAACAAAAAATTTGTCAGGTGCCCAAAAGGAGCAGATCCAAAGTATTATGGGGATTAACTGTGTCAAAAAACTTAAATACTTAGGTATTTGGCTTACAAATAGATGTTCTTCTATTAAAGAGCTCAATTATTCTAAATTATTAATAGACACAGCAAATGAAGTGGAGAGATGGCGTCATATTCAGATCTCATTTTTGGGTAGAATTGCCGCGATAAAAGCCCATGTTTTACCGAAATGGATCTTTTTATTTCAAACGGCCCCTGCAAGATTGGAAAAAAAATTTTTTAGGAAATTATTTATTTATTATTTATTTATTTTATTAGATTTATAAACCGCCCTACTCCTGGGGGACTCAGGGCGGTGTACAGCCATAAATAAAACATATAAATACAAAAGTTTAAAATAGAATAAAACGAATTAAATAATTTGGCTGACAATTAAAACCCCAATAATTTAAAACAAATTAAAATTCATAATTAAAAGGGGAAAATAACTTAGGTCAGGCCGGCTTGTTGGAATAAATAGGTCTTGAGCGCATGACGGAAGGTGCGCAGGTCCGGGATCCTCCGAATATCCGGGGGGAGCTCGTTCCAGATGGTAGGTGCTCCCACAGACAAGGTTTTCCCCCTGGGGGCCGCCAGTCAGCATTGTTTGGCCGACAGCACCCGGAGGAGCCCCTCTCTATGGGAGCGTACAGGCCGGTGGGAGGCTATTGGTGGTAGTTGGCGGTCCTGTAAATAACCAGGTCCTAAGCCATGGAGTGCTTTGAAGGTGATAACCAAAACCTTGAAGCGCACTCGGAAGACCACCAGGAGCCAGTGAAGCTCGCGCAGGAATGGTGTTACATGGGAGCGCCACGTCGCTCCCATAACCACCCGCATGGCCGCACTCTGTGCCAGTTGGAGCCTCCAAGTGCTCCTCAAGGGGAGCCCCATGTAGAGAGCATTACAATAGTCCAGACGGGAGGTGACGAGGGCGTGAGTGACTGTGTGTAAAGAGTCCTGATCTAGAAAGGGACGCAACTGGCGAATCAGGCGAACCTGATGAAAAATCCTCCTGGTCACGGCCGTCAAGTGCTCTTCTAAAGACAGCTGTGAGTCCAGGAGGACACCCAAGTTGCGAGCCCTTTCTGTGGGGGCCAATGATTCACCCCCAATAGTCAGCAATGGCACCAGCTGACTATATCGGGACGTCGGAAACCACAGCCACTCGCTCTTGGATGGGTTGAGCCTGAGCCTGAGCCTGTTCCTCCCCATCCAGATCCGTACGGCCTCCAGGCACTGGGACATCACCTCAAGGACATCGTTGGGGTGGTCTGGGGTGGAGTTGTACAGTTGGGTGTCATCAGCGTACTGGTGGTACTTCACCCCAAAACCATGGATGATCTCGCCCAGTGGCTTTACATAAATGTTGAACAGAAGGGGTGAGAGGACCGATCCCTGTGGCACCCCGCATATAAGGGGCCTCGGGGTCGACCTCTGCCCCCCTGCCAACACAGACTGCGACCGGTCGGAGAGATAGGAGGAGAACCACCGTAATACAGTGCCTCCCACCCCCAACTCTACCAACCAGTGCAGCATGATACCATGGTCGATGGTATCAAAAGCTGCTGAGAGATCTAACAGGACCAGGACAGAGAAGCACCCCCTGTCCCGAGCCCTCCAGAGATCATCAACCAACGCGACCAATGCCGTTTCAGTGCTGTACCTAGGCCTGAAGCCCGACTGGAACAGATCCAGATATGTCGTTTCGTCCAGGTGCTGGGGGAGCTGTCGCGCAACCACACTCTCAACAACCTTCGCCACAAAGCAAAGGTTGGAGACTGGACGATAATTAGCCAATACTGCCGGGTCCAGGGAGGGCTTCTTGAGAAGAGGTCTCACCACTGCCTCTTTCAAGGTGGCAGGAAAGACACCCTCACTCAAAGAAGCATTTATAATCCCCTGGAGCCAGCCTCGTGTCACCTCCCGGGAAGCCAGCACTAACCAGGAGGGACACAGGTCCAACAAACATGTGGTCGCATTCAGTCTACCCAGAATCCTGTCCACGTCCTCAGGGGTCACAGGATCAAACTCATCCCAGATAACATTCTCAGGACCTGCCTCCGTCATCCCCGCTGGATCTACCCAGTCGGAGTCCAGCTCATCCTGAATCTGAGTGATTTTATCATGCAGATACTGAACAAAATCCTCGGCTCTTCCCTCCAAGGGGTCCTCCCGCGCTTCCTGGTGGAGCAGGGAGCGGGTCATCCTAAACAGGGTGGCCGGGCGGTTATCTGATGATGCAATAAGAGCAGCAAAATGAGCACACTTTGTTGCTTTTATCGCCACTAGGTAATTCTTAATGTGAGATCTTACTAGTGTCTGGTCAGATTCAGCATGGCTGGCCCTCCAACTACTCTCTAGGTGTCTTTTCCGGCGCTTCATCTCCCTGAGCTCCTCGGTAAACCAAGGTGCCAGGTAAGATCGGCGCCGGGTCAGAGGCCGCAAAGGCACGACTCGATCCAGAGCTCCAGCGGCCACCCTATCCCAGGCGGCCACTAGGTCTCCAGTCGAGGCATGAGCCAGAACCTCAGGAATTGGCCCAAGCTCCGTCTGGAACCTATCAGGTTCCATCAGGCGCCTGGGGCGGTACCATCTTGTCGGTTCCACCTCCCTGCGGTGGGCTACAGCGGTTTGAAGGTCAAGGAGAAGGAGAGAGTGATCCGACCATGACAAGGGCTCAATAACTATATCCCCTATCTCAAGACCACTTAGCCACTGTCCAGAGACAAAAACCAGGTCCAGCGTATTTCTCCCCACGTGTGTAGGGCCATGAATTAACTGGGTCAGGTCCATAGCCGTCATGGAAGCCATGAACTCTCGAGCCACTTCAGACGTCTCACCCACGGACGGCAAGTTGAAATCCCCCATAACCATAAGCCTGGGGGTATCAACCGCCACCGCGGCGACAACGTTGAGCAGCTCGGGCAGGGCTGTTGCCACGTGGCAGGGAGCCAGGTACGTGATCAGCAAGCCCATCTGAACCCCATGGCCCCACTTCACAAGGAGGGACTCACAGCCGGCCGTCTGAGGAACAGTGGCCTCCCTCGGCCTAAGGCCTTCTCTTATAACAACTGCTACTCCCCCACCCCTCCCCTGAGACCTCGGCTGATGGAATGCATGGAAGCCTGGTGGGCACATTTCTACCAGAGGGACCCGTCCCTCTGGGTCCAACCAGGTCTCCGTAATACCCGCCAGGTCCGCTCCCCCCTCCTGAATAAGATCACCAATGAGGGGGGCTTTATTTACTGCAGACCTGGCATTGCATAACATCAGCCGGAGGCCCGGGCCCTGAAGGTCTGTGCTACCTGGAGAATGAGTGGAGCCTTGGGGACCGGAGCGCGCAACCGCTTGAAGACTGCGGGCGCACGCTCCCTTAACATGATATGGCCCCCTTCTCCCGCCATATCTACCCCTCCCACTCACAGTACCGATGGTAATGACACAGTCTGGACAAGCTCGACCCCCTCCCTCGTCCCCGGATCCTCCATCCCCCCGCCACACGTCGCAACCAGGCCTTCCCCTCCCCTTGGTGGGTTATCCCCCAAACCCACAACACTAGATCCAATCCTACCCTCCCCCTTACCCCTACTCCCAGGTCCCCTTAAAATTTTCCTTAGAAATTTTGATAAAAAATCCCTCAACCCCCTCTTCGCTACATGCCATCTCTCGGGGTTCCAAAACCCGTCATCAATATAGGCCCTCGATAAAGTGGAGGGCCAAACCTGTGAGAGGGGGGAGTCTCACAGTGCAAGAAGGTCAGCTGTACAATACATAATAAACCCAAGGCTCCAAGAGGTGGTGATATATGGCTTGTGTTCTGTCCCCGCTCCCCAGGAATACACCCAATTCAGACAGTCGGAGGTTAAAATAAGCTGGCAGGCAACCAAGTAGTCTGATAAGAAGCTTGGCAGCAATCCAAGGAGCTGCGTGCCAAAACCTTTATTAACGTAACAGAAAAATACACACCACAAGTGTCCAGAATAGCCAAAGCTGAGATGCAGGAATATTTGTTTTTGTTCATCACAAAAGTGCAGGCTGACTCACTCTCTTTTATAGGCTGTGGGGTGTGGTCCAGTGAGTCAGCTAATCACGAGCACGCCGTGCCTTCTGTTGGGCACGTTTCTCCCTGCGTCGCTGGCGAGGATCCAGCCAGCACTTATCTCCCTCGTCGCTGTCCACCTGTGGCTGCGGGGATGTGCTTGGCTCTGGGCCTATCTCTTGCCCTTCGGTGTCCTCCAGGGGCATTGCCAGATAGGAGGGTCCTGGAGAGGGAGGTCTTGCCAATTCCTCCCTTTCACTCTCGGAGTCCTCTCCTGACGATGACACAGGCTCAGGCAACGGAGCCACAACAGCTTGGGGGTCCATCATGCTGGTATAGAAAAGAGGGAAAGTAGTCCCTGGGTGAGACTAAGAATCCAGAAATAGTCTCAAAGAGTCCCCACAGTTCTCCCACAACCATGGGCAGGAGCCACAACATGTCGACTCAATCGGGGGCAGGTCTCTAAAACAGCTGCCCTCTCATGGCGGATTGGCCATAACTGGTCATAAAAGAGATGGAACAGCCCACTGATGAGGAAATGTAGTACTGAACCCACTCCTTCAGTATATCCCCCAAGGTAATCTCTCTCTCCACGGTGAGCAAACAATGTTAGTTGATGTTATAAGTCATAAGTCATAAATTACGCCAAACGGAGGTCCGGTGACTGGTCAGTCCACGTCAGCTCTTGCATATGGTAAAGAAGTAAAGATGGATATGGCCCAGGGTCGCCTCCAATCAAAGTTAGCCGGACAGGGTAGGAGTGACCTCCCCAGGCCTATATAGGCCAAAAGCGAGGAGGGGGAGTATGGGGGGGTACAAAAAAAGGGGGGGTCTACGAGGCCACAGGGAAACATCCCTCTCTTTGCCTCTCGACCACCCCCGCAAGTTCCCCATTCCACAGGTCTTCTTCTGGTCTATTTCCTACCCCTTTTTAGCCCACCTCTAATCCAAAGGGGGGCCTCATGACAGGAGTTGATCCACCAAAAGCCCGCCATGGTCTTGATAAAATATGCTAAGTGCAGAAAGGAGCCTCCCTTTGCCAAATCTTCAACCTAGCTGCCAGCCGTCCCTGTGCCAGGAGGGGGGAGGGACACCGCCCAAGCCGCTGCCAAATGCCGCCGAGGCCACCGCCCTCGATTTCACCAACGGCGCCCGTGTTGACGCCGCTCCAGTTGCCTCCGACACCAGCCTGGTCTCACTTGCCGGCTCCGTAGCTCCCCGCTATGATGTTGAATGCTGGGTCGCTTGGAGCCGGCTTGGGCAGCAAGGGAGCAACCAGCTGGTGGGCGGGTCGCTGCCGCCACGGTCCACACTTGCCGCCACGGCCACAGCCCTTTCTCCTCACTCCAGCGCCGCCCTCTCCAGCCGCTCCGCGAACGCCAGCCCTGGACAGCATATTTATGCTCTTGGGAGAGAAAAGAAAGCTCTCTCCCTGCTGACCTAACACTCCGCTCACCGGGGGTGTGACCATAGATGGTCAAACGGCCACAAGACCCCTGAAATTGAGCCACACCGCCCCATCTCCTCCACAGAGCCTCAGAGCACACCCGCCATCTTGGGACATGCGCAGAAGAAATCCAAATTCTAAGTAAATTTATTTGGAAGAGTAAAAAACCCCATATAAAAAGAAAAATGTTGCAAGAGCACAAAACAAGAGGTGGCTTGGGGCTCCCTATGTGGGAGCTTTATTACCTAGCTTCATCCCTGGTTTGGATAAAAGATTGGGTGATCCTCTGAAGAAAATGCAATTTAACAATTGAAGGATATGATTTGCAGCAGGGATGGCATTCTTTTTTGTGGTCTCAGAAAGACAAACAATTCAAATATTTTACAAATCATTATATTAGAGGAATTTTCTTAAGGGTTTGGGAAATGGTGAAGAAGCAAGTTTACACACAGATTCCTAAATGGGTGTCTCCGTTAGAGGCAGTGACCCTTCCGACTGTGCACAACACAAAGAGGAACTGGGTTTATAGTGACTTGTTGGTTGAAGTCGGGAGACTTAGACCTACAGCCGATCTCCAAACTAGAGGATTAGATATAGATTGGTGGTCCTATGCGAAAATTCAAACTAGATTAGCTAGGGATAAACAGGAACATGGTATTTCCCTTCATTTACAAACCTTTGACAAGCTTCTCCTAGGTGGCCGAAGGAAATTTATTTCCAACTTTTACAATTTTCTTCTGTCCAATTTTATGGTGAAGGAGATTGTAAAGGACACGATGATTGCCTGGGGGAGAAATATTGGAACAACAATTCAGCTTGATGCATGGCAAAACGTATGGAACAAAACTATGAAACTGACCCTTTCTTCCCCATTCAAAGAAAATTTTTATAAAATGATCTATCATTGGTATCTCCCCCCCGCCAGAATTGCTAAGATGTTCCCAGGATCCTCTGATAGATGTTGGAAATGTGGGTCGGCCAAGAGTACTTTCTTCCATCAGTGGTGGACTTGTCCGTCAACTAGACGCTATTGGGGGAAAATACAGCAGTGGCTGCTGGAAATAACAGGTGTCAGCTTTCCCCTTCATCCAGACCTCTACTTACTTGGAATAAGACCAGACTATGTTGACAACAAGGATTGGTATATATAATTGTCCATGTCTCAACAGCGGCGAGAGTGGCATTTGCCCAACTGTGGAAAGATGCAGATACGCCCCCCGACCATCTGATAATAAACAAGATTCTTCGATGTGCTGAGATGGTCAGGCTAACGTATATCTTAAAAGACAAGAAAGACTCAATATACAATAGAAGTTGGGACAGATGCTTTGTCTGGCTCAAAAGAAGGTTAAACCTAGGAAATGGGTGATAAGATCGTCTAATTAGATTAATTAGATATTTATTAGGCTATATGATTCCTTAAAATTTTGACAAAAACAGGCCAATTGTTTTGTAGATAGTTAATAGAAATTGATTGTATTGAAATGTTTGGTTTGGATGACATTGGTTATTATTAATTGGAGAGTGAGCTTAACTCTCGGTTAGTCATATTTTGTTGTTTCGTTTTAGTCTTGTGTTTATGTGTTCCTACATTTCACCATTTATATTGTTTTCCAATCTTTATTTTGTGTTAATTTTACTGTAAATATTTAATAAAGAATTATTTTAAAAAAAATTAGTACAAATGGATTACAAATCATGTATAATGATGGGTGACTGGAATGGTGTATTGGACACCAAAAAGGATAAAAAGACCCTTTTGCAAAATACTCAAACACGGGCTAAATTGCCCAAATATTTTTTTGACATGGTGGATGATATGGATTTGAGATATATATGGCGTGAATGAAATCTTGATGAACAAGATTTTACATTTTTTTCTGATAGGCACCAATCTTTTTCTAGAATTGATTTTATACTAATTACAAATGATTTTCTCTCCAGGGTAAAGAAAACGAAGATATGCCCAAGAACATTAACAGTTCACAATCCGGTATGGATGGAATTAGAGTTTGGAGAAGGATCTAGGAGGTTCTGGAGATTAAATGAAAATTTATTTCGATATGAGACAAATGTGAAAGAATGTAAAAAGTTAATGAAGGAATTTTTTGATTTAAATATGCATAAGGGTACACCTGTGGAAATGGTTTGGGATGCAAGTAAAGCATATATGAGAGGAGTTTTAATAAACTTAATGCATATAGACATAAGCAGGGGAAGAAAAGGAGAGAACTGGAAGAGGAAATGAAAAAGAAAGAACAGGCGTTAATAGGTAAACCAGATGATAAGAATATAAAAGAAGCTATTACAATACTGTGAGGACAGTTTAATATGTTGATGTCAGATCAAGTGGCAACGAATTTGCAATATGCTAAACATAATACTTTTTGCAATGCAAACAAACCTGGCAGGTGGTTAGCATATATGTTAAGGAAAAAACAAAAATCTCGTACAATAGAAAAAATAGAGTACAAAGGTAAAGAGGTATACCAACAGAATATGATTAAAAAAAGCATTTTTAGATTTTTATACAAGGTTGTATGCTGGTGATAAAACACAGGGTATTGATATAGATAGATATTTGCAGGAGGAGAATATTTCTATAGTTACTGATGAGCAAAGGGAAAGATTGAATTTATTGATAACTACTGAGGAAATTCTCCTGGCAATTAAACAGCTGAAAAGTGGAAAGGCTCCCGGCACAGATGGATTGACAGCAGTGTATTATAAAAATCTTCAACTTGAAATGGTAGAACCACTTAAGGAATTATTTGTTAAAATACAAAGGGGAGGAGAGGTACCACCATCTTGGAGAACAGCTTTTATTTCCTTGATTCCGAAAGAAGACCAAGATCATAGTCAGCCCAAAAATTACAGACCTATATCATTACTTAACATAGATTATAAGATTTTTGCAAAAATTTTAGCAAATAGACTAAGGTCAGTTATGCAACAAGTGATTCACAATGATCAAACTGGTTTTATACAAGGGAGACAAATGAAAAGTAATGTAAGACAAATTGTTAATATACTGGAATATTTGGGGAAGAACAACCAAGTCCCTGCAGTGCTTATGTTTTTGGATGCAGAGAAAGCATTTGAGCAATTGAATTGGCAGTTTTTAGTGAAGGTAATTCAAAAGATGCAGTTGGGAGAACATTTCATAAAATCACTCAAGGCAATATATCAGAAACAAACAGCAGCAACAACAACAACAACAACAACAATAATAATTTTATTTCTACAGCCTATTAAAAGCACAAAAACAAACATCAGTTAAAAATAATTAAAATTAATAAATAATTTAGGCTCAGATTTAAAACCCAACATTTAAACACCCAATTTAAAAAAAACCATCACATTGATAGCCCAGCCTGGCAGAACAATAGGGTCTTGAGGGCACAGCGAAATACATGGAGGTCGGAGATCTTATGGATTTCCAGGGGCAGTTCATTCCAAAGGGCAGAGGCTCCCACAGAGAAGGCCCTCCCCCTGGGTGTCACCAGCCGACATAACTTGGCTGATGGCACCCTGAGGAGACCCTCTCTATGGGAGCAAACTGGTCGGTGGGAGGCTACTGATGGCAGAATACAGTCTCGAAGATACCCAGGTCCAATGCCATGGAGCGCTTTGAAGGTGGTAACCAACACCTTGAATTGCACCCGGAAGACCACTGGGAGCCAGTGCAGCTCATGCAGGAGGGGTGTCACATGGGCATAATGAGTTGTGCCCATAACCACCCGCGTGGCTGCATTCTGGACCAGTTGGAGCCTCCGGGTGCTCTTCAAGGGGAGCCCTGTCAGGTGAAATGTCTAGCATATACACAACCAATTGGCCACACAGTCATGCAGGGGTTAACTGGTCCCATACCCATAATCCCACCTTACCTGAGACTCCTCCCCTTGAGTATAAATGAGACCACCACAAGGTCATCCAGCAGTTCCACATGTGTACTTGAAACAGAAGGACAGAGGTTTGTCAATACCCTATACAATAGAAGGCCTGGGATCTAAACAGGTCTATAATAAAGAACTATTGAAGATCAACAGTCGTACCTGTGAGTTATTGGGTTAGATCCACCTCTTAACAAAATGGTAGCAGAGGATGGTTGCCCATAACTCTGAATAATGACTGATCCAGCTGTTTGCTCGGAAAAGAAGAATAGAGCATTCACAAGAGCATTTGCCAGGCAGATGGCCACCCAGCTAACACCCAGAGGTACTGCAGCAAGAAATCCACAAGCTGAGAGTGAGCAGGATGGAGATCTGAACTCACTACCCAGAAATGAAGAACTGCAAGAAGGGACAAGCGTCCAAGAGCAGGAGACACAGCAGAGAGGAGATGAACTGAAACTATCCATATTAATACTGATGGAGGGGCCCACGAGTGAGGAAAGCCTCATCGCGAATCTTCAAAATCTCCTTGGAAGCCGTGGGGCAGCAATCGAGCCCCCAGAGAGGATCCAAGAAACCATCACCCCAGCAGAGGACAGGCCAGCTCAGTTGGACGACCCAGAGCCAGCCGAATCTGTTCCCGTGCTTTCCTTCGAGCGGCCATCTTGGAATGGCCAGAAGCCAATAGGAAGCCAGAGTTCAAATCTAATGGCGCGAACTTGCCAGCACCCCGAAATAAACTGTGAACAATACAAAGACAACCAAGGGGTGCAACGCCAAGACTACAGAAGCTCGCCTTCCAAGCTTGAAATAAAAAAGGCCATAGAAACCCTGGAAGTGGCTTTTGGCTCAGCATTTAAACCGCCCGTGCCAGCCACAAGACAAAAAAGGGACTCTGGAACCCAGAAGCATACCGGAACAACCACCAACCATGAAACAACTACCCTGACACTACACGAGGAGCCAACTCACTTTTGCGACGAGTTAAGAACACCTACAGAACCGCCTACAGAACAGCTACGCGGCAGAACTCGAACTCACCACCCCTCCTACTGCCAGAACGCAACCCAAGCGAAAGAAACCAACCAAGCAACTAACCCATCCTGCGACCTCCACCAGGCTTCTCCACCCTTCTGGGAGCCAGCGCACGTGGACCAGGGGCCGCCGCCGCCGCCGAGCAGCCGGGACCCGAAAGTCCTCGACTTACGACCAGGATGCCACCGCACCTTCTGCCAATCTTTGCCGGGGGCCCAGCCCCCCAGCAACGACTCACGACGTCCAGAATGGGCTCCAGATGCGCCAGGGGTGAGTCCAACACCCCATTGGAAGGCCTAGGCCCAGGCCTGAGAGCAGAAGCCTAGAGCTCCTCACCTGACAACTTCCAGAGAGAAATGAGCTTCGTGCATGCTCAGTATCCACCTGTAGAGAGAATAGAAAAAAAAATAAGTAAGAATTTTTTTAACCTACGCCACAATGTACCATCCCCTTACTGTGAATACAGCCACATCCAGGACCATGGACAGATGCTACCAGTAAGTAATAATTCCCAAAATTCTGGAAATTTACCAGCTAACTTTCCAATACTTCAAATAGATGGAAAAAACCTTTTAGAGTGGAGCCAGCAATTGCAAATAGCATTCATGAAAGAAAATGTGTACTTTTTTATTTCCAAACCACCAGAAAAACCTTGGTCATTCGAAGTTGATTGTGCACACCACAAGGCATTTTGCCTTTTGTTAATCAGCATTTCACCCATCATATATCATAGCATAAGTGACAATATGATTGTGCATGAGATCATGCAAAAATTATATGGCCTATTCTATAGCCAGAGCAGAGCCACGACAACAAAGATATCCAGAGACTTCCACTCTGCTAGGCTGAAGCCAGGGGTTACCATGAGCGAACATTTATTAAGGCTCTGTGCAACCAGGGCTGAGTTGCTTCAGAGGGGGGAGGTGATAATGGAGGAGAGTATGATGAGTGTTATTGTAAATTCCTTGGACTCTAGCTGGGACAACTTTGTGATGCAACTTGACAGTCTATGTATTGAACGCATTACTCTTGACACGCTCTCAAACCGATTGATAGCAGAAGATAACCTGAGAAGGGACCGCCACACAGCTAGGAGGGACCTTAGGCCCTGTTGTGGCCCCGTCCTCTGAGCCTATCCCTTTGGAGGAAGGCAGCTCTGAGCAGGAGGAAGAGGAGCCAGCCAGATCTCCCAGCCCTCCCCCTCTGGCACCGGCTCAGGTGCCAGCTGAAAGAGAGCCAAGTAGTGGGGAAACAGGTGTCTCAGATGAGAGTGAGGGAGAGACGTCATTCCTGGACGCACGCCAAAGAAGGCGAGAGAAAAGGGTACTGCAGCTGCGGCGTATGAGGAAATCCTGAGTCATTGGATTGGAGTCACGGGATCAATGACTCACTGGACCACACCCAGAAGCATATCTATATAAGACAGTACGGTGGGTCACGAAGTTCGTGACGAACAAAGCTAAACAAACGGAGCAACCTCGTAGTCTTGGAAGCTAGATGAACGGCAAAGCTACGTAGGAGATTTTCTTGTTTGTGTAAACCAATAAAGTCCTTGGCAGACGGTGTGCATATCGCTGCCAAGGTTGAGATAAGAACTGCGGAGTGTGCCAAGTGATTATTAACCCTCGGCTGGCTGTGTTTTTGTGGGTCTCTGAAGGGGGGGACAGATCAGGCCCATTAGGAGGGTTGAATTCCAAGACAGGGCAAGCAACACAAAGGAATGCTTCTCCTGTGGCTCTAGAGATCATATAAAAAGGGACTGCCCCAGGAACTACCGGGACAGGGGATACACTGAGCACAGGTTTAGTTTAGTTTAGTTTATTTCAGATTTATATACCGCCCTATCTCCCAAGAGGGACTCAGGGCAGTGAACAGCCAAAAAATTAAAATACATAGAATACAAAAGTTATAAGAAACTAAAATAAATAAATTAAATCCTTGGCTTCTCAATTTAAAAAATTTAAAATTTAAAATTTTGAACCCCCAAAATCCATAAAATTCCAATTTAAAAACCCGAATCCATATAATTTAAAAACCCTATTAAAAAACCCTTTGGGCTAGGCCGGCTTGTTGGAATAGGTAGGTCTTTAGGGCCTTACGGAAGGTGACAGGGACAGACACGAACCTGGGAGAAGATACCAGGGAAGGCAATCACCCGAACGCAAACACTATAGAGAAAGGGGACGTGGGTGGTCTCCCAACCCTAGAAGGAACAACGAACACAGGGACCGTTCACGGGACAGTAACCCAGGGGCAGTAAATGGTTTCAGACATGCAGATCACAACCAGAAACATGAGACACGTGAGGATATATGGCTATTAGACTCAGGGGCTACATACCACACAACATGCAATAAAAGGCTATTCACCTCCCTCACAGAAACAGACTTTGAGATCAGGGTTGCCAACCAGAGCAACACTAAGGTAAAGGGAAGAGGAAGCGTATGTATCCCAGGAATAGGGAAAGTAGAGGGGGTGTTGTACGTCCCAGACATACCCCATAACATACTAGCAACCACAAAACTTACACAAGACACAAACACCGAAATAACATTCAAAGAGGGCAAGGTACAGCTGTCCAACCATGGCTATAACACTGGGGAGGTAATCATGCACGATGGGCTACCTTACTATATACCTAGTGGGAACAGTGAAGGGAGCATATACACAAACACTGCTGACAAAGGTGAAACAGACACAGACACAGGGGTAACATACCAAGAGGCAAAGGAACATATTCCAGCAGACAAAATTAAGGTATCCATGGGTAAACCAATTCATGATGAGTGTGCCCACCTTCTCCATAGGAGGCTGGGGCATGTCAGTTTCCCTGTTGTAAAAAAGGTGTTGGAATGTACCGAAGGGTTGAAAGTAAAAGACTGTAAAAATTATTTAGTTTGTAAATGCTCAAAAAGTAAGGTCAAAGCCAGGCCAAAGAAATCGGGGAGGACCACCAACTCTACTTTCCAACTCATACACATGGACTTGGTAGGGCCTCTAAGGCCATCCATTAAGTATAGGGAGAGGTTCTTTCTCACAATTGTGGATGACTATAGCAGATACGGTTACGTATACACACTCAGGCATAAGAGTGAAACATTCACAAAATTTAAGGACTTTTATAAAAAGGTGGAGTTACAACACAACACCAAAATTAAGCAGATAATGACAGACAGAGGTTCAGAGTTCATGGCCAGAGACTTTACCAATTGGCTACGGGAACGAGGGATAATACACTACACCTCTTCGCCTTTCTCGCCATTCCAAAATGGAGTCTCAGAACAGAAAAACGGAGTGCTCCAGACAATGTTGAGGTGCGTCCTAGAAGACACAGGGATGGACCAATCATTTTGGTCAGAGGCGTTACATTACTCGAACTACACGCTGAACAGGTCATGGTCCAGTTCTATCAACAAAACCCCATACGAACTAATGTACAAGAGAAAACCAAACCTGGCCCATCTACACATATTTGGGGTCCCTGCAGATGTACACATCCCCCGACAACTCAGGAAGAAAGGGGAAAAGATATCCAAAAGACTGTGTTTTGTGGGGTACGAACCAGGAATGAAAGGTTACAGATTTGTGGACTGTAATAATAAGTTCATTGTACCAAGGTCAGCAAGCTTCCATGAGTACTCAAATTGGTCCAAGTTACACTCCAATGACCTCCTCAATAGAGACGCACACACACAGAACCAGAAGGATGAGAAACCACACAATGAAAAAACAGCTGAAACCAAACCATACGAGCTCAAACAACACAAGCTATGTGCCAAGGAATGGAAGGAAGGACGTCCCATCCTTAATCTAGATAACCTTACAAACAAGGAAGCCGAGAACCTACAAGAAACCGACATATCACCTGAAAGGCCAATAAGGGCAAACAGAAATAAGATGCCCAAAAGATTTGAGGATTACATAATGACAGTGCAAGGGAACAATTTCACACCCAACTCCTACGAAGAAATACTAAAACTCCCTCCAGATGAAAAGGAGGAATGGAAACAGGCCATGGAGAGAGAAATGGAAAGCCTCAGAGGGTTGCACATCTACTCACCAGCCCATGCCCCAGAAGGTAAGAAGCCAATTGGGACCAAGTGGGTGTATAGAATTAAAACCCTGGAGAACAGCAAAACACTATATAAAGCAAGACTTGTCGCACAAGGGTTCGCACAGAAATACCCTGAGGACTATACAGACACCTATTCACCCACAGTCAGAGCTGAGAGCATCAAGAGTGCTCTGGTGATCGCAACCATCCTAGGACTCAAGGTTTTCCAGTTTGATGTACAAACAGCGTACTTGCACGCTGACCGAACAGCTGAGGAAAGCAGTCATAGGAGCTGCTAAGAAGCGGGCGGTCACAACGGAGTGGAGAAACTAAAAAAAAGTGCATCATCTGAATGAGAATCTAATTTTCTAGATAAAAGATTTCTTTTCATAACCACTTGGATTTAATATAGATAGACTGGATAAATGGCTAAAGCGAGGAAGGAGAGCGGGTGTGTATCGGCTTTCCATTTCCGGTATTGAAGTGGCAAAGAAAGGGAAAGCCCAAGAGGGAAGGGAAAAAAATTCCTTTTTTTTTGAATGAACTAAATGAATAGATAAACTGATTGGGGATTGACTTAAAAGTGCAGATTTGGAATTAAGAAGAGCTAGAAAGGTGTTTGATTACTCTGAGAAAGAAGAGAAGGATTACAAATGGAATTACAATGAACGGAAACTGATTAAAGAATTGAAGCGGGGGGGGGGGGGGTGGGGAGACGACATAGTTTGGCTATACTGTAGTGCCATCTAGTGGCAAAAAAGAAAAGACTTTAAAAGTGATCTATGATGATATATCTTTTTTCTTGGCTTTCTTTTCTTTTCTCTTTCTTTCTTTCTTTCTTTCTTTCTTTCTTTCTTTCTTTCTTTCTTTCTTTCTTTCTTTCTTTCTTTCTTTTTTGGATGGACAGGATTTGGGGATATTTTTTTTTCTCTTGGGGGGTATATTGGATTTTTGCAACTTTTATTTTGCATATTTTTTCTTTTTCTTTTTTCTAGTTCACCCATCGGGTTAGACAGCATCACCACCAGATGGATTCGTAACTGGCTGACCAACCACACTCAACGTGTAGTCCTCAATGGAACTGTATCTACATGGAGGGAAGTATGCAGTGGAGTACCCCAGGGCTCTGTTTTAGGCCCAGTGCTTTTCAACATCTTCATCAATGACTTGGACGAGGGGATAGATGGGGAACTCATCAAATTTTCAGATGACACCAAGCTGGCAGGAATAGCCAACACTCCAGAGGATAGGCTCAAGATACAGAAGGATCTTGACAGACTTGAACATTGGGCACTATCTAACAAAATGAAATTCAACAGTGAAAAAAAGCAAGGTTCTACATTTAGGGAAGATAAACAAAATGCATAGGTACCGTATATGTGGTACCTTGCTCAATAGTAGTAACTGTGAGAGGGATCTTGGAGTCCTAGTGGACAACCATTTAGATATGAGCCAGCAGTGTGCAGCAGCTGCCAAAAAAGCCAACACAGTTCTGGGCTGCATAAACAGAGGGATAGAATCAAGATCACGTGAAGTGTTAATACCACTTTATAATGCATTCAGTTCTGCTCGCCACAATGTAAAAAAGATGTTGAGACTCTAGAAAGAGTGCAGAGAAGAACAACAAAGATGATTAGGGGACTGGAGGCTACAACATATAAAGAATGGTTGCAGGAACTGGGTATGTCTAGTTTGATGAAGAGAAAGACTAGGGGAGACATGATGGCAGTGTTGCAATATCTCAGGGGTTGTCGCAAAGAAGAGGGAGTCAAACTATTCTTCAAAGCACCTGAGGGTAGAACAAGAAGCAATGGGTGGAAACTAATCAAGGAGAGAAGCAATTTAGAACTAAGGAGAAATTTCCTGACAGTTAGAACAATTAATAAGTAGAACAACTTGCCTGCAGAAGTTGTGAATGCCCCAACACTGGAAATTTTTAAGAAGATGTTGGCTAACCATTTGTCTGAAGTGGTGTAGCGTTTCCTGCCTCGGCAGGTGGTTGGACTAGAAGACCTCCAAGGTCCCTTTCATCTCTGTTATTCTATTCTATTCTACATATTTGGATTACAAATATCAACCAGAAGTGGATTACAAATTTGGGATATATAATGATAAAACATGAAGAAATTTACAGCACATCTACATTCAGCAGCAAGCCCCTCTATGACAGAAACATTGAAAACATCAGAAACGATGGATTTAAAAAATCTGATAGTCACTGCATGATGATCTGAAAGAAGATTTAAAAGAAGTGAAGGAGATGATTGGGAGAAATGAAGAAATAATTCAAAAAGTAGAGGAAAAGGCAGAGTTAACGGAAAAGAAAGTGGAAGAATTAGAGGAAAAATTGACATCAGTGGATAAAAACCAAGAACGAACAATTATTTCTCTTGAGATGGACAAAGCTGATTTTTTCTTAAGATTTCAAAATATAGAGGAAGAGAAAGGGGAAAAATTGCTGGAAGTAATGGCAGAGATGCTGGCAGAAGTGTTGGAACAACCCAAGGAGAAGATAATAAATGAGATGGACAAGGTATTTAGAGGGCACACAAGATATGCAATGAGAAGTTACCAAGAGAAGTTCATGTAAGATTTACAAAGAAAGCGATAAAGACAGAGATACTACAAATAACCAGAAACACTGAAATAAAATATAAAGATAAAGAGATAGTGATGTTGAGACAAATACTCAGAAGAGTCAGAGATTTGAGGAAGGAATATCATTTCTTAACCAGACTTTGGAGTCTTTGGACAAGACAAAAGGAGTGAGTTTCAGGTGGCTAATACCAGAAGGGATACTGGTGACATGGCAAGAGGAAAGACACAGATTAGATTCTATTGAAAAAGCAAAATTATTCTCTGAGCAATTTTGGGGACCATTGGAAGAGGGGAAAGTGGGAGAATCAAGAGAGACTGGATACCAAGAGAGAAGTCTAAAAGAGAAAGAAGAGAAAACAAAGGAACAGGAAGAGAGAGCAATGAGAGAAAGAGCAAGAGCAAAAGATGCAAAAGAACAAATAGAGATAAGAGCGACCAGATTGAAAGTTAGTAATAAGTAAAACATGGAAGAAGAAATCAAAGCAATATAAATAAATGTAAATGGGTTGAATTCAGCATTAAAAAGAAACAGATTCTTGAACAAATTAAACAAATTAAAAATGGACATATGCTTACAGGAAGTACACATTAGAAAACAACACACAAAAGAGCCTTGGTGGAGCAGCGGACTAAAGTGCTGCTAAATAGCACTTAGCTGCCAGCTGCCTGCAATTACTGCAAATTCCAATCTCACCAGGCTCAAGGTTGACTCAGCCTTCCATCCTTCCGAGGTAGGTAAAATGAGGACCCGGATTGTGGGGGCAATAAACTGACTTTGTATAAAAAAGAACACCACTGGGGGGGCCCAAAAGCCCTACTAAGCAGGTATATACAAAAGTATGAAGGCTATTGTTTAGTGCATTGTAAGCCGCCCTGAGTCTCCAGAGAAGGGCGGCATATAAACCGAACCAATAAATAAATAAATAAATAAATAAATAAATAAATAAATAAATAAATAAATAAATAAATAAATAAATAAATAAATAAATCTATTGGAACATCCAAAATTAGGAGTTTTATTTACTTCATTGATACAACAAAGTAAAAGAGGAGTAGTATTATACATAAAAGAAAAACTAGAGCCTAAACCAATATTTATAGATGAAGATGGAAGGGTTTTGACGGTGGAAGAATGAACTTCAAACTAATACTCTTAACAGCTTTATATGCACCAAATGATAAACAGGAAGAATTTTATGGGAAGCTACATATAAAAATAGTAGAATTGGAATATGAAAATATATGTATAAAGGTTCATTTCAATGCAGTAACCGATATGGACTTGAACTATAAAATGACAAAAGTAAATAAGAAACCCAGGAAAACCTTCCTGAAGAGTTTTTTCAAAATGACAGAGGAATTAAGTATACAAGACGCATGGAGAAACAGACATTTGAAAGAAAAACAATGTACTTTTTATTCAAATAGACACTTGTCATGGTCCAGGATATATATGATATGGATGTCAAGAGACTTAATAGACAATATACAAGAAATAAATATTGATTCAAATCTTTGGGCGGACCATAATCCGATTATTAGAACATGGAAAGGACAAAAGAAAAAGTATAGATGGACGTTGAACCAAACAATTGTAAATGAAAAAGAATTTCAACAATTCTTGAAGTCAGAGTTTGGGTTTGTGATCAGATTTTTCTAGAGCTTGGGTTTCAAAGTGTTCCATATAGAGGTTGGCAATGACAAGTGAGAGGGGTGATCCCATGGGTGCTCAACAACAACAACCAAAACAAGTAAGAAAATACCATTGAGCCAAATGATACTTATGGCCTCTCCGGCCCAACAAAAATCAGTCGAAACCACAGAAAAGGACAAGACGAGCCCCGCTTTTAACATGCAAAATATCCATTCTGCGTTAGCAATGATCCAGGAAGGAATGAACAGAATGCAGGAAACGATGGCCCACAACCATGAAGAGACAAGGAAAAATCATGAAGAACTGAGGTTAGATGTGGGTGAAATAAAAGACAATACTAAAAACATGGACGAGAAGATAGAAAAAATCCAACAAAATATAGTGGAAAACAAGCAGAGGATCCATAAGGTGGAAGAAAAAATAGAATATACAACCAACAGAATGGAAAGGGTGGAACAAGACCAAGGGGCGTTTAACAAGGAAACGGAGGACACATTAACCTACCTCAAAATGGAGAAGGCATCTTTTTATTTACGATTTCAAAATGTAGAAGAGCAAAAAGGTGAAGATTTAGGGGAAACGATGATTGAGATATTGGCAAAGGTAACCCAAAGGGATAAGGAAGAACTACGAACCAGAATAGACAAAATATACAGAGTTCACACGAACTATGCAAGAAGGAATAAACTACCGAAAGAAATTCACATAAGATTTACGAAGAAATCTATAAAAGAAGAGATTTACAGGAAAATGAGAGAAGACACAACTATGTATAAGGGAAGAGAAATTTTAACTCTCAAACAAATACCGAGAAGAACAAGAGATCAAAGAAGAAATTATAATTTTCTAACTACACAGTTGAATAAATTCAAAATAAAATTTCTCTGGCTAATAGGTCTACTCATCTCTTGGGAGGAAAGAAAGTATAGGATTGATAATTTAGAAAAGGCTCAAGACTTTTTTGAACAACATTTCATATGTGAAGAGGAACAGGAGAGAAGGGAAGAAACGGAACCCAGGAGGCAAGAGGCACAGTGGATAGAAAAAGAAGAAAAAGATCAAGAAGATAAAAGAAGAGCAGAGAGAGAAAGAATGGAGAGAGAGGGAGCGAGGGAAAAGACACAAAGAGTTACCAGAAACACAACAAAGTTGAAAATAACAAACAGATAAATCCAATAGAGATGGAAGGAGAACTAAAAATCATTTCGATCAATATAAACGGACTCAATTCACCAATGAAAAGGAAATATATATTTACAAAATTGCAAAAACTTGATATCGACATCATAACATTACAAGAAGTACATATTCAAAGACAGCAACAAAAACTGTTGGAAAATCAAAAATTAGGAAGATTATATACATCCTTAGGAGAAGGTAAAAAGAGGGGGGTGGCAATGTATGTTAAAAACCACCTAAAAACCAAACAGATATATACAGATAGGGAAGGACGAATCTTAATAATGGAAATACAAACAGAAACAAAAAAAATATTGCTAGTATCCATATACGCACCCAACAGAAATCAGAGGGGTTTCTACAAGAAATTGCACGACATAATCAAAGACCTGAAGTATGAGAACATCTGCATTGTCGGGGATTTTAACGCAATTATGAACTTACAAGAAGATTATCAGAGTAATAAAAGAAGTAAAACCAGAAAGAAAACCCTACCGGATACATTTAAAGATATGGTCAAAGAATTACACTTATTGTCAGCATTCCAGGGCTGACATAGAAGCTTGAGAAAGAGTGTGACATTTCACCTAGAAAAGCGTTTTGGTGAACTTAGTTTCCTGGGAGACGCATGGGAGGGGTGACATTCCTGTGAGCTAAGGTGGGAGAGAAGAGAAGAATGATTTGGAAGACAGCCAATGGGGAGCAGAGAATGGGGGCCGGAAAGGGAGGTCTTGGGGAGCCAAAGTTCAGTGCTAATTGCACAGAGTCATGGATTAGTTTGTTATGCCCAATAAAGACAAATATTTCCACAAAGAACGGGCGTTTGGAAATTCATTTGTTTGGAGATAATAACGGATCGTGACACTTATACGATGTGTGGAGAGAGGCGAACAAACAAATCAAACAATATACATATTACTCAAGTCCTCACCAGTCATGGTCTAGGATTGACATGGCCTGGATGATGCCAGATCTTAGAAAGGAGTTACAAGTTATTGAAATCATACCGAATACCTGGGCTGATCATAACCCTATAAAAATAATATGGAAAGGATATCGTAAGCAAAAGAGGTGGATGATGGACACTGGAATAATAAAAGATAAAGAATATGTGTGGATGATGGAGAAGGAGCTTAAAATATTTCATCAAATAAATACTAAGGAACAGACTTTGTTACAGAATCTGTGGGACACAACAAAAGCCTATATTAGAGGCCTCACCATAGCGTATACAACCAAAAAAAAATAAAAAATAAAGACAAACAACAAAAAAGAAATAACCTATTAGAAGAACTTAACATATACGAATCACAACTGCAGAAACAGCCCGATGATTAAAACAATAAAGGCAAAATTGAACATTACTAAACATAAATTGAATTTAACTATGCAGACAGAAATTGCACAGAAAATTAAAATGGCAAAGCAGAAATACTTTGAACATGCAAATAAAACAGGTTGCTGGTTAGCATACAGACTGAAGAAAGAGAGGGAGAGGAGAATAATATATCAATTACAAGATGAAGCAGGACAAATATACAGTACGAACCCAGATAAAAAACATATAGTTAAAGAATTCTATCAAAAACTTTACACACAAGAGGAGATCCAGGACCGAGATATCAAGGAATATCTGCACAAAGCCAATATTTCAAAACTGGAGGAAACCCACAGAGACATATTAAATAAACTGATCACGATGATAGAGTTGATGGAAGCCCGGAAGAAACAGAAGAACAACAAGGTGCCAGGCCCAGATGGAATTCCAACCGAATTTTACAAAAATTGTCAGTCCGCAATAGATGAGCTACTTCTTCAAGTCTTCAACGACGCATTGTTAGAAGCAGAAACTCCTAAATCCTGGGCCGAAACTATTATTTCACTTATCCTCAAAGAAGATACCGATCTGACGCAGGTTAAGAACTATAGACCGATCTCGCTACTAAACGTCGACTATAAATTATTTATGACAGTTATAGCATAAAGATTGAAAACAGTCATACACAATTATATACATTCTGATCAAAATGGCTTTGTCCCAAGGAGACAGATAAAAAATAATACGAGAACAATTATAAACGTCTTAGAATATTATGAGCAAAAAATTGATAAACAAGTAGCTTTAATCTTTCTCGATGCGCAAAAGGCATTCGACAATTTGAATTGGAATTTCCTTATATCACAACTAGTTTTTATGGATTTTGGCGATAAATTTTTAAAAATGATTAAGAAAGTATATTCTTCCCAGACAGTGAGAATTACAATTAACGGGCACATGACAGAAAAAATGGACATACAAAAAGGGGTAAGGCAAGGGTGCCCAGTGTCTCCCCTACTGTTTATAGTATCACTGGAAGTTTTACTAAATGAAGTAAGGAAGGAAGAAGAAATAAAGGGCTTGAGGATACGAAAAGAGGAATACAAATTACAAGCCTTCGCCGATGATGTGGTGTTCATAGTGGAACAACCAGAAGCATCAGGAATTAAATTATTAGCGAAGATAGAAGAATATGGCAGAGTGGCGGGACTTAAAATTAACAGACAAAAAACCAAAGTTCTGACAAAAAACTTGACTAAGACACAAGAGACAAAATTGGAAGAAAAATTAGGAATACAAACTGTAAAGAAAGTAAAATACTTGGGAATTTGGCTCACTACAAAAGCAACAACGATTAGAGAAGATAATTATATCAAACTGATGACACAAATTAAAAAAGATTTGGAAATATGGAATAAATTACAGCTGTCACTTTTGGGTAGAATAGCATCAGTAAAAATGAACATATTACCGAGATTACTTTATCTCTTCCAAGTGATACCAATTGGCCCAGGAAAAGACTTTTTCAAGGGCCTCAATAAGATAATAATGAAATACATCTGGCAAGGAAAGAAGGCCAGAATTAAAATAAAATGTTTACAGGATACCCGTGAGAAGGGAGGCCTTGGTTTACCGGACTGGGGGTTATATTACAAAGCAGCGTCACTAAATTGGATTAGAGAATGGATAGACTTAAAAAACAAGAGAACACTATATCTAGAGGGATTCGACTTGAACCGAGGCTGGCACGCCTTTTTGTGGGAAGGCACAGACAAACAACATGGGTACTTTCAGCGACACATTATCAGAGGCTCATTATACAAAATGTGGCAAGAAATTAGAAAGCAACATTACACTAAAATCCCGCGCTGGTTGTCAACTATGGAAGCCTTAATCTACCCAAACACCATAGAAATAGGAAAAATGAGGAATTACCAAGAATTATTGAGTAGTGAAGGGAACTTATATACGAGACAAGAATTGGAAAGTCGGGGTATAGTTATCGATTGGTGGCCATATCTCCAAATAGAGTCAAGATAATTGGCAGATTGGACACAATATGGATTTCAAACTGAACCAAATGAATTGGACAAGATATTAAAAGGTATGGATGAGAAAACGATAACTAAAATTTACAGATATTTAGTAAAGTATAAATTAGAGGAGGAAACGGTGAAAGAAAATATGATAACCTGGGCAAGAAATATAGGACACAGCATAGAATTGGATAAATGGGATAAATTATGGACAGAAAATTATAAACTGACAATGTCAATACCATATAAAGACAATCTTTACAAGATGTTCTACAGATGGCACCTCCCACCGGCACAATTGGCTAAAATGTTTCCAAATATGTCTCCAATGTGCTGGAAATGTCACAAAAGGGGTCATATTATCATCTCTGGCGGTCTTGTAGATGGGCGCAACATTACTGGCATGAAATCAAGATAATGATTGAAGGACTTCCAGGTGGCGCCTCCGTCATTGTCGGCGGTCGTTTCATGACCACCGGCCTCCCGGCGCGTGAAAGAGCCGCCTCACAGCTGGCAGGCGGCTCGAAAACCCCGCTCTTCAATCGGAAGAGCGGGTAGAGCTACTGGGGGTGCGGTAGAGCCCCCTGATTTGCCCCCAGGACTTTTTTTTTGTCCTGGAGAGGGCTCAGGGTGATGGCTCCCTATTCACCCCCAGAGAAGCTCCACGCCGAGAGGGATCTCTGCTGCTTTTAGCAGCGGAGCCAGACGTCGTGAGCAACACCACGATTGATGGAAAACTTAAACAACTGAATATGGAGTACTCAAAAAGGAAAAATGCAAGTATTGTTTTTTTATTAATTTTCTAGAAGAAAAAAAGAAAAAAAAAGAGAGTGACCAGAGAAAGTGCTTTGAAAATGGCGACTGGCTTTGCTCGGAGAAAATGGAGAGTGGAAAGTGAAAGTTAGAGCTTAGCCAGCGCTGAGGTATTTTAAAAGCATTTTAGTATGGAAAAGAAATAAAGACTGATTTAAACAGAATTTTTCTGTTTTTTGAAAAAAGAAGAATTCCTCTGTTTTCCTGGAAAAACAAAAGTCAAACCCCCCCTTTTTTTAGAAGTATGACTCCTAAACCAAAATCAAGGGGGGGGGGCTCCCTTACAACTCAGATAAAGGACAAAGCAGAAATGACTCAAACGTATTTGCAGGGAACTGCAAATGAGGATTTAAAAGATTTTATAACTAGGTCTCTAGGAAATGTTGTTGAGAAGATAATAAGCTCACAGAAGAATCTTGAGGAGCTGGTACAGGGAAAATATGACCAATTGAATCAAACTATCACTAAAGTAGTTTCTGATCTTTCAAGTGCAGTGGTGGAAATGGGGAAGAAAGTGACTGAAATTAGTAGTAAGTTTGACTCCCAGATGAAAGA